>OV656783.1:8056872-9256872 GCA_927399505.1 Luperina testacea | reverse complement strand
AAAGATTGACAAAACACATAGTCGGCACATCACTAATATTTACGAGTAGTTCCTGTGAAAAAATCACATTTTTAATTTCGATGTTAGGTTTTATTTGTTGGTTTATAAAACTCCTATGCTCTGATTTTTAGCTTCATAGACTGGCATTTGATTACTTAGTATACAGGGTTAGATTAAATTATCTAGCAAAACTCTGCAGACGTGATTAGGTGTGGATATCTTAACATTATAGAATTAAAATAAAAAATATTTGATGTTTTTTTAAGGGTTAACGATCGCTTGTAGTCTTGGTGGCTGGTAGAATTGGAGTATGATTTGAGAAAATACGCTTTATCGTGTTTATACAGTATGTTAAGTAACAGAGGGCGTTTCCGTTAACCCGCAATAGTATAGCATCCATACATGCTAAAAAAAAAGATTACCATTCGAAAATAAAATGTTTTTATTTTTTTTTAATATTAAAATATTCACTAAAAATCGTAAATTGATACGTTAAAGAAACACTCTGTACACGCGTACTTAAAGGACAGCAATGTCGGAATTTATTTAATTAAATAAATTAGAATTAATTAAATAAATAGAGTATCAATTTACGATTTTTAGTGAATATTTTAATATAAAAAAAAATACATTTTATTTTCGAATGGTAATATTTTTTTTAGCATGTATGGATGCTATACTATTGCGGGTTAACGGGAACGCCCTCTGTTAGTTAACATACTGTATGTATATCGATACCAATCATGTATGTGGAGTTCACACAAAAAGACTATTTATTTTAACTGAATACACCAACTGTGTTCACCTTACAAAAAAAAAAAAAAATCTAATTAATTCCTTTTAGTTTTTATCATGTTTAGATGTTGACCCGTCTCTGCAAAGTTTTGTTAGCTAATTTAATTTGAGTCTGTATATTAGCTGTTATTTTAGTCCAATAAATTGAATATCAGAGTTTAGATTAATTAGTATTGCCATTGTTTTCATTAATTAGGGTTCCGTACCCAAAAGGTAAAAACGGGACCCTATTACTAAGATTCCACTGTCCGTCTGTCTGTCTGTCTGTCACCAGGATGTATCTCCAAAGGGATGACCTTTGACTGTAATGCAATTGTAATGTTTTGAGTAGAGCTTTGGCATGAAACCTTTGTACCTGCAAGGAAGATGCATGTTTTTAAGATTGGAAACTTCAGTTTTTATACAAAACATAGCATTTAAAATGTGTTTTATTAGACTGATCTTGTTTTGGAAACAAATATTGTTGAGTTATCCCTTGTACTTAGAAAGTTTTCGACTTTTAAGCTTAGAATAATTCTATGCTTTTAAGAAAATTAATGTGTTTAAATCAGTTTCAGTAATTGTAATAAATAGCATACGATTTAGATAAATGTTGTTAGGACTTGATAAATTATTATGTAGAGATTTATTGTTGTTTTTCAAATAGTTTCTAATAGCATAGAAGTAATAATGTGTGTTTAGATAATACCTAAGTAGATACAGACGCTAGCACATCAAGCTACCCGAAACTGTCAAATTTTCCCAATTAACTTTGAACCTTATACTTTACCGATAAAGTTGAAAATCTATTAAAGATATTTGACAGATTGAAGTAGCTTGACGTGCTGGCGTCTGTCATCTGTATTTGAAGTTTGATGCACTGACTGTGCTTTATCATTATCATCAGTGTCAGTCCGATTTTGACAGTTCCAGAAAACATTCATTGCGTTATTTACGTTGTTGAGCAGGTACTTTTTGTGAACTTATGAAGCAATAGATTTGCATTATCGTTCAAAATAATTCAAAATGTGAGTGAAAGTGGGTTGTAACTTTGGAATAATAATAATAACTCCTGCGATGAAGGCTAGTCTCTATTGAGATTGGCCGCCATGGCTAAAATATGGTCTGGAGCCATAGGTAGCTCCAAACCATCTTCTTAGTCTGGAACTCTGGAGGGCCATTATGTATTAGGTTCCTATGGAGAAGAACGGGCAAGATACTTCATGTATTACATACTCTTAAAAATGACAGTTCGAAATGATGACATGCGCCCGCTATGTGGAGAAGGAATGTGTTTGAAAAGGGCTTTGAGGGTCCGTGGCGTGGGTACTTACCTACTGTCCAACATTTTGTTTTTTTTTTTAAATGGCGGCCTCGCATGAATCCTATGTAAATCAATGTTTAAAATAATCACTTTGAATGTTTAAAGTCTCAAGCACCTATACCTAATATGCAACAAGACGTATACGTAAGTTTAAAAAAAATCTGAGTGTCAACTTTGCACGTTAATATCTCGGAAACATGACGCCTTACGGGGTTTGGTCCTATTATGTTTTCTGTTTGCATTGATTTATCTAAGATTCATGCATGGCCGCCATTTCGAAAAAAAATCAAAATGGTAGACACTGTAGAAATGCCAAGCTCTCTAGGAAAAATCTTCAATCTCCTTTCGCCCTTTGACTATAATATATTTTTGTTTAACGTGTATAGTACCTCGACGCGGACACGTAACACTGACTATACCTACATATATTATTATGATGATGTTTCGTTCATTACTGGACGAGTTGCTATGCTTGTTTTTAAATGTAAACACGGTTACGTCGTTACTACCGGTTACTATTTTTGGGTTAGTTAGTTGTTATTTTAAATTCGACTCTCCAGAAAATAGCTTTGTCAGTGATATGGTCAATAATTACTACCGAACATTGTTCATTTGTATTGAGCGTCGATACGTAAGCGTTACGTGCAGAAATCGACCCTACTGATTTTAACGAGAGCTTGAATATTTAGTTTTAATTTTTTACAATAAGCGAGGGTAATTAGATTATTTTGAGAAGCACCATCTACTAAACATTTTATAATAAAGCAGTTTAGATTTATAGGACGACCTAATCAGTTTTTCTTTGTCAGTGTTTTACAAAGCAAATCGTTTTTTTATAAAAAAATCTGGTTGCAAACTAGGTACAAGACTTACTTCATCCAGATTTTTTTAAATAATTACCGTTCATCAATATGGCAACGTTTCGGAGAGGCCAATGTCTAGTAGTGGACGTCTTTCCGCTGAAATGATAATGAGGATCCATCAATAGACATCGGATTAATATAAATGTCTAGGTACAGACGCCAGCACATCGAGCTACTACAATCTGTCAAATTTCTTTAATACATTTTCAACTTTCAAAAGCATAAGGTTCAAAGTTGATTGGGAAAATTTTACAGTTTCGGGTATAATAGCTTGATGTGCTGGCGTCTGTACCTATTACAGTGGCCGTCGAATATAATATACGTTCCTGACACCAGCCTGTAAGTGTGACAATTCTAGTAACTAATAAAGATCAAATTCGCAGAACACTTATTCATTATATGAAACTGACGGGTGTCAAGAACGCATACACTCATCGGCCGAACTATAAACCATCTTATCATCGTAACAAGCACTTACACAACGGAAAAATGTGCATGCATATGATCTAGTAAAAAGGACAAATATGCACATAAATAATAAGCACTATCAAAAGGCATTTTTTAATTTTTTTACATATTTTTCAATTAATTTAACAATTAGGTCTGTATATATTATGAGGAATGGAATTCTTCTATATTTATTTTGTGAAAGTATTTCTTTTGTGACGATTTAATATTAAAATATATGCATAATATTTCTTATTTATATTAGCTTTTTACTTTTTAATAATGTAACTTTTAATGTAGCATTCTGTGGTTCGGCGTAGCACTTCGTAGCGCGTCGTAGTAATGTCGTAGGCCGTAGAGGCTACAGGGAAAAATTTACATTAATTTTTTTATTTATAATATTTGGACTAGGCTGACGCATGTATACGTGTATGTTCATTCAAACTCAAACTAAAACTCAAAGCATTTATTTCAATTAAACCATTTACAGGCACTTTTGAATTGTCAAATAGTCGGGCAGTTAGTCTGAAAGTTGAAGCTAGTTTTAAATAGCACAATATTTGGAGTAAATTTGAGTTATTGGACAGACAGTACAAATTTTATTGTTTTTAATTTACGTAAACAAAGTTAAAACCATTTTAGGCAATAGTAACACTGCCACGCTTAGAGATGTCACTCATTAATAATCACTCATTAATTTTAATTTGTTGTATATTCATACTTATTTAGGTGTGTACCTATGACAGACGCCAGCACATAGAGCTACCCGAAACTGTCAAATTTTCCCAATCAACTTTGAACCTTACGCTTTAGCGATAAAGTTGGAAATCTATTATAGAAATTTGACAGATTGTAGTAGCTTGATGTGCACATTAAGCTACCCGAACGAAACTGTCAAATTTTCCCAATCAACTTTGAACTTTACGGTTTAGCGATAAAGTTGAAATCTGACATATTGTAGTAGGTTGATGCGCTCTGTACAACAAGTTATGGTTTGTACTCTTTACTCTATTGTTATCACCTTGTTATATTTTATTATTTTCTATACAAAAGCTGTTCGGTTCAAATAAAGTAAATTCAATACATTTCTTTTAACAAGCTTATTCTTTCAACATAATACTAATTATTGAAATCCTATCGTGAATTCATGCAAGCCTGGTAGGTACTTTTTGTTAGAATACAGCCTGTCGATTCTGTAAAAATATCACCGTGAAAACTTAGGTGAAGTGAGTTTGTTTTTGCTAGGAATTGACACTATTGACAGCTCACTCCACGCTCACTTCACCTAAGTTTTCACGGTGAGATGGTTACAGAATCGCACTGCTGCTCAGAAAGTCGAGTCATATTTCAATCATGATTCGAAAGACACGTAGCGTCATCTAGCGTCCTAAAGCAATTGTGACTACCGAAAGTATTGTACTTTTCCTCGGGAACAGCATGTCGATTCTGTAAAAATCTCACCGTGAATACTTGCGTGGAGTGAGCTGTCAGTGTCATCCTACTGATGCTAGGGATTGACCAAGCAAACATTTACAATCATGATCGATTTTAATAATATTTTTTAATGCTAATCCTATTGATATTTTTATATAATTCAAAGCTAGTATTTAAGTGGTCAAAACATTAATATTTTGTGGGGTTTTACTTACAATAAAATTGCAAAACAGAAGCGCAGTCAGAATCTCAACCTTGTTTTTTTTTTCTTTTTTCCCTAGACTAGTAAGTCCTTATATAGCCAGACAGCGCCAGCGCCTAACGCGCTTGCGCGGCGTGAAATATGGCTCATTCCGAATTAAGTCATCATCGCACACAGCGCTCACATAAATAATTTGCGAAAACGTATTCTCTATGACACAATGACCGAAACCGGTTTGAACTGTCAAAATACCACGCTTGACAACCGTACGGCGTGGTAAGATTATGCGGGGAATAATAGATAAATACCATACAGCAGAATAATTGGGGTCAAGGTGTAAGCACGCTGTAGTCGATTACAGTGCAATTCGGAATGTACCATATATCACTCCACTCGAATCTCGTAACCATGGCAACACCACCTCGGCGTCAACAACACCTCCACAAGCCGCGTTTTGATTGACGAATACCTCGTCTTTTTCTACTTTAGAGTTACACATTTTGAAAATCGCTCAACGAAAACTTTGCTTAATCTGCCCCTTGGCAGACCCTAAGGCAGGGTCGCCATGGTGTATTATATTAATTATTAATATTATTACCATAATTTCCTAATGTTCTTATACATGACGCCTTACAAGTTAAATATGTAAAAACAAATCTCTAATGTGATGAGTGACTAACGCGCAAGCGCGGCGTGATCTTATCACTTCACCTTCACTCCACCCGATTCACGACATTAAATGTCGTGAATCGGGTGAAGGGAAGGTGAAGTGATCACGCAATCTGCAATGTGATAACGACAGTGATTAACGCGCAAGCGCGGCGTGATCTTATCACTTCACCTTCACTTCACCCGATTTACGACAATTAGTGTCGTGAATCGGGTGAAGTGATCACGCCACACAAACTACGTGGGATTACATTCTATGGTCCGTCAACTAGGCATCCGTTAGCACTCGATGACTTGACACACTCGGTTATCTCTTCTAATTCAATAGTTTTGGGTTAATAACAACGCTGAACATCGTCGCAGTCTTTACTAGACTCGATCAACAATTGCTCATTGACGCACATTCGTGTAATTTACATGCGGGGCCGCAGTCTGTGCGACATGCACTAAGTAAAACCCCACAAAATATTAATGTTTTGACCACTAAAATACTAGCTTTGAATTATATAAAAATATCAATAGGATTAGGCTAAAAAAATATTATTAAAATCTCTTTTATGATTGTAAATGTATGCTTGGTCAATCCCTAGTATCTGGTAAGATGACACTGACAGTTCACTCCACGCTCACTTCACCTAAGTTTTCACGGTGAGATGGTTACAGAATCGCACTGCTGTATATTTTTTCTGGATGCAAGCATGGTATGTCCTTTTCTATACCCCTGACAACGTATTATGCAAAATTTCATGATGATCGGTTCAGTAGATTAGGCGTGAAAAGATAACAAACAAACTTACTTTCGCATTTATAATAAGAACTAGCTGTGTCTCGCGGTTTCACCGCGTAAATGTTGATCCCGTGGGAATATCGGGATAAAAAGTAGCCTATATGTTAATCCAGGGTGTCAGCTACCTCCATACAAATTTTTATCAAAATTGGTTTTGGGCGTGAAGAAGTAACAAACATATAAACACAACACACAAACTTTCGCCTTTATAATATTGATATAATGTGATAGTTAGGATTTAAAACATTTTAATTTTGTTGTTATGCAGGTCAATGATTGCGTAGGTACTATTAAATGACGTCTCTGGCAGTAGATACCTATGTCACAGTTTGGCTAAAATATCACAAATATTTTCACTATCTATATTTACAAAAACATCTTAAAACAATATAGGGCGGATATTATGAATCATACCAAAGCTAATAGGAATTGTAGGAGGCTGGGTGATCAACCTGCAGTGTTGGTGTTAGGAACACGTCATTCACTCCCAATGGTGCCAATGTTCAAACTAGAATGCATGAGTTTCAGCTGAATTTGAAATAATAAACAATTACACTCACGTCTTTTTTAGGGTTCCGTACCCAAAGGGTAAAAACGGGACCCTATTACTAAGACTCGAATGTACAGACGCCAGCACATCAAGCTACTACAATCTGTCAAATTTCTTTAATAGATTTTCAATTTTATCGCTGAAGCATGAGGTTCAAAGTTGTTTGGGAACATTTGACAGTGTCGGGTAGCTTGATGTGCTTGAGGCATAAGTAGAAGACCATTCAACGATGCATGCCTCGCGATATTTCTATGCGCCATAACGTCGTTTAGCTAGAGTCACCTTGCATTCACTCGGAGACAAAAGTCCCGCGACAATTAGAAACGTCGGGCAACGCCGGGCGATGTTGACGAACGTTGCCAGACATCTTACTAAATTTTTCATCGTTTTCGATCGTCCGACATCCCCCTAGCAACACACGTTGACACATTTATGTCCTAGAGAAAAAATTTGATCTCGTTGGCGGTGTGATACCCCCCGTGCCTCGGAAAGCACGCTATTCCGTTGCTCCTGCGTTTGATCTCTCGTCATGATCATGTCGGATTGCCGTCTCATAGGTCTATGAGAGTGAAGGGAGTGCACCTGCGTCTACGCACACACTTATGCACTATAATACCTCCCGCGAAGAAGTCCAGGCTGAGATAGGTCACCATGACCGAAATTCGGTCTGAAGGACTATTGGAAATTACGCCGACGAATTGTTTTACAAGAAAAATGCATCCGAATAATTATCAAAAACTCACCTACTTTCACAAAAATATCAAAGCACACAATTTAAAATCTTTAGCCAGTTTGTTGGGTTATTTTTACTTGCTTGTAAAATGACTTTTGGCAAATAGCACATGTTTTTTCTCTCGAGTATCATTCAACACATCTTTATTGTGCGAGGTAGAAATAGAGACAATTCCTACAGGAATTTAGGTACGTTTTGATTTTCTTCCGTATTCTCCAGCCCAGTTAGGAAGGTCCCGGTGAAAATACTATTTCCTTTTATAGCATAACTTAACACGTAATTCCGAAATGGTTAGGCAGAGATGTTCAGACGCCAGCACATCAAGCTACTACAATCTGTCAGATTTCTTTGATAGATTTTGTTCTAACTTTTCGTAGCTTTACTCATTTTTGTTCTAATATCAGCACGTTCTCCACTAATAAAAGTTTATATGTGCGTTTTTCGTTATTACTATCTATCGACCACCTTAACTTTTTAAGAGTTTTGACTGATACAACCAGTCAAAACCACTTTTGACGGAATCACTTAGTCAAAAGTACTTTTAATCAGCTCCATTGGGCAAAAGTACTTTTAACTGTTATTTTAGTCAAAAGTATTATTGAGTCAATAATACTTTTGACTAAAATAACAGTTAAAAGTACTTTTGACCGTTTGCTTTAGTCAATAATATTGACTAAAGCATACGGTCAAAAGTACTTTTGACTGATTTTGCTAGTCAATAGTACTTTTGACTGGTTAAGAGTTTTGACTGCAACATATACAACATTATCAGTACGATTTGGTCATATTTAAAAGCGTGTGGTACAGACCATCTAACTGCCCAACTATCTTCATTGGACCAACATACTCTTTCTAAATCTTCAGTTGATGCTTTAAACTTGGAGCTGATTGAGCTTTGCCTCTGTGGGGGGTTTTCTCCGTAACGCAACGCTATGATGCGACGCGATTCTGGTAGAACAATTTCCATGAAGTTTACATAGAAATTGTTCTACTAGAGTCCCACCGGGCTCTCGCGTCGCACGCTCGTGTCGCGCCTCTCTGCGAGAGCCTTTATACTAGTTCAAAAACATGAAGGTTATCGAAGCGCACACCTTTTTTGGTCTACCTGTATGTATTTTGTACAAAGATCTATGTACAAATGTAACATTGCCGCGTACTATCTGAGCCACGCATCAGTTTCAGTCGCGTACTCGCGTGTTATTGCCAAAACTATGAACAGCCGTTATTCAATTAATTATATCTAACGTTTTGAGCCACTTTTTTCTGTCCTATCTTAATAACTTTTTGATGTTTATCTCATAAATAAACTCTATATTATTTTGAGAGTTATTGGGACAATTCTTGGCAGTTTTTTTATGGTGGTGGTAGCACCTATATTTCGTTTTCTTTGGCTGAATCATCGTAAACGTCTTATACAATGTGAGGATGACGATACAGCAATAACTAACGGAATAAAAGTACCCTATGTCCTCCCCCCCGGTGGTACCCGCATTGTTGAGGCGGGGCGGCTCAGTAGCCGTGGCTTGGTCACCCACGGTGAAACGAAGAGTAACCCGAGGAGGGGCAGCTCGTCAGGACTTTTGCCGATAAACCGACGGTGTAGCGGCCAACAAGTAGGTTGCGGTGCCGCTTTGGCGACATCTCAACTGAGGCGGGCTGCGATGTCGTATTGGAGGCATCGCGGCTGAGGGTTAGAGGCCGGCGGGAGAGGAGTGCCGCTATTGTAGTGCGCCGCTCTCCCTACCTTCCGCGCCCTTGACGGGGTCGCCACCGTATGACGGCGGACGCGGTGGGGCCGCAGGGGAGGAGTGTTGGTATGACGTTGGCCGCTCTCCATATCCTCTGCGGCCGAAAATTGCCAGGCGGCGGGGCCAATGACCTGACCCGTCGCAGGGGGATCAAGGGTGCCCAGACATGGGGTCGTGTGGCTTGGTCCCTGGGGTGGTCACGGCGTGCTATGTGTTCTGGTCCGCCAGTGATGGGGAGTAATCCCCAGAAGAGGGTCTGGTGACGGACAGCCGCGGCGGATTCACGTATGAGTGCTAACGCGTGCCCGTGTTCCCGCCGTAAGCGGCAGAGGAGGACACCGTGGAGTTTTAGTGGGTTAAAGTTCCACATAACTGCACTATCTCCCCGTGGTAGTGCAGAATGCATGAGCATATCTTCACGTTAAAAAGAAAAAAAAAGTATCGTATGTCCTAACTCACCTGTGTGCCAAATTAATATAAGTACGTAATCGAAATCCGTTCAGCCCAGCTAAACCGTGAAAAAGTGACATGTCATGACATGAATGTCTGTTACTTTTTCACAGAGAATTCACTATTGCATTTAAGGAATTGTAGATGGTTGTACTCAGTCGTTGGCTTGTGATGATATTTTCTTTATTTACAAACACGAAATAATTAATCATATCAAATAAATACGTATTAAATCTTCCAGCCAACTAAATTTAATTACTTGTTTACGTTTTCAGTGCGTAGTATTAGAAAATATTTAAGCTCTGGTCAAACTGACGCGAATTCTGCATGGGACGAAATCCGCTCACGCCGATCGTGTCAAGTAACTTGTATGGAGATGTTCAAACTGGCGCAAATTGACGCATGACATTAAATAATTTGCGCGTGTCCCGCATCCTGCCTCGGAAAGCACGGTAATTAAGCTGTTGGTCCCGGCTGTCATTCGTGGATCTTTGGCAGTCGTTACGGGTAGTCAGAAGCCCGAAAGTCTGACAACCAGTCTTACCAAGGGATATCGTATTACCCAGTAACTGGGTTGTGGATGTCAGATAGGCAGTCGCTTCATGGAGTTTCTTGCTCGTTCTTCTCCATAGAGATCTACGTTTTGGAATGGGCAACTAGCTTCAACTTCCTGACTAACTGACGGACTATTTTAATTTTGACAATTCAAAAGTGCCTGTACAAGGTTTAATTGAAATAAATGCTTTGAGTTTGAGTTTGAGTTTCATGTAAAATACTGGTATTCCACTGCATCCGGTTAGACTGGAAGCCGACCCGAACATAGTTGGAAAAAGGCTAGGCAGATAGGGAAAACATGCGTTACATCTACGCAAAACGGCCATCGCTCAGCATAATGCTAAGACCCTATGCATGACAGAGCCCCAGCGCTGGTTTTCAGCGACAGTCGGCATTGGCGTCGAGCAATATCCTTCAAAATCTGGACAAAGGCCTCTCCAATCAGACGCCATTCGGCTTTCGTCTACTCTCATCCAACTGCTACCAGCGTACCAGCCATCTTCTGAAAATCAGCTCAAAGACACAAAGTCTTAAATCGTCCACCAGTCACTAAGCAAGTGGCACAATTCCTCACGGTATATTCTGGTATATTACAAGAGATTGTTATATTCTTGAAGATAATTTCGTCTCAGTTAAATGGAGACAATACCCCACGTTCACACATGTGTTTGCTACATAAAACTATATATAAACTGAAGTTTATAATGTACATCTTATGTAGATATGTTCTCTAGTCTCTAGAGCATTGTATGCACTCCTGAGGGCCTAAAAAGGCGTTTGGCAGAATCATAAAAGGATAACATTATGAATCATAATGGACAGATAACTGTAATTTTTTTTTTCTGTGCTAAAATACCAAGCAATCCAATCCCAATCTCTTTGATTATACCTACGTAGTGCCGCGAAAAAAAGAAAAACACGGACTGTCTTCGCCATATTATGATTCATAATGTTATCCTTTTATAATTCTGCCAAAGTGGCCTTTTTAGGCCCCCTGTTCTAGTTACTCTAAATCTTAAAATATAAAAAAAAGGCCAAGTGCGAGTCGGACTCGCACACGAAGGGTTCCGCACCATCGTACAATATTTAACACTACATAAAAACAAATTTCGGACCCTTTAATTTAAAATTTTATTATTTGTTGTTATAGCGACAATAGTTAGTTAGGCGTGTGTGATTGTTATAGCGACAATCACACACGCCGTGAATGAATTGAATTTCAACGGTCTACCTATTACGGTTCATGAGGTTACAGCCTGCAGCTGACAAACGGACTGACAGCGGCTTGGGGTCAAAGTCGGAGCCAAATCGTTTATTTCAAATAAGAACATAAAAAACAAACTATCTGTTAAAGTTTTCTCAGGAATCTTTTTTTTTTTTTTCTTTTTTTTTAAAAAAACGTTGCCCCACACTAGGAATTACTCCTGTATCGTGGGTGCGTTTACAAACATTTAAATTCACATACACAAACAGCCAGACCCGAAACAACTACCTGTAGGCAATACAAATATTTGTTCCGTGCGGGAATCGAACCCGCGACACGCAGCGCAGCAGTCGATCACTCAGCCACTGCGCCAATCGTGTCGTCAGGTTCTCAGGAATCTTGTCTAGACCTTCATCATCATCTGCCTGCCTTTTCCAAACTCTGTTGGGGCCGGATTCCAGTCCAACCAGATGCAGCTGAATACCAGTATTTTACATGGAGCGACTACCTATCTGACCTTCACAATCCAGTTGACAACCATTCAACGAGTAATATCTTTCTTCTTGGTCGCGTCATAGCCAGTCTTAGAAGACGAACGAGCAGAGAATCGAGGACTGGGTGGAGTGAAGGGGGGTTCAGGGGGTCTGACCGGAATAACTTGTTACGGGTCGTCATAAGCCCGAAAGTCTAACAACCAGCCTTACTGACTAACTCTCTTTGTTTTGTAGACTGGTTGTCAACCGGGATGTGGGGGTCAGATAGGCAGTCGCTCCATGTAAAATACTGGTATAGACTGGACGCCTACCACAACATAATTGGAAAAGGCAGACAGATGATGGTGATGTTGAATTTTGCACTCATTTAATACCATGGCATCTGGTTACCAACATCAGGTGCGTCTTATCTTGAATAACTCGTAAAAGTCTAAATTATACGGGAAACCAAAGTGAATATAAAATTGCTTGCCAATATAAGCTGTAAACATTTTTTGCTATGGGTTTTGATGTTTTCATGTTATGTAGAGAATTAATAAGCTTCGAAAGTGTAACTGCTGCACTCAGAGAAGTCCCGTGAGGGTAATTACACGCCGAAGATGCCTCACTGCGTTACCTCGCGGTCGCGGTTTAGCTTTCTACCTCGATGTTACTATGCCTAATAGCACAGATAATATAATCTAATAGACACGCACGCATATGCCGAAGGATACCTCACTGTGTTAAATCGCAGGCTGCTTAGGGGGTAACCTCGATGCCAGGGTGAAAAAAAAAATGTTTTTTGTTTACATCGCGTTCGACGGTAAGCATCGATGTGATCAGGGGGTCTACTCCCTAAGTCCGTCAACGAAGCAACGAGCCCGTCGGACGGTAGTCCGATACGTCGGAATAAACCCTACTCCCTAACGATTTCGGGTTCATCAGTTTCTAACGGAATCATAGACAATATTCGTGAACGAAAGACGCATGGCGATAGAATTGCGCTATTTTACCGGTTGTTTACCGGTTTCCTTATTTTGTAGTTTTCTAGCATATTAAACATAATTTTCATCCCCCCATCTCGGAAAGAGTATTTTTGCTCTTCGATATCTGAGTGCAAAAGCTGTTTTTATCCGCTAGAGGATAAAGTAAATTGAATTTAGAACATCGTGTGCACTAAGTTTGTGAATTCAAAACATCATTAAACCTATTTACTTCTACCTCCATGGTGCCGAATTTATCATACAACTTTTTTTTAATTTTTTAAAAACTCAGACTCGGAACCTTCTTGGTGTACTTTTTTTAATTTGCTTTGCGCGCGCAATTTTCTTTTCACGTCATATTGTTAAAACCTTAGGTTAAAAATAAAAACAAGAAACTTGTAAACAAGTAAAAAATCTAAAATGTGTGAATCTAGCGACGACGAAGTTTATTTGACACCAACAGAATTGACTGAAACTGTTAAAAATGCGCAAATGAGCTTTCTCCCTCAACAATCACGCGAGAAGTATTTGAAACAGTACGATATGTTTAACACGTGGCGACTAGCTAAAGGAGCCAAAACTTTATCAGAAAACGTTTTGCTGGCATATTTTATTGAATTATCCGAGACCAAGAAATCAAGCACTCTATGGAGTACGTATTCAATGCTAAAAGCAACAATAAAGATGAAAAAAAACATATATACCTATAGACACCTATCTTAGATTAGTGGCATTTTTAAAAAGAGCCTCATCATTTCCTCGCTGAGGTGGGATGAAAAGTTACGTGTTGCACTCGAGTGCAAAGATTTTTCACCTCGTGCTCTTTTGATTCCATCGCTAACGCTCAGGATTCTAATATTTGAATCACTCGCTGCGCTCGTGATTCAATTTTAGAATCCTTCGCTTGCTCGGTCATCAAAATTGAGCACGCGGTTAAAAAGCAACTTTGCACTCTTGTATAACAAATAACTATTAATACTTCTGTCGTTAGAAAATGACCACATTGTTCAAAATATCCTTTTTATTATGTCTTTAAATATGGAATTGAATTATTTTGCCCTTTATTTCGGTAATAAACTAAAGTTTAAAGCTATTTTTCTAATATTTTATACTTGTGTGAATTGATTTATGGACAAAGGAGGTGCTAATTGATTTGATATTCAATATTCCTTCCATCATGTTTAGATTTCGATACCTTTCCGCGTCTACGGAGTTTAGCTAGCCAATTAACATAACCCTGTATTAATGTATAGTCTGATAAAATGTTTCTATTGATACAGGCTGTATTTTGGCACTTCTCAAATCCTCGATGCAAAATGTATAATATTTTCAGCTTTAAAATAATATGAAGTTTATTGTCGATTCCGATTTTATTCATTTACGTCAGCGATGTGTCGTTATGCATTTATGTAGTGGCTCGTGTAACGTTAATTATATCATAATTGAATACTTGCTGTCTTTATACATATATAAATTACTAGCTGATCCGGCCACGCGTTGTTGTGGCTAACGTTTTGTGCAATAAAATAATATTGCGATTATAAAATTTATAATCGCAATATTATTTCATTTATTATTTCATTATTTTATTTCGCTCACATCTCCATTTAATGGAGATGTGAGCTATCCTATCTTTCAAGTTGGATCAAACTGCACACGGTGTACAAATTTGATTAAAATCGGTTAAGTAGTTTAGGAGTCCATCGCGGACAAACATCGTGACACGTAATTTATATATATTAAGATTTAAAATATTTGCTATGTCCAACGGTCGACATGTGACGAAGGAATGACGGAGATGTCGTGAGAAACGGTTTATGTATGAATGTCGATGGCTATAAGAGCTGGCAAAGACCAAAGAAACGATGGATGGACTGTGTGAATGATGATATGGTTAGAAAGGGGGACTGCTGAGATGACGACTAATAGAGAAGTATGGAAGAAAAAGACAAGTTGCAACCAGTAATAAATTGGGATAAGAACAGGAGAATGAAAATGGTGTGGAATGGCTATAAGATTAGAGGAAAATCTAAGAAACGATAGATGGAGTGAGTGAAGGTTACAGTTACCTACAGGTAGGCGTACAATGCGTGCTACGTAAGAAGAGACTTGACCCCGCCTCCACCGCCTCTTTCCGCCGCCCCTATGACGTCCGGGCCCGTCCCGCACTCAGACCTCATACCGCTAAAGATACCTAAAATCGTGTTCTGCGCATGTCAGACCACGATTTTAGGTATCTTGTGTCAAGTCTCTTCTTACGTGGCACGCATTGTAACACACTATCAGTAGCAATGGCTTTCAAATTGACAGTTCAACAACATCCATTGCGTTATTTGCGTTGTTGAGCAGACATGTTTTACGAACATCTAAAGCATTGGATTAGCAATATACTTACTTCAAAATTATTCAGATTGAGATTAATCGCGTGTTACGCAATTAAAGTGCGGCCTTTACACGATGATATAATAATATTATTGTTGTTACATAGACTTACAAACAAAACTGTATATAAATACAATAATACAGGCGCCATACCTACTGGTTGTCGAAAGACAACCTGGCGAGCGCGTGAGTTTCGCGTACGCTATATTTAGGAGTCGTTATTGACACTTCAAATAGAAAAGAATAGATTATTTTTATTTGTACTTATAATACTAAAACTACTATGTACTTACAAAAACATACCTACATAAATCAAAGGTAAAAAAAGGTAAAATTAAGGTAAGGTAAAATTAGCTAGGGAAGCTCCGCGAAAATGATAGGTACCTAGTGATATTATCTAAACACGACAAAACAAAGAAACTCATATGACGATAATTTTTTATGGGGTCATTGAACACAGTTAGTTTAGTAAAATCAACTTTTTATGAAGAAATGATATTCAAATAGTTTGAATATCATTATTTTTAATGAGATACATAATTACCATTAAATATCAATATCTGGATGGGACCAGAGCGATCACACGAGTGCGCCCGTTTTGGAGATTGACCCTTTACATGTCTCTTTTAAATAAATAAATAAAATATCTTTATTTCAGACCTATGAGCAGTCCATACGTAGTTAGTGGTTAGTAACAAACTGTGCTTACATGCTATGTTATTGTTGTTAGTACTTAATTCTATTTAACATAAACCTAGACCTAATTCTACCCAGTGCCTTTGGATGGGGCAGTCCACTCTGCTAACAATCATTTTCAGGATGCCGTTCCGAGTGCTACGCAAACGTTGCAGTAGGGAAGCCGCTTTCTTACGCATGATGGCGTGAAAGCCATCCGTACGTGCTTCAGCAAACATTCCCGACGCACTGCAACGTCGCGGCAACCGCAACAGCATCCTGAAGGCATTGTTGTATTGCACGCGCAGGACGTTGTAGGCTCGGCTCGTATATGACACCCATAGGCCGCTCGTCTTTTTACTGTCGCTTTTTCGTTTCATAAACTTTCAAATCACAACGATGCTAAAGAAGTTTTCACTTCAAAAAAAACAAATCTTTTTTGTTATTTATTTTATAGTGTTTTCGATATCGAACTCATCACGTCTGCAGAGTTTTGCTAGCTAATTTCATTTGACCCTGCAATTGCTTAAAGGGTCTGCTCTTGACCTCGATCATGCCTGATGGCAAGCGATGGGTGAGGTCTATGATGGAACGAGCGTGCCCAGAAGATGCCTGTTCACTCTTCCTTTGAAGACAGATGGGTTAAATGTGGAAGGGAACACGGACGCTGGCAGAGAGTTCCACATTTTGGCTGTGCGCATAATAAATGTGGAGGAGAAGCCCTGAATACGACTGGTCGCGGCAGCATTCAGTTGGAATGGAAGCCGATTTATGCTGCATTCAGTTGGAATGGAAGCCGAGCCGATCCCAAAGCACAACATAGCCTATTGAAGTCCTGCACTGCTGGACATAGGCTTGTTCTTACTGCGCCATAAAACCCTGTCCTCCTCCTTCCGCATCCACTCTGTCCCAGCCGTCTTTTTAAAATCTTAGGCCCATCTAGCTGGGGGGCGTCCCACACTACGCTTGCCAAAACACGGTCTCCACTCCAAGACTCGTCTGCTCCACCGGCCATCGTTCTTTCACCAGCTCACTGCCACTTTTCTTAAACCTCTTCTTGTTCCCATGCTCATGGTCCGATGAGACGGCAATCCGATACGACCGGAGAGAGACCAGTCGCAGGACCAACGGCTGTCTTAACGTGCTTTCCGAGGCACGGGGTGGGAGGGAGGGTATAGCAAAATTGTTACTATATTATTATGTATACTTAGGTTAAGGTATGTGTCTATGGGTCTGTGTTACCTGAAAATAAATGGTTTATAACATCGCCAACTTCCAAACTCCTGGCTGCAACTGAGAAATTCCTGATGAAAAAACCCAATAACACTGCCCGTCCCAATAAATCGATCCCAGGACCTCATGCTCAGCAATAGCGTTTGATACCATTATACTAAAGAGGCATTTTGTTACGAACTTACGACTAAAAGCTCCCGCAGACAGGTGCGACGCAATTCTGATAGAAGAATTATTTCCATGAAGTTTTTATATACATTGTTCTGTCTGCGGGAGCCTTAATCCTAATAGCCGCTTATCTATTTATACCTAAATCAATAATCAGTCATAGTTTAATACTAGGAATAATTTGACACGCTGCCATCGCGATCCATCAATACTAAAAGGTCATCGCACTAACGAATTTAGGCCAAGATATTTATAGAGAAGCTAAGTTAGTACTGCCTCGAATAACTAAGACTCGGTTACGGATACACTGGGTTGTGGAGGTCAGGCAGGCAATCATAATCAGCCTAAAGTGTTCCCACTGCTGGGACACAGGCCTCCTTTCGATGAGAGGGAGTGTCCTGGAATCCACCACGCGGGCCCAGTGCGGGTTGGTAGATATCACATGTCTTCGAATTCTTCGTTCTAGGACATGCCGGTTTCTTCACGATGTTTAAAATAAATGTCCATAAATTTCCTGCACCGTTTTGAGAGCAGTGGTGATGAAATTAAATGGGTACCTATACAAAGTTAATTGCCAATCTGAGTTCGAACTCACGACCTGGATAACTCGTAAGTCAGGGGCGATACTCCTGTGCCACCGCTGCTCCGAAAAATAATACAGTAATGAAACAAAAATATTAAACTCTTTTTAGGCTCCGTCGAAGTCAGGTACTTTACGAACGTATGGTATTTCAATAAGCCCTGTAAGTATATTTTGTTGCCGATTGTCCCAAAAAACTGATGGGGATCCGTCCAGAATAAAAAAAAAAGGAAAAGGGGATCAGACCAGAATGAGTTCTAAAGTTTATAGTGGATAAGACAGAGAATGAAACAAGAATAACATCAGTTCAGAGGATCCGATCGGAATAACTCCTTAAAAGAAACAGAAATTAATCTGAAAACCGCACACTCACATGCATTGAAATGATTCCAGACAGTTTATTTTGGTTATTGTGTCAGAATACAATGACCTTACAGGTGACCGCCCTAGGAAGCACCTCGTTTTAAAACTAGGACAAGCAAAATAAAAGCTTTGTTTAAATACGTGTGTCATTGTTTCCAGAAATTTAGATGACAGGTAGAAAATTGTGTGTGGTGGTGGGCTGCCTTGGTTTTCGTCTGTATTAGTTCCGGTCATCAGCCTAAACATTTCCCAACTATGTAGTAGACTACGTCAGTATGAGTGGGCTAAGAGAAGGCGACGTGGTCCAGCCATTCTGAAGTATGGCTGGCCACTTTCCTCGTAATAGTCTCTTTAGCGAGATACCAATTATTTGATGTCGAATCGGATGCAGCTGATTATCTGTGTTATATGGAGCAACTGCCTATCTGACCTCCACAACCCAGTTACTGGGTAATACGATACCCCTTGGTCAGACTGGTAGTCAGATTTTCGGGCTTCTGACGAATCGTAACGACTGTCAAAGATCTACGAATGACAGCCGGAGCGTGATTTCCGAGGCAATGAGGGGTCTTGGTATGTAAAGATGGTCACCCATCCACGGACCAACCGCGGCTAGCGTAGCTTAACCTAATCGCGGCCCGTGCGGCTGTTATTACTTAGTCAAAAGCCCATATATGGATATATTTTAAATAAGCTTCGACCAGAATTCGGCCACTTTGACAGCGTCAGCGTTGGCCTCGTGAAGGTGACCTTCATTACCTTCAAACACCTGCACTATGGAAGTACAGTGCAGGCGTTTTACACAGATAAGATAAGATTTATTTATTTGTATAAACATGCAATACATACAAGAGCATGCAAGTTGATAATAAATTATATTATAGTCCAATCGTGTATAACCTTATATATATGCGTACAAATATTTTAGTCACATTACCACAGAATAACTAATAGTACTAACGTAACATTACTACTTTTAATCAATAGAACATCAATAAACATTAAAGAAAGAACACGACTAGAGTTGAGACATTGTTCGAGATGTTGCTCCACAGTATGCGACTGTGGCTCGTCGGAGTGGGTCCCCCTGACTAAATTGTACCTGCAGTGGCTCACCTGGCTTCTCAGTCGGTTAAGAGACCTCTAGATCGCTTTCCTTTTCTGTATGAGAAGAAGAATGGATTCTGCCTTCAGACACCTGTAAAACTAAAGTTACTAACCCCATAAAAAATGTAAACGGTTGTCAAGCAATGACGATGCACGTAAAAAGGACAATGTATTGTTTGGCAAGATATCGAAGACAACAAGCGTTAATGGGACACAAACTTTGCCAAACAGACCGTGAGATTAGTGGAGAAGATATTTCCGAAAGCTATATATATTTTTGGGCGTAAATAAAAGACAGTTTTTTCCTGTTTGCCTGTCGCTCAGCATAAATAATGCGAGACAGAACCTCAGTGCGATTTCAGCGATAGCCGGCGTTGACGTGATGACGTCAACCGGTGCAGCATACGACAAGATAAAAAAAAACAACAATAACAAAATAAATAAAAATATATACAATAGTAAAAGTTCTAAATCTAATCTCGGTATAAACAATAGTAAAATACAAACAAACATTAATTCTTCCCCGGACCAGCTCCTTCACTAATCTAAGAGCTCTACTACTCTCAAAGTATCATGCAGTTTTGTACCATATCCGCATCATCCTGACCTGCTCATCACATGCTATGCAAATGCTGCTAGCAAGGCTCCAGAGGGCCTAGACAAACAGACAAAAGCTACCGAAAAGCTTATGTCAATTCTGTTGTAAGTCGTCGTAGAAATACCAAACGCTTTGAAAGCGATTGTCACTTGTCCAGGCCCTCTGAGTTGAGCTGCACGATTACTGGCAAATGCAGGCACGCAGGCACTGACCGAACACGTCCATTCAACTGTGTGATTCTTACCTTAGAAGACCATTTCAGACACCAATCTACATGATCTGACCAAGATTATGTCTGGACTTTAAAAGAGGCTGTGACCTCGTGAGTTTGTTTCGGCCTTTCTTCTCAGATTAGTCAGATAGGAAACGCCGACCTCATCTTGTTTTTATTAAAATACGATTGACGTGTAAACATGTTTGGGTAAACCTGGTTACAGAAATAATATAATTTAAATTTTTTTCGCAGCTTTTCGGAAACTTATTACCGAAAGGCTTATGTCAATACTGTTAAAATTCGTTGTGGAAATATGAAACGCTTTAAAAGCGCTTTTAATCTAAGCCCTCTGCTTATCACACGCTCTGCATATGACTCTGGACTCTTCAACCAGGACGTGACTGACCACTCAAGGTCCCGCCCCAGAATGCGCTGCATCCAAGTCAATCCCCCCGACACAGGTGCACAACCCTACTTACATTCTACACTACTATCTATTTTGAACCAGAGTCCAGTATCCAAACATTGGATTTGGCACGGGCACAATTCAACGTTAAGACGATATTCCTTTGAATCAAAATAAACGTAGATCGCTTTCATAATTACGCTTTTTTTAACTGTTTGCGTCTATTGCAGTGTTATGCATATTTTAATAGCTTTTTTTCTGGTAATTCCGCATGAAGTATGGGCCTTACAAGTGATTTGGCTACCAGGCGTGGCTTAATGCTTCAGCTCAAGAGGCTCATTTGAGTGAGCATGAGATACTCTCAGCCGCCAGGGCACATTCAAGTCAATGAAAGACGTATCCAGTAAATGTTAGGTTTATAGTATACAAGCTGCACCCCGCGGTTTCACCCGCATAAGTTTCGATCCCCTGGGAATATCGTGATAAAAATTATATTTGCGATTGCAGTCGGTGTGCAGTTCACATGACTGCACACCGACTGCAATCGGACTGCACGGTTGGTTTGCAGTTCTGTTGTAGTCGTGTCAACTGCATTCAATGCATCCGAACTGCAAATTTGCAGTTGGATTGCAGTTGAAATGCAGTCCGTCTGTCTAGAGCCTAAGAGATTGAATTTCTACAAAGCGATGTAATCCCCAACTTATAAGCTTGGATGCACAGTGTGCGTTTTATACAAGAGAATAGGAAAGTCTTTAAAACACATAGTTCGATGTCCACGCAAGAGTAAACGTTACAATGCCCTTAGGATATTGTGTCTCGTGTCTCAACCGGACACCTACTACGAAAGTGTCGTGTGCCAACAAACTGACAGCCTCAGTGCGCCTTGAGTAAGAGAGTGATACTTCCTGTTTGTTTGACAGTTGTTGTCTAAGCATTTCTGAAAATCTGTTCTGATTTGGTGGCCTATTTGGCTGAAAAATTAAAATGCAACGACTATTAGGAATAGTAAGCAACTGCCTAAAGTGTCAATATATTATGGTCAAAAAATCGGTTGTCTGTAAAGTCGGTTTACTGACGATAGTTGAACGTGACAACGTCATAAGAAAATACTGATGGAATAGTTGCATTGCATTTGTTAATATTGGCTTGCACTTCAAGCCGCCATGGAACGCTACAGAGCGAGGCCGCGAGGTAACGCTCGCTAATCTACAAATCAGCTGTCACTTTTCCTCCATTGTTTTTCCTAGATTTAAGTGTATTGGCGCCAAACCATTTCGGATAGATGACGCTTTGTTTTACAGCAGTGTGTGAACATCTTTATCAAAACCTTGCCTGTATTTTAGGAAAGCATTTTATGCTCATCATCTGCCTGCCTATTTCCCAACTATGTTATAACGGCTTTCTGTCTAACCGGTTGCAGCTGAACATCAGAATTTTACATGGAGCTACTGCCTATATGACCTCCACAATCTGTGTAGTTACTGGGTAACACCATGCTCTTTGGCAGCTGAGATTGGTTGTTGTGTTGTTGAAGTCCATTAAAAAAAACATTACGTCTTCATTGCGTAACTCCACAATGGGTACCTAAGCTTGAATTCGATAGGTGAGCAGTAAAGGCTTGGGCAGATGCTTTACTTGGTGTATTTTTTCATCACCACTGCTCTCAAAACGGTGAAACATCGTCGGGAAACTAAAATTTAGAGGCGGATGTGACATACCCTAACCCGCACTGGGTCCGCGTGATAGGCCCACTCCCTCTCACAGAGAGGAGGCCTGTGTCCCAGCAGTGGGAACATTATACGCTGAATATATCATGCGGCTTATGCTATTTCTAGGTGAAAGTGTTATTTTCTCTGACGGTTCGTGCGTTAGTTTTTCTAATGTTGATTGTAGCATTTTTAGAATGTAAAGGAATGCCAGGAAATAAAAAATGTGAATGTTTTGAAATTGTGTTAAAATTCTGTTCCGAGGGGAATTAATGGACGGTCACCAACCTAGTTTGAAGCGTGGTCAATGTGGTGGGTGGCGCATTTCCTTGAATAGCGTCTTGTTTAGGTAGGTAAAAAAAAGAAAGAAAAAAATACATTTATTTAGCACAGACTTAAAGACACGTATATATGTATAGTGTATAAGTAACTAACTTCTGCCCGTGACTTCGTCTGCGTGAAATTTGTGTTGTTTTAACTTAAAATATATCCTATGGTCTATGACACTCGGCAATATGTAGCTATAGCTTCATATTAGTGAAAAAAAAATCGGAATCGGATAAGTAGTTCCGAAGATTACGCCCTTCATACAAACTCACAAAATATTAAATACTATATAGATTTATTTTGGTTTGAAAGGCACATGAAGTATAATTACTACCTACTAATTGACGTACTCAGAGAGGTCATTTAAAAATAGGCAACAAAAAAAACAATTACTTAAGGGCCTTACTCTCGTTTAGTACCGTAACTCGGTCACTTTATGAAGCTTATAACTCATTAACGGTTTGGTTAGAAGGTCTGTAAAAAATATATGTTTGCTATAGATTCATGTACAGCATTTTTGACACAGGGTTTTTTCATAAGGCTAATACTTTTGCCTTAAAAAAATATTTACCAAAACGCTATTTTGGCTAATATTTCCTTATAACTTCTAAACGGCTTTGATGTTTGGAAATATTTTTACACTGAAAAATTGATGGTTAGAAGTACTACATATTTGAAATAGCGTTTTTAAATCAATCAACAGTTGCAAAGACAATGCCCCATTTTGAGATATAGGTTCAGAGGTGCTCTGCGCGGGCGCGGGCGGCAGTCGTGCGTTAGCACTGAGACGGGGTGGCTGTGTCGCTCGCTGCTCCGCCCGGCTATCGATCGACTACGCGCGTTTGGCTGTGTTAGTGCAAATATTTATGAACGAATTGTATCAGTATGCGTTTATAGATTAGCTGGCTGCAGAGGGCCCATTTCTATTGTCCGCGTGGACGCTTTATTAGTGGTGCCATTTCTAAATACAGTTTTTGTTTATATTGTTTATTTTGTAAATATAAGATAATTTCAAATTTGTAAATAAATAAAAATGGCAAAGCAAAGCAAGTCAAGAAAAATACGTTTTCTCTACGACGACGCACCGTTTTATAGATATTAGCGAAAAACTCAAAAGTGGGAATTTTTATACCCCCCACTCCGGCTCACCTCCTAGACGCGGGGACTTTTAGTATGTTTACTCCCTAAGCACTCTGAGCAACTTTCTGAAGAAATCGCTCAGGGCCCAGCTCACGCACTCTACACCTCTTTTTGGGTTATTCGTTGAGTGGACTAATAAGTATCTATCTAAGTATCTATACAAATAAATAAAATTGGAGTGTCTGTTTGTAATATTAAAACAACCGCTTCAGGCCATTTTATTTTGACTGTTTAGAAAATAACTACTTACCCACAATAAAAAAAAAATGTTTTCAAACACCTTAATTTATAAAAAATGAGCGTTCTTAGTTGTCAATCTATGAGTATTTGCATTACTGAGTTTATTGATCACTACCTTCTCATATTCTTGTGCGGATTTATTTCTGTGACTGGGACTTTCACTAGCAGATAGGTGAATAAGGAGTAACTTAGGCTAGGTACTTTTATTTTAGAAAAAAAAAGAAACTAGGTTCCCACGAAAAAAAATTAAAACCTATGAAATGAAATATTGAATAATATCCGATTCAAATAGGGAGGTTGTATACTACGTTTATTTAGGTACTTAACCAAATGTAAATAAATTATAATAAAGAAACGGAGTATACTTTTTTTTTATAAGTGGATCCTATACGTGAAGATTTCTTAATCTCCAATGAAATTGATTGAATAAATAATAAAATAATATAGTGTTTTTGTTTTGGCCCAAGGAAATCGTTCACCAAATATTGTATATAAAAAGGCTAATACGAAAAACTAAAAATAAATAATAATTAAACTAAAAATGCAAAAACGATCAAAAAGAACTAAATGGAGAAATATTAGAAGAATTTCATTAAAATTAGCATAGGTATTTCTTTACGTGGCGGTGAATAGACGACTTTTATGTATTTGAGGGGGTGAAGCAGATGAAGTGGGATACGAATAGTCCCCGCCTACGGCGGGGTGCACCGCGCGAATTTCGTCGATGAGCGACTTCCATTATATTTAGAAGCGTAATTTCGCGACTCGAATAACGTGCACGATTGCCTCCACGCTCTACTGTCCGGATTCTCACTGCGTAATCACTAGGTTCCAATCTCAGTGGACGCATATCTTTTGTTTTGTTATTTTTTAATTATAATGTGCTTATCTTTTGTTTTGTTATTTTTTAATTATAATGTGCATATTTTTATTTTCTTATTTTTAAAATAATTCAATAAGTAATTGTTATTTTAATAAAAACAATCATTTTTATTCCTATAGTTATTTTTCTTCAGAATCTAGAGTAATACAGCGTGGCGCTACAATGGTGACATTAATTTAACACACGTGTAGGGCTAGTGCCCTTTAATCATATCAATTTTAGTAGGTTAAAATAACTCGTAAATTGAAAAAAAAAATTTTTCAAACAAACTTAATGATAAAAATGTAACTAAAATTGGGATCACCCTTGCAAAAAATCATTCATGAAATTACTTACCTACGTTACGCTGGCTTACGTTAACTCTGAGCGGCAACGCGTCGCTTCACGCGCTGCCACTTTTCGCGCTTTAATATCGTATGGACGGTACTGTGATGAACTTGAAAATGCCTAGCGCTCTGGCGGAGGCTAGTTTTGGGTTGGTTTTGGAAATATTGTAGCACATTTTCAGTTAACTGGATTGGGTTTTGTCGTGTAGGGGGTCGATCAGGGCGTTGAGACCTAGGATCCACTGGCCGGTTTTCGCGGATGCGCTGAAGAGCTCCTACAATAGTGCGAGGATTCCGAGGATTAGTAGGGCATTGTCTTGAACCGCCATTATCTCTCGCGATATGTCCTTATGGCAAGAGCGGCATTTTCACGACATTCTCCGTAAATTAGGATCATGTCCGCATATTCAGCTGCTGTGTACTTCGGATGTGTATTTGCCATCACGATCACAAGTTTACACAAGCACTAATAACACAAATAAAAGCGCCCGTATCGCAAGAGATGTCAACGTACCTACTAAATTAGAAAACGAAAACAAAACAAAGCGTCTTTATCGCAGTACCATAATCTTATTACTCATTAGTTCATTACACAAAAATAAATAAATAAAACAATAGGTAAGCGTCTTTTTCGCGGAAACATTCACAAAATTAGTCGACGTAATTATGTGCACTACTGTGAAGAAGTGTGTCAAGGGCACGAGTTAGGCTAGCACTAGAAATGCAAAAAAAAGAATTGGATTTCGCTGCGACGCGACGGGGCGGGGGGGGGGGGCACGCGTCGCCTGCGCCGCCCGCTCGCCGACAAAGGGATATCACGTTACTTTAAAGTATTGTTTATTTATTTTAATTTCATTGATGCGATGTTATGATCCGTGACCCGGCAAATGACCGCTGCGCGACAGTTCTTTAAGTACAGGTTGCTCCAAAATGCTATTTTAGAAAACTTTAAATAAATCCGCAAATAATAACGTTTAATGGAAACATAATTTCTTCATGAAACGAAAATGTGAAAACGTATATGTGTGTTAAATTAATGTCACCATTGTACCGCCACGCTGTATAATAAAAACGTCCACCAAGCTTGATTCGGAAGAAAAATAATATACCTACAGTGTGTTACAAAAGAGAGTAAGCAATAATAATGTAGTCTGAAAATTTTCAAACAAGAAAATCGGCAAAAAGTAAAATAATAAAAAAACATTTATATCAAATAAGAAAATCAACAAAAAGTATAATTATGGAAAAGGTTGGATTTGAACCCGGGCGTTAGTGCAGAAAACTAAAGTGACGCACGAGACCACTAGACCAATCGAGCTGTTATAATACATGTCGAAATTACGCGTCTATAGATAATCTATACAAACAAAATATGGTGTGTACAAAAAAGTAGGTAGGTACTTACTTTACTATACTAACATAGCTAAGTAAGTTCTGTTCTGTACTTACTTTACAATTTGTTTCGTCGAATAAGATCTCTTTATTGCCTGCCGTTTATTTTCTTGTTGACCATTTTTTATAGGTACTCTGATTGCTTATTTATACCTACAACTTATGAGTAGAACCGAAACAGTACAAACATTTACACCAACAACATAACTTAGAAAAAACTAATCATTAAATAAAATATAATAAACAGCTTTCATCAACAAACAGATACCAAAGTACGTACACTAGGTACCGACCCGAACTAATAGGCTATTTGACAGTATGAATAATAAAGTGCTAAATGCTGTTATCCACATTTATTATAAATTTATAAAGGGATTTGCAATTATCCGACTTAAATATAATGGCTATTTTATTTCAAAATCCCTGTTAAAAAGTTATTAATTTTTAAATTATGTCACGTGATACAAAACAGTCAGGATTGGCTGAATCTAAGATGACGTCACAACACAGTAGTCAGATCTGTCATTGTTGCAGTCTTACGATTTTTGATCTGTTTATATAAGATTATAAAATATTATCGTGAAAATTTGTGGTATTTCACAATCTCCATCGTATATTTTGGTATTCCACTCCATCATGGAAGTCAATTTTGTGAAAGCAGACAGCAGAAACTTGCCCAAAGTGGACGCAATCATGGTTGGAATGTTCTTCAAAAATAACCCCGATTTTTATTCTACAGAGCTGAGAAATGTAAAAACAGCAATGTATTGTACCATAAATATAACACTACGTAAGTAACCTTAATCCTGCGAAGGTGAAATAATAGTCTTTCTTTCAGTAAGTAATAGTTTTTTAGGTTATGAAGAATAAATTTTGTTTACAGTACCTAAGTAATTAGTTTCCATTCTCAGGGCTGCACGAGAATCTTATGGTGACGATGCTATTGGGTACGTACAGACGGCAGCACATCGATGTAAACTCTATACATATCTATAACTACGACGCGCCGTATAGTGTTAGAAAGAAAGTACTCTTGGTTTGATTGGTGGAGTTTTCAACGTTTCTAATATTGCCCAATGGTTGCACATACTAATAATTGGCAGCCAATTATCATGTCTCACTAGGAATAAGCCACACCCCCGCTAATGTCACTCATGACATTGACAATTTGACATCGTTCGTTTGACGTTTATTCATTACGTCAGGTGGAGTCGTGTTTGTGTCGGTTCAGTCGGTTGTGTTTTAATTATTTTACAAGTTTGTCTTATTATCGAATGCATATGCTTATCGACGCAAATTGAAAGGCATCATAGCCCTTCGATTGAGTGGATGACGAGATTGATATTTGTCGGCAGACGGGCATATCGGTGAGTAATATTTTTTGTAATTATCATTTTATAAAGGTTAGTAAGTATTGAAAAATAGTGTCAATGGTGTTTTTCTATAGAATTTTAAAATTAACAGAAGGGATAGGTAGATAAGTAGGTATCTTCTTTGTGTTCTTTCCTAATGAGTGCCCGCTGTTCCAAGCGTCATCAAAATGTAGGATAAGTAACAGAAAGTTTATATTCAGATTTATACCTACGTAAACAAAATTCGATGATCTATTGTTTTTGATTGCATTGTCATGGGACATTCTAAACAAAAGTTATTCCAGTAGGTAGTGATGGGATTTTAAAGTAAATACTCAATACTTTTATTGCATTCCACATGTAGGCATTCTTAGGTGGTAAACTTATAGTTAGATCATATGGACCCTGTCGGGCACAGCAAAATAAGTGAGTTAGGAGAGAGGAAGCATTTGTTAATTTTATAACATTACATAACAAACTACTATATTATAGGTAATAATGATGTAGGTATTTTTAGAGATAAACTAATAGCTTCTATATAAAATATAAACAATAAATATAAATATTAAGAGATGTAATAATCCATACTAATATTATAAATGCGAAAGTGTGTCTGTCTGTTGGCGCTGCTAGTAATAAATAAATAAAATTTAAAGTATCAAGTTCTTCTTAAGTTCTGACTTAAGTCTATCACTTAGATATTTGTTTACCGAGTAGTAGCTTTTATTCAGCAAGAATTGTCTAAGTTTTTTTAAAAATGTGTTAATTTTCTCTTCTTTTTTTTATTAGTGCGGGTAGTTCATTATATAATTTAATGGACATTACATAGGGACTTGTAGAGTGCATTTTTAGTTGAGAACTTGTCTGAATAGATAGCGTGTCTGAATGTCTTCACGTTTTGAATATAACTCTTGATGTTTCCGGACAAATTCGCATGTTTCTAAAATATACAGGGAAGGGTTAAAATATTATGTTTTTGAAAGAAAAGTTTGCAACTATCTGTTTGCTCAATGTTAACCAGGATTCTATCATCTAAGCATAATAGGTGGTGAGAGCTGTTTGTAAATTGGTGGTCTTTTTTATGTCACGAAGGGCTTAAGAGAATTTAGACATTTTTGAGTGAGTTTTCTGTATGTGTGATTTCCAGTTTATATGTGTGTCTATAACTGTGTGTCTGTGTGTGTGTGTTTATTGTATTGTATGTGTTTTATATGGGCCTTGACACCTGAAATAAATGGATAACTAGTCCTAGTAGAGTAAATTCATTAATGGTTTCTAATTTAGAGTCATTGAAAGTAAAATCTAAAGTTATAGGTGTTTTTTGGTAAGGGTGGAAAGTTATTAATTTGGTTTTGGAGTAGTTTATCTCGAGGTTATGATTGTTCATACAGTTGCATGTTTTAGTAAGTATGGAATTGAGAGTTTCTCCTATATTTTCATTGTTTTGGGAAGAGACCAATATGGATATATCGTCCGCAAATAAGACACGTGGCCCTTCTATGGTCTTAGGTAGGTCATTAATATAAAGTAAAAATAAGAGGCATCCTATGACACTTCCTTGAGGAATTGAGCCATTAATTGCTTTACTATATGATCGGATTTTTTCGATTTCATTATTTTTATGGTTAAAATATTCTATTTCAACTAATTGTTCCCTACCTACCTACCCTAAATACCTACGCTAAATACCTACGCAATTAAGCACTGTAACGAACACCGGGCGTGCGAATAGTGAATGATTATATAGTATAAAAGTGATAGTATAGGAATATAATACGATAGTTATATAGGACCCTATCCGCGCTCCAGGGCACAAGTTGATACCGACTATTAACCATCGACTTATTATAAACTACTAGCGTAACTACATATTACCTACTGTTTTACTGTACTCAGTAAAACATTAGGTAATATGTAGTTACGCTAAAATATTTAAATCGAATTAGAAATTCAAATCTTACTAGATTTGAATTTCTAATTCGATTTAAATATTTTGTATTGTTCTAATTAGCTTTCCAACTTGTTTTTATTATTAGTATGTATCTGACGGGAATTTTTGAGAATTTTAATGCGAAGAAAAATTATAGGTAGAATAATTACGTAACTTGAAAACGTGGCTTTTCGTTTATAGGAATGTTTGCGTGATTTTAGTGTCAAATGAGAGGATTATGTTTAAAACTGATATTATTCCCGTTTGAATTATGTAAATCGGTCCACGGGTTTTAGAGATAGAAAGAATTTTGTATATTGAAAACATGCCAGTTTGATTTCAGTAAGTTAATGTAAAGTTAATAATAATATTTTAGAAAGTTTTTATTGTATAGAGATAGGATACTTAAATGTTGTTACGTAATACGAAAGAAGATTACATAGGCTACACATAACACAATACAAAGAAATTGTAACGAACAGGCATAAAGAAATAAAAACTGGCCAAGAGCGTGTCGGGCCACGCTCAGTGTAGGGTTCCGTAGTTTCCCGTCCGTCACAATAAGATAATTATGTAAACGAAGTGAAAAAAATGCTTGCATATACGATTATACTACAAACTTAGTTCAGAAATTATTTTGTACAACTTTTTGTCTTTTTTGTACAAAAACTGTTGTTTCCATCAAGTTCAAAATAATTTTCCTAGAAAGTCCTTATAAAGTTCTACTTTTCAGATTTTTTTCATATTTTCTAAACTTATGGTTCAAAAGTTAGAGGGGGGGGGACACATTGTTTTTTACTTTCGGAGCGATTATTTCCGAAATTATTGACATTATCAAAAAATGATTTTAGTAAACCCCTATTCATTTTTAAATACCTTTCCAACAATATATCACACGTTAGGGTTGAAATTAAAAAAAAAATCACTTCCCACTTTACATATAGGGGGGCTACCCTAATAAAACATTTTTTTCCAAGTTTTATTTTAGCACTTTGTCGGCGTGATTGATATACATATTGGTACCAAATTTCAGCTTTCTAGTGCTAACGGTCACAGAGATTAAGCGAGGACGGACAGACGGACAGACAGACATGGCGAAACTATAAGGGTTCCTAGTAGACTACGGAACCCTAAAAAAGGGCTTTAAAGTGTCAGTGTGTGTGTGTGTGTGTGTGTGAAAATTACATGTAAAAATGGCTTAAAATCAAGGTTCTCTCTGCCTATAGTGATTGAGTAATAATAATGGGCAAATAAACTACAGCTATTTGTTTCGTTCCAGAAAAAAACAGTTTACTTCTGGCTTCGGCGGTGGGAAGAAAGCGGAAGCATAGCTCATCACCGCCGATCCACTCTGCCGATCCTTTTTTAAGCACACGAGTAACCTCAACTTCGTACAGCGTGAGTCCATGTGTAGATTGTAATAATCACACTTACCTATCACCTTAACTTATTCATCACTAACATAAAACCTAGTTTCCTTTAAAAGTGAATAACATAATTGATTAAAATAATACCTACCTACTAGCTAAGTGTGCGTCCTGAGTAAAGGCTCCTACAAACAGGCGCGTCACGCGATATAATCGCGCGCGACACAAAGGCACCGCTCGTTGCGGTTCAGTTCTTTACAACCTACCTCAACAAAGGTGGAAGTTGTCAATTCGGCAGATTGTTTATTTGTGTATGTTTATATTTTGTAGAATATTTTTTTAACCGTCTCATACTAATTTAAAGTTTATTCAAACTTGTTTCAAATTAATATTATTTGAAGTTAAACAAATATCAACTTTATATTAATGGCAATTAAGTTGATTTCAGAGTGACTAGCACTATTGAAAAAGTTACAGTTTTAGCGTAAACTAAACTTTATTATGTAGGATTTAAAGTTATTTTTCCCTAAAGTCATTTTTTGTTTACGATTTTTGTGGCAAATAAATCGCGAATGTAGATAAGTTAAGCTCTTAACAAAGAATCCTATGTGTGTATTGAAATTGACAAAAATTTCTTTGTTTTAGATATCAACGGACACAGTCAGAAGGCGCCTGAAAGACGATGTCCCCAGGTTTCAAACTATCTCCATATTTTTCATCACAATTGCCCAGCGGTTTAGCCGCGAAGGCATAACACACAAAGTTCTTTTGCATTTATAATTAGTGTGGATCTTCTAATATAGTGACAAAGATATGTAATTGATAATAATATTATAAATTGAAATTTTATATTTCTTTTCACACCATTGTTTTTGTTATATTTTTGAGAATTTTTCTTTACTATTGTTGGTGATAATTTGAGTTAGGGCCGTCATTCACTGGCGGCATGGCACGTGATTTTAGTAAGCGCAAATGATTTGAGATCTTATTTTATCATGCGTTCACAATTCGTCATGCCAGAACGTGCCGAAGGATACCAAAGCAGGCATTTCAATGCAATGTGAGTGTTAATAGTGTTAAATTAGATTCGAAATCATCTGTAAGTATTACAAAAATCCCTTGTCGTGCCGTGCCACCAGTGGGTGCTGAACCTTATACATATAGCCCAGTCAAATTATACTAATCTGGTTAAAAGCTTAATTATTTTTGTTAAGCAATCAAATGCTACCGCATTTGATTTTGCTTGGCAGCCATTGTTGGATGTAACTGTATAATTAATCTGTTACAAATAAAAAGAAAAGCTTGTAACAAATAAATATTATTATCTACTTGTTTTTAATATATCTATTAATAATAATAATAACGCCTTCCAAAGGTCTCCGAGATGTGTCAAAGACATTTTAAAAATAATAGAAATAATTCTTTATTGACGTAATAGGTTATCGAAACTTTTATGTATGAAGCATGTATACCTATTATAAATTACCTAATGTATTAAAAATATTAAATTGTAGGTTATTCAGAATTAAACTATATAAATGGTTGAATGAACATAATTTCTATAATATTAAGGAGTTTTTTTGAACATAAATTATGTTTATGAATTCAAATGTGTTTATTTGTGAAGTTTGCATGCTTTAATTTTTAAGCAAAACATATAATCTCATTTATGCTAATAAAACCTGTGTATACCATGTTTTACGCAAACAAATTATCTTTTTGGTTTTATAACGTTTGTTGTAAGCCCATTCATTTATTACGTAAGACGATTTAGGGGGGAGTGGCGTCGACCATGTCTTATTTTTTCTTCCAAGGGGTTGGGAGGGAGTCTTGATAGTTCTTACGTAAGATCACAAAAATGTGCAAAGTTACAATACTTTTGTCTATGCATAGCATGCCTACGATTGGAGGCGCGCGATGGCGTCACGAGGGTCGCGGATCTGAAGACGAAGAGAGGGACAATTCGGCGCGGCTTTAACAACATTAATTGTCCACTCCCTCTTTGAAGTCCACATCAACCCTGGGAGCATGTCTATGCATGGCATGCCTACGATTGGAGGCGCGCGGTGGCTGAGGGGGCGCGCGGGCTGCGGCATCAGCATCGGGCGACGGCGGCGGCTGACGCCTCAGCCGCCGCCGTTCAGGGAGCTCCCCGCTTGTGAACTAGTTGTCACTTTTTGCGTAAACAATACTCATTAATGATTTTAATATTGTAGATAGTTAAAAATTGTTACTTTGAAAATAAACATTACAATAAACCAAACTTGTATTCATTTTTTCCTTTAGATTCTCACGTATTAAATATTATAAGTACAGGGGGGGTGGGGGTCAGCCGATTCTTATTTTTTATATGGGGGTGGGAGTCAAAACTAGCAAAAATAGTCTTACGTAATAAATGAGTGGCCGCTATATGTATTTTAATTTCAAGTAGGTATTTGTTTTTTATTTATGTTTCCAATTATATTAATGTTTAAGAATAAAAAGATTATTGATTGTTATTGTGCATTTTATTATGATATTTTTCCCGCTGTTTCAAACGCGTTCCTGTAGGAACCTATCCTATATCCTTTTCTGATTGGTAGGTGTGCAAAATTCCATGATGATCGGTTGTGTAGTTAATATGGCACCAAAAGCAGGGGGTAGCTCCGCCGTATCTGGGATAATAATAGATTAGAATTCGATTTGAAAATTCATAACTAGCGCAATAATGTTGAACTTCATGTAAAAGCAAACATCGGTAGGTATAGGTAATTTACAAAGTTCAACCTTATCGTTTTAGTAATAAGATCGTGTTGCGACGAAACGTTAATCTTAAACACGGTGGACTGACAAAAGGCTGTTTGTAGGTATAATTAATTGCCTAAACTTCACACACGTGACACGTTCGTGATGGGGTAAGTAGGTATCCATATTTTTTTCAAAATTTCAAGCAGATTGTATTATGGGTTTTTACTTTTTAGCATTTAATTTCATGAAAATAAAATAAAATAAAAATCGTTTATTTCGGAACAATAACGGATACCTACAATAGGTATTATAAAAATAGTTAATCGATGATAACTACAGAAGTTTATAACAGTGGCGCAACTATCAATAATAGAATAGAAGAGCAAGGAACGCGTTAAAACAGGTGACCTCCAGCCCGTCAGTAAGTAGGTAACAAAAGTCGGAAAAGGTCTATTAAAAAAAAAAAGAAATGTTTTTCTGACATCAGATTATACCTACCTGTCTGTCTACTTAACAATATTCATCGAGAGCGTGAAGTTTCGCTAATTAATTGTGTAATGTGCACCGTACTTACCTACCTGTTTAAATGTTATACTTAGGTAAGTAATTTTCCAATAATACCCATGTAAAAATGAAGGATTAAGTAAAAGATCATTGAAATAAAAAACATCGATTATAAGCTTTCATAGGTATTTTAAGCATTGCGCGGGCCGCCGCTTTTATTACTATGAAATTATTTCGATTCGATTCAAGTGTTCAACCTGCTACGCTACTTTTTATCGCACAGTATTTTATTCTACACAACGAATGACCTTACGCACACACCCTCACGTACGCGCTGCAGCACGAAACATTACAAGTAAGAACAGACAAAAAGCTATATATCTCTTTCGCACGATTCTCGCTGTTGTTGCTCATAGCGCGTTCAAGGTCAATGTGTAGTAACCTGATGTGCTGCCGTCTGTACAACTACGTCGTGGATCAGGACTTTGTTCCTGCGAGCAAGTTGTAACCACTTTCTACACATTTTGGCATTCTTCGGCACATGAATAAACAATTTTTCCGGAGTTCTTTTTTGACGTATTGGTGCAGTTTGGCATTGCACACCATTTATAATTCATTTTCTTATTAAACAGTAGAATAAAAGCAGTACCAAAGCACTTGGGAAAGATTTGACTTATTGAAGTGTGTTTTGTTTACTGTGTTGTGACGTCAAATGCCGCCATATTGCTCGAACTAACGTTTTGGCGGGATAATTAAACCATTCATTTTTAAGTTTGATTTTTTAACGAAAAACATCACAGAATTAAAAATAACTACTTTTTGTGGGTTCCTTTTACACTACTAAATAATCTGAGATGGATTGCAAAACCTTGTCAAATACCCTAGGCTATTTGACAGTATGAATAATAAAGTGCTAAATGCTGTTATCCACATTTATTATAAATTTATAAAGGGATTTGCAATTATCCGACTTAAATATAATGGCTATTTTATTTCAAAATCCCTGTTAAAAAGTTATTAATTTTTAAATTATGTCACGTGATACAAAACAGTCAGGATTGGCTGAATCTAAGATGACGTCACAACACAGTAGTCAGATCTGTCATTGTTGCAGTCTTACGATTTTTGATCTGTTTATATAAGATTATAAAATATTATCGTGAAAATTTGTGGTATTTTACAATCTCCATCGTATATTTTGGTATTCCACTCCATCATGGAAGTCAATTTTGTGAAAGCAGACAGCAGAAACTTGCCCAAAGTGGACGCAATCATGGTTGGAATGTTCTTCAAAAATAACCCCGATTTTTATTCTACAGAGCTGAGAAATGTAAAAACAGCAATGTATTGTACCATAAATATAACACTACGTAAGTAACCTTAATCCTGCGAAGGTGAAATAATAGTCTTTCTTTCAGTAAGTAATAGTTTTTTAGGTTATGAAGAATAAATTTTGTTTACAGTACCTAAGTAATTAGTTTCCATTCTCAGGGCTGCACGAGAATCTTATGGTGACGATGCTATTGGGTACGTACAACTACGTCGTGGATCAGGACTTTGTTCCTGCGAGCAAGTTGTAACCACTTTCTACACATTTTGGCATTCTTCGGCACATGAATAAACAATTTTTCCGGAGTTCTTTTTTGACGTATTGGTGCAGTTTGGCATTGCACACCATTTATAATTCATTTTCTTATTAAACAGTAGAATAAAAGCAGTACCAAAGCACTTGGGAAAGATTTGACTTATTGAAGTGTGTTTTGTTTACTGTGTTGTGACGTCAAATGCCGCCATATTGCTCGAACTAACGATTTGGCGGGATAATTAAACCATTCATTTTTAAGTTTGATTTTTTAACGAAAAACATCACAGAATTAAAAATAACTACTTTTTGTGGGTTCCTTTTACACTACTAAATAATCTGAGATGGATTGCAAAACCTTGTCAAATACCTACCCTATTGCAAGACTTCAAAGTACATATTTTATACGTCTACTCGCTCAACTACATAGGTACCCAACCGCGTCTGTTTTCGCAAATGCGATCATGCTCCTTATCAATTAGAGTCTACGGAACAATTTCGTATGAAAGTATTTTTACTTTAATGGTTTGTGAAAATATTAATTGTAAACGCGATTATGCTCCTTATTCATAGAAGGTAACGGGTCAATTTCCTATGCAAGTTTTTTTTCTTCCAACAGGGCTCTTGGTTGGAATAGTAGTAGAAACTTTAATCGTCTATACTCTATAAGTACGTATTTATTTGTAAAAGCGATTTTGCTCCTTATTTGTATACAGTTAAGGTTCAATTTCCTATGCAGGTAGAAAATACTTGAAAGTATCCCGAGATCTAGTTTTAGGACGTGATTTCTTAAAGAAGTCGTACTTGTAAGCCGTGGTACGCGATTTTGCAAGTACGATCCATGTGTAGTCACTGCTGTTTAGTTACTTATACTCTATGGGTCACTGAGTCACTGTCGCTCCGCGTAGAAATGAAAGAGAAGCTAAGAAGCTTTTGTGTGTTGTGCTGTCTTCTTGTATGTGCCAAATAAATGGTTTATCTATCTATCTATCTATCTAAAAAGACGTCGCGATGGCGCGACGTTTCGTTCGACTCGTTAGAGTTATTTATCATTAAATACAATTAATCCTTACAAATATCTTATTCGATAAATAAAAACAACAGTTCCCTTTATTATTATACATTACATCACTGTTATTAATTTTATCAAGATTTGTTTATAAATAACACAGTTACAATTGCAACGATTTCAATTTTAATGATTATTTTATGATTTTTTTCTATCGAGAAAATTTACCGAAAACGTGTTTTGAACACAATGGTCCACTCATAAAATATGATCAAGATTAACATATTTTTTTTGCTGTTCTAAAATGTATACATTTGGCTAAAATATTGTTTTGCGAAGCCTATTTTGACTAAGTACAGCGCCTTAATAAGTTATCGTAGACTCAACAATAACTTTTTTGTTAAATTCCACACGGACGAAGTCGCGGGTACAAAATATATCAGCCTTGCATCCGCCATTCCCTTCTGGAATCGTAGGCAAAAATGGCGACCTACGTGCGGCATGTCTGCGGCTCTTCATATTCTTTGATCATAGTTTTAGTGTAGCGCGCCACCGCACACATTTTTTACGTATTCGGGAGTAGGGCGTTTAGCTCCGCCCACATGCACAAGGTCAGTGAGCCATCTATACACCTTAAAATGACAGTATTGAAACGCAGTCCAAAACGTAACATAATGAAAACATTTCGACATAAAAATTAAATAGGTAAAGGGGTTTTTCGTGAAAATTTACGACACCAGTTGGCACCACTTTGACAAGAGGTCTTCCTTTTAGACAATGAATATAAAATATATGATGACGGTCATCATTCGATTCATTCATTCGTTCATCATTCAGTCATGATTAAAGAAAATATAGGCTCTTTGACAGATGCCTGGACCTGACGTGTCAGTGCTGCCACCTAGCGAACGTCATTTCAGAAAACCCTCATTGATTGATATAAGAGCGTGTTAGAATTTATATAATATGTAGATATGTAGCTAGATGTATTTATATATTTTCTCTTGGTTACTTGTTAGGTATTATGGGAAAATATAAACAAGAGGTTTCAATTCATAATAATGTTATATGTATTTTGTACTATATAACAATTAACTATCGTAATAGTGTATATGATACAACGTTATGTTACAATATACATTCTCAACATCATCATCACCTTTATCATCAATAAATCAATCAATAAATCAACGATAATCAGAATAATATCATACCTTAGATGTTAACACCTTGAAAGTCCACGAGCAACTGCCCCGCTCCACTGTGGCTCTGCTCTTTTATACCCGTTAACAAACAAGTATGATTCATAAGTGACAGTTGAGTCAAATCAGTGTTTGAATAAGTTTGTTTTAAGAATCATTTAGTACATTTATGAATTAGTTTTAACAATCGAGTATAAAATATTAAATAGATAATAATTACATTAATTATGGGTATTTCAAGTATTTATTTAATTAATAGGCACATAATAATATAATTACACTTATATATCACGGCCATACTGACAAGTACTTCGCTCTCGAAGTACATCAGACACCCTTTTTCTACAATTTGTAATTTACATTTGTTTTGTCAATTGCTTAGATGTGTCAAGTCCCCACCACCCGCTGCTAGTGGGATAGACTTGCACCAAGCAAATGACCGACCAGCGGAAACAAATTTTTATCGGTTACCTCGTCATGCAAGTCCCATTCACCCGCTGCTGGTGAGATGGACAAGCACCAAGTAAACGATTGCCCAGCGAATTTTTACCTTGTTCTTTCTTTAAATGAAAAATACACGTTATTAGGTAAAGTATTTATTATAATATATCTCTACAATCAACAGTACAATAATATTTGTAATTAGGTAAGTATTAGTTACAATATCTATACAATCAACAGTACAATAATGTATACATAATTAGTTTATTATAATATCTTATGGTTTTTTATGTGCCATATCATTTTCGACACTTATATTTTCATCAATTAATTCACCTGGCCAGAATCTTAATTTTTCTTTGGCTACTGAAATATTTCGTAAATTTCCTTGACCTTGTAGCGCAAAACGATCATTAGGAAGGATAGAAGATATTTCATAAGGCCCTTTAAATTTAGGTGCCAATTTATCATTACGCCTATGATTCTGTGAGACATACACTACATCTCCTACGTTAAAATTTACGTTGTTACGACGAGTGGTGTCGAAACGTTTTTTGAATTTTTCTGCTATTTGTAATAGGCGTAGTCTAGCCATTTCTCTGTCAGCCTCTAAGTTATTTGGATTTTGTCTATCATTTTCGTCAAGTAAGTCGTCTAAACGAGCTTGGACAGACGGAATATTTGCGTCTACGCCGATAAGTAATCGCAAAGGGGTAAAACCTGTGGATTTTTGTACAGTTGTATTAATTGATTGTTGTACTTTCCACAGAACGTTCGGCCAATCTGACTGTTCATTGCACATAGTGTTAAGCATATCAGTTACGGTGGACACATAACGTTCTACTTGACCATTACTTCTGGGAGTACCCGTGGAAATCAAATGATGTTCTATGTTTATTTCATCAAAGAATGACCTAATTGGACCACTGCTAAAATTAGTTCCTCTATCAGAAATTACCATAGAAGGAGTTCCAAATAAGGTGATGACATCTCGTAAAACTGGTACTAATTCTTGGGCATTGAGGGTTTTGAGTGGTTTAAGCAAACAGAACTTGGTAAACCCGTCTACTATTAATAAAATGTGTTTAAAACCTTCATTTGACTGGGTAAAAGGCCCTGTACAGTCCAAGTGTATTGTATGAAAAGGTAGTGCGGTTTTTTGAATTGGGTGTAGGAAGCCTTGCTTAGGGCCATGGTGACCCTTGCGTTTGATGCAAACCAAACAATGAGATAGATATTTTTTTACAAAACTTGTCATAGCAGGGAACCAGAAATGCTCACGTATTTTAGCGATAGTTTTTTCAGAGCCAACGTGACAATTTTCATCGTGGTAGAGACGCAAAATACTCAATCTTGTACCCTTTGGAATGTACATTTTTAATTCTTCGTTCGGTTTAACTTTGTAATATTATAGTAAATTATTACGGACTACATATTGATTTGAATCATACTCTCCCGTTTGTACTTTACGAATAATTGATAGTATTTCAGGGTCTCTTTGTTGTGCAAGTTCTAGCCAAGATTGCGGGTCATTTATTAAATTTACTGTGCTATCAACAGTCATGGGGACCTCAACGGGATTGCGACTGAGGAAATCGACATGGCTTATGTATTGTCCTTTCTTGTAGGTAATTTCAAATTGGAAATCCTGCATATAAGTCCACCAGCGAGCTACTCGTGGTGATAAATCTTTTTTATTCATTGTTGATTTAATAGCGTTACAATCCGTGATAAGTTTAAAGTTAATTCCCAGTAAATATACTCTGAAATGTTTCAAGGCGTTGTAAACAGCTAGAGTTTCTAAATCATAAGAACTATATTTCGATTCTGCAGGTGTAGTTTTTTTACTAAAATAAGCGATGACCTTAGAATCACTATCGTATTTCTGGGTTAAAATAGCACCATATCCTATAGCACTAGCATCAGTATATAACTCGGTTTTTAAAGCGGGATCAAAGATTGACAACAATGGTCTAGATACTAAGTAATTTAGTACATAATTCCTCGCAATGTCCTGTTCAGAACCCCAATCCCATTTTTGGTTTCTCTGTGTTAATTTACTTATACAAGCGGTATGTGTTGCAAAATTTGGGATATATTTCCTAAAATAAGAGGCCAGACCCATAAATTGTCGTACTTGTTTAACGTTACGAGGAATTGGTGAATTTATTAGGGCAGAAACTTTAGATATACTTGGCCTGACACCTTCTTGAGATATTTGTCTACCCAAATACTCGATACAGTTAACAAAGAATTGACACTTTTTAGGGTTAATTTTAAAACCAGAAGTAGTGAGAGCTGATACTGTTAATTCTAGGTATTTTAAACCTTCTTCAATAGCTGAAAATGGAATGAGAATGTCATCCATATAGACAAGTAGGAAATCTAAATGTGAAACTGCTTTGGAAATTGCCCGTTGAAATACGGATGGCCCATTACAAATGCCAAACGGCATTTTTATAAATTCATAATGTCCATCTGGAGTTGAAAAAGCTGTATATTTAAAAGAGTCTTCCGACACTGGAATTTGATAAAAACCGTTTTTCATATCTATTGAGATATAAAACTTGGCTTTTCCTAATTTGTCAATTTGATCCTCAATAAGAGGGAGAGGATATGTGTCTCTTTCAATGATTTTATTTAAGGACCTATAATCGACGCAAAGTCTATCACTGCCATCTTTTTTTTTAACTAAAATCACGGGACTTGCAAACGGTGATTCGCTGTCACGAATTATATCGCTATCTATTAAATCCTGGATAATGAGTTTTACTTTATCTCTTTCACAAGGTGCTAAACGATAGGGACGATAATTTACTATTTTGTCACTTTTTAACCTTATCCTTAATTCTCCTGTTGTAACTGATCCAGTTTTATTTAATATAGCAATATGTCTCTCAAAAATATCTATAATTTGATCTTGCAATTTTTCTTCTAAGTGAATTAATTTTGATTTTAACTCGGCCATTTGGATATTATAATAATCTAGTTGGAGCAAGGTATTTACTTCTAAGTCTACATTGTTAGGAGTTTTCCTCCGAATTCTACTTCCTTCACAATCTGTAATTATCTCAATATCTGGGTATTCAACAGCATTTCTACCAATTAAAAGATTATAATTAATTGTTTGATCATTAACAACAAATATATCAAGTTCAATATATATGTTATCGAATCTTACAGGGACAGTTATTTGACCAGAGACTTCCAATTTAACATTACCTATTCCTGTAAGGTATTTGAAACAAGGTAGTATATTACATATAAGTTGTTTAGCAATGGATTTTCTGATTAGGCTACAATTGGCTCCCGTGTCTATAAGGGACTCAATTGGAACATCGTGAATAGATACAACTGTAAGCTTTAATTCGCGTTGTCTAAAAAATTAACCTCACTTTTAATAGTGTTAGTTTTCTCTAAATCAGAACGTGCTTTATACCAGCACACAGAGTCATTGTGACCGACTTTTTTACAGAAGGCACAAGTAACCCTATCAGTAACCTTATTTCCAGGAGTACTGGTCTCTGTTTCAGATGACGGTTTTCGGTTTCTATTGCAGTGGATTTTTATGTGACCTATTTTACCACACAAGTAACATTTCTTTTTTTCGGAAGTTTTATTTTGAATCTCTAATCTTGGGAGTTTGGCTTTACTTTGTCCTGTTATACTGTCTGAATTATTTTGTTTTAAGAATCATTTAGTACATTTATGAATTAGTTTTAACAATCGAGTATAAAATATTAAATAGATAATAATTACATTAATTATGGGTATTTCAAGTATTTATTTAATTAATAGGCACATAATAATATAATTACACTTATATATCAAGCGCGTATACAGAAAGTGGGCAACGTCGCAAACAGCTGTCAAATATTTCCCTGTTTTGATTGATTTGTCAATATTACTGTATAAAAATAAGAAATATGGCTAACTAATGAACTAGAATATTAATAATGAATTGCAATTAAAACACTGAATTTGATGTTGTAACCGTTTTAGGTGTAAAAAAGGCCAAAGGGTAAAGTTTCCAAATACTTTTTTTACATCTAAAACTAAATATTCGGTGTTACGATATTAATTATTGCATTTCATAATCAATATTCTAGTTCATTAGTTAGCCATATTTCTTATTTTCATACAGTAATAATGACAAATTAATCTAAACAGCGAAATATTTGACAGCTACTTGCGACGTTGCCCACTTTCTGTATAAACGCTCTTAATAGTTCTCAGAGTGCAGCTGTAACTTTGTCTTATTATTACATCTACATCCAGCAACGGAATTCCAATCAATATTTAAAATTCCCTTTATCTATGTGGTTTCCGCGTTTATTCTAAGCTAAACAAAATAACATCACAGTGCGATTAGCCGCGACCAAATTAACAGAAGTAGGGAAGTTTGTGCCAAGCCCCCATGCCATCGTGGAAGTGCCAATAAACCATTTAGTTATATCGTTCTTGACTTTTCCCAAGTTCTACGTTCTTGTCAGTTTTTTTCTATACAGCATATGTATGAAACCAGACCAACAAACTGAACAACTTTCTCCGTTGGATTGATCCGTCCGTCCCTTGGTTGGATTGTATTCGTGAAAAAATTATCAGCCCTCCCATACATTTGGGTCGAGTAGGACTAAAGTTTTGTATAGACATTTGATAATATTTTTACGCGATTGTGATGTTTTGACAGTTCAACAATTAAGTATAGGTACTCATTGCGTTATTAACGCTGTCAAAAAGAATTTTTGAAACATATTATGAAGCAATGGATTATGTATTCCCCTCAATATTAAGGGAGTGAGTGAGTGAGTGTTGCAGTGGTTAAAAATGTTTCCTAGATTTCAAAAAACTTTCTAAAACACTAGCTTCTGTCCGCGACTTCGTACGCGTGGAAGGCCATAGACCTCATCATAGACCTCATACCTCATATATCGCTTTCCAACATGATAGAGATCAAGAGCCCCATTCAGCGTAAACATAAAAAAGAAACATAGCCTATGGATAATGTAGCTTCCCATTGGTGAAAGAAAAAGATTACCCCTTACATACACACATCTCTTTATAATATGAGTAGGCATATGCTATAGATTGCTAATAATTATATTGCTATATGGTGTACATAATAAAGAGTATTCTATTCTATTCTAATTCACCTCATGGAAATGAGTTAACAATTAATTTTGAATCGTATTAGCTGAACAGCTTTTCAAAACCAATAAAAACTTTTAAAAAATCTAAACGTCTAACCTCAAAACCGAGTACCGAGCTACGCAATTTACATTAAATTTTTCCCGCGTATTTTGGTCGATTTAAAATGGCGTCCGTCGTGAAGGTCAATGTCAGGTTAAAAACGTTTGAGTTACGCATAGAGTCTGTAGTTCAGGGTTGTCTGTGGTTTATCCGACTGATTTTAACTTAAAAGGGGCTTACGGCTTGAATGAGACTCTGTATATGGGTTGAAAAGTATTAAGTAAGTACCTATTATGTCTACGCATGTTTTTACAGCTAATTAAAAAAATACACTTGTGTCAAAAATAATATTTTATCAACACACTGTTAGTCTGTAAATCAGAAAGAAGGGAAAAGCACTTTGGCAATTAATCGCATTTAAATTCGTTTCTTTGATTATGTATATGGGACCAGAGAAACTACAGCGTTATTAAAGGCATCTATTTCTTCCTCCGTCAAGGTGGTTTCATAACGAAGTCTCATTCATCACTTTCCATCAGATGAGACCGAGGCTAAGACTAGACCCAATCTGTAAAAAATATTTTTAATTAGTACACAAATTGCTCATGTTGTAGTTTTAGCAAACCCATTTCTCAGTGTTGCCAGCCCTACCACATAAAACGTAACGTATTAGTCTCCCTGATTTATTCACTTCTCCGTAAAAACGTTTATAAATATAATGATATTATTGTTTTTATGAACATTTTCCTGTGACACGTCTATAAACCATCATTGCTTTATTTTCGTCTGGTTTCCTGCTGTCTACATGGTGTTTTATCTTGTATTTCAGAAACTAAACTAAATTTAGATTCAGTGCATCTTTTTCTTTCTATTTCATTAAGAAAAGGACAGAAGATAAATTTTAGTTTAGTCCTGTCAAATTAATCAGCGCCTGACACTACTCCATATAAGTTTAACAAGATTAAAAACTTGCCTACTAAAATTACGTCAATTTCTAGCCGGTCGATTCTGTTAAAATCTCACCGTGAAAACATAGGTGGAGTGAATTTGTTTTTGCTACGAATTGACACTATTGACAGCTCACTCCACGCTCACTTCAACTAAGTGTTCACGGTGAGATGGTTACAGCATGTCGATTCTGTAAAAATCTCACCGTGAATACTTGCGTGGAGTGAGCTGTCAGTGTCATCCTACTGATGCTAGGGATTGACCAAGCAAACATTTACAATCATGATCGATTTTAATAATATTTTTTAATGCTAATCCTATTGATATTTTTATATAATTCAAAGCTAGTATTTAAGTGGTCAAAACATTAATATTTTGTGGGGTTTTACTTACAATAAAATTGCAAAACAGAAGCGCAGTCAGAATCTCAACCTTGTTTTTTTTTTCTTTTTTCCCTAGACTAGTAAGTCCTTATATAGCCAGACAGCGCCAGCGCCTAACGCGCTTGCGCGGCGTGAAATATGGCTCATTCCGAATTAAGTCATCATCGCACACAGCGCTCACATAAATAATTTGCGAAAACGTATTCTCTATGACACAATGACCGAAACCGGTTTGAACTGTCAAAATACCACGCTTGACAACCGTACGGCGTGGTAAGATTATGCGGGGAATAATAAATAAATACCATACAGCAGAATAATTGGGGTCAAGGTGTAAGCACGCTGTAGTCGATTACAGTGCAATTCGGAATGTACCATATATAACTCCACTCGAATCTCGTAACCATGGCAACACCACCTCGGCGTCAACAACACCTCCACCAGCCGCGTTTTGATTGACGAATACCTCGTCTTTTTCTACTTTAGAGTTACACATTTTGAAAATCGCTCAACGAAAACTTTGCTTAATCTGCCCCTTGGCAGACTCTAAGGCAGGGTCGCCATGGTGCATTATATTAATTATTAATATTATTACCATAATTTCCTAATGTTCTTATACATGACGCCTTACAAGTTAAATATGTAAAAACAAATCTCTAATGTGATGAGTGACTAACGCGCAAGCGCGGCGTGATCTTATCACTTCACCTTCACTCCACCCGATTCACGACATTAAATGTCGTGAATCGGGTGAAGGGAAGGTGAAGTGATCACGCAATCTGCAATGTGATAACGACAGTGATTAACGCGCAAGCGCGGCGTGATCTTATCACTTCACCTTCACTTCACCCGATTTACGACAATTAGTGTCGTGAATCGGGTGAAGTGATCACGCCACACAAACTACGTGGGATTACATTCTATGGTCCGTCAACTAGGCATCCGTTAGCACTCGATGACTTGACACACTCGGTTATCTCTTCTAATTCAATAGTTTTGGGTTAATAACAACGCTGAACATCGTCGCAGTCTTTACTAGACTCGATCTACAATTGCTCATTGACGCACATTCGTGTAATTTACATGCGGGGCCGCAGTCTGTGCGACATGCACTAAGTAAAACCCCACAAAATATTAATGTTTTGACCACTAAAATACTAGCTTTGAATTATATAAAAATATCAATAGGATTATGCTAAAAAAATATTATTAAAATCTCTTTTATGATTGTAAATGTATGCTTGGTCAATCCCTAGTATCTGGTAAGATGACACTGACAGTTCACTCCACGCTCACTTCACCTAAGTTTTCACGGTGAGATGGTTACAGAATCGCACTGCAGAATCGCACTGCAGGCGCTGATTAATTTGACAGGACTAAACTAAAATTTATCTTCTGTCCTTTTCTTAATTAAATAGAAAGAATAAGATGCACTGGACTTAAATTTAGTTTAGTTTGTGAACAACAGAATCGGCACCAATGCTGTTCTTTTGTACTATATTTTCTTTTTATCTTGTAATCATCTTCATCATCACTATCATTTTTCTACCCTTAATCTCACATTGTCTGGTCAACATGTATGGTCTGCGCAACATGTATTTTTCTTCCACATAATTAAGTCTCTATCAGTCGTCATCTCGTTAGTCCCCCCCTTTCTAACCATATCATCTTTCACACAGTCCATCCATCGTTTCTTTAGTCATCCCCAGCGTGTTAGCATACGTGTAGTAGGTTCCTACATTGAATGAGAAGAATTCTGAATTAGTAATGCTTTAATAGTTCCTTTAATTAACTTCCTAGTCGCAACCCAACACCAAAAAGCGGGCTTTCATTCGTCCAACTGTCACTGTCACAACAATAACCAATAAAGATTTTTCTTCTATTCTATTTTTCTCTATGGCAATAGTGCCGATGTCGACAATAGGCGTGGCGACAGTATCAAATAATCAAAGATTTAATGATTTTAGGGGAAGTACACATTAAAAGGATTTAAAACACTGATTTAATTTTATTTAAAAACTTGAGATTAATCGGATTTTCACTAAAATAAAAGATGAAAATACGGCATTCGGCCATTTTGACTGAAACGCCAATCACAGCGCATGACGTCACGCCTATGTAAACATCACTTGCGTTTTGTTGACTACTACCGATTACGCATTTGGATCGATTTTTTATTAATTTAAGTGTAATTTATCCACTCCACTTGACTCTACAACACGAATCTATAACAACATGGTTTCGCCTTGCGAGCTTTAACCATTGAACTCTTATTATTTGCTTGTTTGGGACATATATAAACACCTTGTTGGGAGTGGTTATTGATGTGTTTTTACACTGAGGCACTGCACACGACTTATACACTTTGGAATTCATTTTTATCAGATGAAATATGCAATGTTTGTTTTGTCAACACGCGCAGTCAGAGGAAAGGTAAACACTAAACGTAAAATGTGTCAAATGTGTCAGCTTGACACATTTGACGTTTAGTGTTTACCTAGGCGTGACATCAGACCCGACGCCATGACACTGCGAGCTGTTTTCGCGCGCTATTGAAAAAATATTAGAAAAATGTCTTTAAACTTCGTTCAACTTTATTTTATAACCGAAATATAGGTTTTTTCGTAAATAGTAAATGTGTATGTACATTACGGAAGAGGATTTCAAAATCATTCGTCATCCCTATTCTGCCAATGTCAAATGTGTTATAAGATTTTTCTTATAGAAAAACTCTGCTTTGTACCTAAAACGTCATCTCTGTCACTCATAGAGTCTGTCATCTGTGTGTGTCACTTAAAAAAAACATATAAATCCTACTTCCTACTTTATTATTATTATTATACTATATAAAGCTCGATTTTTATTATATTATATAAAGCTCGATTACCACTGACTCACTGACATAATTGTTCTCCCAGATGGTGAAGGGGGAGGTGGGTATATTTTTACAGATTCGTATAGAAGTAACTCTCACGAGTATGGGAAAAATCCCAAACCTCCCCTTTTCCACCCCATTCTCCCCCCTCCCTATCGTATCTCGGAAACTAAGAGTCCTGTGTTTTGTTGTTTTACGGATTCGTATAGAGGAGGCTCAGAAAAGTAAAATCCATTTTTCAAAGTTGCCCCCCTTGCCCCCCTTCTCCCCCCCTCTAGGCAGATCTCGGAAGTTAAGAGACTTGGAACATTTTTTTTTCAGATTCATATCAAGGGGCCCAGAGTTGGTCAAAATCATTTTTCAAAACTCCCCCCTCTCCCCCCCCCTTCACCCCTCCCCCCATCGTAAGAAATACTCCTCAAAAACACGACCCCGCGAGCTGCTTGCAGCTCGCGCAACGTCGAAATACTTTTTACAAGGGTAAGAAATATTCCTCAAAAACACGACCCCGCGAGCTGCTTGCAGCTCGCGCAACACCCAAATACTAGTTATTTATATATATTATACTATATAAAACTCGATTACCACTGACTCACTGACTGACATAATTGTTCTCCCAGATGGTGAAGGGGGAGGTGGGTATATTTTTACAGATTCGTATACAAGTAACTCTCACGAGTATGGGAAAAATCCCAAACCTCCCCTTTGCCACCCCACTCTCCCCCCTCCCTATCGTATCTCGGAAACTAAGAGCCCCGTGTTTTGTTGATTTACGGATTCGTATAGAGGAGGCTCGGAAAAGTAAAATCCATTTTTCAAAGTTGCCCCCCTTGCCCCCCTTCTCCCCCCCTCTAGGTAGATCTCGGAAGTTAAGAGACTTGGAAAATTTTTTTTTTCAGATTCAAATCAAGGGGCCCAGAGTTGGTCAAAATCATTTTTCAAAACTCCCCCCTCTCCCCCCCTTCACCCCTCCCCCCATCGTAAGAAATACTCCTCAAAAGCACGACCCCGCGAGCTGCTTGCAGCTCGCGCAACGCCCAAATACTTTTTACAAGGGCAAGAAATACTCCTCAAAAACACGACCCCGCGAGCTGCTTGCAGCTCGCGCAACGCCCAAATACTAGTATATTATATAAAGCTCGATTACCACTCACTGACATAATTGTTCTCCCAGATGGTGAAGGGGGAGGTGGGTATATTTTTACAGATTCGTATAGAAGTAACTCTCACGAGTATGGGAAAAATCCCAAACCTCCCCTTTTCCACCCCACTCTCCCCCCTCCCTATCGTATCTCGGAAACTAAGAGACCCGTGTTTTGTTGTTTTACGGATTCGTATAGAGGAGGCTCGGAAAAGTAAAATCCATTTTTCAAAGTTGCCCCCTTGCCCCCCTTCTCCCCCCCCCCTCTAGGTAGATCTCGGAAGTTAAGAGACTTGGAACATTTTTTTTTTCAGATTCATATCAAGGGGCCCAGAGTTGGTCAAAATCATTTTTCAAAACTCCCCCCCTCTCCCCCCCTTCACCCCTCCCTCCATCGTATCTCGGAAATGAAGAAACCAGGGTTTTGTTTTTTTACGGATTCGTATAGAGGAGGCTCGGAAAAGTAAAATCCATTTTTCAAAGTTGCCCCCCTTCTCCCCTCAAAATTTTACAAGGGTAAGAAATACTCCTCAAAAACACGACCCCGCGAGCTGCTTGCAGCTCGCGCAACGCCCAAATACTAGTTATACTATATAAAGCTCGATTACCACTGACTCACTGACATAATTGTTCTCCCAGATGGTGAAGGGGGAGGTGGGTAAATTTTTACAGATTCGTATAGAAGTAACTCTCACGAGTATGGGAAAAATCCCAAACCTCCCCTTTTCCACCCCACTCTCCCCCCTCCCTATCGTATCTCGGAAACTAAGAGTCCCGTCTTTTGTTGTTTTACGGATTCGTATAGAGGAGGCTCGGAAAAGTAAAATCCATTTTTCAAAGTTGATCCCTTGCCCCCCTTCTCCCTCCCCCCCCTCTAGGTAGATCTCGGAAGTTAAGAGACTTGGAACATTTTTTTTTTCAGATTCATATCAAGGGGCCCAAAGTTGGTCAAAATCATTTTTCAAAACTCCCCCTCTCCCCCCCTTCACCCCTCCCCCCATCTTATCTCGGAAATTAAGAAACCTGGGTTTTGTTTTTTTACGGATTCGTATAGAGGAGGCTCGGAAAAGTAAAAACCATTTTTCAAAATTCAAACCTCCCCTTTTCCATTCCACCCCACTCTCCCCCCTTCCTATCGTATCTCGGAAACTAAGAGTCCCGTGTTTTGTTGTTTTACGGATTCGTATAGAGGAGGCTCGGAAAAGTAAAATCCATTTTTCAAAGTTGCCCCCCTTGCCCCCCTTCTCCCCCCCTTCACCCCTCCCCCCATCGTATCTCGGAAATTAAGAAACCTGGGTTTTGTTTTTTTACGGATTCGTATAGAGGAGACTCGGAAAAGTAAAAAACATTTTTCAAAATTCAAACCTCCCCTTTTCCATTCCACCCCACTCTCCCCCATCCCTATCGTATCTCGGAAACTAAGAGTCCCGTGTTTTGTTGTTTTACGGATTCGTATAGAGGAGGCTCGGAAAAGTAAAGTCCATTTTTCAAAGTTGCCCCCTTGCCCCCCTTCTCCCCCCCCCCCCCCCTCTAGGTAAATCTCGGAAGTTAAGAGACTTGGAACATTTTTTTTTTTCAGATTCATATCAAGGGGCCCAGAGTTGATCAAAATCATTTTTCAAAACTCCCCCCTCTCCCCCCCTTCACCCCTCCCGCCATCGTATCTCGGAAATTAAGAATCCTGGGTTTTGTTTTTTTACGTATTCGTATAGAGGAGGCTCGGAAAAGTAAAAACCATTTTTCAAAATTCAAACCTCCCCTTTTCCACCCCACTCTCCCCCCTTCCTATCGTATCTCGGAAACTAAGAGTCCCGTGTTTTGTTGTTTTACGGATTCGTATAGAGGAGGCTCGGAAAAGTAAAATCCATTTTCCAAAGTTGCCCCCTTGCCCCCCTTCTCCCCTCCCCTCTAGGTAGATCTCGGAAGTTAAGAGACTTGGAACATTTTTTTTTCAGATTCATATCAAAGGGCCCAGAGTTGGTCAAAATAATTTTTCAAAACTCCCCCCTCTCCCCTTCACCCCTCCCCCCATCGTATCTCGGAAATTAAGAAACCTGGGTTTTGGTTTTTTACGGATTCGTATAGAGGAGGCTCGGAAAAGTAAAAACCATTTTTCAAAATTCAAACCTCCCCTTTTCCATTCCACCCCACTCTCCCCCCTTCCTATCGTATCTCGGAAACTAAGAGTCCCGTGTTTTGTTGTTTTACGGATTCGTATAGAGGAGGCTCGGAAAAGTAAAATCCATTTTTCAAAGTTGCCCCCCTTGCCCCCCTTCTCCCCCCCTTCACCCCTCCCCCCATCGTATCTCGGAAATTAAGAAACCTGGGTTTTGTTTTTTTACGGATTCGTATAGAGGAGGCTCGGAAAAGTAAAAAACATTTTTCAAAATTCAAACCTCCCCTTTTCCATTCCACCCCACTCTCCCCCATCCCTATCGTATCTCGGAAACTAAGAGTCCCGTGTTTTGTTGTTTTACGGATTCGTATAGAGGAGGCTCGGAAAAGTAAAGTCCATTTTTCAAAGTTGCCCCCTTGCCCCCTTCTCCCCCCCCCCCCCCTCTAGGTAAATCTCGGAAGTTAAGAGACTTGGAACATTTTTTTTTTCAGATTCATATCAAGGGGCCCAGAGTTGATCAAAATCATTTTTCAAAACTCCCCCCTCTCCCCCCCTTCACCCCTCCCGCCATCGTATCTCGGAAATTAAGAATCCTGGGTTTTGTTTTTACGGATTCGTATAGAGGAGGCTCGGAAAAGTAAAAACCATTTTTCAAAATTCAAACCTCCCCTTTTCCACCCCACTCTCCCCCCTTCCTATCGTATCTCGGAAACTAAGAGTCCCGTGTTTTGTTGTTTTACGGATTCGTATAGAGGAGGCTCGGAAAAGTAAAATCCATTTTTCAAAGTTGCCCCCCTTGCCCCCCTTCTCCCCCCCTCTAGGTAGATCTCGGAAGTTAAGAGACTTGGAACATTTTTTTTGAATAGCATGTCGACATTGCTATTCAATGAGCGTTTTTTATTTAATTTGTTTTAGCTTTTTTAAATTAAGTAATGTAATATCATCATTCACATTATATATTGTTGGCATATAATTATATTATCTACATTACACTAACTGTGAAAAATAAATATTTTATAACCTGTGTTTGTAGCAGATGTACATTGAGCGTTATGTCGAATAATTACTCTGGTCTAAGCTGTTTATAATTATAAATAAATTAACGGATCAAAGAGGTTAGTTTTTGATGATATGCGTCTCAGTGTGAGATCCGTTGAACCATGTTGGCCTGTAGGGAATCTTTCCGATTGTAGATCGGAAGCGGGTAATTGGCGGGTTAACTGTCCGATCTGTAAGTAGTTGGTTTTGGATTCTGATCAGAGTCGGCTTACTGCCGAGAACATGCTCCGTTTGGTGATGAAGTCAATAGAACGGAGTGATTGCGAATTCGTCGTTGAGGTGAGTTTTCGTACCGGTGATGGGGGGTCAGTAAAGTGTGGTCGGTGTCGGTTGAATGCTAGGATGTCTTGCATTGTTTGTGGCGCGAAAGTCAGGATGAGATTCGATGTCAAGTTGTGGATGCTATCTGACTTGTGGTGGATCGGTCGGGACGGATATGTCCGTTAAAATGGGTAAAAGTTGGATTACTGTCCAATTCTCAAAATTTTACAAGGGTAAGAAATACTCCTCAAAAACGAACCCGCGAGCTGCTTGCAGCTCGCGCAACGCCCAAATACTTTTTACAAGGGTAAGAAATACTCCTCAAAAACACGACCCCGCGAGCTGCTTGCAGCTCGCGCAACGCCCAAATACTAGTTTTTCTTATTATAAAATTATAAACGCGAACGTTTGTGAGGATGGATGGATGGATGTTTGTTACTCTTTCGCGTAAAAACTACTGAACGGATTTGGATGAAGTTTGGCACACAGATAGTTTATAACTAAGTTTAACACAGAATACTTTTTATCCCGATATTCCCACGGGATTGACACATATGCGGATGAAACCGCGGGACGCTGTTAGTTATTAATATCTATTAAAAACGCGAAAGTTTGTGAGGATGGATGGATGGATGTTTGTTACTCTTTCACGTAAAAACTACTGAATGGATTTGGAAGAAATTTGGCACACAGATAGTTTATAACCAGGATTATCTAACACATAAAATACTTTTTATTCCAATAAACAATGTAACCAAAATCTTACTACCTAAATAAAAGCCTGCAGGTATAAAGGGCGTGACAGCAGATATTTATGCAAACTATGTCTATGTTAAAAAAAATTGTATAGACGCCAGCACATCAAGCTACCCGAAACTGTCTAATTTTCCCAATCAACTTTGAACCTAATGCTGTAGCCATAAAGTTGAAAATCTATTAAAGAAATTTGACAGATTGTAGTAGCTTGATGTGCTGGCGTCTGTACAACCTGTGAGTCCTACCGTTCCGAAAGAACATTAAATAATATTAATAATAGAATGCACAAGTTTCGTAGAAAGATGTAAATATTTCTCAAAATACTTACTAATGTTAAAATATTTTAAGTAGACGGCAATAATATGCAACAGACTAATGAGCCCACCCGGCTCATTTATCTGTTGCATATTATTGACGGACGATAGAGAAGTTTTTACGTAACTTTTGAGGAAAGTGCAATCGACAATGAGCTTTAACTCTTTTTCTTCTCGTGTTCCCTGTCCCATTAACCACGCATGGTTCAGTGGGGTCATTGCGTAACACACTATCAGTAGCAATGACTTTCATTTTGACAGTTCAACAACATTCATTGCGTTATTTACGTTGCTGAGCAGACAATTTTTTCGAACACATGAAGCAATGGATTAGCAATAATCCTTTAAAATGATTCAAATGAGGGTTTTCGTGAAAATTTACGACACCAGTTGGCACCACTGTGACAAGAGGTCTTCCAATAGGTATAAAATATATGATAACGTTCATCATTCGATTCATTCATTCGTTCATCATTCAGTCATGACTAAAGAAAATATAGGCTCTTTGACAGATGCCTGGACCTGACGTGTCAGTGCTGCCACCTAGCGAACGTCATTTCAGAAAACCCTCATTGAAATTGATAGTGTGCTACGCAATTACCTCGCTGTTCTCATATAGTTCGTGCTGACAGAAGAGAAGAAGCAAAACCAATGTTTAACAAGGACGAAAATTCTCGGTTAAAAGTCTGAAACCCGATCCCGTTATTCTTAAAGCCAGCCATTGCGTAATTTTATAACATTGCAACACACACGGGAAAACGCCAAACAAAACGATGCGCACGAGAATTAAAACAAACTCGAAGTATTTTCGGAGCAATCTTCAGTTAGGTATTTTAATACATAACAAACAGACTATCGTTTCTTTCACATTTTTTTGAATGGAGAAAATTTTGCAACTAGTGAACAAAAAAAAAAATACAATAAGTACTAATACAAGTACAGTTTGGCAAGTTTTTGATATTGTCGCTGAGATTAGATTGTGACCACATTTTGAATTTTAAAATTTTTAGCAACTAACATCAGGTATCCAGCTGTTTTAGGCTGAAAACGCGGATACACAATTTCACATAAAGAAAAGTCCAATGAGACTCGACTGTCTTACTGACAAGCCATACCACTTATTGTTACGTAGGTACCTACTCTTATTCTAGAGAAACTATGGCTAACCAAATTGCTAAAAGATTTTAACGATCATGCCACCAAGATGTTTTGGTTTCAGTGAACGACATAATAAAGAATTCGCAATGAAACATTCATTTAAAAACTGTTATTTACATTAATACAATAGATTTCTAACATTTTGGCAGTCATCTGTCTCTAAGCCCAAGCAACACGCGCATGCTCTTACGTCACTTTGTTTCTGTCTGTTGCTCGTCACGACTGTCGCGTTGTTTCGTCACGGTGTTTGCTCGTAGCAAATTTTTTCATTTGTTTCTCCTTCGTTGTATTTTTCTGACCTCCACAACCCAGTTACTGGTTAACACGATCCCTAGTAAAACTGGTCGTCAGACTGTCGGTCTTCTTACGGCAACCGTAACGACCGTCAAAGTTTTATGAATGACAGCCGGGCCGGGATCAACGGCTTAACGTGCTTTCCGAGGCATGGAGGGGTCTCAATATGCAATGGACGATCACCTATCCATGGACCGACCTCAGTAAGCGTTGCTTTACCTTGAATATCGGTCTGGGCCCCAATTCTGTATTATTCTCTGCGAAATCTTACCATGTGCCAACCACGTCAATATCGTGTCTAGTTTACGGCAAGTAATCGAAATTTTAATATCAACCGTACGGATAACAAAAGTATTTTGACAGTTCAAACCACGTCATTGTGTCATCTGATCTAAGGAATGGGGGTTTTCGTGAAAATTTACGACACCACTTGGCACCGCTTTGACAAGAGGTCTTCCATTTTGACAATGAATATAAAATATATGATGACGTTCATCATTCGATTCATTCATTCGTTCATCATTCAGTCATGACTAAAGAAAATATAGGCTCTTTGACAGATGCCTGGATCTGACGTGTCAGTGCTGCCACCTAGCGAACGTCATTTCAGAAAACCCTCATTGACGTAGTTTCGAAATACGGAATTGTTAGGTGGCCATAGTGAATTAGGGCCCAGTGCGGCTGTTATTATTTAGCCACGAGCCCCTCTTTAGCCACAAGCCACAACACAATAAAAACATCTCAATAAAAAGTTTATTTAAACTAGGTACTTCTACTTATTTACAAAAGACTTCTTCACATTTGGCAGTGGTGAAAGAAATAATAAGCCTCATTTTATTTTATGTGACTTGTAAATGTCAACGTTTTCTTTTCGTTTGATATAATTGTGTATCTAGGTCAACAACCCTGAAAACATTTATTTTTTAAACAGCGACAGGTAAATGGGAAGCGCCAAGGTAGTCCGCGTAACACAAATTTTCTTACGATGTTTGCAATTTGCAGGTCACCTCCATAAGTTTAAAACCAGGTTAATAGGAAATTAAATACAAAAACAAAAAGCACACGTAGGCGTCGACTTACTCGTCCGCATCGCTGTCATCCGGACACATGCCCAGAAGACTGGCAGTACTCATTCTGGCAGACAAAACTTTGGCCAAAGAACGAGTCAGCCCTTTGGCCTCTGGCCTTTGGTAAATTATTTATAATATTTTGAGCATTATGTAGATAAAGCAAGGTGAGAAATAAAACTTTTTTAACAGAAATAGAATATGTCTTAAACTTTCCATCATGCATTGAGCATAAACAGCCTATAACTTTCCCACTGCACAGGACACAGGTCTCCCCCCTGTGAGAAAGAGTTGGCTCAAGCCTGTAATTATCCACCACGCGGCCCCAGTGCGGGTTGGTGAATGCCAAAACTTTTTGTTCTAGGAGAAAAGAAAATCATAGTTCAACATTGTTTCACAATTTGACGATTTCTGCAAAATTTCTGATCAGAGGGGCAGTTCCCGTATTTTTAAGAACATTAAGCATACTACCTAGTCTCAGTGATCTGTCTCAATGCTCTCACTCTGTCAAAAATACCTCCAATACTATACAATACAAGTATATTTTTGATAAGTTTGACAGTTTGACATTGTCACTGAGATTAGATTGCGACCACATTTTGAATTTTTAAATATATCAGAATTAGTCTCCAAATGTTTTGTAATTAGCTTCGCCTAAATATTGTCTTACCTAACACAGTCCAAAAACAAAATTATTAGATTATTGAATCTCGCTAAAATGTGGAGCAAAACCAAAACCAAAACAATTTTGACTTCATCCATCTATTGCAACGGCATTAAAATAAACTTCAGGCATTATCCGATGAGATCATCTCACAGTCTGTTTTACATGGAAAATCGCGAAAATCTTTGTTCCATAGGTAGGTTAGATAAGTAGGTACAACTAAAAACATCAAGTCACGAGATCAATCTACGCAAATCGTGCAAAAAGCAGCTTTTTTTTAACGAATCTACGCAGAACTGAACAATTTTCTATATTCAGATAAATAGTTTTCGTGTATGTAAATTTTTTCCTACAGGGCAAAGGTAAACATAGCGAAACGATCATTGGTGATTAGCTTACTCGTTATGCGTTATGATTTGGCAATTTCATATTATTCATTTTGGCATTTTCCGATCTTTCAGTTCAAACACTTCAATTTGCACAGAAGTACTTTCATAATTTAATCTTTAGCACCGATAAGATTATTATGAAAATAATATAAAAGACGGAAAGGGAAACCGGAAACAGATTCTCATTGTTCGTCAAATCATCGAAAAGGGATGAGAATTCAACAAGCCCATCAACACATGCTTTGCTTTTCAAAAGCATTTTTTCTCAAAATCGAGCAGTGGTGGCCCAGTGGTAACGGCCGCGAGTTGTAGGTCGTAGGTTCGAACCCAGACAGGCGCTTTACTTCGTGTAAATTATTTCATCACCACTGCACTCAAAACGGTGAAGGAAAACGTGAGGCAACCGGCATGTCCTAGAACCAAAAATTCGAAGACATATGATATCTACCAACCCGCACTGGGCCCGCGTGGTGGATTACGGCCCACTCCCTCTCACCGAGAGGAGGCTTGTGATTAAAGGCTGATTATGCAAAATATTCGCAAAGCATTTGACTCTGTAATATTACCAACCTTGTGTAAGTACAGTATTGGAAAAGGGCACACTAAAACCTAGTGCACCTTCTTGAAGAACTCCAAGAAAGGAGAAACAGTACCAGTACGAACAGACGACTACATTGCTGATAGCTTCCATCCCAGTGTAGGTGTCCGCCAGGGATGTATTCCTTGGCCACTTATATTCAACACCTAATACCTCCATATAAAGTCTAGTAGTGCAGGCAAGAGTAGACCAAAGTAATAGGCCACGCGGGAGGTCACAGATAAGGTGGACCCCTGATAATCAATGCGCCAGATTGTCATCTAACAGAACCAGATGGAAAGAGATCATGGGGCGACTTACGACTACACCTGCTCTTGGATATAATTCATAGTAACGAGTCAAGAGCTAAGCGAAGAACAAGAGAATATAAAACTGAAAAAATCCTACTACATGTGTTTGCTAAGTACTATGTGTCAACACAAAATTTGAAAGTATTAATAATAGTCTTCCAGAAGTCCAGACCGTATTTTGGTCATGGCGGACAATCTCAACGGAGCCTTTGGAACGGGATATATTAGTGTCAGGTGCACTTTCTCTTCCCTCGCTCTCATAGTCCGATGGGTCACGCACGCAACCCGACACGACCCGAGAGATATCAGGCGAAGGACCAATAATAATCCCACTAGTAGAAGTAGTAATAGTTATAACTTACTCTGTCCAGCCGTGTACTGAAGCGTTGGCTAAAGATCCCTCTGTTAAAAAGAATCCCTTCTATGAGCATGGTAACAGAACAAAGTGGATTTAAAAAGCTACACCGTGGGAACCAAAACACTCGATGACCCACGAAAAAAACCAGCTGCAAAGAAAATCTAAACAGTTTTCACAGCGTATCGAACGTTTATTGCAAATTCTTTGAAATCTGCGCCGCTCCGCTGTGGTTTAATTATAAAACTATTTATATCGCGCTAAGTCATTATGAAGGTAGGCAGAGCAATGTTTATGTATGACGTATCATGCATGTAGCTGTTTACGCTGTTCTTAGTTTGGGGAAAACAACAAGAGATATTTTGTTTTGTATTTTAGTCCTAGGTAGCTAGTAAGCTCTTTGTGATGTGGGAGCTCGTCTGGGGAAGTGCTACCACTGGAGGTATTTCTGCAGCCCAGCCCAGCAGCATTGCTGTGATCTCGCAGCGAGTGTCAGGCAGATGCATGAGACATTTCAGCTAATACTTATGGCAATTTGGAGATGTCCACTGTCACTGTTCACTGCGATACTGCGTCATCTATCGAAATACTAGCTCAACTGTCACTAATGAGATGTTTTTTTTTTTGAGGATGAGAAATCATCAAATGACCCCTCCCGCTCTGGGTGAAGCGGAAGGGAGTGTCAGACTCTTACTGACTAAAACCCACCCGTGTTCCTTCCTTCGCCCTTTATGTTCCGGGCCAGCGGTAACCCTTTCGGACAATCCCGCTGACCCGGATCCCGCTGACCCGGACTAATGAGATGTATTAGACAAGTTTATTATCGGTCAGTCAGTGAATGAGACACAATTACTTTTTCTATCGTTACCGATCTCTAGAAGATTTCTTGACAGTTGAAGGGGTAAATATGCTAGCAAAAAGTACCTAATCAAACAGACTTCTTTAATTAAAAATAAAACAATTAATTCAAAATGGCGCCAAGCCGGCGCCATTTTGAATTAATTGATTATTTTTAATACTCGAATTAACCAAAATATTAATCCAGTTGCTTACCAAAACAAGAACCAGGAAGTAATACATCAAATATCAGCTGCTACAATAACTATCTCAATCAATTCATATTAAAATACTTAAAGTTTTGACATGCAATTTATAAAACGAACGCGCTTGGAACGAATCCAAGATGGATGCGATTGTTACTAGCCGTACGTTTGACGTTTGTTTTGTTAACCGCGGATGGGTCAACAGCCATTACATATCGAGAACCTTTTGTGACTCGGAAAGTACGTTATACCGCGGTTGGTCCCGGCTGTCATTTGTAGATCTTTGACAGTTGTTACGGGTAGTCAGAAGCCCGAAAGTCTGACAACCGGTTTTACAAAAGGGTATCGTCACGTTATACTGTGGTATCGTGGTACATGCTTCATTGTCATGACAATTCAAAAGTGCCTGTAAATGGTTTAATTAAAATAAATGCTTTGAGTTTGAGTTTTACGTGTTACCCAATAACTGGGTTGTGGAGGTCGGATAGGCAATCGCTCCATGTAAAATACTGGTAACTATTCAGCTGCATCTGGTTATACTGATAGCAGACCCCAACATAGTTGAAAAACGGCTAGGCAGATGATATTTGTTTTCGTTACGCCAGATTTTTTCGTTTCCATTGCGTCCGCAAATACATTAATGTACAGATGTAAATATAATTAAAAGTTGACATTTCTTACCATACAAGTATTTTGTACAGACGCCACCTTCCACGTCACATTTTAAATTACAATTTCATTACAAGCAGGAAAAACTTCTATTTACCCAGTGAAGGAGAAAGTTGGTCATATTTTGCACTGGACAGCTTAATATCTGTCATGTTATTTCCCAAATTGTTGGCATCTTACCGAGTGACGTCTTCATGAACTGCGCATTGTTGAGATGAAAACTAAACATCACGCTTGTGCTCCCCGAAGGTGTAGGCACAGGTATACAGAGGTATGAGGAACAGGGTGTAAAAGTTCACTCATCCTCTATAGAAAAGGGAGGATCCTCCGACCAATCGGGTGTTGTGTCTGGTGGGAAAACTACCCTATGCAATCATCGGGCAGTTACAACGTCCTGACATCAATATGTGGGGACTTATGCCAGTTGCGCGGTAAACTCTGCTTGCGCGATGCAGGAGTTTTGCGTGACGTCAGTGTGATGCGTAGTTCGCATGTGTCGTTGCAGATGCCGCCACAGGTAGGTACACCCACATTGCGCCAGTTTTTTTAATGCTAGTATGTCCCTGAAACGTTAATCTGTAGATAGGAACCAACTGCTGTAAAATGGATGTAATTTTAAGACGTCTAAAAGTCGGGTGAAGGTTTCCGTAATTTCATGAGCCTTCCATGAGCTACTTAGAAATTCCTTATGAGAAAACAGAAAACCGAATACCTCTTTGACCGACGCGACCCACGAAACAAACCCACTCTCAGCATTACGCTTGCAACCGCTAGACGTCTATCAAAAAGTACTCTGTGCTCTAGACCAACGAAGCAGTCTTTTGGCAATATCATCTGTCATAAATTCATTCCTAATCCCTTTATATTTTACGACCAAGGCAACTCTGTAAACAGCCTAATCACAACATCAATAATTGTCTATGTCCCTTGTGCTTCAAACAAATTTCAAAGACAATTTTTATTAACATTTTTAAAATAACAGAATGATTTGTCATTATAATTAAAATGATGCACGTGATGTTTTTGGCATGTAAAAACAGCACGTGTATTATGACTTTTCGTTATGCTTCTAATGAAAAACAGTGCATCAAAATGTTATGGAACCGGTTCATATGCAGAAAAAATGCATGCAGAAATATGCTGAATTGTATGTTTGTCGACAATCATCATCCTAGACACGATATTGTCAACACTTTCCATACAAACCAGCGTGTCACCGTTTGCTCGCACTACGACACTAATGACGTATAAAAACAAAACTCTGAATAGAAAAACAAAAAGCTCTGAATAGCGGTCCGCGACCGGCGACAGAACTTTTGTACTCAACGCACTTGCGGCGCCACGAATTTTATTAGAATTTCTAGACGAGGCCGGCGCAGCAATTCAGAACTCTGTTACATGACATAAAAAAAATTAAGCTTGATGTGAAGTGGTTACCGAAGCCTATGGACATGCCGCTATGGCAGATGTCCAGGTTTAGGGGGCAACTCGTCCCACTTAGGAATATAACGCCATCTTTAGTTCATGCGCTACAACATAACGCAATTTATTTTTGTCTATGCCCATATCATTGAGTCTTGTTTTGAAAAATGTGATCTTTTCAGATAACCATTGTCTATGGTGTAATGAATTTAATAATGTGTTCAGTGTTTAATCTGTTATCTGCGGGTTAATTGCGTAGCACACTAACAGTAGCAATGCCTTTCATTTTGACAGTTCAATAACATTCATTGCGTTGTTTACGTGTTGAGCAGACAAATTTTACGAACCTATGAAGCAGTGGAGTAGCAATATCCTTCCAAATGATTCAGATTGTGATCGAGTGTTACGCAATGAGGGTTTTCTGAAATGACGTTCGCTAGGTGGCAGCACTGGCACGTCAGGTCCAGGCATCTGTCAAAGAGCCTATATTTTCTTTAGTCATGACTGAATGATGAACGAATGAATGAATCGAATGATGAACGTCATCTTATATTTTATATTTATTTATTTATTTATTTATTTATTTAAACTTTTCGCACAAAAGGTACAAAGGCGGACTTAATGCCTTAGGCATTCTCTACCAATCAATACAATCTTCTCCTACTCTGTCCTTCTCATACTTCTGACTTTGTTCATTCTTCCTTTCATATTCAGTCCATTCTTCTTTGGAATGCACTTCCTCTTGATATCAGGACGGCCACCAGTCGGTATGCATTTAAGCGGAAATTGCAGAGTTATTTTCAAAACAAATAGCGTAGTGTCATCTCATCACCTCTCTCCTTTGAATTTGTGTATTATATATATATTATAAGTATATATTATAGTAAATAGTATGTAAATGTATATAACCTATTTATGTATTTGTGTACCTAGTTTTAATAGATTTTTTTATCATTGTTCCTCTCACACAAAGCACCTGCCATCCAATCTCTTCACCACCCTTGGTTGACTGGTATATTGGAAGACCTCTTGTCACAGTGGTGCCAACTGGTGTCGTAAATTTTTACGAAAACCCTCATTAGGGTGCAGATCAATGCATGTGGACTTAGTTATGCCATAATGAGTGGTAATGGTGTACCTATTACTATCCATTAATATCAGTCCAAATACATAAAAAACTTATGATATGAGAATCTTTCGTTTTGGCTGAACTAATCTTAATTGTTCTTCAGACATCGATGGCAACTCAAATGAAAAGAAAAATAGAAGCAGAATAACAATATTTACGCAAATCCACTGACCTCCATACCGAAACAAATTAGGTACGACACTTAAGAGTAAACTAGTCGCGAGCTCGAACTCACGGGTGGTCATGGTCATGGCCAAAAAGCACGTTGTCTCACCTGGCTTCGTGTCCGACAGAACTAGTATCAGTGATGAGCAGTTAGACACTAGTCTACACGAACAACGTCTAGTTCTCACGCACAGAAACATAATCATAATCATCATCAATTCCAGCCGAAAGACGTCCACTGCTGGACATAGGCCTCCTCCAAGCACCTCCACTTCGACCGGTTCTGTGCTTCTCGCAACCAAAAAGTTCCTGCGGCCTTCACAAGGTCGTTGGACCAACTTGTGGGAGGCTTTCCAATGCTACGTCTTCTGGTACGCAGTCGCCACTCCAGAACCTTCACACCACAGAAACACCGTTCCGAACTAATAGGCGCGTAAAAAAATTCGAAAAGTGCTTGGGAAAATCGAGTTTTATGAAAAAACCACTGCATAAATTAATTATAAATAAAGTTTATTGAACTCTTCGATAACTGAGCTTTGTCGGTACGGATTTGGTTTTGATGATTTGACAGTTCTTTTATTACTTATTTATACCCAAACTTACGTTAAAAATAGCAAGAAAAACGAACCTTTGTTAGCTCCTATTTTACTATTCTGTTTCCGTACAGACAACATTAATAATAAGATAAAACGATATCATGTTAACTTTGGATGCACAATGTCAAACAGTGGAGTAATAATAATAATAATAGTAATAATTTTAATACTCTCCCGAAATTTGTATGGAAAAAATATCGATTAGTGGCACCTTAAAGGTTAAATCTTACGATAAGTTTACGCTAAACCATCTGTTTCACTGCAAATAACAGCAAGCATCGACAGACGAGAATCAGAAACTAATATTTTACACCGGCAAGGTTAAGCGAGTGTTGCCAGCTATTATTGGTTCATAATCTGGTCAAAATCAATCTGCCTATTATAGCCTTTTCCCAACTATCATGGTGTCGGCTTCCATTCGAAACGGATGCAGTGGAGTTTACATGGAGCGACCTCCAGAATGCAGTTACTGGGTAATTAATACCCCTTGGTACGACTGGTTGTCAAATTACCCGTAACCTGTCAAAAATCTACCTACATAGGCATGCCAGACGGGGCCATAGGATAATAATATATTGTCTGTGGTAATATTCAACTTGAGCCTATTGCTGATTCTAATGATTTTAGTTCTATAAATTAATCTATATTTGTTACGGTCGCAAATCATCATACATCCTGACACTAACCTGCTAATTGCAAAAATCGTAAGTAAATTTCAATTTCGCGGCCTAACACTTAGAGCTCGGTATGTAATGGATGGTCACCCATCCACTGACCGACCACGGCAAGCGTTGCTTAACCTTGGAGATCGACCTGTGCGACTGTTATTATTTAGCCACGGGCCGGCTATAATTGGTTCAGAATCAGGTCATTGCATTAAATGAACTGTTGAGAGATGGATGTGTTATGCTGCATTCTTGAGACGTTTGGCGATGTTATATGACATTGGTGCGTCTGTTATCACTTTCTGTTATGATAATTCAATGTTACTGATAATACGTAGAGTATTATTTATTATCTGTGCTGATAGGTATTTTAATAGCATAAGTCTTAGGCATCTGGCCCCCAACTGAAAAGGTGTTCGTAAAAACGAGTATCGGGGTAATAATAACAGACTTTAAAAGGCTGGGGGTTATTGTCTTTGAAAGAGAAACTCATTTGTGAACTAACTACCTCATTTTGCCTTCCAAAAATACTTAAATGAAAACCGTATAAAGATACTAAGTTCATTTGAAAATCAATTTCAGCTGAAATAAAAAAGGCATTTCCTGAAAATGACTCGCACATTCTATTTTTAATTTTGTCTTTCCCAAAACTTGGCAAAGTTCATCGACATGTATGACTTTTAAATTCTAAATAACTAAAATACAAATGATGATATCTTTAGTCGGCTCGCCTCCGTTTGTGAAAACGTATATCTGTCATGTTTTTCATGTAATAATCACAATTTATTTGATCTACGAATCCGCCATCTTGGATTCTGTATGAAATTCTTTGAGATGATTGAACTATTTATGTGTATCTGTGACTTCTAAAGACTAAAATAATTATTATAAGAGACTACAACAATGGTTTGTTTTTAGGGTTCCGTACGCAAAGGGCCCTATTACTAAGACGCCACTGTCCGTCTGTCTGTCTTTCACCAGGCTGTATCTCATGAACCGTGATAGCTAGACAATTGAAATTTTCACAGATGATGTATTTCTGTTGCCGCTATAACAAAAAACACTAAAAACAGAATAAAATCAATATTTAAAGAGGGCTCCCATACAATAAACGTGTTATTTTCGGCGTTTTTGCCTTGTGGAACCCTTCGTGTGCGAGTCCGACTCGCACTTGGCCAGTTTTATTTTATTTTAGATGGTTATCCTGGTTTACTTTTATTGTCGTTTCATTTTGACAGTTATTATCATTGCTTTGAAGATCACATGTTAAATTAGAGGCAGAGGAATAAAATCATAAATCCAGAAACGTTTGCTTTAAGCCCCATGTAATAAATAGCCTACTGCCATTAACGGGGCACAATTCCAGCCTCCTGACTACTGACGCATTCCTAATAAATCCCGATGACATTTTGTCCAACCTCGAGAATCACACCCAGCACCCTAAGCGTTCCTGCACACGATGCCGTCGCCGCGCCGTCGCCGCGCCGACGCCGCACCGTTACACTGTAGATACGAGTCGCGCGAAGCCCGCCACCGCGCCGCCGCCGCGCCGCCACCGCGCGCGTTCCCCTCCCTATCCGTTTGATTCATTCACGGGAAATTACGCGGCGTGCACGTTCGTACGCGGCCGGTAATGGAATGAATGAAACAGTAAAAACGCGCGCGGTGGCGGCGCGGCGACGGACGGCGCGGTGGCGGGCTTCGCGCGACTCGTATCTACAGTGTAACGGTGCGGCGTCGGCGCGGCGACGGCGCGGCGACGGCATCGTGTGCAGGAACGCTGAGGGTTTTCGTGAAAATTTACAACACCAGTTGGCACAAGAGGTCTTCCAATATAAAATATACAGGGTGTTATTGACAGCCCTCCGCAAACTGATAGGGTGGCTTCAGTACATCATATTAAGATAACCGGTACATGAAATTCTTTCAGGAACATTAAGGGAATCCAAAAAACTAGATTTGTTTTATTACCGTGCACGCAATTTATCGTTACCGTGGCAAAACGCACGTAGCGGACGGCAGCGCAGCGAGCTTGAGCGAGGCTGCCCCCGCCCCCCGCGCGCTCCCCGGCGCAACATCCATTGCTGTTTTTTTGAATTCAGCTGTTTTATTTACATAAATGGAGTGTTGCATACAGAGAATGTAATTTTACATTGAAATAAAGGAATATCAGCAAAAAAAACGGCATAATTTTTTTTTTTTTCCTGAGAAAATTTCCAGTGGTATATGATTCAGAATAAGGAGCTGAATCAATCCTGTGTTTTTGTGGAGGGCTGTCAAAAACACCCGGTATGATGACGTTCATCATTCGATTCATTCATTCGTTCATCATTCAGTCATGACTAAAGAAAATATAGGCTCTTTGACAGATGCCTGGAACTGACGTGTCAGTGCTGCCACCTAGCGAACGTCATTTCAGAAAACCCTCATATATTGCGTGACACACTATCAATCTCAATTTGAATAATTTTGAACGATAATTATTGCTAATCCATTGCTTCATCAGTTCGAAAAAGTCTGCTCAACAACGTAAATAACGCAATGAATGTTGTTGAACTGTCAAAATGAAACCCATTGCTACTGATCGGCTGCCCCATTTCAAAACCTAGTAAGGACTTAAGGCCAGGACTCTCGGAAATCTCGGAATCGACCTATTTTTGATTCAACATTAAACAATCAAATATTCTTTGTTTTAATCTGAAAAAAATATATGGCATAGTTTAACTAACATTCTTGATTATTCTATGGTTCAAAACACGATATTTACAACTTCACTCGATCATAAAAAATCGCAAACAAATCGAAAACAGCGAAGTTTTTAATCATTTTTCAAGTCGTATTTGAAGTAGACTTAACTTTTACTCGCAAAAAATATATGAAAAAATAGGCAATGATGTATAGTAGAACATTCTACGGTTAATTTTTCTCAAAACTGATTTTTATTTTCTTAACAAGATATAATCTAAAAAGGCGGCCTGCGCGCTTCACTTCAGTAGCCCGCCGGGCGTTACCGAGGTAGGACCTGTGTCGCTTTTGCTGGCTCGCCGCGTTCCCGCTAATCGATCGAAATATACGTTATAATATTGTTAGTTAATTTCCGTGTTTGTGTATTAGTTTCAAAAATCTGTCTGTAAATATTGTTTAGGTTCTAGTATTAATAATTAAACTAAATATTAGTTTGTTATAATATAGTTGTAATATATAGTGATAATTAAGATTAAATTATGGGGAATAAAAACAGAAGAAAGAAAAAAAAACGTTCAGCATTGAACTGCAAAGCTTAAAAAAAAATAAGGTAAGTTTGATTATTATTTTTCTACGTATTTATAACTACCCACTTATAAGACGACGCGACAGAATAATATTGTAGTTGTATAGGTTCTCTTGCTTTCGTCACAGTACTAGCAGTAGCAGGTCGGTACTATAAATTTACAATTATCGTAATATCTGTAATAGATTTTCAACTTTACTACAAAGGAGTAAGGTTTATATTCAATTGCAAAATTTGAGTTTTTTGAGTTTGTGTTTCTAGTTTTGTGATTGTATAGGTAAAATATTATATTTTTTTGAAGTGAAAACTTCTTTAGCATTATTGTGATTTGAAAATTTTATGAAACGAATAAGCTACAGTAGAAAAAGCTACAGTAAAAAGAGACATAAGATTTAACGTGGGAGAAAATGAGATAGGAAGCATTATACAGTGTTTTTGTTTTTTATTATTACAAATGACATCACATTTAATCCTATGCTACTAATTTGTGATGATGATGGTGATGGTATTGGCGATGGCGACGGCGATGGTGATGGCGATGGTGATGGCGATGGCGATGATGATGGCGATGGTGATGGCGATGGTGATGGTGATGGCGATGGCGATGGTGATGGCGATGGCGATGGTGGTGGCGATAGCGATGGTGATGGCGATGATGATGATGGTGATGGCGATGGTGATGGCGATGGCGATGGCGATGATGATGATGGTGATGGTGATGGCGATGGCGATGGTTATGGCGATGGTGATGGCGATGGTGATGGCGATGGCGATGATGATGATGGTGATGGCGATGGAGATGGTGATGGCGATGGCGAGGGCGATGGCGATGGTGATGGCGATGGCGATGGTGATGGTGATGGATGGATGGATGGATGGATGGATGGATGTTCTTTAGCATCGTTGTGATTTGAAAGTTTATGAAACGAAAAAGCGACAGTAAAAAGAGACCATGTAAATTCATAAGATTTAACGTGGGAGAAAATGAGATAGGAAGCATTATACAGTGTTTTTGAAGGTTTCACTTCTACCACGTGTGAATTGCACACTTGCTGTTTTTTTATTTAAAAATATGAAATTCGTTGTGAATGAAATAGGAAGAGTTCAATAAAAATACGTATTGTGGTGTTTTTGATTAGTAGATTTAATTAAAAAAACTTATTGACGAATTCAAGCAACCAAAAAAACTGTTTTACAAAAAAAACAACCGACTCAAAAAAAAACACTACAACGTGAAGAATATAAATTTTCATTTTTTGACACCGACTTTCGAAACTAAAGTTATTTTTCACTTTGTAGTGTTTTTTTTTTTGGAAGTCGGTTTTTTTTTTTTAAAAGTTTTTATTTTTCACTTTTTAGTTGTACTTACCTACCCCAAACAAATTCATATATCACTACTTGCTATGTGAATATCAGTAACAAAGCTATTGAACACATCTGCTTTACCCTTTGAAGGGTACAGGCGTGATGTTATGTTGTGTGATTGCGATTACATTATATGCTATAGCAGCAATCGCGGTTGATTTGCTGGCATTTATTGAAGAGTTCCGTTGTTTGTCTCTGAAAGTCATCATCAGATCTTTACAAAAATAAAAAAAAACAGCATGTGTGCAATTCACACGTGGTAGAAATGAAACCTTCAAAAACACTGTATAATGCTTCCTATCTCATTTTCTCCCACGTTAAATCTTATGAATTTACATGTCTCTTTTTACTGTCGCTTTTTCGTTTCATAAACTTTCAAATCACAACGATGCGAAAGAACATCCATCCATCCATCCATCCATCCATCCATCCATCCATCATTCCATCCATCCTTCACCATCACCATCGCCATCGCCATCGCCATCACCATCGCCATCGCCATCACCATCGCCATCACCATCGCCATCATCAACATCGCCATCACCATCACCATCGCATCACCATCATCATCATCACCATCGCCACCACCATCGCCATCACCATCGCCATCACCATCATCAACATCGCCATCACCATCGCCATCACCATCACCATCACCATCGCATCACCATCATCATCATCGCCATCACCACCACCATCGCCATCACCATCACCATCGCCATCACCATCACCATCATCGCCATCACCATCACCATCGCCATCGCCATCACCATCATCTTCATCATCATCATCACCACAAATTAGTAGCATAGGATTAAATGTGATGTCATTTGTAATAATAAAAAACAAAAACACTGTAGCTTCCTATCTCATTTTCTCCCACGTTAAATCTCATGTCTCTTTTTACTGTTGCTTTTTCGTTTCATAAGATTTTCAAATCACAACACAACGATGCTAAAGAAGTTTTCAGTTTTCACTTCAAAAAAAAAATTGTAAATCTGTCTATTTACGATGGAGTTATGCCCTAACATACATAAAAAAAATAGAAATATCCGAATTGAGAACCTCCGCCTTTTTTGAAGTCGGTTAAAAATATAATATTTACAATCACAAAACTAGAAAGAAACTAAAGTAGGATGATGAAATTAAAATACTGTAGACGAGCAGCCCTATATTTCAAGAATAGGGCCGATTCACAATACTATTACTTATAAAAATAACCGTGACAGGGGTCAGCGAGTTCATTCGAACTGCGCTTTCGCGGCATTTGCCACGCGAGGACGGAGGTAACGCTAAATGCCTACTACGCTCGAAGATCCTGGCCTATGAAATTTTACAGGAGAGCGCATAAACGTAATATTGGTCAGCCTATAGAATGTATTTTTTTGAATTGATTAAAGTGACTTACTAGGTTTTAAAATGGTCACTAGGGAGTAGGGAGTGGAAGGTGTACTTACTAGGTATCGATGTTTAAATATATTATTATCTCCTTTTATGTAAGTTTAAAACGCTGGTGTTTTTGTATTTGGTAGAGACCTTCTAGGTTAGCAAGATTATGCAATAAAACGATTTTTGTAAAAAGTGTCACTTACTAGGTTTTGAAATGGGACAGCAATGGGATAGTGCGTTACGCAATTATGCCGCTGGTCCTCATGTTAGCGCTTGCGACGACGAGGCAGTCTTTCTAGTCTTTAATTTGTGCTGTCAATGATATCACCTGTATTCCCTCAAGCTTTAAGCAGAGGTGTATAAAGGTACACTCACATTTCGCCAGTATTTCTAAGTCTCATGTAATAGGAGCTGAGTATAGCCACATTTAAAGCAGTGGTAGCAGTGGTATAGCCCCGATTTACAATTTGTAGACACATTGTGAATTTAATTTCATCGCCACTGCTCGCAAAACGGTGTAGGAAAACATCGTGAGGAAACAAGCATGTCCTAGAACCAAAAAAATCGAAGACGTGTGACATTCACCAACCTGCATTGGGCCACCTGGTGGATTACGGCCCACTTTCACAAAGAGGAGGCCTGTGTCCCAGCAGTGGAAACATTATAAGCTTATTATGATGATAACCACATTTCGTAAGTAATGCATAGGTAAGGTGGTGTATTTTCAGGCATAATATTCGTCTATATTTTCAGGCGCATTCATCATAAGTATACGTCTGTAGAGATCGATTATTTGTAACTAAAAATACCTTTTTAACCTCATGATAGAATTGCTATCATCAATATCTTTCGTACTAAATCTACATTTAATCCATAAAAGACCATTAGGTACCTACACTTAATACAAATTGCTGTGCGTATTTTTAAACAAAAAGTACATTTATGTAGGTTGAAGAAAATAGTTGTTTACATTTTCATGGCGCGCGGGCGTGAATATGTCGTGATTCTCTTTTGCGCTGTCATTGAAAAACAAAAACGTTGTTTGCAAGTTGCAACAACAATAGGTTTTTTTTTATTTGTAAAAAAAACGAAGAGGTGCCAGAAGCAAGTATTTACATAAGTACAGACGCCAGGACATCAAGCTACTACAATTTGTTGAATTTCTTTCATAGATTTTCAACTTTATCGCTAAAGCATTAGCTTCAAAGTTGATTGGGATAATTTGACAGTTTCTGGGAGCGTGATGTGCTGGCGTCTGTACATCTCTATTTGAGTAAAACTTAAATAAAAAAACCGGCGAAGTGCGAGTCGGACTCACGCACCGAGGGTTCCGTACTTTCACCGAGGGTTCAGGTATGTAAATAGTTTCAACCGGTTTTTTTTTTAATATTTGAGTTGATTGAATGAAAGGTAAATTGCGGTTTACGATTTATGACGTATTAAAAACAAACTACTTACTAGATCTCGTTCAAACCAATTTTCGGTGGAAGTTCGCATGGTAGGTAATGTACGTCATATATTTTTTTTAGCTTTATCATTCTCTTATTTTAGAAGTTACAGGGGGTTGGACACACATTTTACGGAAGTTTCTCTCGCGCAAACTATTCAGTTTAGGTAAAAATTATATTAGAAACCTCAATATCATTTTTGAAGACCTGTCCATAGATACCCCACGCGTATGGGGTTGAAGAAAACAATTTTTGAGTTTCAGTTCTAAGTATGGGGAACCCCCAAAATTTATTGCTTTTTTTCTATTTTTGTGTCCGTTAATGCGGTTCACAGAATACATCTACTTACCAAGTTTCAACAGTTATAGTTCTTATAGTTTCGGAAAAAAGTGGCTGTGACATACGGACGGACACACAGACAGACAGACATGACGAATCCATAAGGATTCCGTCTTTTGCCATTTGGCTACGGAACCCTAATTAACATGAAATTAAAACACACATTTTTTTTAATAACGAACAAATAAATACACATTTTTACAATCGCACAACAACCCATATTTAAAACGAAGCCAAATCTTTAAGAACCTTGTCATAAACCAACGGCTTTACATCTTTGGCCATAAAGAAGTCCACATGGTTAAAATGTTTAAAGGGAACTTTATAAAAACCTACCACATAACTTAGTTGGTCAAATAATCTAGCTACATCTGTGGGATGAGCCAGCCAATCCGATTCACTCCATACCATCGACACTGGAGCCACAACATTCTCCAAAGCATAACTCGGAGGGACTTTAACGCCATATCTTATCAAATTTTCATCAACACCGTAGTCAAATTTCCGAAAATCATTCGACAATATCCCTTGGCCGAAGTGTGCGAACTGTTTCATAGAAGCTCCTGAAGGTATATGTCCAAGAATCACTGGCAGATTCGTCACATTTAGCTGAGGAAAGTCGTATCCAGACATGAGGAACAGCGTGTTGCTGCACAGAATCTCTGCCATAGGTCCGGTACCACAAGTCAGGAGTTAATGTCCTTATCAAATTGTTGTCAGGTAGAAACTCGTACAAGCCTAAACTCTTTGATAACCCATGTAGAATGAAGGTTCCAGGTGACATTAAACGCACTATTGGTGATCTTACATTTGACATGTAAGCTACTGGAGACAATGCAACCATAAGAGCTATCTTGTCATTATATTCTGGCCTTTCCGAAGCCATGACGAAGAACGCAGTCGTTCCCTGTGAATGCCCGATGTATTTCAAGGATTTCTCATTCGTTGTATTCAGTACATAATCAATCATAGCTGGCAGATCGTAGACACCAATTTCATGCCAGGAAAAATCCCAAAACTCAGCTTCTGAGGGCTTCAAAAGGATATGCTTTCTTGAATGCTTGTTGCCGCGTGCATTTCCCATCCAGACGTCGTAGCCTGCATCAGCTAGCAGATAAGCTAGTGCACTTTCTCTGCCTGCTACTACGAAGTCGTCAGCACTGCCCAACAGTCCATGCATGAGGAACACAACTTGCCCTTTCCCGGGAATCCTGAACACCGTCAACTCATATCCATCTTCAGTTTCCACTTCATGTACTTCAACTGGAAATCCATATTTGTTTACTAACTCAGCTATTCCTAACTTAGCGTCTTCATTCCGAGTTGCTTCATTAAAATCGATTACGAATTGGTTGATTCTGTCTCCATTATTTGTGTCACTGATGAAATTAGGAAGCGCAACTGGTCCCAATGCTTTTGCTACGGCATTAGGCATCCAGGTCACTGCGTTCACTGCTGCTGCGAACGCGTTGGTATAAGCGTGTGTTGTCAAACTCAACACAGGATCTTTGGTTATCCCTTCAACTATATTACTCGAAACTCTTTGTATTATTGGTGGGAAAAGATTATCAGTTACTCCATTGCAGATGTGTAATATAGCAATGATTATGAGGTGTTTTTTGGCCATTTTTGCTCGACGAGTTTTCCGTTTGCTATCTGTGAGTAAACTGAAGAGTATATAATATATGGTCCATTATTTTCGACCTTGGGCTCGTTTTTGGTGAATCATCTTCCGGTTGCGTGTTATTGTGAATACATAATGATCATTCTAACGCTTCTGTTGTATTCTATTGTAGAGGTGTTTGTCAAAGTTTTTTGTAATCCAAGTTTCGAAATTACTTAGGTACCAATATTTACAAGTAAAGTTTAGCTAAATTTGGTTTACTATGCTGTTGGTCCCGATTTTCAGCGTAAGAAGATATTTGACCAGTGATTATGGGTAGTCAGAAGTTCGAAATTATATTATGCTAAAGTCGTTTTATTAACCATTGGTCTCGCCCGACTGTCATTCGTAAGTAAATCTTTGGCAGTCGTTACAGTAGTCAGAAGCCGCAAAGTGATCTGAACGTCTTATCAAGGTAAGACCCAGTAACTTGGTTGTGTAGGTCAAATAGGCAGTCGCTCCATGTAAAGTACTGGTACAGCTGCATCCGGTTAGTCCGGAAGCCTACCCGAATATACTTGGGAAAAGAGGCTAGCAAGATGATGACAGTTGCTATAATTGCTTATTTTGTTGAGACAGCAAAAATACTTACTTCTCTTTTCATAACATGCTAAGTTAAATATTACCGAGTATAAGCAACTTTTGAGCATCAATGTTCGTTGATAATCTGTGATAAATTTACTGATTTTTGCTTTTTTTTTTTTTTTTTTGAGGATGGGAAATCATCAAATGACCCCTCCCGCTCTGGGTGGAGCGGAAGGGAGTGTCAGACTCTTACTGACTAAAACCCACCCGTGTTCCTTCCTCAGCCTTTTATGTTCCGGACCCGGACAATCCCGCTGACCCGGACAATCCCGCTGACCGACAATCCCGCTGACCACTGGTTTTTGCTTGCTTATATATCTTTATATAATATTTGTTATTGCGTAAGACAATATCTACCTAATTACGAACCTGCCGGTCGATTCTGTAAAAATCTCACCGTGAAAACTTAGGTGAAGTGAGTTTGTTTTTGCTACGAATCGAAAGCTCACTCCACGCTCACTTCACCTAAGTTTTCTCGGTAAGATTTTTACAGAATAGCACCGCAGCTGTAAAGTATGCACTATGCGCTGCAATAATTAAAGCCAGAAACTCGACACACTTCCGTACCGTATCGAACAATCGAACATTAATCAATGTTATCGTAGGAGTCCTCAAAACGCTTCACAAATCCGAAACCTGAAAATTTTGTCAGTTTATATCAAACAGACGATCGCTATTCTTCCGACTCTCTGATGGTTGTGAATAGCTATACAGGTTCGAGTTACATCTTCCCACTTGTGTCTGGAGATGGTTCAGACACTTCCAAGTGGACCACGAAAGGTTACACCCTGCGCAAGATGCTCTTTTTGTGGTAAATATAAAGTAGGATGGGGAAGAGTATCCTACTACAGTTCGCAACGGTCGTCAGCAGGGTTACCTGGATTATAAGAAACTGTGCCTGCTTTTTATCCGTTGTGTTAGTAGCTCTGCGCTGCCACCGTGGAACTAATGACGATTTTGGGCCAACAAGATCAGTGGAAACATAGGCTGATAAGAATCTTTCTTCACATCGTTAAAATCAAGATTAATTAGTGCTTCCAAACAAACTCCTTTCTAAAAACAAAACACATGAAAATGAAACTTTTCAATTTCTCGTAAGTTATTTTGAGAATAATGATTCTCAAAAACATTTTTGTAAATGGGCTTACGCGGAAAACATAAAATGAATCAGCTGATACATTTTAAGCTCAACCAAAAGTTTTACTTTTGTTTTGGTAAAACGCCTGGCATATTGTCACTGCAATCACACTGTTCACGCTGTGTTGTAAATTTATAGTGACAGGTGTTTAGTTATAATATAGATTATTAAATATTTGCTTTTCCTGATGAATTTCCTAGTAGCAACATATAAACTTTATTCTAGCATCATTTTATTCCTACCTTGCCCTTTGCTTATCATGAAATGGGAAAAGCGCGCGAAAATAATTTTCAGTAACTGAGACCGCCATTTTGAAATTTTGACATAACACGGAGCGTTCAGAATTCAGAATCACTATTGTAGTCAAATTCTATTTACGTTTCACGTAGGCGTCACGAAACTAATGCAAGAATACCTCGTTCCAAATATTTATATTGTCCTAAATATGACGAGTTTGACTGCTGTTTGTGATTTTAATCCATAAAAGAATGTCTATAAAATAAAACATGTTGTTTGTGTAAATAAAGTCGTTGGTATTAAGCCACAGTTAATCGAAGGGTTAGGCAATTGTTTAAACTTTATAGTGCCTACACTAGAAGTCCTTTCATGTTCCATGGAAAAACATAGGAACTATTGCCATCAACTGGGCACATATTCAGACAATTGGCTGACTGCTAGTGTGCGCTACTGCCATGTGTCCGAACTGGGAGCTCCGTTCCTCTGCCTCCGACTGCTGAACGTTGGTTCAGCAGTCTCCTTAGCGACCACTTGACCAACGAGGCATCATCATCTCAACTAGCCTAGCCTTTTCCCAACTACATTGTGGTCGGATTCCAGTCTGACCGGTGGGGCAATTGCGTAACACATTATCAATCAGAATCGGTTTCATTTTGACAGTTCAACAACATTCATTGCGTTACTTATGTGTTGAGCAGACACATTTTTCGAACTTATGAAGCAATGAATTAGCAATTTACTTCAAAATTATTCAGATTCCGATTGATAGTGTGTTCGCAATTACCAGTATTTTACATGGAGCAATTCAACTGCCTATCTGACCTCCACAACCCAGTTACTACCAACGAGGCAGATAAAAACTTCTAAATAAATAAAGAATATGTAAGAGAGTTTAGAGTGAGAGACAGGGTGAGTTATATCTTTCTTCTCTCTCATGTAACGAAATGACGTGTTCTTGAAACACTCTCTTTAATTATCGTCCAATTATCGAACCGCCTCCGCCAGCGGCGTTTTACTTTAAAAAAATTGTGCATTTTTGAGTACATCAGCCAAAACCTATTAACTAAAAATATTGCTTGCCTACAATTTGCGTCGCAGAATATACGATGACATTGACATGAATGTAGAAGATTTAGTTTTTCAACAGTCACTAGATTAAATAATATTTACAGCTCATGGGGGATTTTATGATAACATAAGCCAAATAAATTATTTGATCCCGGATTTTTGTATGTAGGTACTTGATCTGTACATACTACTTTCAGGGTAGCCCGCGAAATAATTTTTTTTTACGTTTTTTGCAATTTGATGATCAGTATTAAGTTGTACCTACGTTAATTAAAATATGATTCACAGCCGTAACAAATATGTAAATTTACAGAATTGTAATCTCAACACAACTCTCTAAGACCAAGTAATCCCACAGAATGACTATTTCATGAAATCTTGACATTTTGGGATTATACTAACCTAACAAGTTGTATTACTGATTCTAATTATGATTCTATAAATACATATTTGTTACGGCCGTGAATCATATTTTAATCGACGTACAACTGAATACTCAAATTTGAATTTCGCGGGCTACCTTAGCGCTTCCCGCGTTTATTTGTATGTCATACTTATATGTATAAAGTGATATTTTTATGTTCCTGTCAATTTTACTTAATATCTTAAACTTAGGTACTTGCAATTTAAGCCATTTATAATTATATTATCTTGATATTACTTAAATTACCTTGTCGCAATGGCGTTCATTTTGACAGTTCAACAACATTCATTGCGTTATTTACCTTGTTGATCAAACAAATTTTTCGAACATACGAAGCAATGGATTAACAAATTATATCCTTCTAAAATTATTCAGATTGTGGTTGATAGTTACTCAACATCTTTTTGTAATTATGAACACCACAGGCTGTCATCTGACATTATGTTGAGCGGAAGCCCTTTTGGCATAATTTTTGTTTTCTTTTTTATAGTTCTATGGTGTATTTATTTTGCTGCAATATACGCATTATCTACGCATTTTTCTTTCTATAAGATTGAAAAATTCGGTCAAGTGCGAGTCGGACTCGCACACACAAAGGGTTCCGTACCAAAAGGCTTCCCACTGCTAAGACACAGGCCTCCTCTCGGTGAGAGGGGGTGGGCCGTAATCCACAATGCGTGCCCAGTGCGGGTTGGTAGATGTCACATGTGTTCGAATTTTTGGCTCTAGGACATGTTGGTTTCCTCACTATGTTTTGCTTCACAGTTTTGAGAGCAGTGCAAAATCACGTTTGTTGTATGCGAGCCCCCTTAAATATTTATTTTATTGTTTTTAGTATTTGTTGTTATACCGGCAACAGAAATCTGTGAAAATTTCAATTGTCTAGCTATCACGGTTCATGACATACAGCCTGGTGGCAGACGGACATACGGACAGCGGAGTCTTAGTAATAGGGTCCCGTTTTACCCTTTGGGTACGGAACCCTTAAAATTAAGTTTTTTTATCAAGTTTTATATTGTTTCCTATAATTATTGTTTTTTTTTTTTGTTACAGGTATGACAGATCGACCAAGCATATTAATTCCCGCCAAAAAATCAAAAGAAATAATTTTTAATAGAAACTTTAAATAAATAAACACGCATTTACATAGCTATAAACATTATGTAAATAAACGAAAATAAATGGCATTTCGAAGAGAAATATTAAAGTAAATAAGTGTTTGTGCTATAGAGATAGAGAGATATTGAGTGTGGCAGATAGAAAAGGAGAGAAGATGTCGCTGGTTGCTCCAAGGAGGGTCCAACTGGACTGGGCTCCTTCGATAATACCATGGTAAGATTCACTAGTTTATAATAGAAGCATCTTATTCGATAGCTGTTCGATCTTTTGGTACGTGGCCAAAATCGGAACTAACGTCGCCATCTTGTTTTTTTTTTCAATTAATTTAACTTATCAATGAGGGTTTTCGTGAAAATTTACGACACCAGTTGGCACCACTGTGACAAGAGGTCTTCCAATATAAAATATATGATGACGTTCATCATTCGATTCATTCATTCGTTCATCATTCAGTCAAGACTAAAGAAAATATAGGCTCTTTGACAGATGTCTGGACCTGACGTGTCAGTGCTGCCACCTGGCGAACGTCATTTCAGAAAACCCTCATTGCACAAAATGTTTATAAACAGCGCCCCCCTGTCTATGTCATTCGAGCGCCACAAGTTCTAAACTACATTGTGCAACGCATTCTTAGATAAATAAAAAATAGCTATTATTGAGATTACCGTAAAAGTATGAAACAATAAAATCAACATTTCTAAACGAAACGAAGAGGTATATTCAGTGAACGGGGAAACCCCATCTCACACCAAATCGAAGTATTAAAAGCTCGTTTCAGAATTCGACTAAAAACTAAATAAACCTATGAAATTAACAATGGTTTAACCATTTGCACCACTGATTACTAATATGTTTAGCTGTAAAAGTATATTTACAGCATTCAATGTGATAGATTAGAAGTTGGAATATTGAACTGCAAGGATAGGTATCTCGTAGCCTTGTACCCAGACCCATTGTAGGATTACAGGATCATAAGTAATATGTCTCCAGCAGTTAAAATAATTAAGTAGATTAGCAGCATGTACAGAAGCCAGCACATCAAGCTACTACACTACAATCTGTCATATCTCTTTAATAGATATTCAACTTTATTGCTAAAGCATAAGGTTCAACGTTGGTTGGGATTTGAAAGTTTCGGGTAGCTTGATGTGCTGGCGTCTGTACAAGAAGGTCAATTCCCGTAATTAAAAACGTTTAAAATCTAGTCACAATTTCATCTCAGTTACAATCAATGTCGAAAATGTAGGGAAATTACATCGAGATTATAAGTACTTACGTTAGTACTTATATCTCGATGGGAAATTAGAGGTAGACTGTGTTCTTAAAATTATGAGAATTACCCAATTGGTTTGTCAACGTTTGGCTGGAGCATACAGGTATCGTCTTTGTTCGTGAGTTGCTCTCTCGGTATGGTGCTGCCAGTGGGGGTATCGTTCACAGAACATATATACCATGTATCGTTAGACATCATTCTTCTTCAAACGATTGACAGTAACAAAACAATGTGTTAATATTCAGAGACGAGTAGTTAAAATTGTGATAACTAGCGCCATCTGTCTTGAAAATGTAGCACTCAAGTAGACTGAAAGCATGTTGTTGTCTTTGCCTCCTATAAAGCACGAAATATAAAGTTCCCACTTTTCTAGCAATGTAAAAGTTGTTGTGTGCTGTAATTTTTCTGCCATCTATTGGCGGTTTATAAAACTTTATAACTTTCGAAGCACATGAATGCCTATCTTAATTTCTAATATTTCTATTCGTTCGTGCTTTCTTTGATGAATGTATGATAGAGGTCAGTGCCAGAAGTGCACAGGGCCTTATAAAAAAGTTTAAGGGTTAACAAAAAATTCTGATAACTAGCGCCATCTGTCTTGAAAATGTAGCACTCAAGTAGACTGAAGGCATGTTGTTGTCTTTGCTTCCCGTTCCCATATAGCACGAAATATAAAGTTCCCACTTTTCTCGAATTTCTCGCAATGTAAAAATTGTTGCCATCTATTAGCGGTTTCTTTCGAAGCACATGAAATATTTCTATTCGTTCGTGGTTTCTTTGATGCTTGGCTTGATCCTATTTGAATGTTAGTTTTACTGTCGTTTCATTGCCTCATTGCACAGCTGAATCTTTTATTTTGCTAAGTAATAAGTAGGTAGGTACTTATTTCTGTTTATTTTTCCAAAAAAATGAAAACGAGTCTGCGCAAATGCAAGTATTACTAGCATTTGCGCAGACTCGTTTTCATTTTTTTGGAAAAATAAACAGAAATAAGTACCTACCTACTTATTAGAAAAAAACAAAGGAGTTTAATGGTAGACATATCCCCGACCGCTTAACTTGTCACAATGAGGATAGAGGAGCCCATGAGCCATGGGATTACCTTTAGGTAGGTACTTAGACTTTTCCCAACTATGTTCTGCTCGGCTTCCAGTCTAACCGGATGCAGCTGAATAGCAGTATTTTACATGGAGTGAATGCCTAACCAACCTCCACAATCCAGTTACTGGGTAAGGTATCCTAATACCGTTCCACACTATCAATAACAATCTGAATCATTTTGAATGATATTGCTAATCCATTGCTTCATAAGTTCGACTTTATGTGCCCAACTACGTAAACAACGCAATGAACGTTGTTGAACTGTCAATATGAAAGCCATTGCCTAGCCTACCGTTAGTGTGTTATGCAATAACCCCGCTGATGCTCAAGGGTATCCAAAGGGCTACAGAACTGTTTCAGACGGCCATCGGGACTTCAGATAAAGTGGGTCGAGGCATCTCATAGTTCCCTACATAGTCCCTGTCCCTGGACATGCGCAGTCGGTAATTGGTGAACTTTGAAAGTCTTTGTTCAATCAGGGTTGAAAGCTTGAAAGTAAGGGATTGTGCTAAGAGGGTGGGCGGATTTCTTTGATTTTTTTTCGTTACCTAATTTTTAGCATCACCTTTACAATTATGAAACTGGGACAAATAAAAGTGTTGTTTATGGTATTTTTTTTTAACTATGTAGGTATATACGATTTTTCCCACAGCTCTAACTTTTCTTTAATTTTGTTTTTATTGCTCTAAAGCTATGATTTTCTAGAAGAGCGGAAAAAAGAAAAGAAAGAAGAAAAGCATGAAAAATAGGTTTATTTGTCACAAAAACTCGGTTTCGTCATTATTATAACAGTCGTCATGAAAAATCTGTAATTTTCACCAGTACTTGACATTAAGATGTCAAATAACTGTTTTTGGAGAGTAGTTATTGTGTGACCGTCCAACGCATTCTTAGGAAACCAAAGCTTTACAGCACCATAATTGCGTGACACACGCTATCAATCACAATTTGAATCATTTTGAAAGCTATTGCTAAATCATTGCTTCATATGTTTGAAAAATGTGTGTGTTCAACAACGTAAATAACGCAATGAATGTTGTTGAACTGTCAAATTTAAAGCCAGTACTACAGTTAGTGTTACTCCGCCGTATGTAAACAAAAAACATAAAAAGTGCCCCTTCTCTGTTTAGTGAGCGCTTTTCTTACAGATAAAAATCTTACTTACGAAAACATGACTTCCATAGATATAGTAGACCACGAGAATTGAACCCATGACCCAGAACCCGTAGAAACCGCTCTAAACACAGTCACACCGTTCGACCCGTCAAAAAAGTGAAAACCATCCTCCATTTTATTGCTAGCTACTATCAAACCACCAAACGACCCTTGTGTAAAAAGTCAAGTGCTCAGCTCATAGTTAAATTGAATTAGACGGCTGAATAAAAATTACTATTATTTATCGAAAAGCAATCATTACTTACTGTTTGATCTAATAAACGATAGGTCAAATAAAAATAAAATATAAAACTAACTAAAATATACCATCGTTATACGTAAAACATACAAAAAAGTCTTAAATAATTCCGCACAAATGTCACCTGCAAACCATACACTGCGGTACCGTGCGGAACCCTAATTTTACACCGCATAGGTCACTAACCTCCTTACAGCGATACCCGCTCACTTCACTGCATCAACTAGAAAAAAAACTTGTCCGTCAGCTGAGAGACCGCAGCCAACTTCATTCAGTTGAAAATGTATCTGTCATGGCTACGCGATCGATGTTAGTCCCCAGTTAAAAATTACTGGAAAACATAAAAAATATGTCGCGAAAACCGCTGAAGGACGTCGCTCGCTCCTTCGCAAAACTATAATAATTATATTTAATGTATCGCTACACTAGTAAAGTGTTTATTGTGTGAATTTCGAGCGTATCTAAATTTGTTCCTTGTCAGACGGGACCAGTCGTGAAAATTTTCACGGTGAGTATTTGTGTTTTTTTGCGACGCTCACGTGTGCGTAGGCGGTCATTTTAAAAGATAGTAATGTGATTTATTTGTAAATATGTGTAAATAATTCAGAAAAAAATGTCTTTTGCTTGAATAAAAATCGATTATATGTGGGTGGGATTGCTGGAACCTGTCCCTGTCTCACTTGTGTATAACCCGGCAGTGTGTGAGAGTGACGTAACAATGCGACGTCTGCATCGCGGCGCAGTCCATTTAAATCGGCCGGGTAATCATATCTGTTCCTTTCTAGCGTAATGTCTTATTAATTTTAGTTATTCTTTTCGGGATTCTTTCACAGTTTTCTAAGTAAAACTCAAATGAATCACGTTACGAATGCATTCTATGGGAGTTTGCGCGTCATTCGCGATAGACTCTCTGACAGTTTTCTTCCTAAATAGTGATGTATTTAATCGATAATGAGTGTTCATCTAATCGGACGATACTCCCGTAAGAGCGAAAGTTGCGTGATATTTTTAATATCGGAAAATGTCGCGAGTGCAAAAAGTAATAATTTATAGATGGTTTTGGCTTCGAATTAATTAAATTGCGGTGAAGGAGTGTCGTATATTACAGGTGTGTCTCTCCACCCTTTAGAAATAACAATAATTTATACCCGATAAGATTCCATTATGAGTTTATTGGCTGTATAATCCACTTGCCATGTCCTGTTTGATTGGAACGGAAAATAAATAAATGTCAAACTCGAATGAATGACTGCATGCGAAAAATTGTTTTGTTGATTACGAATTACAATCTAAAATTAAATAAGAATGATTTAGCTTAAATCTGCTACTTTAACCAGGAAGTAATGTTTGAACAGTTTTTGTAACATTTTTTGTGCCTAGTTCAAAAAAACAGTAGCCTACGCAAAAGGTTCTCTGTAAACTTAAAATCTGATTTGTCTTTTTGTTTAAAATTACTGCTTTGCAGACCCTAAGGTCAAAAGGTGACTGCAGTAAGATGTCTGCAGCCTTATTAGTCATTAGTTTTTTATAACAACATCTGCAACTATGTGTAATTGTGTACACTACAGAGTCTATAGACCATAGATACAGACTGATTCAAAAAGTTTGGTGAAAAAAGTATTTTCTTTAAAAATTTTTGCTTCAATATGGCCAAAGAGTTGTAGAACTTTCTTCATGTTAAAATCTGAAGTTCAGCGATGTCTGGTTAAATGGGAGACCTATCAAATCAACTCCATTATTTTAAAACTAGGCTGATAATAATAATCACACAGTTGTAGATATAAGGTAGAAAAAAAAATAGTTGGGGATATTGTTTGATGTATACCAAATACTCATCTGTCTAGCCTTTCCCCAACCATGTTGATGATATTAAGATGGAAGCCGTTTGCTTCCAGTCTAACCAGTACTACCTAATAGTTAATACCATAATACCAGTATTTTATATGGAGCAACTGCCTATCTGAACTCCATAAAAACCACGATCCAGTTACTGGGTAATGATATCCCTTGGTAAGAGTAGTCAGACTTTCAGGCTTCTGAGGACCCATAATAACTGCAAAAGATCAAATAGCAGCCGGGACCCAATATGTGATGCCAATGACTTTAATAACACCGAGCCAGTGACTCATCTACACCGCACTGTGCGCGTGTGGTGGCCGGCCCACTCCCTCTCACAGAGAGGTGGTCTAGATAGGATATGTTTCCATAAATAAATAGATTCTGCTTACTCTGGTGTAAACTTGACCTTTTAGAATGTTAACACTAATGGTATTTTGTATCTATTTGAAAAGTATGCTCTACTGGTACATTAGCCATTATTTGTACAGTAACAATATCATAATTGGAGCAGCGGTGGCCCAGAAGTAACGGCCCCGATTTAAGAGTTGTAGGTTGTGAGTTCGAACTCAGGTAGGCACTTTACTCTGTGTACTTACTTAAATAATTTCATCACCACTGCTCTCAAAACGGTGAAGGAAAACATCGTGAGATAACCGGCATGTCCTAGATCCAATAAATTCGAAGACATGTGACACCGACATCTCTCGTCTGTATTCTAGCAGTGGGAACATTATAAGCTGATAATCCTAAATTAATAATGCCTCCAGGAATCGTTCAGGAAATACAGGCATGACTCTAGGGTTAAATTCTATTAGTAAAGATAATACAAAAAGTCCTAGAATATGTGGTTCAAAAATGTATAGTTTCGAAGATATCATGGATCTATGTTTCATTGATAAATACGGGTAATTCATTTTCATTCAAACCAATCATTCAAATTTAAAACAAAGAAAATACGACGTTGTCATATTTCACGTAAGGGTGTTTTACAGACTGTTGAATTATTTTGTATGAAAACAAAAAAAGAATCATGTAATTGAAAAATATCTCATTCATACCCTAGATTTATGGGATATAAAAAAAAAACACTTTGTAAATACATTTCTTTCTTTCCACTTGACAATTCATTAGCAGACAATAAAGAAGTACTTACATCCCACACAATTCTTAAGAGGCATATTACTTTTTGTTCGGTAAGTACCATTATTTTATTCTCAAGGCCTTTAATATATTTGTATTCAGTCTTAATGTAAGAGGTATGTCAGTATATAAGAAGTCTGAAAGTGTCATCGGTGACTAAAAACTTTGGTGTCACTGTGTTGTTATGGACATGTGAGTCAGAAGCATCATCATCTGCCTCGCCTTTATCCAACTAGGTTGGGGTCGGCTTCCACTCTTATGATCATCACCAGCTTAAAACAGTCCACTGCTGGTCATAAGCCTCTCCAATTGCATGCCATTGAGCTTAATTCATCAGCGCTGGGGCTCTTGTCTCGCATAGGGTTTTAGTATTATGCTGAGCGCCGTTTTGAATGGATGTGACGCATATTATCTCTCTACTTGCCCTTTTTGTGTTTTTTTCTGCATCGTGTTTGCTGCAAATAAACGCATTTTCTTTCTTTACTTTTTTATTCTTGACACTTCTCATAAAGCTGCCAAGTTAACAGAATACAGCTAATCATAATTTGTTATTTGTCAAAATATGATCTTAAAATTAGTCAATGGTATCATCACATTCTGCCAAGTGGGGCGTGCTAATGTTAGGTAGGTACATACAGGGTGTTATTGACAGCCCTCCGCAAACTGATAGGGTGGCTTCAGTACATCATATTAAGATAACCGGTACATGAAATTCTTTCAGAAACATTAAGGGAATCCAAAAAACTAGATTTGTTTTATTACCGTGCACGCAATGTATCGTTACCGTGGCAAAACGCACGTAGCGGACGGCAGCGCAGCGAGCTTGAGCAAGGGTGCCCCCGCCCCCCGCGCGCTCCCCGGCGCAACATCCATTGCTGTTTTTTTTAATTCAGCTGTTTTATTTACATAAATGGAGTGTTGCATACAGAGAATGTAATTTTACATTGGAATAAAGGAATATCAGCAGAAAAAATAATAATATAAATTTTTTTTTTTTTTTCCTGTGAAAATTTCCAGTGGGATATGATTCAGAATAAGGAGCTGAATCACTCCTGTGTTTTTGTGGAGGGCTGTCAAAAACACCCGGTATATTTAATTCAGGACAAATGATTAAATACCAGTATTTCAGGAATGGAGAGCATGGTGACAATGAAAGTGCTAAAATGTAGATGGCTGAAAGAAAAGTGGCAAACTGGCAAACCAAAGATAAGATGGATGTGTGAAAGATGATATGGCCAGAAAGGGGGGTGACTACTGAGGTGCTGATAGTTGATAGAGAAGTATGAAAGAAGATGTAGAAGTTGATAGAGAAGTATGCTGTGCCGACCACTAATAAAATTGGGGGATGAGGATGGCTAAAAGAAATGATGGTCTGTGTGAAAGATGATGACTAACTAATAGAAAAAAACGATAGAAAATGTATGGAAGAAGAAGACATAAGTACTGTGCCAGCCACAATTTTTTTTTGCCTATTTTCTGTGTCACTTCTGGGCAAAGGCCTCCCCTTTTTTCTTCCAAACCTCCCTGTCTTGTGCGATCTCTGGCCATGTTGGTCCTGCAAATGATATCACACTAATATTATACAGGCGAAAGTTTGTGAGTGTGTGTGTGTTTATATGTTTGTTATTTATTCTCGCTCTAACGACTATCAATTTTGATAAAATTTTGTATGAAGGTAGCTGACACCCTGGATTAACATATAGGCTACTTTTTTATCCCGATATTCCCACGGGATCGAAACTTATACAGGTGAAATCGCGGGGCGCAGTTAGACATAAATTGGGATGAAAGGCAGTAGAATGACTCAGACAACCTCTTTGATAAAAACCCATATAATAAATCTGTGTTATTCCTGAACACAATAGCCATTTACAAATTTATGTTTGTGTGTGCAAACACAATGGGGGAACTCCAGTTCATGATCAATGAGCATGGTAAACTTATTCATTACTTATGTTTGAAAGATTTGATCTTGTCAATTCTGATTTTATAAAGGGTTTAGAAGGAAAATGAGAGATTTTTACACAGCAAAGAGACTACTATAATGTTCCCATTCCTGGGACACAGGCCTCCCCGAACCAACGGCGTGACCTCTCAAGCTCCGCTAATGAGACGCAATTGATTTTCTATTGTATCATATTACATCGCGGAGCTTGACGGGTTAATAAAGTGCTTTTGGAGGCTCCGAGGTAGTATGTCACGTACTGTCACCCATCCACATACCGATCTCAGCAAGCGTTACTTAACCTTGAAGACATTAAGTATCTATAATATTGTTGCCAAAACGATTAAAATAGAAACAAAATCAAAAGAACTAGAAATTACATGGTTCTTGCCAAATATTTGCTCATACTTTTTCCATAAATAAGTAATTAAGTTAAGAACTGGTATGTCAAGGGCATTAAAGTTATTTTCTATGCAGCTTGAAGCAGTCTGACCTTGAAATTTATTTCTGTTTACAATGGTTATTTTAATTAGCTTTTATACTTCTGTCAGCTTAGACGGGCTGGTGGCTAAGTAAAAACAGTCGATCGATCGGGTTAAGCTACGCTTGCCGCGGTTGACCCATGGAAGGTTGACCATCTTCATATACTAAGACCCCTCCGTGTCAGCGGGATTGTCCGAAAGGGTTACCGCTGGCCCGTAACATAAAGGGCGAAGGAAGGAACACGGGTGAGCTTTAGTCAGTAAGAGTCTGACATTCCCTTCCGCTCCACCCAGAGCGGGAGGGGTCATTTGATGATTCCCATCCTGAAAAAAAAAAGACCCTCCGTGCCTCGGAACCCGGCTGTCATTCGTGGATCTTTGACAGTCATTACGTGTCATCAGAAGCCCGAAAGTCTGACAACCAGTCTTATCAAGGGGTATCGTATTACACAGAAACTGGGTTGTGGAGGTCAGATAGGCAGTCACTCCATGTAAAATGCTGGTATTCAGCTGCATCCGGTTAAACTGGAAACCGGCCACAACATAGTTGGGAAAAGGCTCGGCAGATGATGACTTCTATCAGCTTAATTCATTTGAGACATCTTTGGGTAAAAATAAGGGCACCCCATATTGTGATTTATTACTCGAAAGATTAAAAGTGACCTCTCAAGCTCCGCTAATGAGACACAATTGAGGACCTTGCAGCAAAAGGGAGGCAAGTCCAAGTATAAGAAATGTCAGGTAAGTATCAAGAAAAAAGGTTTTTAAAAACTTACTCTAATGTCTAAGAGTTATATGGTACACGGTATAAAATAAACATATTTACCTACATATTTTGTTAAGTTTTTAAGGGAAATAAATAAATTTTTGACGACGATTTTTTTACGGTTACGATGTCGTTAAAAATTTGGATCTGCCTCCCTTTTGCTGCAAGGTCCTCAATTGAGTTTCTATTGTATCGTATTACATAGGGTACGCAAGCGTTATTCAGACTAAGTCCAGGTAAGCATGGGCGATTTTTTTTCGCGCACTGGCCTTTCATCGCGCTGCGCGCTGCTCAGCGTCTTTCTTAATCGTTCCTTCGTTCCGTCGTTTTTTGACCCGCCTGTAATGCGCTCTGTTGGATCCTCAATGCTGGGCTCAACAACAAGAATTGAGAATCCAGTGCGCGATAAAATCCCGCTGATATTTTTACGTCCGTGCGCAAGTGGGCTTATAAGATGAGGTTTCCTCACGATGCACTCTTACAGACGTGCTCATTATATCTATGGACGTGCTACATACTTAATTGTTCGGTCGGGTCGGTATAATTCGGCACAGTCGGAGCTAGAATTAGGGTTTCCGACTTTTTGTACAGACGCCAGCACATCAAGCTACTACAATCTGTCAAATTTCTTTAATAGATTTTCAACTTTATTGCTAAAGTATAAGGTTTAAAGTTGATTGGGAAAACTTGACACTGGGGTAGCTTGATGTGCTGGCGTCTGTACAAGAAATAAAGTAAGTATATTAAGGTTGGAGAATTAAAATAAACAGTACTTATTTTTTTTTTTTTACATATTTTTTGGAGCTTCTTGCACAATTTAACAATATTTTTGCTTATATTTTTGTTTAACCTTAGTTAATTTGGCTTTCTTCCTAGGTGTTGTAGGAGTAAACGATGAATCAGACGTATCTGAACGTGATTCATTTTTGTGCATAACACTGAAAGTATTGAAACCAACACAACAAAAACGGAAACAGACAAGGTTATGCTCTGTCAGCCTGTTCTGCGCACCCCACTACTCATGCACTCGCTTGACTGGCATTGTCAGTTTCGTTCTGAAATAAAGTTTGTGCGTTTAATTTTTAGGTTTTATAGCTCCGAATACCAGCGGTCGTAAAATCGGTATTTTGTATACTTTTTTTAAATTGTAAATTAAAAAGTATTAACGAGCCAAAAATAGTATAATACTTCTTTTAAACTGACTTCAAAAAAAGACGTTCTTTTACAGTATAGTTGGGAGCCCTAGCTAGAATTCACTTACATGTGCAGTGAGCAAGCGTAGGGATTACCTAATGATCTATATTCGATGGCTCAAAACGGTATGATAAGATAAGATATATTTATTTGCTCAAACGTTATACAAGAATATTGCATGCAGGATAACATAAAAAAGAAAGGATCAGTCATGTTTGCCACCTAGTATGGCGTGCAAATATTATGAATTATTAATTTGAAGTTAAAAACATTAATGTTATGTGAATTAGTAAACAAAACATAAATTATAAACGTCAATATTAGAAAAATAAATAATAATGCATCAAAATCTATGTCAATATAAATTCTTCTGTCAGAAATTCATTAATATTTATAGTAGTAAGCTTTGTCAATTAGATATGATTTTTCACCAAAAACGTTGTCTCTTTTTCACCAAAAACGTTTTAAACGCGGTTCAGCCACAAATTGCGATCTTTCATTCACTTTTAAAGATCCAAATGCCGCTGAGCGTATTGGACGTCATGGTCTGACTTTGATGCGATGCAGTTTAGGAACTTAAACTGAAATATCTTGCTTTTGAATCGTTTTTAATTAGATCATGGTAGGCCTCCTGCTTTTCTCGTGTTCTTCACAACCAAAAACTTATCAACATTTAGTTTCATTTCAAATGCGAATCAATGCGGCCTCTGCTTGTTATGATTTTACGAGCGAACCACCAAATCGATTGTGATATTTGGCAGACTGACCTTTGTACTTTGACAACGGAGAAAGGGTAGTTATAAATCCTGGTAAAATGACGTAGGTATTATGTAGAAACACCGATAAAATATTCAGTTAACGTCTCCTAAAATCATGATTCATGATTGTATTCACAGTCGTTACGAGTGAGTAGTAAGACGCCCTCAGAAATAAAGTCGAAATTCTGACAAGACAGAAAATACGTACACCATAAAAAACAGGTATACTTTTAAACGTAGACATTTTATATAGGGTGACTCTATAATGGGCGGTCTTATCGCTAACAGCAGCTTTTAAAATCCTTTAATAAAGGAGTAAATTGCCTTTGAATAAAACACCAAAATGGTAAAAAAAAATGTGGTTTTTCTATTTCGTGTAACTTGTTAAGTAGGTATGTGGAATAGGGATTTAACATTTTGGTATGTGTTTTTTGACTCTGGTCTAGTATCATGTAAAAGGAATACACGATTCAATGAATTTTGAGACTTCAGACTTGAACTGAGATTCAGAAAGCCTCCAACTTCAAAATAACCACCAGGTTTTTTTTAAACAGGCCCGGTTCTGTCTTGTCACTGTCTCGCCACTGCTCGGTACGATGAATCAAGGCATTAAATCTGACAACAGTGTCTTACCTCGGATTTCGTAGATTAGATACATTGTCAATTTGACACACACTTTGTCCAACATTTTTCTGGCCGTTGACTCTTTAGGAAGGTCATACTACAAAAAAACTTTGCTAGATACGAAAACGTTGATCGTTTATTTGATTCGATCTTTTATACTGCGTCAGGAAACTAGTGTCATAATCTCGAAAGTCAAAGTCAAAGATTTATTTGCCGTTAAATATGGTTAGATTCAATGACGTATTGTTAGATTCATCCCTACGGCAGACTCGCTTTTGCCCACGTGCAGCGGTGCAATTCTGTAAAAATCTCACCGTGATAACTTTGGTAAGTGAGTGTGGAGTGAGCTGTCAATAGTGTCAATTCCGAGCAGAAACAAACTCACTTCACCTAAGTTTTCACGGTGAGATTTTTACAGAATCGACCGGCAGGGCAGCAATTATCCCACTTCTTCTTAACGTGTCCATGGCAAAAATATAGTTTTTTTTATTAAATTTGTTTGGCCCATAATTCAGCAACGCGGATATCGTTCGCTGACGGAGCCATTAGGTCCTCACGTGTGCATGTGACGTGACAGCATGCGGTGCAAGATGGGAGGTGAGCCATTGTCTGTGGAGAGACACCGCATACACCCTGGAGGTCTGAACCTTCCACGAACCCGTGGAGGTTGTCCTTGCTGCGGCCTACTTGGGAACGAAGCTTTTATCCCGCGGGAACGTACTAGCGCGACAAAAAGTATCCTATGTCCTAACCCAGCTGGGTAACTGCGTAACAAACCATCAGTAGTAATGGCATTCATTTTGACTGTGCAACAGCATTCATTGCGTTGCTTACGTTGTGGAGTAGACTTATTTTTCGAACATATGAAGCAAAGGTTTAGCAATATCCTTCAAATAGATTCAGATTGTTGCTGTCTGTAGCAATAATCTGATAATTTGAAGGATATATACTGCTCTCAAAACGGTGAAGGAAACCGGCATGTCCTAGAACCATAAATTTGAAGACATATTATGACATCTACCAACCTACACTGGGCTCGCGTGGTGGATTACGGCCCACTTTCTCTCACCGAGAGGCCTGTGTCCCAGCACAGCAGTGGGAACATTCTAGGCTGATTAGGCCTAAGGTAGATTGACATTGATGGTGTGTTACGCAAGTGGAAGCTGGTCATTCGTCAACACGCTTCTTTTCGGCAGAAATAGATAATCCACCATCATTTGTTTCAAGGACTCTTGCGACTCTTTCGCTTAAACGTATTTCGGATTAAAAACCTGATAAATAGAGGTCATAAACTAGCCAATAGCGAAACTAGATTAGTTCTAATCAAGTGTCCATTACATCATGAACATCAAATACCTCCTACGTCACTCCCACGCGGATGTGTGGCGGATTTTATCTGGTCCTTGTCGCATTGCCGAGACAAGAGGCGAGATATGTCGCGAATATTGTCGATGCAAATTAACGAGGTGTTGATTTGTTCGGTAGAATCCATACTTCCATAATCTATATACTATAGGCCGACCGCTTAAGTGACACGTTGCCTGAGGTAGCAGCGCGGTGCGGAACGGGTGTGGGCATCGAGAGATCGGTGATCCCTCCCGCACCGCGCAGCTACCTTAGGCAACGTCTTAGTTAAGCGGTCGGCCTATAGTACAACAAGGCAAAAATGCCGAAAAAAACACGTTTGTTGTATGGGAGCCCCCGTTAAATATTTACCTATTTTATTCTGTTTTTAGTATTTGTTATTATAGTGCCAACAGAAATACATCATCTGTAAAAGTTTCAACTGTCTAGCTATCACCGTTCATGAGATACAGCCTGGTGACAGACAGACGGACAGTGGAGTCTTAGTAATAGGGTCCCGTTTTTACCCTTTGGGTACGGAACCCTAAAAAGAAGTTCAAGCCAACCAGATGTTAGCACTTTGTAACGTGTTCAGTGACCTTAGTCTGAGTTTTTCGACTCACGTTCTATTGAGAGCGCGTTAGAATTTTGTATGGGAAATTATGTTTCTCCTAGTGACCACCAGGTGGCGCTATAACTTTTTTCCATATAAAATTCTAACGCGCTCATAATAGAACGTGAGTGAAAAAACTTACACTAAGGCCACAGTTGTATTGATCTGTGAGATGCTGTTTCTTAGGTTGTCCTTGCCGCGGCCTAGACCGCCACAAGGACGTTCTCGCAATTCTAGCCCAGTCTCGATTTCAGCCTAATTTGTTCACGATATTCGTTCTCGGCGTCAATTTTCGTTTGTCGCAGAATTTTTGGGTAGTATGAACTTTTTAAGGGATAGTAATTTGCAGTACTTGGCAGATAATTTAATTAACTGTGTATTGCATTTTCTAGTTTTTTTTTAGTCAGTAGTGGCTAATCGGAAATTGTGAAACAGACCTTAATTATTAATCTGCGAACAAAACGTTTGCAAGGAAAATAACTGTTTTGTATAATTTTATACTGCGTTTGACAAAATTTTCAAAATACATTCAGGATACTTTCACCACACCCAAGACAGTCAGCTCCGCTTGGCAATAGGCTCGCTCCCTATTACCTACATGGAAAAAATTACTGGCGAAATGTGGGTGTAATGTGACTCATGCCTTCTCTCTGCGAGACGGAGCGGGCCATAATCCACCACGCGTGCACAGTGCGGGTTGGTGGATGTCACGTGTCTTTGAATTTTTGGTTCCAGGTCCTGCCTGGTTCCTCTGGATGTTTTCCTTCGCCGTTTTGAGAGCAGTGGTGATGAAATAAGTTACCACCTTGCTGACTGGCTAATGTTTTTACAATGGCATGAGTTCTTCTGAATAGTTCGTCGTGCGGTTGTGAGAGAAGATGTACACAGCGCTTGTCCTCCACGTTTATTATGCTCACAGCCAAAGTGTGGAACACTGCCAGCGCCTGTGTTCCCTGCCACCTCTAACCCTTCAAAGTAAGAGTGAACAGGCATCTTCTGGGCACGCTTGTTCCATCGAAGATCCCATCCATCGCTTTTCATCAAGCCAAGATCCAAGATCGTGGCCAAGGTCCATTCTTCTATTTAATACAAATTAATTCATTATTTAATTCACTGACAGACAACGAACGCTGAACCGCTGGGTCTGGAAGCTTCAAAACTAAGAAAGGATTTTTGAAAATTCATCCCCTGAAGAGGTTAAAAATTTCGTGTGGATCTTCGTCATTTTTGCCGATGGGGTAGTAAAAAAATAGCAAATGGAGCTTAAATGATAATCCTACTTCACTTACTGGCTTAGTAATATACCCGTACCCGCCTTTGTTAGTTGTCCTAAGTCTTTATCCGACTGAGCCTTTTAAAAGGTCAGATGAATATCTTTCGTGTGTCTGTTAATTGGCCATATTTTTTAATTAAGTTTCCGCTTTCTTTTGTTGCTAGGTCTTTACTTTAAATGTCATCCATATTTAACTTTTTAAAGCGTCTTAGGGGTGCCACACACAATTTTGGGCAGTTTTTTTTTTATCAACATAACCGACCCGAAGCTATTTAATTACTAACACATCGGCAAACTTCGTTCGGCATCACCCTTGCTTTAATCAATGTGAAAATATGTTTACTATCTTTGTATTTCAATTTCCAAGGTACGGTCAGCATCAAAAGTCGATTAACACTTCAGTTTTTTTAATCTCAGTTATTAAGCAAAATATTTGTTCAAAATTGAAGCAGAAGTATAATGCAATTTGGACAAATATTTTGCTCAATATCTGAGATTAAAAAAACTGAAGTGTTAATATTTTGCTCAATAACTGAGATTAAAAAAACTGAAGTGTTAATCGACTTTTGATGCTGACTGTACTATTAACATAACAGTCTTAAAATATAAATTACTAGCTTCCGCCCGCGACTTCGCCCGTCCGTAAAAACTATCCTATGTCCTTCTCCGGGATGCAATCTATCTCTCTGCCAAATTTTTTCGAAATCCGTTCAGTGGTTTAGGCATGAAAGGGTAACATACAGAGTTACTTTCGAATTTATAATATTAGTATCGACATTGTACAAGTATAGAAAAAAAAGACTGAAAATAATCACAGGGCAGCACAAAAATCGTTCGCTATCGCAGTCAACAGGAAAATTGCCCGAAAGGCTAGCAGCGTTGCCTCGTTGTATGGCAATGCTGATTCTTTGACCAAAAAATATACCAGCCGTCTGGTTACGTGAAGAGTTGACCAACCACTTGACGATGTCTTGAAAAACTCAGTGGGCACTCAGACCCCATGGTGTTTCAAACCCAAACGGCTCGAACAAATAAGTCCCAATAAGATCTTTCTAATTATTCTTGTCTCTTCAACGGTACCATTAAGTATCCAACATAAATTCAACGATTTGACTTCAAGTTTTTAACTTACCATGTCATTCATAGCTATGCTTGAAGAAAGTCATGTTTTAACACAAACTTGAGCAGGCACAAAGCTACATCAATTTGTATAATCGATGCGTTTCATTCACGAGATCGTACTTCCTATGTAAATTTAACATCGGAAGGGGAATATTAAGTGGTACAAATACAAATCCCTTGTTAATTTAAAGATGGATAACTCAGTTACTAAGAATTTTAGTAAAATAGTTCATATAGTAAATAGAGTTAAACTCAAAACTAATTTATTCAAATTGGTCTAAGAACCAGTACTTTTTTAACGTCAAGCTTAGACAGTTCTCTAAAACGCCCGCACCCATCACCAATTCCTAGTGCTTTAGCTGGGCAAAAGTGGCGAAAGAAACTGTCCAGTAGCTCTTTATGAAGGAGCACGTCCAGGGAACGACTACCAACATATCTACCTATTTCTCACTCGAAGCAGCGGTGCTGTGTTCCAGTTTGGAGAACATGGGTGCAGTTGTCATTACAGGCACATGTGGATGGGGCGTTTATAATTTTAGTCTCTAAGATAGAATGGCATTAGGCAGTGTTTTTCTTATTTTGATTTAAAACCCATGGAGTGACTTGCCCGTTCTTCTAAATAGGAACCTACTACGCTTTGGAATGGGCCGTTAGCTTACTCCTTGACAATTCAAAAGTGCCTGTAATTAGTTTTGTTGAAATAAATAGTTTGAGTTTAGTCAGAAGGTCCAAAGTCTGACAACCTGTCTACCATGAGGTACTACAGTGGTACTCAGTTACTGCGTTGTGGAGGTCAGATAGGCAGTCGCTCCATGTTAAAAACTAGTATTCACCTGCATCCATTTAGATTTACTATGATGTTTCGCTCGAGCTGCAATACTTATTTTTGAACAGTATACACATTTATTTAAGAACATCGTGAATATAGGTCAGACGATTATCGGGTACCATCTTTTGGAACGAAATATATAATTATCTGACATTTGACGTACTTTTTGTTCTTAGACTTTTTAATAGACTTTATATTAAGAACTGTCTCATTGGTTTAGTGTTCGGAAGCGCGAATGTTGCGCGGAGCTCCAGGATTCGATCTCCGGATTGCGTAAAGTGTTATTGGTTTTCCAGTCAGGAATTTCTCAGTAACAGCTCGTGGTGCCTGGTTAGCAAATAGGCTCGCCCCCTTTTATATGGAACTTGAACATCACTTGTGAATTGAAGATGTAACGTAAACCTGGCCTTCTTATACCCCTTTAGGGAATACAAGTGAGATGATATTTCTAGCTTAGAAGCTTCGCTGTCCGTCGGTCAAGACCCTTTTTCTCAGGAACCCGTGGAGTTATCAAGTTGAAATTAATATTAAATACTCAGGGATGCAATCCCTTGAAGCAATGGAAAAAAATCAAACTTCTAAGTCTAAGCAATCAAAATATACGGGCGTTTATGTTCCGGAATCAAAACCTATAGGGTACTTCCCGTTGACCTAGAATCATGAAATTTGGCAAGAAGCAATGTCATGTAGCACAAGTATAGGAAAAAAATCCGTAAACCACTTTGTAGTTACATTAAAAAAAAAAAACACATTTGCACGGAACCCTCGATGCGTGAGTCCGACGCGCACTTGACCGGTACCTATGCTTAGATGATTTGGCCATGTTGTGGGGATGAAAGAGGCGACTAAAAAATATACATTTTGCAAGGTAGATGTGAGTTGAAACGCCCGGACGCCCTTGAAGGCCATATAGTGGTGATAGATTGGTGATGTTCTTCAGAAAAGTCAGGCGTGCGTGTATGAACGTAAACGACGCAAAAAGGAAAAAGGAGTATGTGAGGATCGTATCAGGTGGCGTTCTGTAGTTTCTGCCTTTAATAATAGAACAGTATGTTATTTGTTTAAAGTGCATGCATATCTTTCGCATTTTTAGTTTATCGCGCTAGCGGAGCATGTGGGCGAATCTAATGCATAGTAATTTTAGTTACATGTGCTATTAAAAGAAAGTACAACATAAAAACTGTTTCAGAGAGATTGTGAATTTTAGAGAGTAGGTACATCTTTGAGAGGAGTGTGACAGAAAGGATATTACAGGGTGTCCCTGGAAGTATGGATCTAATCGACCAGGGGCGTGGGCAAGGTCATTTCCAAACTTTTTAACTCTGAGAAAGTTGTTCACTTGTTTTACATAACGGAGCAGCGGTGCTATTCTGTAAAAATCTTACCGTGAAAACTTAGGTGATGTGAGCGTGGAATGAGCTGTCAATAGTGTCAATTTCTAGAAATCGACAAACTCACTTCACCTAAGTTTTCACGGTGAGATTTACATTACAGAATCGACCGGCTGTTTTGTAAAACCACTAGCGGTTTTGTAAAACAGCGGATTCTACAATCCATCTGCGACATATTGTTACACTATGGTGGAAGATGCTGCGCGTATTGATGAACCCACGATATGTTTGGGTCTTAGAAGCAAATCGGTCATGATATTTTTTCTCCCCAGTCAGAATCCAATTGTTTTCAAAGAATGTAGGTAAAACCGAATGCAGCTGAATACTAGCCAAAATCATTCTATTTTGGCTTTAGACTGGGATCCGATCCTAATATAATTGGGAAAAGGCTAGGCAGATGATGATAAAAGATGAGATTTTGCATCAAGTCTCGGAGATGTTGCTATGTCAAAATAATAACATTAACAACCAAATGGGGTTATCGGTATCAACTGTGGCACATACTTTACTTGCTAACTGATATTAACTGTTTGTTTATTATTAATTACCTCACTTTTGGGTTAACTTTGTAATCGGTATATTAATGCATTGTTTTGTTTCTGAGTGCACTAGATTGCCCTGAGTTCTCTCTTGTGGTGAGATTTTCTTTTTGAGATTTAATTTGAATTTGTCCTTATTCAGGTACAAGTTTGTACAGTACCCGGCGATAAATATTGCACATCGACCTTTACCTTTTTTTGTAATTTATACAAAGAATAAAAATAATTATCAAAAGAAGCAAATCATAATTGTTTTAACAGCCCCTAATAGATACCGGACTGTTTGTATTTCGTGCGAAAGAGATAACGCTGTACGAAGCCGAGTTGTCTCTTTCCAAAGGACGATGTGCAATATTTATCGCCAGGTACTGTACATTGTTCCATTTAAATAACACAGATTTTAAAATCAGTCTATAATGAAGCCCGAAAGTCTTACGAACGGGTATCGTATTACCCAATAACTGTGTCGTGGAGTACAGATACGCAGACGCTCCATGTAAAATACTGGTGTAGTCAGCTGCATCCGGTTAGACGGGAAGCCGTCTTCTACTTAGTTGGGAAAAGGCTTGGCAGATGATGAAAGTTCTCAAAGCTAGGACTCAGTCCTCAGTGTTTGGCCAGACTGGCAGCGTGGGCGCGGGGCGGGCGCGGCGCGCGGGCGCAGCGAAATCAAACATATGAACTTCCTTTGGATAGTGGGCACGCGGGCTGCTCGGCGCAAGGAGCGCGCGCGCAACTCACGCCATAGCTCGTTCATACATGTTGCCGCAGAGGGCGCGCGGCGCTATTGCGGCCGGCCTGCACGGGGACCGGGGTTCTCAAACTAGTTCGAGCTTTTTTCTAGTAAAAATAATTCTTCTTCATCCATATTATATTTTGACAAACACTGGACACGACAACATGCAGAACGCAGCAGCGCTCCAGTGCGGCCAGGCAGAGCGCGCGCGTTCCCGCACCCGCGCCCGCGCCCCAGTCTGGCCAAACACTCAGAGGTACCGGGCCGTAGTGTTCGCTGCAGTTGGGTATCTAATTCAATTAAATAAAGCAATAAATAACAAATCATTATAGTTTATTTCCGTGGTATCTATTGAGGCCAAATAATTACTTAATTATTATCTATAATTGATTCATTGATAGTTATTTGTTCATTAGCTGTGAATAATTTCATCTCTGTGGTAGGGCACCGGCAAAGTTCTTGTTCGTTATGATTGGCTTTGTTAGGCCGGTATTCCACTGACGTTTTACGAGCGTTGGCGCTTCTTCAATGTCTGCGCAGCGCCAACGTTGCGCAGACGCGACGTTAACGTCGGGAGTTTCTAGTGGCAAGCGTTACACCCGCTGAACGCAACGTTAACGTCGCACACATGCTGCGATTTGCAAGAAACTCGCGACGTTAACGTCGCGTCTGCGAAACGTTGGCGCTGCGCAGACGTTAGAGAAGCGCCAACGCTCGTAAAACGCCAGTGGGATTGTGAGTGAAAAAATACTATATTTGGATTGAAGTGACGTGAAAGGTAATTAATAGTAATTTTTGTTGAAACTTATATACCACAAGCAGCGCCCCGCGGTTTCACCCGCATAATTGTCGATTCCGTGGGAATTTCCTATGTTCTTCCCCAGGATGCAATCTGTCTCTGCCAAATTTTAACGATATCCGTCCAATGGTTTTTTTTTTTTGTTTTAACGCGTGAAAAGGTAACAGACAGAGTTGACTTTCGAATTTATAATATTAGTATGGAGCATAACATACAGACAGACAGAGTTGACTTTCGAATTTATAATATTAGTATGGAGACTTTAAGTTAAGTGAGCCTAGAGAAATTTTCACTTCAATAACTTTTTGTATCGCAGCTAAAAACAGCTGTGCTAAAGAAACATCCAAGGCTGTTTTACACAGCTGGCTGAACAGCTGATATTTTCACGTGACTAGTTCTAATAAAGGTTTTATAAAGGTTTAGTATCATGACATAAAACATTACCTACTGCAATATGCCTAGCCTTTTCCCAACTATGTTGTGGTTGGCTTCCAGTCTAACCGCCTCCGGTTAGACTGGAAGCTGACCCCAACATAATAAAATACTGGAATTTAGCTACATCCAGCTGAAAACCAGTACTTTACATGGAGCGACTGCCTATCTGACCTCCACAACCCAGTTACTGGGTAATACTATATCCCTTGGTGTGCAATATTTATCGCCGGGTCCTGTATGTTTATCTTGTGTGTATAATGTGTATATGTATATCGAATAAACATATTTTCTATCTTTCTTAAGGGCTGATTTTTCCAACGCCAAATAAGATAATTTTATCCGAGGAATAATTTTGAATTTTTGACAGTTCTTCAAAAACTCAAATTTATCTCAACTCAACTTATTAAAACCAAATTATCTTATCTCAACTCAAAATTATCATACAAAATCGTATCTACTTGTCTGTCAGACGTCAATTTTATTCCACGAATAAAAATTTATCTGTCGATTGAAAAATTAGCCCATTAACAAATCATCATAACTCAAGAACTTGGCCACTTTTTTCAACGTCCGTTTTATTTTGTTACAGGGAACAAAATCCGACGTGCGAGAGAGACACATCTTTCAAACAACAGGCGCCGCACCAGTCTAATAGATCAGGTAATTATTAATGTCATAGTGTGTTTAACATAGTTGGTCATCTGCAAAGTAGTGATGTGTCACTGAACTGGAAAAAGAAAACTGCTCTTTGGAGCAACAAGGTGAAACTTAAAAGTGCTTGGTCAGACTGGCAGCGCGGAGCGGAGAGCGGCGCGGGTGCGGGAACGCGCACGATCAGCGCGGCTGCGTTCTGCGTGTGTTGGCGTTTCGTGTTTGACAAAATTTATTATGGATGAAGAACACTTATTTTTACTAGAAAAAAGCTCGAACTAGTTGTGAGAACCCCGGACCCGCGCGGGCCGCCCGCGCACTTACTGCGGCCACTTATATGAACGAGCTATGGCGTGAGTTGCCCGCGCGCTCCGCGCACGCACTCCGCGCTGAGCAACACACGCCGCTCACCGCGCCCGCGTGCCCACTATGGACACTCAAATCAAGTTCTTATGTTTGAGTACAGTGCGTGCCACGTAAGAAGAGACTTGACTTCGCCTCCCCCGCCTCTTTCGGCCGCCCCTATGACGTCCGGTCCCGTCCCGCACTCGGACCTCATACCGCTAAAGATACCTAAAATCGTGTTCTGCGCATGTCAGACCACGTGGTGTGTCAAGTCTCTTCTTACGTGGCACGCACTGTACGTCGCGCCGCGCCCGCGCTGCCAGTCTGGCCAAGCACTCAGTGTGCATACACACGAGCGACGCACGTCGACGGCAGAGATAACTGCACCGGTCGACGCGTGTCGGCGGCAGCCGTCGACAAGACGACAACATGCCGCTCGTGTATTTGGGCACCGTACACGTTGTCGAAGGCGGGCGTCGACGGCTGCCGTCGACGCGTGTCGGCGGATGCAGTTGCCGCTGTCGACGTCGCATGTCGTTTGTGTGTATGAGCACTATCCTACGCTCGCGCGTTGTTATGCTAATAACAACTACTAGACAACCAAGTGTGGTGATTATTTCTCAAAGAATAAAACCCATGAAAGGTTTTGAAATGGTTTAGGCGCGGACTTTTAAATACACATAGTCCGGGCATCAAAAATCTATTTATGCTTCTACTCTTCCAGACTCTTATCCGAACTAGGCTGAGAATCAGCACTTTTCGAACGTCAAAATTACATAAGCCAGTCCCCAAAAACGCCCGCCCTTCACCACTTCCTAGTGCTTTCGCTGGAGAGAAGAAGTGAGGCAACAAACTCTCCAGCAGCACAGCAGCTGTCTGCTCAGTTAGAAAATACTTGATTGTATACAATACTAGGCATGCAAAGTAATTAACATTACAGGACACAGAACAGTTAATTAAATTATTTGCCATATGTTAGCTAGCCACGCCAATATACCAACAAATACAATAAAATCTATACATACTCACCACCTGTTTAACAACCGTTTGCTTCGGTTACAGAATCTTCCACATCGTCAGCGGACACAGCGTCGCAGGGTTCAGGCTCAGCTGCAGCTGCCCCCGTACAGCGAGCGCGACGACATGAACCACAGGTAACTAAGCGCATCCAGCATTATGGTAATAGTACTTGTACTTACCCATGAGAGCAGTTGTGGCTCAGTGGTAATGGTCGCGACTTACGAGTTGTAGGTCGTAGGTTAGAACCCATTTTTTTTTTGGTGCGCGGTGGAATTCCTCATGGACAAGAAAACTAACTCTCAAGCTTCGCAGCTTGACTCATCGCCGCAAGGTTGCCTGCTTGTCGGTCTTCTACAGATTGTACTTCGGTGAGTGTGCCCAAGAACTCCACGACCTCATTCCACCGGCCCCCTTCTACCTTCGGACATCCAGACGCACTGCAAGTCACCATCCCTGCCTAGTTGCTATTCCACCAATTCGCACTAAGCGTTTTCAAATGTCCTTTATAATGCGCACAGCAAAAGAGTGGAACTCTCTACCTGCGTTTGTTTCCGAGTGAATACAACCCGAATCTCTTCAAAGTAAGAGTGAACAGGCTTCTTCTGGGTAAGCTCACTCCATCGTAGACTTTGTCTGTGTCATCTCTGACCTAGATTAGAGTCAAGAGCAAACCCATTTCGAATAAAAAAAAATGGACTTCCTCCCTCTTGGGGGTGACAGAGGGGCATGCCGGACTCTCACCGGCTAAAACCACCGCGGTGTTTCACCTTTGCCTATGGCCGGGGGTGTGGGATTCGCGTAAGCATTCACCGCTTACGTACAGACCAAGAAAGGCGCTTTACTTTGTGTTAATTATTTCATAACCACTGCTCTCAAAACGGTGAAGAAAAACATCGTAAGGTAACCTATAATGTTCCCACTGCCAGTACACAGACCTTCTCTCGGTGAGAGGGGGTGGGTCATAATCCACCACGAGTACAGTGCGAGTTGGGTTAAGAGGATAAGAGGACCAGCAGTGCGATTCTGTAACCATCTCACCGTGAAAACTTAGGTGAAGTGAGCGTGGAGTGAGCTGTCAATAGTGTCAATTCCTAGCAAAAACAAACTCACTTCACCTAAGTTTTCACGGTGAATTTTTTACAGAATCGATCGGCAGGAACCTCAATTAATTAAAAAGGTTGCCTAAGATTAGATGTAACGGTTTGCAAGATTTTCACAACCACAATGATTCACCGACCACCATAAAATCACAATCATAGATCGCTATCTCACAGATCATATAAATCGTATATGTGCGCGATAGACATACTAATTCAATGTTTATTTCCATTCCAAATAAGGAACTGTCAAAAGGTTGTGTTCACTCTTCAGTATTCGTCAAATTATCTGATACATAACACGTGTCGATTGCGGTGGTAACGGTGCGGTTTTTAAGAAGATGTAGTGTAAAAATTGGAAAGAGTACCTATGCTTAGAAGGTTTGGTCATGTTGAGAGGATGAATGAGAGGCGTCTAACAAAAGGCAGATGTGAGTAGTACCTAGCTCCGGGATGTAAAATATTGTAAAACATTTTAAAAGAGTAAATGTAGAGTTATATGTGCCTATCCTATAATAATATACTATAACATTATAAATGCGAAAGTGTGTCTGTCTGTTACCTCTTCCCACTTTAACCGCTGAACCGATTTAGATGAAATTTGGTATAGAGATATTTTGAGTCCCGTGAAAGGACATAGGATTTTTTTTCCCGATATTCCCACGGGATCGACACTTATGCGGGTGGAAACGCGGGATCGCTGCTAGTTTGAAATAAATGCTTTGACTTTGGCAGGAGAGGTCCTAGAAGGACACATAGTGACCTTATTGGTGATGTCCTTCAGAGAGGTCAGGTGCGTAGTGCTCGCAACCGGCGTGCGTGTACGACCAGATGTATGAACGTAAACGATGCAAAAGGTGTATGTAAGGATCGTAGCCGTGTCAGCGGGATTGTTCGAAAGGGTTACCGCTGGCCCGGAACATAAAGGGCTAAGGAAGGAACACGGGTGGGTTTTAGTCAGTAAGAGTCTGACACTCCCTTCCGCTCCACCCAGAGCGGGAGGGGGGGGGGGGAAATGACCCCCTCATTTGATGATTTCCCATCCTGAAAAAAAAAAGGATCGTAGCAGGTGATGTTCTGTGTTTCTGCCTACTCCTCTTGGATGGCGTCAGTTGAAGTATGTATGTATGTAACACGTGTGTCCAAAGTTTGTGCATATAGTGATGTTTTATACCCGTTTTCACTTTAACACTAGGCAACACTAAGCGTTCGATTTTCCACGCTCGGCTTTGTGCCGAAAGTTGAAAATCCCACAACGCGCATTTTTTAGGGTTCCGTAACCTCAAAAGGAAAAACGGAACCTTTATAAGATCACTTCGTTGTCCGTCAGTCAAGAACCTTTTTGTCAGGAACGCGTGGAGTTATAAAGTTAAAAATAATATCAAATACTCAGAGCTGCAATCACTTGACGCAGTGAAAAAATCGAACTTGTAAATTAACGTAATCAAAAGATACGGGCGTTTCTGTTCCGAATTCATAACCTATAGGGTACTTCCCGTTGACATAGAGCCATGAAATTTGTCAAGAAGCAATTATGACATGTATGTAGTACAAGTACCTAAAGGAAAAAATCCGGAAACGGTAAATTTGTAGTTACAATACAAAAAAAAATTAAAACTGTTTACAAACTACAAATTTGTACGGAGCCCTCGGTGCGCGAGTCCGAACTCGCACTTGACCGGTGTTTTTAGTTATCTACATCATTAGGTATCTCCAGTCTTACCAAGTGGTATCATGTGACCCAGTAACTGGGTTGTGGAGGTCAGATAGGCAGTTGCTCCTTGTAAAATACTGGTATTCAGCTGCATCTGGTAAGACTTGAAGCCGACCCCAACAATCCCAACATAGGTAAAGGCTGGCAGATGGTAAAAGGCGATGGTAAAGGACGTAGTTGGTAAAAGGCTAGGCAGATCAGATGATGATTTAGGTATGTCCTAGTGTTTAATGAAAACGGGTAATGTTTTTGTGATCGTAGGTTAAAAAATATTTTTTTACTGATAAACTGTCGTGTTGATAATGAAGTCATTAGAGCAAGCTGTGTTGCAGATTATACAATGTGTTACTGTTCCAGTAAGTTGTTTTGTTGGATTAATTTTACTTTTATTTATTTAGATTACAAACATTACAGAATTGAATGCCAAGACGTTGTACAGAGCAAATTACAAACTGAAAAGTAACACAAACACAAAACTTACTTCAGTTGCTTACACAACCTAAAGCGCGGTCACTGTCGGACTGCATAGAAAAGAAAGAGAAGCGCGATGACACAACGCTGGTAATTTATTGCAAAATATGAAGCAATTATTTAATTACAAAAATCTATTGTTGGACTAAAAAATTAAAACTAGTGTTTTAATTTTTTTATTTTATTTTTATCCAACTTTTAGTCCAACAAAGATCGTCACACCACCTTCGCCGTGGTCTACCTCGACGGCGATGTCCTGCCTCAGGCGTCCAGTGAGTGACGATCTTTGCCCATCTCTCCGGGTGCATTCGTGAGACGTGTCCAGCTCACTCCCACTTCTTCCTGGTTGTTTTTTCTCCAACATCCGCTACTTGAGTTATGGAGCGCGGTGTGGTGTTTCTAACTCGATCTGTACGCTTAACACCTATTGTGCTCCATTGCCCGTTTCAATTCTTTGTTTTTAATTAATTTGTATTATTTTTTGTTGTAGAGGGAAGAGCGTCGGCAGGAAGCGGCTAGAGCCCCGCGCATACAACCCAACCCTTTATTGAGGTGAGTTTAACACTAAACAACCTCCTCCGCCGCGTCTGTCTGAAGGTCTGAAGTCTACCAAACAATTTTCATACGGTTTTCACCAATAGACGGAGACGGAGTGACAGCCACACAGTTCCGTCAGTTCCAGCTACGCTTACCGCGATTGATCTGTGGATGGGTAACCATCTTTACATACCGAGACCCCTCCGTGGCTCGGAAAGCACGTTAAGCGGTTGGTCCCGGCTGTCATTTGTAGATCTTTGACAGTCGTTATGGGTAGTCAGAAGCCCGAAAGTCTGACAACCAGTCTTACCAAGGGGTATTGTATTACCCAGTAACTGGGTTGTGGAGGTCAGATAGGCAGTCGCTCCCTGTAAAATACTGGTATTCAGCTGCATTTGGTTAGACTGGAAGCCGACCTCAACATAGGTTAAGGCTGGCAGATGATAGTCATTGAATTGGATTATTTATGAGGGTAAGAGGGTTGTATTGATGATATTAATGATTATAATCCCATAAATACATATTTCTTGCGGTTGCGAGTCATACATATTTCGCGAGCTACCTATGGCGCTTCCCCCTTTTAAGTGCTCAAATAAATCAAATCAAAGTACTCAATTTGACAGCCATTTGCAAATTGAGTACTTTGATTTGATTGTTGATTTGATTTTGAAATGTATCAGAAAACGTACCTGTGAGTGCCAATCTGTAGAGATTGGCACTCACAGGTACGTTTTCTGATACATTTGTTAGCATTTTCATCAGATACCTTTGGAACAAACGCTAAGGCTATTAATTATCGCTCTGAAAATGACCGCAACATTAACCTAGGTCATTCTACACTCTCAAACCCTGAGTTTTGCCCCGAGGTCTCTCTTTGACATTCGACAAACGGCGCATATGAAAAGATGGTTTCATGAATAAATGAGACGAGGTGTTGAAAGTAGCCTATTGCGTTGTGAAGGTTCTACTTACCTTTGTGGAAGAATAGCGTGATAATATTACATACAACGATAAATATAGGCAGTCATGTGAGCGGGCGTTTTTTGCCCGTTGTACAAAGGCTCCTACAAACAGGCGCGACACGCGATACAATCGCGCGCGACGCAAAGGCACCGCTCGTTGCGCGACTTGCGGTGCTTTTGTGTCGCGCGCGATATTATCGCGTGTCGCGCCTGTTTGGAGAAGCCTTAATGCAGCAGAACTTCAGTATATACCTATACCTACTATAAGGTATCTATCTTGTGCCCTTGAGGCGACGACCGTTAATTTACGCTCAGGTACACATTAAAGTGACGGGATTATAATTATAAAGAACCACCTGATGTATTAAAAAAAGATAAATAACGTACGGACTTGGCCTACAGTATTTTTGTGCCTGTGCATAAAGTTTTAATACATAAAAAATAATTTGACAAAAAAATCTTGAGAATTTCTCTGAAGGCCAATTTATTCTCGTACTTAAAAACGTTTAAATTAAAGTCGCAAGCTTATCTCAGCAACAATCAGTGTCAAAAATTAAGGGAAATTGATATATTTTTGACAGATTGAGACAGATCATACTGTGAATGTTCTTAAAATTACAGCAGTTGCCCCTCTGCATATCATCATCTGTCTAGCCTTTTCCCAACTATTATGGGATCGGCTTCGAGTCTAATCGGATGCAGCTGGGTGCTTACTCTTCAATTTAATTCCGATAGATCGACATTGGAATTGTGACGTTTCGTACTCTTGAGTTCGATGCTAGCGCCAAATGATTTTTAGATTGGGTGTCCATTTTGGAGAACTAAGTGGAATTGGGTTCGGGCTTGGCGTGGGGTAATTGTTGACAAAATTGTTTTCAAGAGTACCGAATCACGTGACTGTAAAATTAACATTGGAATCATATTGGCATCTCATTGGAATTAAAATTAGTTTGGAGAGTAAGCCCCCTGAATACTAGTGTTATACGTGGAACGATTACCTATCTGACCTCCACAACCCAGTTACTGGGTAACACTATTCTCCTTTTTGTTTGACAAATACGTAAAAATGAGAGAGTATTCTAATATTAATAATACAGATGTTTTTCATTACCTCAATTTGTCGTCGATGATTTTTCAATTGCAATTTGGTAATGTCATTCAAACAATATTTTTTTTTTAAAAGTGACGAGGTATAGAATTCAAACCTGCTGAATACCGATTAATGTGTTAAGTAATTGAGCTCGTTAAGTTATGAGTTGAGCTGCATGTTTACTGACAAATGCGTACACTGAGTTAACAGGTCCACTCAATCTGTGTGGTTCTTTCCTCAAAAGACCTTTTCAGACACCATATCTACATGATCTGACCAAGATTGTGTTTGTTGTTTAAAAGAGACAGTGAGTATGATTCGGCCTTTCTTCTCAGAGTAGTCAGATAGGAAACGCCGACCTCATCTAGTTTTAAAAATATGATTGACGTGTAAAAGTGTTTGTACAGACCTACTTACAGAAATAAAATTATTTATCAATTATCATTTATTCAATTTAGTGACTGATTGTGTGAGAATTTTACCTGCCAAAGGTTTTATTTACACATTCCTCAAATACTTTAGGAACAGACTATATAAAACATTGATAAATTCACCTGTGTCTGCGTAGGCGGAGTGCTCGTCATAATATTAAATCGAGATCTCGGCAGATAAGGTCAGAGGTTAAATGAGGCCGGTTTGAACTTTACACGAGAGTTCGTGTACTAAAGGTTTAGGTTTTTATTATGTTAAACACGATTGAACTTGCGCCCTTGGCCTTACAGGGTTGGTGTAATGAACTAGGGTGGGTTCATAAAACGCAAATGATTTTTGTTCAGTTGGTTGTTTTATTTTGAAGGCGCATTTACTCTCTTGGTAAATGAGAAATAATGCTTTATTTTATTTTGCATTAAAAAGACAGCAGCAGACTCATCTCAGCGACAATCAATGTCAAAAACTTGTCAAAAATGTAGGGAAATTAGAGATATTTGTGACAAATTGAGACTGAAATCAGACTGTGAGCGTTCTTGAAATGGTCAGCGGGATTGTCCGAAAGGGTTACCGCTGACCCGGAACATAAAGGGCTAAAGAAGGAATACAGGTGGGTTTTAGTCAGTAAGAGTCTGACACTCCCTTCCGCTCCACCCAGAGCGGGAGGAGTCATTTGATGATTTCCCATCCTGAGAAAAAAAAAGTGTTCTTAAAATTACGAGGATTTGATTTTTTTTTTCTCATGCGAACAAAGAATAAACATTCTTAATTCGCAACTTGTTGCGAATCGCAGTTGTGAAAACGGCCGAAGAGTTTTTAACACACTTTCAATCACGATTCAAGAAATGAAATTAAATAAAATGAAATGAATTTGTTAATTCTGTAAATATGTATAACATCGGAATCACTTTTAAACGTCATATTATTAAAAAAAATAAGCTAGATGGGGTCGGCGTTTCCTATCTGACTATAACTCTGAGAAGAAAAGACGAAACAAACTCAGAGGTACAATCTCTTTTAAGAGCGCTTACGCCGTACGGCATTTCATACAAACTTTCAAAGCCTTATTTTTCGAAATGAATGAACCGATTTTAATGAAACTTCACACGCATAAGCAGGATACAAAGGTCTAAAAAGTTAGTTAAGAATATTTTCGAAAAATAGTGTTACAGCCAAATTAGACCGATTTTAAATTTTCCATAGAAACAGAGATTTCCAGTTATCTTTTTTTAAATAACACATTTCGAAGAAGATAAAGATATGATGGTTGTATGTTTTGTATTCATAATTGTATTTTTTTTTGTTATGTATTTTCTGGTGTACAATAAAGTATATATAAATAAATAAATAAGATCAGATGATGAGTTTCGGAGACAACAACGGAACTCTTCAATAAATGCCAGCAAATCAACCGCGATTGCTGCTATAGCATATGTATGCATTGTTTACGCAATCACACAAGCCAAACTATGGAATTAGATAATAGATATGTAAAGATAGTCATAATAAGATAATATATAAATAAATCTGACACCTCGTTTCTCAATTCCAGGTCCCGAACCTTACCGAATTTCGGAGGCCGTCAATCGCGCGAGGCGTCGAGGTGTGACACCTCCCGCCGAGCTCACCACATCACCATGGCGTCCGAGGATCTGCTGCAGCCGGGCCACGTTGTCAAGGAGCGCTGGAAGGTAAGAAACTGTTTCTTCATACCTGGACTATAGCAAAATTTTGGGATACATGAAGAAGCCTCCTCGTGTCGTGTAGCGCAGTTTGTTCCGCCAGTTACTCTACTGAACGCTCGCGCTCGGCGCATCCTGGACAGTCATACTCAACACCTTATTTGACTGGCCAATTCTCCCCTTGCGGTGGTAGGACTAACGCCCGCCTGGTTTGCGACCCACCGGAGTCAGCAAGCAGCTTGCTGTGTTTCGTCGATGCGTGGGAGTTCCAGTGCCTTAAGCATCTTCTGGGCACGCTCGTTCCATCATAGACCTCATCCATCGCTTTCCATCAGGCGTGATCGAGGCGAAGAGCGGACCCACTCAGCAATCAAAAAAATAAAGAAAAGAATGGAGTCACCTTACAAAAAACTGGAAGATCATTCAGCTGAAAGACGGCTACTGCTGGACATAGGCCGCAACGACCAGTCCTATGCCTCCTCCAATACAGCTGGTGCTTGTGACCTTCACCAGATCATCGGTCCGCCTTGTTGGGGGGGCTGGTAAAAGGATAATATTGTGCTAGCGCCCGCGACTTCGCCGCCTGAAGGTCGGAAATTATTCCACAGGAACATGCTACCGGGGCAAAAAGTAGGCTTTGTCCTTCCCAGGATGCCATCTTTCTTAAAATCCCTTTCAAGCAAATAACTGCACCCCCCATCTCCTCAGGTTGTTAAGAAGATCGGTGGCGGTGGTTTCGGCGAGATCTACGAAGGATTAGACCTGGTGACTCAGGAGCAGGTGGCCCTGAAGGTGGAGTCCGCACGGCAGCCGAAGCAGGTCCTTAAGATGGAGGTGGCGGTGCTGAAGAAGTTGCAAGGTGAGTTAACTGGTAGAAATCGTCACGTAACGGAAAGGCGTTATGCCCCCTCCATGCGACTTTCCCTCTCTCTCTCTCTCTCCGTCGATTTTTACTGTAAAAGAGATAGTGTCTGCGTGCGGGTATCGAGTTTGGATCTTCGTTCCAGACGGGGGTCCCCCGACCGCACACGTCTTTTTAAAAACATCATGTTTTTAAAATGATTTTAACCTAACCTTATAATAGGAAGTTTGAAAGCGACTGAGTGACCGATTTTCGTCGTTTTCATGTCAAAAGGTATGCGGATAGTGAAAGGAAAGTGGCAGATCTGTGGCAGCATCTATGTATATATAACCCCATGTGAATTACGCATCACACTGACGCACAGTGGGTCGAAACGATGATTTTAGTGACTTAGGGATCAACTTTGTTTTTTTACTTTTTTCTTTATGCGGATCGATAGAGCTCATTAACCTCAATAATAACTGTTCTGATGCTTTTTTTCCTAAACTAGCTCCTTTGGGTAGAAAAATGGATTTTGTATTTTTTTTGTATGGAGCGGATCAAATTTAATTAAATTCCTGCTAAGTGGCGAGTGATCCCGCTTTGAAACTATATTTTTCTTAAAGCTTGCCCAGTCTACTATCATTTGATGCTATGAACATTTGCATAAAGTTGCAACATTGCCAAATAAATGGATTGAAAAAAATGAAAAAATACATTGAATAATTTTTATTTTCTTAAGTTCTTATAAGTTAAAATTGATGTGGAATAGTAAGTAAAAGCACTTAATAATTCACATAATTACTTAAAGACTAACGACAATACATTTAAAGGTCCCTAATTTGCTTGAATTTACTAAAAACTTAAAACTAATAACTTAAATATACCTACAACAACAAAACTATTTCCTTTCAGTCATAACATACAAACTAATAAAAAAAAAAACAAGAAACTTACAATCTACCAATAATTTTATTCACTATCGCTATGACTATCTTGTAAATTGTCTACATCAATAAAATCTAAATCCGATTCTGAAGGAAAATTCAGCAGAAGCTCTTTGACCTTTGGAGAGAGAACCATTCTATTTTGTTTCGCCAATCGACCCTGCAGACTTGTGATCTTTGGATCAGACGACAAAAGAAGATTGTGTAAAATATCCTCATTTGTCGCCGTTCTACTTACCTTTCTTGAATGACTCTCTCTATATTTCCTAAAATCTTTATTACGAGCTTCCGCTGCCTCTTCCGACAGTTTCCCTATAGGTATGACACCAAAGTTCTTTATTATATCACTCCCATGTACCAACAATTTATGTACACTGGAAGGCATATAATACCAGGGATACAAGGTAACATACAATTCTGCCGTGTCTTTACAAAATTCGGAAAATTTAGAAAGGTCCACGCGCTCTCCAGATGCAACGGTTTGAAGAATCACGTGAAACCTTTCTATCAAATCTTCACGAATCCCTGTTATGCGGGCTGTTGTTGCTGCATCCCTGAAAAATCTTCTGGCAGTATTGCCATCATTGGTTGTGCCTACTCCTTGTTTGACTATATCGATGAGTAAAACGCATTCACTCTTAAATGCTTGCTGTATAGCACTCTTTCTGAGGGACAGTTTTTCTTTGTCTTCGCCTCTGCAACTCCATTTTTTGAAGTCCAAACGATAAGCTGCAAACAAAAAGAAATGTCACTTAAAAATAATCTCACAGGAAACTACAAACATGAAAAAATATGAAGTAATAAAATTATATTTAGTAAGCACTCCATGCATCTTATCCAGGCATGTAAGGATGACATACCATACTGGTACATTTCCTCGTTTTTTTTCTCTTTGAGAAAGTGCCTCTAAATTGTTCATCTCTGACGGTTTTGCCTTGCAAATATCACAGACAGCTGCAGACGTATCCGACAAATATGATGTTATTTTGCCGTCTATCATCGTCAGGTACAATTCATGCTTAACTTCTACTTGGTGGATTCTTGTTAGCTGACGTCTTTCTATTTCTTCTGTTATGTTACCCTTTATAGTTGCCACTGTTGTCTGGGTTTCTTTGGTAAATATAAACATTATCGGACGACAATAGAAAGTCGATGATGGTCGGTCGTTTTCCCAAACAATCGTTCCATCAGATTGTTGAAGCCTTATAGGAACTAGACTGGCCATCAAAATAGTAGAGTCATCAAACTCTGTCTCAGTCTTTTGTTTGTAATTGCTTTGACCTGAGGCTCCATCAAAGCCCCATTTGCTTATAAGCAGTAACTCTGTTGCCGAGTCCAAATCCAAAGCAATTACATCTAAAAGCCTAGAAACCGTCAAGTTGAGTAATGCTTGCAGTTTAATAGCAGCTCCTTCTTCAGTTATGGTTATGTCTTCTTTCTCTGGATAACATTTTGACTTTGCTTGCTTAATTTTATAATAAGAAGGGTATAAATCAGACCCATTTTCACTTGCTGCTTCTCTTAGGCTTATATATTGCCACTTACTTAATTTAAGTGAAACTAATAAAGCCAGTGCCTTATCGGGTGAATATGTACTACTGTTTATTTTATTTGCACTTAAACACTGCTTAACTTTTTCTAGATCTTCGGGGTGATTTAGCAAATGGTTCATTATTTTTCCAACATCTTCATTTCCAGTGTTTCTTAAACTAGCAATTGTAGTAGCTTGCAGTTCATCCGGGGATAACGAAAGCGATTGGTTTATTTGATCAACGCGTCTTCGTTTTTGCCTGAAGCCCAATTCTTGGAAAGGTTTTTGGGGTGTAAATGTAGACGTTGAAGCTTCTGTAGTAGATGGTGGTAGATTTTCAACATCTTCAATATCACAAATCTCGAATCTTTCCTGTTCACTGTTCACAGTTTCAGGTATTACTCCTTCGGGCCAGTTAATCGCACTTTCTAACCAATCACCATTTCTTCTTAAAAACTGTGCTAACGTGCGACTACTTCGTTCCCATCTTGCACTTATATTTGAACAAAAGCGCGTACAGAACTTTTGGAGCTCAACACTGTTCTCTTGCGTCACGTTTATTTTATGTTGTAGGTATTGGAAGAGTTTTTTACTATCTGACAGCGACTTAAGCTGCTCTCTTAAAATCATAAATAAATCTAAATTGTTAACTAAATTCTCCATTATAACGAAAAGGGACGATCACAATCACTAGATGTTAATAGTAGTACGAATAAACGAATACTAGTAAATATATAATAAATATGGTCATTTTATACTTCCAGTGACAATCAAATGTTTACTCATTTTTCTACTACCCTCATTAACGAATTACCCTCATTAACATTGTAATGACTAAAAGTGATTTTTTTTTTATAAAGTAAAAAGTTAAACTAATTACAGTCATTAAGCACAAATAGAAATTTATAGATAAATGATAACATTTTTAAGTAATACGTAATTAGTAAATTTAAGCTAATAACGAACCTTAATATATTGTCGTTAGTTGTTAAGTAATTATGTGAATTATTAAGTGCTTTTACTTACTATTCCACATCAATTTTAACTTATAAGAACTTAAGAAAATAAAAATTATTCAATGTATTTTTTCATTTTTTTCAATCCATTTATTTGGCAATGTTGCAACTTTATGCAAATGTTCATAGCATCAAATGATAGTAGACTGGGCAAGCTTTAAGAAAAATATAGTTTCAAAGCGGGATCACTCGCCACTTAGCAGGAATTTAATTAAATTTGATCCGCTCCATACAAAAAAAATACAAAATCCATTTTTCTACCCAAAGGAGCTAGTTTAGGAAAAAAAGCATCAGAACAATTATTATTGAGGTTAATGAGCTCTATCGATCCGCATAAAGAAAAAAGTAAAAAAACAAAGTTGATCCCTAAGTCACTAAAATCATCGTTTCGACCCACTGTGTGACGTCACGCAACATCCTGCATCGCGCAAGCAGAGTTTACCGCGCGACTAGCATGTATGCAACGTGCCAACATCAATTTTCGGGCAGTAGGTCACACGACACCCGTCTGGTCGGAGGATCCTCCCTTTTCTATGAAGAATGAGTGAACTTTACACCCTGTTCCTCATACCTCTATAGATCCAAGAAAAGGTAGATGAATTTTGTGAAAGATGCTATTATCCGAATAAGGTCAAATAGGCAGTTGCTCCATGTAAAATACTGGTATTCAGCTGCATCCGGTTAGATTGAGAGCCCACCCCAGCATAGTTGGGAAAAGGCTAGGCAGGTGATGATGTTATGATCCGAATGCAGATATTTTGTGAAAGATAATAATTATATCAAGCCTCATTTCAGAATCGACTTCTTATGATAGTTATAGATGGATGTATGAAAAATAAACTTAAGTGAAACTAAAACTAGATTCTCCTGTTTTGTCAGTTTTCGTCTGCGGGATTTTAATTTTATATTATATCTCTTGTAAGTACCTTATTTAAAATATAATTGCTGTACATTCCAGGGAAAGAACACGTGTGCCGTTTCATCGGCTGCGGCCGAAACGCTCGCTTCAATTACGTGGTCATGCAGCTACAGGGTCGGAACCTCGCCGAGCTGAGGCGAGCGCAGCCTAGAGGCGCCTTCTCTCTGTCTACTACCCTTAGGTGAGGAAAGAGGATCTCGCTCTAGATGTCTATGCCACTCTACGGCACATGAACCAAAAATAAACACGTCGATCCGTTACTCCGTTACTGCGTGAAGGAAGGACAAACAAACACTGCATTTACCATCTCTAGCTCTCCGACCAACATATGTACAGACGCCAGCACATCAAGTTACTACAATCTGTCCAATTTCTTTAATAAATTTTAAACTTTATCGCTACAGCATACGGTTTAAGGTTGATTGGGAAAATTTGAAAGATTCGGGTAGCTTGATGTGCTGGCGTCTGTACGTGTACATATCTCTATGCAATCCATGACGTCGATTCGTCGCTCCGTTGCGGCGCGATAGAAAGACAAACATGGACATCAACAAGTTGAGGCCGAAATATATTTATTTTAGGTTAAACTAACGGAAAATTCCACAATGCATTTTTCTGAGATAAAAGTTATCCTATTGGTAGAGGAGCCCAGAGGGTATTGATTTCACGCGAAACCATACAAAATAAAAATATCCTAAGTTACTCCTCATAACATCAGCTATCTACCAGTGAAAGTCCTGTCAAAATCGGTCCAACCGTTTCGGAGATTAACCGGAAGTAACAGACAGACAAAACATTTCATCACCATCATCATTTCAGCCGAAAGACGTCCACTGCTGGACATAGGCCTCCCCCAAGCACCTCCACCTTGACTGGTTCTGTGCTTCTCGCATCGGAAGGGTTCCTGCGGCCTTCACAAGGTCGTCGGACCATCTTGGACCACCTTCCAACGCTACGTCTTCCGGTACTCGGTCGCCACTCCAGAACCTTTCGGCCCCATCGGCCATCTGTTCTGCGAGCAATGTGCCTGCGACAAAACATTTAACGGCCGCCAATTACATTAAAAAAATCAATCAACATACAATCTGACACTGCCAAATTACAAAAAAACGTAAGAGAATTTAAATTTCGCGGGCTGCCGTGACGCTTTCGTCTTAAATTCGATGTGCCGTATTTAAGACCTCTGGATTTTTTTTGTATTCTCAATGTTTTACATGAAAATGTTGTTTGTTACAGACTGGGACTACAAATACTCAAAGCTATAGATTCTATTCACTCCGTAGGCTTCCTACACAGAGATATTAAACCTGTAAGTATTATTATTACTTTTTTATCAAAATAATTATCATTTTGGTACAGATACCCCTTTGCCTCAACCTCCGGGGACAGGAGGGTGTTACTTGTGATTTTATGGCATGATAAAAATATGGAATACTTCTCGTCATTATTTTTATTTCTTTATATCGGACGAATAATTTTGAATTTTTGACAGTTCTTCCACAAAAACTGTCAAGACGTCAAATTTATCTACCAATAAAAATTACCTGTCGATTGTAAAATTAGCCTTTAATTTTCCGAACAATATTAGCTGTGCAACAAAATGCTTGACGTTTTCGAAATTCTGAATTCAAAAGTGAAATACTTTTAAAAGAGTATGAAAAAATATTTATCGATTTTTAGCCGATTTAGTTAAAAAAAATATCAATTTTACAACTCTAGAAATCAGTCGTTTCGGAAGTTACCTTAAATTTAATCCATACTAATATTATTAATTCGAAAGCAACTGTCTGTCTGTATGTTACCTTTTCACGGCTAAACCACTGAACGGATTTCGATAAAATTTGGCAGAGAGATAGATTGCATCCCGGGGAAGGACACAGGATAGTTTTTATCGACATACCTCGCGGGCGAAGCCGCGTGTGGAATCTAGAGTCAAATATTTTTTAAACCCTGTTTTCTGTCCAACTACAAAATATTATTTGATATTTTTGGAAACTGTTGTTGTCCTTTCTTTTATTTTGTTTCTCTTTCTTCATTATGCACTTCGAGATCTTTGGTAATTTTTCAACCCTGTGAATTTATATGGTTTCAGAGTAATTTCAGCATAGGCCGCCATCCTTCCAACTGTAGAAAAGTTTATATGCTGGACTTTGGTCTCGCGCGTCAGTACACCACCAGCAACGGCCAGGTGCGACCGCCGCGGGCTGCGGCCGGCTTCAGAGGTACGGGACACTGCTCCACTGCCCACACACTTGTAGGAGGGAACTATATGGTCTGCACAGAACTGGTGCTTCATACTTTAGCCCCCTTACTAATAAACGTTGTACAGTACCCGGCGATAAATATTGCACATCGACCTTTTTACACAAAACCATTTTATACAAAGAATAAAAATAATTATCAAAAGAAGCAAATCATAATTGTTTTAAGAGCGCGTATGCAGAAAGTGGGCAACGTCGCAAACAGCTGTCAAATATTTCCCTGTTTTGATCAATTTGTCAATATTACTCTATGAAAATAAGAAATATGGCTAACTAATGAACTAGAATATTAATAATGAATTGCAATTAAAACACTGAATTTGATGTTGTAACCGTTTTAGGTGTAAAAAAGGCATTTGTAAAGTTTCCAAATACTTTTTTTACATCTAAAACTAAATATTCGGTGTTACGATATTAATTATTGCATTTCATAATCAATATTCTAGTTCATTAGTTAGCCATATTTCTTATTTTCATACAGTAATACTGACAAATTAATCTAAACAGCGAAATATTTGACAGCTATTTGCGACGTTGCCCACTTTCTGTATACACGCTCTTAACAGCTCCTAATAGATACCGGACTGTTTGTATTTCGTGCGACAGAGATAACGCTCTACGAAGCCGAAATTAGCCGATTGTCTCTTTCCAAAGGTCGATGTGCAATATTTATCGCGGGGTACTGTATCGCGTCTATACGCCGTGTTCCGGACGATATACATAAACTTCGACCAGATTTCCAGACCATGGAAATAAGCATTTTTCATTATGGACACATTAATGAATTCTTATTTTTGACAATTTTCATACAAACTAAATACATTAACGTAAACCACCCGATATGTATGCCTCTTTATCCGAATTGGCAATGACGTATTTTCATTCATAAGATTTGGCGGGCTGAAACTTGTCAAAACTAAGTCAAGACCCTTTCTTACTGCATAGCTGTTTTTTTTATGAACCTACGTTTCAAATGTCGAATTTTATCTACAGAAACTTTTTCTTATGCCCAACCATTCAGGGAAACAATACGTGATGTTATGTTATACAGTATGTTAACTAACAGAGGGCGTTCCCGTTAACCCGCAATAGTATAGCATCCATACATGCTAAAAAAAATATTACCATTCGAAAATAAAATGTTTTTATTTTTTTTTTATATTAAAATATTCACTAAAAATCGTAAATTGATACTCTATTTATTTAATTAATTCTAATTTATTTAATTAAATAAATTCCGACATTGCTGTCCTTCAAGTACGCGTGTACAGAGTGTTTCTTTCACGTATCAATTTACGATTTTTAGTGAATATTTTAATATAAAAAAAAAAAACATTTTATTTTCGAATGGTAATATTTTTTTAGCATGTATGGATGCTATACTATTGCGGGTTAACGGGAACGCCCTCTGTTAGTTAACATACTGTATAAACTTGTTTAAAATATTTTTTAGGCTATTTTCTTAAATTCTATCTTGTTGTTTTCAGGAACCGTCCGCTACGCGTCGATAAACGCGCACAAAAACAAAGAAATGGGCAGACACGACGATCTGTGGTCCCTGTTTTATATGCTCGTGGAGTTTGTGAACGGACAGCTGCCGTGGAGGAAGATCAAGGACAAGGAACAGGTAAGTAGACCAGCAGTAGACCTAGTAGACCATCAATAGATACAGTAGACCAAGTAAACTGCCAGAAGACCGATTATACCGCAGTCTACTAGCATACAGTAATGCTATTCTGTAAAACTCACCGTGAAAAGTTAAAGTGGACCGACCTCCACGAGCATATAGAATATGAACCATAGATTTACTGTAATTCTGTAAATAATCTCACCGTGATAACTTAGGTGAAGTGAGCTGTCAATAGTGTCGATCCCTAGCATCAGGTGGAATGACAGCTTTGATGACGTTGGCAACATTTGTGGACGGAACCCTAAAAAGAAACATCAAATATTACGAGAAACAATGTAACGCGTTGGTAGTTCAACATTGTCCTCGGTGTATACAGGGCTTAACAACCATTTTCTCAACAGGTCGGCCTTATGAAGGAGAAATACGACCACCGTCTCCTCCTTAAACACCTGCCATCAGAACTACGCCAGTTCCTAGAACACGTTCAACAGTTGGAATACGCCGACACGCCAGACTACGCCATGCTGACGTCACTGCTTGAGAGGTGCTGCAAGAGGCGAGGCATCAGGGATACTGATCCTTATGACTGGGAGAAAGATGTGAGTGGCATTTTGATGATAGATTGTATAGATAGTATCCATTGATATGGTAGATTGAGATCTCTATCGACACTGTCGCTGATATGAGTGACAGAGACAACGCTCTACAAAACTGTAGTTGCTATTTTTTTTTTAAAGTACTGAACTTGATTTTAAATGTCTAAACTCACTATGCCGAAGGTATGCGACTGAAGTTCGTCATGATTACGCTTGCAATGATATTCGAATTACTGACGACACATTATGCCGAAATTACGTTGCGTTATAGCGCTTATATAAAATCAGCCGCGGAACTTCGGTCGCGTACCTTCGGCATAGTGTGTTTGGACACTAAATCGACCTCCTCTATAGTCCACCTCGTATTTGCTTTACCACTTTTGACAACAATTGCCAGAAAATTTTAACTTTATTATTATGACTAACTATAAACTTTATGATTACTTTAACTTTACTTTGTTGAGTGTGAAACTTTAATGAGGTTAAAACTGTCACAAATCCAAGATTTACCCTCTTGCTTCTGGCTTCTTCTGGGTGAGCTCACTCCATCGTAGACTTTGTCTCTGTCACCTCTGACCTAGACTAGAGTCAAGAGCAAAACTATTTCAAATAAAAAAAAACCTATTATATCAGATGAATAGTTACACACCGATTTCTTTCTTTCGGTCGTCAGTAATCTTGAAAGAAGAAGACAAAGCGTTGTGTAATTATACAGACGTTGTATAAACGTTTATTAGTAAGGGGTTTTGTGGTTTTATGCAAGTGACGAAAGTGGTGAAGCAATTAGGAGGTCGACTATACATATATTTCGTTATTTTCCTTAAAAATGATTGGCATGACTAAAAGATATGGTCAATTGCATTCTTAAATAATTTCTTAAAAAAAAATGTTGTAGATTATAAAGAATGAGTATACAGCCTCCTTCGGAACAGAATTCCCACTCGATTATAAAGCTAAAAAATTACATTTCAGGCATATTTGTTTTGACAACATTAAAATTGAATAGGTGAGAATGATAATATAAAATAAAACGCAATAGGTATATCATTATTTGTAATATATTTACATTGTTTATGTTCCTAGATACATTTTTTATTTATGTTTGTGCTGTCAAAAAATGTCTGAGTTTTACATGTTTTTTTTAATTCAAAATGGGTGTTGGAAATTGTGGATTGTCCGTTTTTTTTATTATGTGTTACTTTTCATATGTGATGTTTTATGTGAAAATTGGGGATATTTTATTAAAATATCTATTTTTATGACAAGATATTGTTTTGGAACGTCATTAATTATTCGATATCTCATTTCTATTCTCGGTTTTAAGGCCAGGATCTTCGAGCGTAGTAGGCATTTAGCGTTACCTCCGTCCTCGCGTGGCAAATGCCGCGAAAGCGCAGTTCGAATGAACTCGCTGACCCCTGTCACGGTTATTTTTATAAGTAATAGTATTGTGAATCGGCCCTATTCTTGAAATATAGGGCTGCTCGTCTACAGTATTTTAATTTCATCATCCTACTTTAGTTTCTTTCTAGTTTTGTGATTGTAAATATTATATTTTTAACCGACTTCAAAAAAGGCGGAGGTTCTCAATTCGGATATTTCTATTTTTTTTTTATGTATGTTAGGGGGGGCATAACTCCATCGTAAATAGACAGATCTGCAATTTTTTTTTTTAAGTGAAAACTTCTTTAGCACCGTTGTGATGTGATTTGAAAATTTTATGAAACGAAAAAGCAACAGTAAAAAGAGACATGAGATTTAACGTGGGAGAAAATGAGATAGGAAGCATTATACAGTGTTTTTGTTTTTTATTATTACAAATGACATCACATTTAATCCTATGCTACTAATTTGTGGTGATGATGATGATGAGGATGATGGCGATGGCGATGGTGATGGCGATGGTGATGGTGATGGCGATGATGATGATGGCGATGATGATGATGGCGATGGTGATGGCGATGGTGGTGGTGATAGTGATGGCGATGGCGATGATGATGATGGTGATGCGATGGTGATGGTGATGGCGATGGTGATGGTGATGGCGATGGTGATGATGGTGATGGCGATGGCGATGGTGATGGCAATGGTGGTGGCGATGGTGATGGCGATGATGATGATGGTGATGCGATGTTGATGGCGATGGTGATGGCGATGATGATGGCGATGTTGATGATGGTGATGGCGATGGTGATGGTGATGGCGATGGCGATGGTGATGGCGATGGCGATGGTGATGGCGATGGTGATGGCGATGGTGATGGTGATGGCGATGGTGATGGTGATGGTGAAGGATGGATGGATGGATGGATGGATGGATGTTCTTTAGCATCGTTGTGATTTGAAAGTTTATGAAACGAAAAAGCGACAGTAAAAAGAGACATGAATTCATAAGATTTAACGTGGGAGAAAATGAGATAGGAAGCATTATACAGTGTTTTTGAAGGTTTCATTTCTACCACGTGTGAATTGCACACATGCTGTTTTTTTTATTTTTGTAAAGATCTGATGATGACTTTCAGAGACAAACAACGGAACTCTTCAATAAATGCCAGCAAATCAACCGAGATTGCTGCTATAGCATATGTAATCGCAATCACACAACATAACATCACGCCTGTACCCTTCAAAGGGTAAAGCAGATGTGTTCAATAGCTTTGTTACTGATATTCACATAGCAAGTAGTGACATATGAATTTGTTTGGGGTAGGTAAGTACAACTAAAAAGTGAAAAATAAAAACTTTTTTACAAAAAAAAAACCAACTTCCAAAAAAAAAAACACTACAAAGTGAAAAATAACTTTAGTTTCGAAAGTCGGTGTCAAAAAATGAAAATATATTCTTCACGTTGTAGTGTTTTTTTTTTGAGTCGGTTGTTTTTTTTGTAAAACACTTTTTTTGGTTGCTTGAATTCGTCAATAAGTTTTTTTAATTAAATCTACTAATCAAAAACACCACAATACGTATTTTTATTGAACTCTTCCTATTTCATTCACAACGAATTTCATATTTTTAAATAAAAAAACAGCAAGTGTGCAATTCACACGTGGTAGAAGTGAAACCTTCAAAAACACTGTATAATGCTTCCTATCTCATTTTGTCCCACGTTAAATCTTATGAATTTACATGTCTCTTTTTACTGTCGCTTTTTCGTTTCATAAACTTTCAAATCACAACGATGCTAAAGAACATCCATCCATCCATCCATCCATCCATCACCATCACCATCGCCATCGCCATCGCCATCGCTATCACCATCGCCATCGCCATCACCATCGCCATCACCATCTCCATCACCATCATCATCATCGCCATCGCCATCACCATCGCCATCACCATCGCCATAACCATCGCCATCGCCATCACCATCGCCATCACCATCGCCATAACCATCGCCATCGCCATCACCATCGCCATCACCATCATCATCATCGCCATCGCCATCACCATCGCAATCACCATCACCATAACCATCGCCATCGCCATCACCATCATCATCATCGCCATCACCATCGCTATCACCATCACCATCGCCACCGCCATCACCATCACCATCACCATCGCCATCACCATCGCCATCACCATCGCCATCATCATCGCCATCACCATCACCATCACCATCACCATCGCCATCACCATCGTCATCGCCATCGCCAACACCATCACCATCATCATCACAAATTAGTAGCATAGGATTAAATGTGATGTCATTTGTAATAATAAAAAACAAAAAGACTGTATAATGCTTTCTATCTCATTTTCTCCCACGTTAAATCTTATGTCTCTTTTTACTGTAGCTTTTTCGTTTCATAAAATTTTCAAATCACAATAATGCTAAAGAAGTTTTCACTTCGAAAAAATATAATATTTTACCTATACAATTACAAAACTAGAAACACAAACTCAAAAACTCAAATTTTGCTATTGAATATAAACCTTATTCCGTTGTAGTAAAGTTGAAAATCTATTACAGATATTACGATAATTGTAAATTTATGGTACCGACCTGCTACTGCTAGTACTGTGACGAAAGCAAGAGAACCTATACAACTACAATATTATTCTGTCGCGTCGTCTTATACACTACCGTCCAAAAGTTTGGAAGCACACCTGATTTCAAACAAAACAAAAGATTGCCGACTCCCTGCGGTAAATAATAGCAATAAAATAAAGTTTTATGACCTTTTGTGATTTTTTAACACAAAACAAAAGGATTACTAGTGCATATTCCTTGAGTTTTAACAAATTCCTGGATTTTGACGAAACACGTGTTTTATTACTTCATCCGCCGGGGACTTTCTTTCATGCATTGATGCGGTTTTATTGAAAATATTTTGTAGTTTTATCTTTTTTGGACCTTATTTAGTCACACTTGAGCATTAGAACGCGAAGGTTGTGATATTAACATCGTCTGTATTCAAAAGATTTCGACTACTTCCTTGACCGTCTTTTTTTATTGAAAATGGCAAAACGCAAGCAAATCACACTTGAACAGCGAAGCGCTATTTGTACTCTGCGTGAGGAAGGCTACAGTGAACGCCAAATCGCAAAAAAACTCGGAATTTCTTGTAAAGGTGTCCACTACACCCTCGCTAGAAAAAAAGAAACTGGCAAAAATGAAGATAGAAAAAGGTCTGGTAGGCCCAAATCCACTACAAGTCAAGAGGATAACTTCATCAGAGTTCTTTCTAAACGGAATCGTCGCTTAACTGCACCACAAATTACCGCATCTCTGAATGAAACGCGAGGAACACCCGTGTCAATAACAACAGTTAAAAGACGACTACTGTCTGCGGGGCTAAGAGGTTGTGTTGCAGTTAAAAAACCAAAACTAACAATTCGGCATAAGAAAAACAGACTAGAATGGGCAAAGGAACATAAAAACTGGACAATAAACCAATGGAAAAAAGTTCTTTGGAGTGACGAATCGAAGTTTCAGATTTTCGGGTCCAATAGACGTGTTTTTGTGCGCCGATCTAAAGGAGAGAGAGCTTCAGAAGCTTGTACAGTGCCTACTATCAAACATGGTGGTGGTAATGTCATGGTTTGGGGGTGTTTCGGCAACAATAAATTCGGAAGTCTTGTGAGGATAACCGAAAAACTAAACAAGGAACGCTATTTGAAAATTCTTAAGGATTTCGCCATACCCAGTGGACTGAATCTTATTGGTCCTGGGTTCGTTTTTCAGCAAGATAACGACCCGAAACATTCGTCCAAACTGTGCCAGAACTTTTTAAGGAAGAAAAAAGATGTGAAAATCATGCAGTGCCGGCCGTCTCAATCACCTGACCTTTCTCCCATTGAACTTGTTTGGGATGAACTAGATAGAAGGGTGAAAAATCAATCTCCTACGAGCTCAGAACATTTGTGGCAACTATTACAGAGCGAATGGAAGAAGTTAGATGAACAGTATTTTATGAAATTAATTAGTAGGATGCCTAGAATATGCGAGAAGGTAATTAAAGAGAGGGGTGGACACTTCGATGAAGCTAAAATTTAATTTAATTTTTATATTACTTATTTAATTTCATTGTTGTAGAAGTGTGTTTTGTCTATTTTTTTAATTCTGTATCAATAAAAAAATTTAAGATGGCTTACTTTTATTTTATTTGATTTTATCTTGTTGCTTCCAAACTTTTGGACGGTAGTGTAAGTGGGTAGTTATAAATACGTAGAAAAATAATAATCAAAATTACCTTATTATTTTTTAAGCTTTGCAGTTCAATGCTGAACGTTTTTTTTTCTTTCTTCTGTTTTTATTCCCCATAATTTAATCTTAATTATCACTATATTACAACTATATTATAACAAACTAATATTTAGTTTAATTATTAATACTAGAACCTAAACAATATTTACAGACTGAATTTTGAAACTAATACACAAACACGGAAATTAACTAACAATATTATAACGTATATTTCGATCGATTAGCGGGAACGCGGCGAGCCAGCAAAAGCGACACAGGTCCTACCTCGGTAACGCCCGGCGGGCTACTGAAGTGAAGCGCGCAGGCCGCCTTTTTAGATTATATCTTGTTAAGACAATAAAAATCAGTTTTGAGAAAAATTAACCGTAGAATGTTCTACTATACATCATTGCCTATTTTTTCATATATTTTTTGCGAGTAAAAGTTAAGTCTACTTCAAATGCGACTTGAAAAACGATTAAAAACTTCGCTGTTTTCGATTTGTTTGCGATTTTTTATGATCGAGTGAAGTTGTAAATATCGTGTTTTGAACCATAGAATAATCAAGAATGTTAGTTAAACTATGCCATATATTTTTTTCAGATTAAAACAAAGAATATTTGATTGTTTAATGTTGAATCAAAAATAGGTCGATTCCGAGATTTCCGAGAGTCCTGGCCTTAAGGGTATGTATGTGGGCTATATTGCAGTCACATGGTGGAACACATGAAATTGGTTTGATTTCATATTTATTTATATTCAAACGTAGTGTTATATCCTGAATTCAGAACCGGATTTAAATTTTTATTTTGTGTGTCTGTAAAATTCGTGACTGGATCATCTGACCTAGGTCTGGAGTCGAAATACGAAACGGGGTTTAGTATCTAGTTCCAGGTTTAGGTTTTCGACATTGTTACTAATAAAGTTATAATGGTATTATTAACCTTCCCCCCCCCCAGGCGGTGTCGGTGTCGCGCACGCGCGCGGCCGTGCACGCGGCGCCCGAGCACGCGCCGCACGACGCGCTGCCCGACACTGTGAGTGTACGCACTGATATTTATAATTTATAAGCTATGCAGGCGTCAAGTATTTGCTAGGGGACAAGTGTCCCTTGGTAGAAATATCTAGAGATATCGCACGAAGTCGCGCGACATACTAAGAAATTGATACACTAAGAAAAAAAAAAATAACGTATCATATTTTCCAAAGAAAATAAATAATAGGGAAAACATTGGCTAAGTGACACTGCAAGGGATAGGACGAGATCATACAAAAACTGGCCAAGTGCGAATCGAACTCGCACACAAAGGGGTCCGTACCACAAGGCAAAAACGCCGAAAAAAACACGTTTGTTGTATGGAAGCCCCCTTAAATATTTATTTTTATTCTATTTTTAGTATTTTGTTTAGATGTTGTACTAATTTAATCATGTTATTTTCCGCAGACACGCCGACGTCTAGAGACGGAGGCAACTACTGCAGTCGCAACAGACACACAGACGGGCGCACACAAAGACAAGCATACAGACAAGAGAGTGCATCCCGCCTCGCCGAGACACGCGCCTAACCATTTGAATGGATATGTATGTAAAACTTACTACTGGGCAAAAGATGTCCCACATATATAATTATACACTAATACACACACCATATACACACACACATACACTCATACACATATACATATACAATACAGGGTCCCATAAAAATAGATGGATAAATTTTAACACAGCGCTCAGTACTTCTAACAAAAGATATCCAAGCAAAAAAAACACTGATTAAAGTGATTTTATTTTGACCTAAAATAATAAATTGCCGGCACATTACTGTATTTTCGTTAGTTATTTATCTTGTAAGTATCTAATGCGTTTTTTTTTTTTTTTTTTACCATCATCCTTATTTTGAACGTCTGAATGATTTCTAAAAGTTTGTCCATCTATTTTAATGGGACCTTATATACAGTATGTTAACTAACAGAGGGCGTTCCCATTAACCCGCAATAGTATAGCATCCATACATGTTAAAAAAAAATATTACCATTCGAAAATAAAATGTTTTTTTTTTTTATATTACAATATTCACTAAAAATCGTAAATTGATACTCTATTTATTTAATTACTTCTAATTTATTTAATTAAATAAATTCCGACATTGCTGTCCTTCAAGTACGCGTGTACAGAGTGTTTCTTTAACGTATCAATTTACGATTTTTAGTGAATATTTTAATATAAAAAAAAAATAAAAACATTTTATTTTCGAATGGTAATATTTTTTTTAGCATGTATGGATGCTATACTATTGCGGGTTAACGGGAACGCCCTCTGTTAGTTAACATACTGTATACTACTTTTGACCGTTGGGTAAAATTAAAAATTAACTTTTTTTTTTTAATTCTTTAATGAAACAGATGCTCCTTATCTGTGGTGTTTTTCTACGATGTTCAATCATCCTTCAATTTGTTCATAATGAATACATAATTAAAATATTTTGTTTATTTACAGTCAACCACAGACAAGCCAACCACGGATAAGGAAGCGGAACCAAGAACAACGCCCGCGCCCTCTCCCGACAGACATGCCAAGGTAAACTATTACCTTTTTTATTTTTGAAGTGAAAACATCTAGGCGCGTTGGGAATTTTTTGAGATGGGGATAAAACCATTGAACTCGTCACACTGTTCCCGTAACGACACCTCTGTTTTAAGTTTTGGCCATTATAAAGACATCAACGCGCAGTAGATTTTCTTTGGGAAAAATGACTTTTTTTTTTTGGGGGATGGGAAATCATCAAATGACTCCTCCCGCTCTGGGTGGAGCGGAAGGGAGTGTCAGACTCTTACTGACTAAAACCCACCCGTGTTCCTTCCTTAGCCCTTTATGTTCCGAGCCAGCGGTAACCCTTTCGGACAATCCCGCTGACCCGGCAGGAAGAATGACCTTCAAATATATAACATTACTATGCTTATTATATATTATATATATATATATAATAAGCATAGTAATTATATAAAAAATTACTATGCTTTTTCAAGTTTTCTCTTCTGACGGCACTCCTGTTGTGCCACCGTTTTTTATTTTTTTTTTCTTAGCCCACTATCCCACTGCCTGGCAAAGTCCTCCCCCAAATACTTCCAGTTATTAACTGTAATTAATCTGACTTTTATTTGTTTCAGCAACAAGAGACGAGCAACTCTGCGGTGACAGGCACCACCACGCGGCCCGAGAGGCAGAGCGTGCCGCCTTGCAAGCCCCGGCCTCCCGCTCCCGGTAACATATATAGTATTACTAGCAGCGTCCCGCGGTTACACCAGCATTAGTGTCGATCTCGTGGGAATATCGGGATAAAAACTATCCTATGTCCTTTTCGGGACTCAAACTTTCTCTATACCAAAGGGGATCCGCCAAAATGACCCCAGCTCCGGTACAAAAGATATGTATCTCAGTTTTTAGATTGGAACAGAAAGCACCAGAGAAGATGGATAAATGAGCTGACGAGGCAAAGAGAGAGAGAATAGGATATACATGCATATTTGCCATTAATACTTATTAGAATGTTAATGAAAAAAAAGGATTGCGATTTTCACTAAAAATATAATTTTTACATCTAACGCCTATGAAAATTCTCCGGGTTAAAAAAATATGTTAGCCACTGAATTTAACAATAGGGATGCTTTATAATAGTTTCTCTAAAATCTACCTTTACTCTAAAATCTTAGATAAATTGCTTTGGCCCCGGGCCTGGGGTAATTTTGTATGGGATTTGGCGGATCTCCTTTCATCTAAATCGATTCAGCGGTTTAAGCGTGAAGAGGTAACAGACAGACACACTTTCGCATTTATAGTATTAGTATGGATTGCTTGTATCTATGATAAATAAATATCTAAGAGTGTACTACCCCTTCGCGCTAAGTTTGCGGCTCCGTGGAATGTACGTCCCCTCCCCCCAACTGAGCACTGCACCAGAGAGTCGCCCTTTTTTTTTTTCAGGACGGGAATTCATCAAATGACCCCTCCCGCTCTGGGTGGAGCGGAAGGGAGTGTCAGACTCTTACTGACTAAAACCCACCCGTGTTCCTTCCTTAGCCCTTTATGTTCCGGGCCAGCGGTAACCCTTTCGGACAATCCCGCTGACAGAGAGTCGCCCTCTCAGCAACATCATAGCAAGCGCATGTGATAATTAGTTATTCGACAGCTTAATATTCTTCAGTTTGTTGACCGACTGCTCCGTCCTCTCTGCTCTGCTGCGACTGCTTAGCGTGGGGTCCTGGGTTCGATTCCCTTTCCTAGGTTGGATTTCCTAGATTATTGGGTTTTCCATTAGGAATTTCTTAGTTTAATACCCTCGTGCCTCGGAAAACACGTAAAGCCGTTGGTCCTGCGCCTGATCTCTCCACGCGCGTTTAGGATTTCCGTCTCATCGGACTATGAGAGTAAAGGAACAGAGAGTACACCTGTGTTTCCACACACACTTGTGCACTATAATATCTCCTGCGTACCTGGTTAATCTCCGTTGAGTTTGGCTACAGTCACCGAAATCGGTCGAGAGGCTATTATTATTATTCTTCAGTTTTCTCGATATTTGGAATGACGTCACATCGTCAGCAGCAAACTTAGCACGAATGGGTTATACTTAACTTCAGTGTGAGAAAGAGATGCAACTATATGTTCTGTATAGCTCCATCTCTTTCCTACGGTGAAGTAATTTCGAATCGATCAATAACAAAATAATACAGCTATAAGAGATGCTAGTTGGTCTCCAAAAGATACGATCAGTTTAAATATTATTTTGTGATTATTATATTTTTTATATAGGCTGTTTAGTGATTTTGCCAGTGCCTTTATTTACACCCGCGTGCGCATCGCTAGCGCGGCGCTCGAAAAACAAAACCAGCGCGCCATTTTCCATAAAAGTGAATACCAGTACAAGTTTGTCATTTTCCTCCTGCCCTCAGGCGGCGGCCCCACGCTGGCGCGCCTGCGCGTGCTGACAGCGCCGCCCACGTGCGTGCAGGAGCTGGCCGCACCAGCCACGCCAGGTAGCTACTGTATGTTTGTTAGCCAGTTTATCATTCACTTCTCACCCATCTTCTCATCATTGTCTTGGTAGAACAAAAAAATAAGCAAAATTCATCAACTACCTCGCCATTTCCCATGTATATCGGGGTCGGCTTAAGGTCATAGCACACGTATCAAACCGGAAAGGGATCGGCACCGTATCGCCTTTCGCCTTCGCCGCCAAACAGGCGTCAACCTAACGTAAGCACGTAACAAAGCGGATCAGAAGCTCCGATATGTCGACTCGGCTACGGCTAGGCGACGCCGCGCTTACGGCTCGCCGACCGCTGGGTGATGGTGCAGCAGGCAGGCCGGAGGGGTGAGAGGGGCAAGGGTGGACGAAGGGACGTAAGCGCGGGGACGAAGACACGTAAGCGCGGGGACAAAGACACGTAAGCGCGGGGACAAAGACACGTAGGTGCGGGGACGAAGACACGTAAGCGCGGAGACAAAGACACGTAAGTGCGGGGACGAAGACACGTAAGCGCGGGGACGGAGAGACGTAAGCGCGGGGACGACGAGCCGTAACGCACCGCACCGCGGCTCGTGAGCTTGTCCCGAGGCGAGGCGATTACGTTACGATTCCAATTAGTGTGCGTCGCAGTAGGGACTTTCATACAAAGAATACTGAACGGCTCGAGTTGATACGGTACCGATCCCTTTCCAGTTTGATACGTGTGCTATATGACCTTTAGTCTAAGCCCACGTTCGCACAAACGTAAAAATATCGCGATGGGATTTTCAACCCTCAGTGTTAAGCCGAGCATTGGGAATACAACGGAGCGCATCCTGGCGCATCAAAAAACACTATGAGATTTTCAACTCTCGCCGATAAGCAGTGTGTTGGAAATTCAGTGCGCGAAAAAAATATTGCCTCGAGTAAAACGCGTCCGTACGAACCTGGGTGCTTACTCTTCAATTTAATTCCGATAGATCGACATTGGAATTGTGGCGTTTCGTACTCTTGAGTTCGATGCTAGCGCCAAATGATTTTTAGATTGGGTGTCCATTTTGGAGAACTAGGTGGAATTGGGTTCGGGCTTGGCGTGGGGTAATTGTTGACAATATTGTTTTCAAGAGTACCGAATCACGTGACTGTAAAATTAACATTGGAATCATATTGGCATCTCATTGGAATTAAAATTAGTTTGGAGAGTAAGCCCCCTGGGCTAACAGAACGCAACTGAACTTAAGTACTATTAAAATAAAGTTGAAATTTGTTTAATTTGAAATAATATTAATTTGAAACATAAGATTGAATACACTAGGAATACTGTGTGAAGACCATAAAACAATCTTATGTCGTTTGATATAGATTTATTTATTTATTTTTATTAATTACAACGGTTTCCTAGCTAGTGAAACTGTGCAGACGTGGTTGGTATATCCAAACATGATAATACAAAAGAAATAGTACATTACTTCAGAGGGAAGAAAGTGACAGTTCCATACCGAGATTATGGCATTTGCGCCACGAGCTTGCGAGGGGCGCAAACCATTTGAGGTATGGAACTGTACTTTATCCTGAGGGATGTATAGTGCTTTTTATTACACCTACGAGGAAAATTATGGACATAAAATGCATAGAAATGTTTATATTTAGTTAAAAGTACAATTATTAAAAGTGCAGCTATTATAAGATGTTACATTTTGTCCGGGTATCTTGATATTTTGAGACACGGCAACAGATTATCAACAACTTCTTGGGCCGTCTCTAATAATTCTGGCGGTGTGTTAGGGATAACATCATCACTGTCGCTCGAAGTATCCATATTTTACAAAAAACACAAAGATAAATGTGTTTTTGCGAAAATGCGCGGACTTTTCCATTTTTTATTCGCCCGTTTCTGGAGTAGGCTAAGATCATAAGGTCATACAGCCACTTCTTCCGTGATTCCGGGCGTTTTATATACAAAAATAATTTCGTTTTTAATTTTCTGTATGCACCAAGGAGGTTGGTAACTGGTAAAAAAAAAAACTGTATGTGGCCAGTAACAATTTACTTGAAATTTAATTAGTAGTAAGTTAAAGTCTCTTGGCAGTATGACTGCTGACAAATTAAAAAAAAAAGAAAAACCGGGTATGTAATGGAATTTCATACATACTTCCCACCCTTGGGTCGGAAGGATTTTCATACAAACTTCCATACCTTGGGATGAAAGGATTTGAAGGGCGGGATAAAGGCGTTTCTTCCCTCTAATTGGTATAATTAGTATGTATTTTCAGAGCAGGTGTGATAAAATAGTACATTACTTCAGAGGGAAGAAAGTGACAGTTCCATACCGAGATTATGGCATTTGCGCCACGAGCTTGCGAGGGGCGCAAACCATTTGAGGTATGGAACTGTACTTTATCCCGAGGGATGTATAGTGCTTTTTATTACACCTACGAGGAAAATTATGGACATATAAGTATTGTTGTATCTGCATTTAGATTTTTCCGGCAACAGATTATCAACAACTTCTTGGGCCGTCTCTAATAGTTCTGGCGGTGTGTTAGGGTAGGTTCAGATGACAAGCGCTCAGCGCGCGTTGAACGCGCGTTGAATTTTTGTATAGTGTTCACATGGTGCGCGCTTGTCAGGCGTTAAACGCGCGTTGTTGCGGCCAGTTTGAGTTCTACATTTGTCGAAGATGGACGTAGAAACAGTTTTATCGGTGATTTTATACAGACGGCAGAAACGACACAACAGAAGACGGAGATATTGGGTTCACCCAATTTTGTCAACCAGGCTGACTGAAAGTCAGTACATTATTTTATATCCTAAGTTAAGGCAATTTGAGCCCAAATTCTTTAACTACTTCAGAATGTCCATCAAGTCATTTGATGACTTACTGACTCTCATAAACGATGAACTCGTAGCAGATAAAAACGCTGTGCGATATAGCATTTCACCGGAAGAAAAACTCATAATTACATTGAGGTAAGTTTTTTAATAATCAACATAATCTATAAATCAAATCAACTTGTTTAGGAACAATTTTTTTAAAGAAAAAATAACATTTTGTTACTCGCAGAATAACTCTAACTCTGATTCATTGCTGACATTAGTTGGTGCTGGCGATGGAGTAGGTGTTACTGGCGATGGAGACCCCATTGCTGTAGTATAACCATAATGTGCAAAATTATTTGACACACTAGACTGCTGTGATCTATAATCATGATAACGAAAGCCTTCAACAGAAGCTGATGACTGATGACGCTGCTCTTGTGATGAATAATTTCTTCGTTGTGATACCGGGTAATTTTGATTTTCATATGTCTGTTGTTGTGGTCCTTGAAATTCATTTTGGTTTTGCAAAATTAAATTATAAATGGCAATTTTAGTTTGAAGTCGCCTATATTCCGGAATTTTTTTAATCTCTTTAACGAGTGACAAACAAAACAGCTTGTCTTCATCGTCATCTTCTTTTGGATGAGACACATTTTTCTGTGCTAAACTCTGCTCTAATATGTTTGCAAATCTTTCATCAGCAGGATTTAATTTTTGTTTTTTTCTTGAAGTAGATTTAGGACTCTTAAAGCCAGAACTTATTTCTACTTCAGCAACCTCTGACGAAGTTGATGCATTATCTGCATCGAAACTACTTTCTGTATCTTTGTTGGCAATTGATGCCTGTAGAAATCGTAGTCTATTATAATGAATATATGTCGAAGTTTTGGAAGCTCCTGATCCAGATTTGACAGTCTTTATTTTCTTCACCTCTCTCATATAATTATCCCGTAAACTCTTCCACTTTTTTTGCAGGGATGACGCTGAAAAAAAAACAGTATTTAGTAATAGTTTATGTTTGTTTCCAGATATTTGGCCATTGGATGTTCATTTGGGACATTAAGCTACGACTATAGAATTGGCAAATCTACTGTGGCTACTATAATACCACATGTATGTGAAACTATTTGGAAAAAATTAAGGCCCGTTGTTATGAGTGAACCAACGAAAGAAAAGTGGTGTGAAATATCCACGATATTTGAAAAGAACTCAAAGTTTCCCAATTGTTTGGGAGCCTTGGACGGGAAACATATACGGTTAATCCAGCCTGAACACACGGGTTCTATGTATTATAACTATAAAAATTATTTTTCGCTAGTTTTATTGGCGCTAGCGGATGCAAACTATTGTTTTGTGTGGGTTGACATAGGTGCCTACGGTAAAAACAGTGACTCAGGTATATTCAAGAATTCTTCATTGTACAAAAAGCTGACAGAAAGGTCATTAGATCTACCTGAGCCAAAGGCATTGTTAATACAAAATAGACCGACAACGTTGCCATATGTGATAGTGGCTGATGAAGCTTTTGGCATGATGGAGAATTTAATGCGTCCATATGGGGGAAGGTCACTAACTTATGCTAAAAAAATATTTAATTACCGTTTGACATTAGCACGCCGGTATGTTGAATGTACTTTTGGCATAATGTGCAATAAATGGCGCATTTTACACAGGCCGTTAGATGTTAACATCGGTTTTGCAGAAAAGATCGTAAAAGCGATATGTACACTAAATAATTATGTCAGAATCAGGGATGGCTACAATTTTGAAGACACACTTTATACACCACCCCTGGAAAATCTAGCCTCACATTATACCGGACGTGCTGTGCGACAGGCGGATAATGTTCGAGTACATTTAACAAACTATTTCATTAATGAAGGAAAAGTAGATTGGCAGGATCGTTATATTTAACTTGTAACACAAACCGATTGTAAATGTAAATAAATATATATACTCACATAATATTTTCTTCTTTTCTTCATTGTCATGTCCTTCACAAAATATAAGGACGAGTTCTTCCCAAGCCCGTCTTCTCAAATTCTTATCTGAATAATCGCTACTTGTCATGTCCCATATCGCAGGACGTTTCTCTATTTCATCAATTAATAATTCCGTATTAAAAGCTTCGGTTTCCATTTCGGACGATTTTCGGACGAACTTGACGAACCAAAATACGTCTATCCGCGTCGAAAGCGCGCGCTCAACTGAACGGAAACATAGAAAACCAATGATCTCAAAGCGGCGTTGACGCGCGCTGACAACAGTCGAGCGCTAGCGCAGCGTTGAACGCGCGCGTTACTAAAACGCGCGTTATCATGTGTACGGCCTGAATAAAATGTATGTAGTTGTAAACGCGCGTTATCAAAACGCGCGTTGAGCGCTTGTCATCTGAACCTACCCTTAGGGATAACATCATCACTGTCGCTCGAAGTATCCATATTTTACAAAAAACACAAAGATAAATGTGTTTTTGCGAAAATGCGCGGGCTTTTCCATTTTTTATTCGCCCGTTTCTGGAGTAGGCTAAGATCATAAGGTCATGCAGCCACTTCTTCCGTGATTCCACGCGTATTATATACAAAAATAATTTCGTTTTTAATTTTCTGTATGCACCAAGGAGGTTGGTAACTGGTAAAAAAAAAAACTGTATGTGGCCAGTAACAATTTACTTGAAATTTAATTAGTATACAGTTAAAATCTCTTGGCAGTATGACTGCTGACAAATTAAAAAAAAAAGAAAAACCGGGTATGTAATGGAATTTCATACATTTTTCCCACCCTTGGGTCGAAAGGATTTTCATACAAACTTCCATACCTTGGGATGAAAGGATTTGAAGGGCGGGATAAAGGAGTTTCTTCCCTCTAATTGGTATAATTAGTATGTATTTTCAGAGCAGGTGTGATAAAAACATATTTTTCAACTCGCACAACTGGCTATAGTTGACCCCAAAAAGTCTTTTATTCTATACAAGCAGTGCCCCGCGGTTTCACCCGCATACTTGTCTATCCCGTGGCAATATCGGGATAAAAACTATCCTATGTCCTTCCCCGGGATGCAATCTATCTCTCTGCCAAAGGACTGTGGGCAAAATACACCCAACTCCGCCAGCCGTATATTAAATATGACTCGAAACATGTAACAAAAATAAGCATTTTTATTTATGACGCATTAAAAAATATCCCCGGAGTCATTACTGCAATTATTGAATGTATTTTGTTAAATTGCAATAAAAGAAATGTTTTATATGTTATGCTTGTTTCAATAATGCTCAGTAAGTTAAACCTATTCGACTTAAAATAAATGGAGAACCCATGGACAGAATTTGATGCACATTGGCACAAAGAAACATGGCTGTGATACCTTCCAAACAAAAGTAGTCTAAGCTGTGGCGGACTTGGGTGTACCGTCCAAACATTTTTGCCCACTATCCTTTTATACGTGTAAAGGTAACACAGACAGAGTTACTTTTGAATTTATAATATTAGTATGGATATGGGTATCCATCACGTCTGCGAAGTTTCTCCAGCTAATTTATTTTGACCCTGTATTTATGACCCACAAATAAAACTCGATAAAGTACAATGCGTGCCACGTAAGAAGAGACTTGACACACCACGTGGTCTGACATGCGCAGAACACGATTTTAGTTATCTTTAGCGGTATGAGGTCTGAGTGCGGGACGGGACCGGACGTCATAGGGGCGGCGGAAAGAGCGGGGGAGGCGGGGTCAAGTCTCTTCTTACGTGGCACGCACTGTACAGTCACTATAAAAATTTTACTTACAGTAAGAAACAAAATGTGTATTTTTTACCAGTACTAGCATTTTTTTTTTTGTGAACACATTGTAATCGTCGTCATCTCAGTAAAAACCTGTCCACTGCTGGACATAGGCCTCCTCCCAATCATATACGAAGACTTTTAATAAAATATTGTTACCAGGTGAAGCGGTCAGTCCCAGGATAATGGCTGCAGATGTGGACAGCGTACATTCAGACACGCATTTCAAGAGAGGTCAGTTATTAGTGTTTTTATTTACTTACGCTTATCCTTACATAGTATAAAACAAAGTCGCCAAAATGTCTGTACGCGCATAACTTCCGAATGACGTCACCAAATTTTTTTTTTAATTGGGTAATTCTTTTTTTACCATTGCCACTCGAAAAAGGGCATTTTATTCATCGATAACAGTGAATAAAACTCTCTTTTACTCACTGAGTGAATAAAGACATTTTGAATTTGGAACAAACACGAATTACGTACAAAAAAAAAACGCTGCTGCTGAAAGTACGTACTGGGAGGCTGAATGGAGCTATTCTATTCCAAATTAAAAAAAAAAACCCGGCAATTTAGTTACGTTCTTTTTTATCTGTTATTGTGGTTGTTTTGTGTTATTGGAAAATCTATTAACTTAAGTAATTATAATAAAATGTGTTCTTCCGATATCGAAAATGAGAGACTGACTCCGGAATCATTTCGTTCTAAAGCAGCAGTTATAGTAGATGATTTGTTGCCGCCAAAATCTCGGGAGTTGTACCTGAAAACATACAATTTGTTCTGCGACTGGAAAACCTCGAATGGCGCCAATTCCTTCTCTGAGTGCATATTTCTTAACAATTTCAATGAATTAACCAAGACTAAGAAGCCGTCGACACTTTGGAGCATATATTATATTCTATGCTAAAAGACCACCATGCTCCTTTTTATTTTCTCACAGTCAATGGTAAAAAGTAGAGTACACAACACGTGAATAAAAAATTTATCTCGGTACTTGTATCCCTCGCTCCGTTCAGGATTCTAATCTAGAATCCCTCGCTACGCTCGTGATTCTAATCTAGAATCCTTCGCTGCTCTCGGGATCCAACTTCGTACCTCGAACTAAATTCCCTTTTTATTCACTTGTTGTATAATCTACTATTTTTATCACATCTTTTCAAAAAGAGCTAGTGTATTCTTCGTAAACAGGGACTAAAATAGCTCTTTAATCCCTAGGGACTAAAAGTGATTTGAATTTGGAATAAGAATATTGTTAAGTAGTAAAAGTTCCAATCACCAAAGAGATCAATCACGAACATTGTATGAACAAGTAACAGGCTGTATGATTAAGTAAAACGCACGAGCCGAATTAAAACATAAAGTTTGTGCAAATATAAAAAAAAGATTTCAGGTTTGGTCCCATAGTAAAAGTTGTTCGTAATGATGAGTACAATGACCTCTTAAGAGGTTGTTAATGTTTTACCAATTAACCTGTATATATATACAATTAAATGGTTTCTAAAGTGTATGTACCGAATGGCTATGTATAATGTATGTATTGTCAACAGGAGCGCGTCGCGCAGCTCGCGCGCGCGCGGACCAGAGCTACACACAGTTCGCCGTCATGGACGACGAGAATGTATCCGCTCTGCAGCAGGTAAATATATTATTACATTCTAAACTAAAGCATCGTATTCATAGGGGAACAAAGTTGAGAAACATTATTGCCCAAATTAATTCCGCTTAGACGGCGCTACGTGTTTGTAAGGCCCATTGTCCACGTAACCGCACGTCATACGCACGCTTTCGTCAATTGACGATTGCAAGACGAATGCTTGCATCTTGCGTAGAAACAATGAAATCTGTGTCCACGAAGCGCGCACACCGCATGACGAACGCAACACGAGCGGCTGACGCGACGTTGCGGTTACGTGGACAATGGGCCTTAGTGTCGCGGGCTGCCTGTCCGCACTGTAGCGCGGCTGCTTTCTGCGTGTTGTCGTGTCCAGTGTTTGTCAAAATATAATATAGATGAAAAAGACTTATTTTTACTAGAAAAAACCTCTAACAAGTTTGAGAACCCCGGTCCCCGCGCGAGAGAGAGAGTTTCATAACATATTCGATCTTAAATGACAAGGTAAGTTCTATATATTAATTTGTATTTTTATTTGTTTCAGGTCACAAAAGGCGGAGCTCTCACTCTGGTATCTCTATGGAAGTCACAGTTCGACGACTCGGAGGAAACCACAGACAACGAATGGAAACAAGAACAGTTACAGGTCAGTCATAGACATACTTTATTATTTTATTTCTGACATAGGACTTGAACATAACAGATGACAGTTCCTGGTGGTGGTTGTGGTAAAATGGTCTTCGTAAAATAACCTAATATGGCCGGGATATCGGCTCGCAAACTGTAAATAATTATGACGAATTCAGCAAATGATTCTAGACACCTTAGCGTACAACAAGTGCGTGTCGGACCACGCACAATGAAGGGTTCCGTAGTTGGAATGAATTTATCCCAAGAACAAACTTAACATTGTAGTTGAAAAACATGTTCTCCCATACATTCCAACTGAAAATGTAAGTTTGTACGCACAATATTGAGAGATTTACCATGTTGTTTTAAGAGCACAGACTTCTTATAGGTTTTCCTGTAATCTATAGGTATAGAACTATTTTCTGAATTTTAGGCACAGTAGTTTCGGAGATGAGGGTGGAATGGTAAATTTTCGTCTATTTTCTTAAATAACTTAAATACAATTTACTTTAAAATTATGAAAAAAATATATTTAAGATCCTCGCAGTAAACCCTTTCTTTTAATATGTCACACGGTACGGTATTGCGAAACATTTATTACAATTTTCTATTTGCCCCCCAAAAATAACCTTCATATTCAAAATTCATTTATTTACGTTACACGTCTGTGTTTGGGTCGCAGAGATTCATATGTGTACCAAATTTCAACTTAATCGGTCCATTAGAAAGAAAGAAAATACATTTATTTAGCACAGACTAAGAGACACACAATACACCAGATAGTTAGATAATAGTCGTACATCAGGTAAAAAATAAGATAAAAATAAAAAGTGCAAAGTCCGATGTAAGAAATTAGCAGGAAAGTGTGCCTCACGGCTGCGCCAAAAAGGCCCAGTTCAGCAAAAATGCCAAACAACTGGTGCCATTAGATTCGGAGCAAATTGGCTGTGACAGACGGACGGACAGACACACGAGTGATCCTATAAGGGTTCCGTTTTGTTTTGAGATACGTAATCCTAAAAACCAGTTGTTTCTTAGTAAAGTGACACGGACGTAGTCGTTACGGGTTGTCAGAAGCCCAAAAGTCTGACAACCAGTCTTACCAAGTGTTATCGTGTTACCTAGGAACTGGGTTGTGGAGGTCAGATAGGCAGTCGCAATTCAAGTCCATGTAAAATACTAGTTTTCAGCTGCGTCCGATCAGACTGGAAGCTGACCCCAACATAGTTGGGAAAAAGCTGGCAGATTTGATAATCTCGTTACAATAAAGTCGATTTTGTTACCTCTGTTAGAGGTAAAGTAACTGCGAAAAGACTGTACTTTGGGACAGTTCAGACTGAAGCGAATCACGCGCGGGATTCGGGACGCAATTGCGCGCGAGTATAAAGCCTTGTACGGACTAAGCGTTCCAGTGTATGCGTGGTCGGTTACGCGACTAAAACGAGAACACAGGAACGAACGAACCTGCAAGGTACAGACGCCAGCATATCAAGCTACTACAATCTGTCAAATTTCTTTAATAGATTTTCAACTTTCTTGCCAAAGCATAAGGTTCAAAGTTGATTGGGAAAATTTTACAGTTTCGGGTAGCTTGATGTGCTGGCGCCTGTACAAGGCTTTAGGAAGTTATGCGACTAGTCGTGGCTGTGTGAACACCTCCATACAAGTTCGTTGACACAATCAGTGTGAGCGAATTTCTGGAGTCACCTTAAAATAAAAAAATCAAAAGTCAGTATTTTATTCAAACTAGGCGCGACTTACGAGTTGTAGGTCGTAGGTTCGAACCCAGACAGGCGCTTTACTTTGTGTAAATTTTATTTCATCACCACTGCTCTCAAAAACGGTGAAGGAAAACATCGTGAGGAAACCGGCATGTCCTAGAACCAAAAATTCGAAGACGTGACATCTACCAACCCGCACTGGGCCCGCGTGGTGGATTACGGCCCACTCCCTCTCACAGAGAGGAGGCCTGTGTCCCAGCAGTGGGAACATTATAGGCTGATTATGATTATGAGGCTGAGAATCAGCACTTTTCGAACGTCAAAATTACAAAAGACAGTCCCCCAAAACGCCCGATCTTCACCACTTCCTAGTGCTTTCGCTGGGGAGAAGTGGCGCAACAAACTCCCCAATCATTCCTCCATCTCATTTTGATCAGAGCTTCAGTCTGATGATGATGGAAACATAAAATTAAATAAACTGGAGTTCACAGACGTGATCGATATCTAAATGATGATAAAAAAAAAACATTTTTAAATCTCATTCATAATATGATACACTAGCAGCACCCTGCGGTTTTACCTGCACAAGTGTCGATCCCGTGGGAATTTAGGGATAAAAACTATCCTATGTCCTTTCCCGGGACTCAAACTATCTCTATACGAAATTTCATCTCAATCGGTTCAGCGGTTTAAGCGTGAAGAAGTAACAGACAGTAAGCGTGAAGAGGTAACAGACAGACAGACACACTTTCGCATTTATAATATTAGTATGGATTATTATGGTCTTAAGGTAGATCTAGTTGCGAGCTCGAACTCACTGATAGGTATGGCCAAAAAGCACGCTGTCATCTGACATCGTGTCCGACAGAGATAGTATCAGTGATGAGCAGTTCGACGCTAGTCTACACGCACAACGTCTAGTTCTCACGCACACAAACACCGTTCCAAACGGAAACGCGCGTAAAAAATATGAAAGTCCTTTGGAAAATCGAGTTTTATGAAAAAATCACTGCATAAATCAATTATAAATAAAGTTAATAGAACTCTTTGCCGGTACCGACTTAGTTTTAAAGATTTTACACTTCTTTCACTAGTTATTTACACCTAAAGTTACTTTAAATTAGCAAGAAAAACAAATCTTTGTTGGCTCATAATTTTTTAATGGCTTTTTATTTTATTATTCTGTTTCCGTACACACAAAATTAATAATAAGACAAAACGATTTCATGTTTAACTTTGGATGTGCATACGCCAGCACATCAAGTTACTACAATCTGTCAAATTTCTTTAATAGATTTTAAACTTATCGCCACAGCATAAGGTTCAAGCACAGTATAAATAAAGACATACAGTATTGTATCTCGGCCGTAACCTTGATGTAAATGCCTACAGCCGCGCGGTACGTAAACATGCGATAGGGCTGCCCGCCTCCAGTATTTTAATTACATTTGCCTACTTTGTGTTTCCATTTAGTTTTGTTATTGTATTTTACTGTGTGTACATAAATAATAAAATAAATAAATATACCTACTTCTTTTTATATAAACAAATAAAATACTTTGTGAATTGAATAGGAAGTGTTTAATAAAAATGCGTGTTGTTTTGATCGCCGCCGCACGACTCCAGTTAGTGAGCAGCGCGCTGTTGCTATTCAAATTTCGAACTAATCGCCGCGCGGCGCCAGTCAGAAGGCAGCGCTAGCGCGCTGTTAAAATGGCGGGAAAGCAAGTGTGCATTCACAGATTGATTTTATTTAAAATTAAAAAAAACAGTTTATTCGGTAATTTAAAAACTTGGCTGCATGCTCTAGTGTCTTTGCCAACATTTTCACGCAGCCACGGCAGAAAATAATCCTCGCGCCATTTTTCTCAAATTTTCTTTTCTTTGTACTTGTATTGTGAAATGTTTTTTTTTTCTGTTTCCTCGCAAATGTGTTAAAAAACGTCGTACGATATACGTGCGTATTGGTTATAACATCTTAACGCACTAATATCGTAATGTACTATTACAGAATTATAATCATTAATCTAGTCTATAATTATAAGTCATCAACACAACTCTCTAAGACCATGTAAGTCCAAAGAATGATGATTTCATGAAACAGTTATTCTTATTACAGTAACAGTTATTCAATAAAAATAATTAATTTTATTCATAAAAGTATGCAATCATTTCATTAATGTTTTGTTATGATGTTGTCACGTTAAACTATCGTCCGTAAATCGACTTTACAGACAACCAATTTTTTTCTAGTATTTTTCATACACACAGTACAATAAACAACTATTATTAATAATAAAAACCACGTCTTTACTTTGAATTATACAAACTAACAAAACACACATGCCCCGAGGTTTTAACACAAGCGTACCTACCGTTTAATGATTCATGAACCGCCTATAACTACCTACCTCACTCGTGTTTATCACTTTCCTTTACTCTATTCACTTCATTTATTAATCCAGACATCTTTTTTTCGGGAGATAAAATGAAATACTTATCCATTAAAAATACACACATTATGTACCTACCTACAAGTAAGTAATAGCTATTTATTCACCAAGGGGAGTAAGGCACAGATTACTAATCGAGTGTGCATTTGAGGCCCGACGCGAAGCGGAGGGCCGTAAACCACACGAGTTTAGTAATCTGTACTTACCCTCGAGTGATATATACTGCTTTATACTACACTTGTTGTACTACATTAATAAATTGCTATCATTGTCACTGGAATCACTCGTTTTAACTTGTGATTTACACCGCCAAACTTTAAACTTTACCAAGAAAATTGTTTCTACAAAATACGTCAACACTCAAAAACACTCAAAACGCTCAAAAACACTCAAAACACTCAAAAACACTCAAAACACTCAAAAACACTTAAAACTCTCAAAAACACTCAAGAACACTCAAAAACACGCAAAAACACTCAATAACACTCAATAACACGCAAAAACACTCAATGACACTCAATAACACTCAACAACACTCAATAACACTCAACAACACTCAAAACACTCAAAACACTCAAAAAAACTCAATAAAACACAAAAACACTCAAGAACACTCAAAACACTCAAAAACACTCAATAACACTCAATAACACTCAAAAACACTCAAAAACACTCAATAACACTCAACAATACTCAAAACACTCAATAACACTCAATAACACTCAATAACACTCAAAAACACTCAATAACACGCAAAAACACTCAACAACACCCAAAAACACTCAAAACACTCAAAAACACGCAAAAACACTCAATAACACTCAAAACACTCAAAAACACTCAAATACACTCAATAACACTCAAAAACACTCAAAAACACTCAAAACACTCAAAAACACTCAATAACACTCAAAAACACTCAATAACACTCAAAAACACGCAATAACACTCAAAAACACTCAAAACACTCAAGAACACTAAAAAACACTCAAAACACTCAATAACACTCAATAACACTCAAAAACACTCAACAACACTCAAAAACACTCAATAACACTCAAAAACACTCAATAACACGCAAAAACACTCAATAACACTCAACAACACTCAATAACACTCAACAACACTCAAAAACACTCAAAACACTCAAAAACACTCAATAAAACACAAAAACACTTAAAACACTCAAAAACACTCAAATACACTCAAAAACACTCAAATACACTCAATAACACTCAAAAACACTCAAAACACTCAAAACACTCAAGAACACTCAAAAACACGCAAAAACACTCAATAACACTCAACAACACGCAAAAACGCTCAATAACACTCAAAAACACTCAAAACACTCAAAAACACTCAATAAAACACAAAAACACTCAAAACACTCAAAAACACTCAAATACACTCAAAAACACTCAAATACACTCAATAACACTCAAAAACACTCAAAACACTCAAAAACACTCAAAAACACGCAAAAACACTCAATAACACTCAATAACACTCAAAAACACGCAAAAACACTCAATAACACTCAAAAACACTCAAAACACTCAAAAACACTCAATAAAACACAAAAACACTCAAAAACACGCAAAAACACGCAATAACACTCAATAACACTCAAAGACACTCAATAACACTCAAAAACACTCTATAACACATTGACACTCAAAAACACTGTATAATGCTTTCTGTCTCATTTTCTCCCGTTTAACACTCAAAAACACTCTATAACACTCAATACACTCAAAAACACTGTATAATGCTTTCTGTCTCATTTTCTCCCGTTAAATCTTATAAATGTCTCTTTTTACTGTCGCTTTTTCGTTTCATAAAATTTCAAGCCGCAACAATGCCAAAGAAGTTTTCACTTCAAAAACAAAACGCGTTAGTAATGAACGCATTATTAGCCTGATTTTCAGGGCAGTAATGAAATTCCATACAATATAACTGCCTAGATTTTTGAGAAGGTTTAATGAACAGCTTTCAAGCCCTTTAGTGGGGTAGTATTGGTACACTTACTAAGCAAGTGTAGTATAAAATTATTTTATAGTCTTACCTTTCAGAGTTTCCAGGTAATCTAAAAAAAGTTATCTCTGGATGCGTTATTGACGAATTCATGCAACCAAAAACAGCACAATATAGCCTACTCGTCATATTAAAAATATGTACTTGAATTTATTTTTAGTGAAAAAATCGCGCGGTTATTGTTAAAAAAAACAACACACCGTCCGTTCGTCACTGCGACACAGTCGCGACTGTCTGCATGCTGAGCGCATGCCGTGGTCGAGGCGCGTAGGTATAGCTCGCGTTTCGTCCGTTTGTATGAAGACGACGTACTGTATGTCTTATTTATACTGTGGTTCAAGGTTGATTGGGAAAATTTTACAGTTTCGGGTAGCTTGATGTGCCTGTGTCTGTACAATGTCAAACAGGGTAGTAATACCCTCCATAAATTTTATGGAAAAAATATCGACTAGTGCTTACCTAATGGTATAACATCGTTGACGTATCATTTTTGACGTTGTCATTAGCATCTCATATTTTTTTTCTTTTTCTGTTGAGGTTCTAAGTGTGGTCATGGTTTTCATAGACTAACTGTTAATAAGGGAATATTATAAGTAAGGACCAATAAAAAAAAACTCCTTACTTTATCCATATCCATAAAAATAAAGTGGCAAGTATGTTCACGCGGTACCGGTTGCCCGCAGTCGCCGGAGCACCGCGGCGCGCGCGCGACGTCCGCGGTGTCGTCGTGCTCGCCCGGCGCGCGCACGCAGCTGCACGCCAGCACCACGCAGCACACGCCGCACACCGTGCAGCAAGCACAGCTACACCAGGTATCATCTACATCAGTTATCGCCAAATTCACCAAAATATTCAGCAGCTATCACCATAATATTCAGCAGTTATCAAAATCAAATTCAAAAGTCATATATTCAAACTCAGCTGAGAATTAGCACTTTTTGAACGTCTAAACACATGAATTATATGAGACAGTCCCCAAAACACCTTTCCTTCACCACTTCCTATTGCTTTAGCGGGAAACCAGAAGTAGCGCAACAAAAACTCTCCAGCAACACTGCTCAGCAGTTATCACCAAAATATTCAGCATCTATCACCAAAATATTCAGAAGCTGTCACCAAAAATCTTCGCAGTAGTCACCACAAGAATCGCTTACATATATGACCACAACCACACACTCACCATGACCAGTTATCACCAAAATTATGAGCAGCTGTCACCGAAAATCTCCGCAGTGATCATAACATGAATCACTTATGTATATTATCACAACCACACACTATGACCAGTTATCACCAAAATTCTGAGCAGCTGTACCCAAAAATCTTCACAGTAATTACCACATGAATCACTTATGTATATTACCACAACCACACACCATGACCAGTTATTACCAAAATTATGAGCAGCTGTCACCAAAAATCTCCGCAGTGATCAGCACATGAATCGCTTATGTATATTACCACAACCACACACTATGACCAGTTATCACCAAAATTATGAGCAGCTGTACCCAAAAATCTTCACAGTAATTACCACATGAATCACTTATGTATATTACCACAACCACACACCATGACCAGTTATTACCAAAATTATGAGCAGCTGTCACCAAAAATCTCCGCAGTGATCACCACATGAATCACTTATGTATATTACCACAACCACACACTATGACCAGTTATCACCAAAATTATGAGCAGCTGTACCCAAAAATCTTCACAGTAATTACCACATGAATCACTTATGTATATTACCACAACCACACACCATGACCAGTTATTACCAAAATTATGAGCAGCTGTCACCAAAAATCTCCGCAGTGATCACCACATGAATCACTTATGTATATTACCACAACCACACACCAGTTATCACCAAAATTATGAGCAGCTGTACCCAAAAATCTTCACAGTAATTATACCGCATAAATCACCTACGTATATGACCAACCAACCACACAATCTGAGTAAGGCACTCACGTAGTATATTAGCAGCATTCGGGATGTCCTTGAATATAATTATATATAGAATAATACAGGGTGGCAGGGCGACGCGCAGTCTGTTACCATAAATTAACCTGATTCTGAATCCCCCCAGCATTGAAATTTTTCGTCGGGTTTTCTATGAAACAACAGTTTTTTTTTTGTTAACCTTTGAAAAATTTTTACGCTAGTCCTAGAATCATCTGTTGAATTCATGGGTACTGTTGGCGCGTCGATGTCTCTACCACCCTGGGCCTGTACAAACACATGCACACCTCTTATAATGTACAGACGCCAGCACATCAAGCTACTACAATCTCTCAAATTTATTTTATAGATTTTCAACTTTATCTCTAAAGCATTAGGTTCAAAGTTGATTGGTTCAAAGTTGAGAGACGCTTTACGGGGTTTGCTCCTTTTATACATATTTTCCGTTTACATTGAGGTCAGCTATTGATTTATATTGGTTTCATGCGTGGTCGCCATTTTGATTGTTTTCAAAATGGCGTGACAGTAGCCAGGCTCCATATAAAAATCTTCAATACCCTTTATCAAGCTTTTTTTTCAACATTTGTTGTTTAGTACAATTTATATTCATTGTAAGATTTTCTGATAAATCTCCGGCCACACTGACTCGAATCCCGCTCAAGACGAGAGACGTGACTGCCTGCGTCTTGCATCGGAGAAGCTTGAAAGGCCTTTAAACATTACACGATTTCTCGGGCGCGCCTGTCGTGTGCCCTGCCTACCAGTTAGGGCGCCGCTTATTAAACTTACACTGGAAAAACTACTGTCGTAACTTAAGGCGCGTTTCCATTATGCAAGTGATTTGCATACTAGTTGCAAGTTGCATGCAAATTGTATAGTGGAAACAACAACTTGCAAACAAGTTGCAACTTGTATGCAATTAGGTTTAAACTTGTACGCACAATAATCAAGTCGGCACATTTGCACGCAAGTTGCAAGCGCATGCGGTGGTGCATAGAGGATTACTTTGTTTATGACTTTATTACTTTGTAAAAATGACTGTACAACTAGAACTAACTTGTATACCACTAAAATCTTGTATGCAAGCTGCAAGTTGAACAAAATCGTGTTTCCAATTCAAATCACTTGCACACAAGTCTGACGTCATACATGTATGCAAACACTTGCATAATGGAAACGCGCCTTTACTCACAGTCGTTAGTCGAACGTGGAAACCTTTGCACGTCTAGTATTATGACGCCACTTTATCTAAACGTCAAAAACTTGGGTCCCTGCGGTGCTATTCTGTAAAAATCTCACCGTGAAAAGTTAGGTGAAGTGAGTTTGTTTTTGCTACGAGTTGACACTATTGACAGCTCACTCCACGCTCACTTCACCTAAATTTTCACGGTGAGATTTTTACAGTAAGTACCGCTGTGTACTGCGGGCTGGGTGAGCGCTCGCGCTGGCGCTAGGCCTGGGGGGGGGGGGGGTGACGCTCGAGGCGGCGTCTTTGAATCGATTTGGTTTTCCCATCACTAAATAGTGCTTGTGACGTCATAGTAGGTAGTTTCAAGTACCTAATAAATATTAATGACTAAGCCAAATAAAGACTTGGCTAAAAAGACCCAGCAATCAGGCCATTAAAAAAAAAACATAGTAGTCAAAAAAATGGCACGCTTGGTTTTCATACAGATCGTGATACTTGCGTTATCTAGGTTTATCTATATCTGTGGTTGTTTCTGTCTCGTCTTTTTGTTAGTCCAGACAGGGCTTAACCCAAGTAACATTTTAGGTTTTAGAAAGGTTTTGGAAAGGTTCTAGAACCTTTGTATGGAAATCTGTTCGTAAGTCTTAATAGACTTAATAACGTTATATTAAGCTTATATTAACCTCCTGAGTGCAAAAAGGGCCCAAGTTTTAGAACCTTTCTGAGAGCTACAGCAAAACCTATAGCTCAAATTCAAAACCTTTCAAACTACTTACACAGAACCCAAATATAACCTTCACAACCTTAATTTAACGTTAATATTACCTAACAAGGCAGCTTTTAAGTTCTAAATTAGTCATGGATTTAACTCAATGACAACTTAAAACCTTTTTGATGGACATGAATTAATGCCTTTCCAGGACTCTCAGGTTTTAAAATGTTTCTGTGTAAGATTTATTTTACCAATCGTGGATTTAAATACTTATTTATAATGGCGCCATTCCCTGTCATTATACCAAGTTTCAAAATGGCTAGATGTGTTATATTCATAAAAAATAATAAGTTGCTTGCTGAAGTCAGGAAAAATCAAAAAAATAGTGCGACTGGCACTTTATCGTGAAACTTTAGGATAATAGTGCTGTATACGAGACGGGCCTTTCGCAAGTAAAAAATTTAGAAGATATTTTAATGAAATAAAAATTATAAAATTAGTAAGTTGCATTAGAAATAAAACTTCTATTCATATAAAAATCATATATTTTAAATCACATAGCACACGTTACTTAATTTTGCCATGATGACTTAAAATATTGCTTTTTGTTTAGATTTTTTTTCATTTTAGTAAAAAAATATGGCTGGCGTTAGGAAATTACTAGAAAGCATTAAAATTAACATTTTCAGAACTGTAACAGCTAAAAGCTCTTAATGTTTGCCAAAATAAGAGCTACAGATCATCTCGCGGAGCTACTTAAAACTACAAGGCTGTTTTCGCAGCTTTAAGGTTATCGCCAGGAGTAGTTCAAGACTTGACTACTTGACTTGACTTTAAGACTTTAATACAACGGAATGCTTTGAATTCGCGGACACAACTAGGGTTGCCAACTTTTTTTGACAAAAAAAACGTATAAAGTGGTTTGAATAGGAAAAAAATAAAGTATTAGAAAGAAAAAAAAGTATTTTTCAAACTGTATGTTTTTATTGCTTTAAACACGTATTTTTGTGTGCTTTTAGCACATTTTTTTGTTGTCTTTAAATGTTACAAAGCTTGTTTGACAATCAACGTTTAAATTTAAATAAACAAACAATTCGTTTTTAATTAAATTTATTGATGCTCTATTTCTCTCTTCTCGCCACTTTAGATTCATTATAGAAAAAACTATAGGTATATAGGGATAGGTAAATTATAAATCGTTAAGTACCCATGATGAGTATGTTTTACGCATCACAGTAAAGGTTGAAAATAAAGTATTTTCGCATACTTTATTTGTATGTAAAAGTATAAAGTATAATTACCAAAAATAAAGTAGGATACGTTATTATAAAGTATGGTTGGCAACCCTAGACACAACTAACATTATTTGAGGATGCCTGTAAAGCTTTAAAATATTCTTGTAGGACTTTAAGCATGCCTTCAGCTCATAAAAATAGCTTATTGGTTTAGGTTTTCACCACGCAGTCCTAATTTGTTTACTTAGACAACTATAACACTACCTATAAGTTTTAAGTAGGTTTTAGAAATTACTTATAAGCAATTTCAACATTCCATAACTTTATGGTTATATCAAAGTTAAAAATTAAACCTTTAGATCTCACTTTAGCATAATGCTAGCCTTTCCAGAACTTAATCAAGAGTCTACGACAACTATAAGTTCCTAGGACTATATGCTCTTGAAACACAAGTCAAAATAACGTTAATTTAAACTCTTGTCAGTGGCTCCAAGGTTGTAATAATAAACAATTAGTTTTAGGACTTATTAATCATTCTCAAGTACTTAATATGACTAGATAGCAAAGCATTAACCTTTTTACGACCCTGGGAAAACCTAAAGGCATTTTCTATAACCTAGGCCCGAATGAAATGTTACTTGGGAAGACTACCCCTTTTCTATTACGCTTTTTACGCATCTATCTGGTGTTCAATGAACTGTTAAGACTATTCCATCAATCTAAACACTCGCCCTTTGTTACAGGCCGCCCAACAGCCAGAAAAGACATCACCACCAGCCACTTCATCAGCTCCTGCCCCACCACCACCCATTGTCGTAGCCCCAATCCCACCCCCACCGGTCCCATCTCCCACTCCCACCCCCACCCACACACGGCCGATCACTGCCAGACAGCATAGCGAGCCTGCCCGAAAGTCAGAGCCGACTGCTAGAAGGAAACAGTTGCATTGTCTTTATATACCCGGGATTGATGCGTATCCGAAACTTCAGCCCAGTTTGCCGAGGTGCTGGTCACTTCCTGCCATCGGTGAGTTACTTTACATTCTACTTATACGGACGCCAGCACATCAACCTACCACAATCTGTCAGATTTCTTTAATAGATTTTCAACTTTATCGTTAAAGCATAAGGTTCAAAGTTGATTGGGAAAATGTGACAGTTAGGTGTAGCTTGATGTGCTGGCGTCTGTACGTTAAGGTCGATTTACATCGACGAGCGAATGCTCATTCTATCCCCACTATATCAAATTCTTTTAGTGTAAACAGGCGTAGAGCATTCTTTCGTTGTTCTTAGTACGTTCGCAAAGATTCTATGGAATATTCTAAGAATACTCGCTCGCTCGATGTAAACGGCGCTAGAGCGCGCGAACAGTTGCTTAGAGCGTTCTTGCGTGTTCGGACGTGCTCGCGCCCCTGAGCGGTCTCTTCAAAGCGTTCTTGTGTTCTAGCGATGCTCAAATGAATCTTCAGGTGATCTAGCTATCGTTTACACTAAAAGATTACGAAAGAATGCTCTTGTTCTAGCTCTAGCTCTTTGTTCGACGCTGAATACGAGTTTTCGTTTACACTAAAAGACCACGAAAGAATGCTTTTGTTTTAGCTCTAGCTCTGTGTTCGTTTGATGTAAATCGACCTTTACGTCATAATTTTACATAGCAGTATTGCTATTCAGTAAAAATCTCAATAGTATCAATCCTCTAGCATCAGGTGGAATGATAGCTCACTTCACCTAAGTTATCACGATGAGATTTTTACTGAATAGCATTACAGGCTAGAGTTTGTGGTGTTTCCCGAAATATATTACGGGGATTACAGGACCTAAACGCCAGTTTTATAATGCCTAAAAGTATATGATCGACTACAGTAAACAAAATTAGAAAAATATATAATATTCTTCAGGATATATGCTAGTTAGATAGTGTGTTGAAAACATAATACAACTAATTGACGACATGATTGTGCAGTGGTTAAGCGTTTGACTGTTGAGCTGTGTGTCGCGGGTTCGATTCCTGCACGGAACAAATATTTGTATGACCTACAAGTAGTTGTTCTGGGTCTGGCTGTTTGTGTATGTGACTTTAAAAAGTGTGTGTAAAAAGTAGAGTATCCTCCTCTGGGCTAAAGGTGTCTTTGCCTTGGGCTAACTTGAATCCCTCGCTCCATTCAGGATTCTTGTATTAACTCCCTCGCTTCGCTCGTGAGTTAAACTCTTAATTCCGAATCCTTCATTGCGCTCGAGATTCAATATGACGCCCGTGACATAAGACACAACTTTAGCCCCTCGGTGCATAATCTACTATTTTATCTCAATGTAATGAATTGTTCCCCGCCAGGCTGTCGCGTGCGCTCCCTGCGCGCGCCGCTGCTGCAGCAGGCGTCGTTCGACGGCAGCGGCGGCTCCGTGCGGTACCGCCTCGACGTCATGCGCGGCGTGGGGGCCCGGCACCACGACGCGCCCGCGCCGCTGCAGAGGGCCCTGAGTGCACCCGTGAGTATCTTGCTATGTCATGCGCGGCGTGGGGCCGGCACCACGACGCGCCCGCGCCGCTGCAGAGGGCCCTGAGTGCACCCGTGAGTATCTTGCTATGTCATGCGCGGCGTGGGGCCGGCACCACGACGCGCCCGCGCCGCTGCAGAGGGCCCTGAGTGCACCCGTGAGTATCTTGCTATGTCATGCGCGGCGTGGGGCCGGCACCACGACGCGCCCGCGCCGCTGCAGAGGGCCCTGAGTGCACCCGTGAGTATCTTGCTATGTCATGCGCGGCGTGGGGCCGGCACCACGACGCGCCCGCGCCGCTGCAGAGGGCCCTGAGTGCACCCGTGAGTATCTTGCTATGTCATGCGCGGCGTGGGGCCGCCACCACGACGCGCCCGCGCCGCTGCAGAGGGCCCTGAGTGCACCCGTGAGTATCTTGCTATGTCATGCGCGGCGTGGGGCCGGCACCACGACGCGCCCGCGCCGCTGCAGAGGGCCCTGAGTGCACCCGTGAGTATCTTGCTATGTCATGCGCGGCGTGGGGCCGGCACCACGACGCGCCCGCGCCGCTGCAGAGGGCCCTGAGTGCACCCGTGAGTATCTTGCTATGTCATGCGCGGCGTGGGGCCGCCACCACGACGCGCCCGCGCCGCTGCAGAGGGCCCTGAGTGCACCCGTGAGTATCTTGCTATGTCATGCGCGGCGTGGGGCCGCCACCACGACGCGCCCGCGCCGCTGCAGAGGGCCCTGAGTGCACCCGTGAGTATCTTGCTATGTAGGGTCTTGAATGAGCGCAGGTTCCTGGGTTTGAGTCCCAGGTCAAGCAGTTTTATTCGGTTTTCCATTAGGAATTTCTTAGTTTAATACCCCCCCCCCCCCCCGTGCCTCGGAAAGCACGTTAAGCCGATGGACCTGCGCCGGATCTCTCTCCGGTCGTGTCGGATTGCCGTCCCATCGGACTATGAGAGTAAAGGAACAGAGAGTACACTTGTGTTTCCGCACACACTTGTGCACTATAATATCTCCTGCGCACCTGGCTAATCTCCGTTGAGATTGTCACCGTGACCGAAATCGGTCAGGACGATATTAGGGTTAGCTTCCAGTCTAACCGTATGCATCTCACCACAACACAGTTGTTAACACGATACTTTTGGTACATCGTCTTCACATAATTTTGTAATATAATTTTTTTAATAAATTTTCCACATGAGGCTACCTTTTGGATGGGACAACTAGTATAATTCTTCTTTGTCCTTGTAATTTGTGACGTTCTAAAGTCTATTGTAATGGTCTTATTGGAATATACGATTTGACTGCAGGTTGTCAGACTTTTTGACAACCCGTAATGACTGTTAAAGCCACAAAGCCCTCTTTTTTTAGCTAGTCCTTATTTATTGTTTTGTGTTCCCAGAGCCTGTCCAGCTCGTCCAGCGCGCGGGCCCCGGCGGCCCCGCCCGGGTCCCCGCCCGGCGCCACGGTGTCGTCGCGCCTGGAGATCCGCGTGCGGCCGCCCGCCCGGGACGAGCCGCCCACCTCCGGTACAACGTACACATGTTATTACAACTCACTCATTCGTTTTATCCCAAACTGCACTATGATAGTTTGGGATATAATGCTAAGCATATTAAGACAGAGTGTTCATACTCTATAGAAAAGGGAGGATCCTCCGACCAGACGGGTGTCGTGTCTGGCGGGCAACTGCCCGATGATTCATGTCGGGCTGTTGTATATATGCTAGTTGCGCGGTAAACTCTGCTTGCGAGATGCAGGATTATGCGTGACGTCAGCGTGACGCGTAGTTCGCATGTGGCGTTGTAGATACCGCTACAACTCTGATTGAAAGCAATTGCTATTCATTTTGACCACGTAGTTATTGCAGTTTTCTATAATACAGCAGATTTTTTTTTTCTTTTGATAACCGACGAAAAACGTCTACGCTAAGGTGTCTAGAAGCATGTGCTGAATTCATGGTTTCAATTTGCGCGTCCTTTATGGTAGGTACTAAGTGTGTGCCCGATGAGTTTTTCCATCGGAAAAAAACAACAACTTCCATACAAACTCATCCCCAAATTAACCCATTTAGGGGATGGATTTTCAAAAATCCTTTCTTAGTGCTCATCTTCCGTATAAAATGTCATGGTTATAGACCCAGCAGTATAGGTTGTGCATTGTCTGTCAGTGTATTAATGTATTTGAGATTTTTATTAAGTAGAAATGGCATACATTTTTAAGATTTCCTTAGGCCAGGTAAGCATGGGCGCGTTTTTCCCGTGCCGATTTTTTCGCGCACTGGATTTTGAACATACTGCTTAACGCCGAGAGTTTAAAATCCAACAACGTGTTTTTTGACGCGCTGGAATGCGCTCTGTTGGATACTCAACACTCAACAGTGACAGTTGAAAATTCTGTGCGCGATATTTTTGCGTCCAAGCGAACGTAGGCCTAGTCTTATGTCTGTAAACACGAGCATTGTAAAGTAAATAAAATTAATAATGTGTGATGTTGCAGTGAAGATTCAGTCGGTGATCAGCGGCGAGACGCGACCGAACCACGACGAAGCATCGGTCTACTACGACGCGACGGAGCATCACCGGGACAAACGGTAAGACATCAACATTCTGCTGCCCGTATCACAATTTACGGGAAACGAACGAACGCTTATTTAATACCAACTCTAATTAATGATGTTCCAACAAAATTCCAATCGGAAATAACAAACAATAACTATAAAAATAAATACAAAAAATTCTTTGATTCTCTTTGAAAATGCATCATACTATTGTCTGTACATACCTAAATTTCATTCAATAAGTGATTAGCATCTTCGTCGTTTTTAGGGTTCCGTACCTCAAAAGGAAAAAACGGAACCCTTATAGGATCACTTTGTTGTCCGTCTGTCCGTCCGTCCGTCTGTCAAGACCCTTTTTCTCAGGAACGCGTGGAGGTATGAAGCTGAAATTTATATCAATTACTCAGGTCTACTGTCCCTTGAAGCTGTGAAAAAATCAAACTTCTAAGCCAACGCAATCAAAAGATACAGCCGTTTATGCCGCAAATTTTCGACACTTGCAAGGGAATCAAAACCTACAGGGTGCTTCCCGTGAACTCAGAATCTTGAAATTTGGTACGAAGCAACGTCTTATACCATAGATAAAGGAAAAATTACGAAAACCATAAATTTTTAGTTACATCACATAATATATTTTTTTTTAATAATTTTAAACTTACTACCCATTTCCTCATAAACGCGTAGAGGTATTAAATTGAAATTCATACCAAATACTCAGGTCTATAATACCTTTAAGCTGTAACAAAATCAAACTTCTATGTCAACGCAATCAAAAGAAACAGCAATTTAAGCTGCATATTTTGAAACTCGCAAGTACTCGCAAGGGAATCAAAACCTAAAGGGTACTTCCAGTCGACCTAGAATCTTGAAATTTGGCATGAAGCAACGTTTTATAGCACACATAAAGGAAAAATTCCGAAAACCTTAAATTTTTTTTTTTTTTTTGCAATGTTCAATGTGGTACTATTCATAACTTTTTCAGTCACCATTTACAGGTCTGGTTCAAATTTAATACTTAATTAATATTTTTGAACCAGATTTCTAAATAGTGACTAAAAAACTTAGTAAATAAATAACTTTAATAAAAGAACTTTCGCAAGTCTGCTGCAAGGCTAGTATAAGTGTTTCAGTTATATTATAGATAAATGATAATTATGTGTTAATATAAAATAAAGGATTACTTAAACGATAAAGAGATCTTTGTCTTAAATTTATGCTCCTCCATCTTTCCCCATTGTAATGTTATGAATTTCATTTTGCAATAAAAATACCATAGTTATGACTCGATTGTCGTAATGAACGAACTTTGTAAACCTTGCAGGTTTGTACGGAACCCTCGGTGCGCGAGTCCGACTCGCACTTGGCCGGTTTTTTTTCTTCATTATGGTTGTTATTTACTAACTACCTCACAATTTTTTATAAACAATATGTTACGAGTATAATAACTAAGTTTTAAGTTAGTTTTTAAGATTGCTTAAAGTGTTTCAACATCCGGACAAACCTATTGAGGTTTTTGTGATGTTTAATGTTTGTATTTTGTTTAGTTCCTTAATTAATAAACAATTAAAAAAAAATATCAGTAGACGGCGCAGCATGTCTCCTTCCATAACCCTCATCGTCATCTGCCTTCTTTTTTCTCAACTATGTTGGCGTCGGCTTCCACTCTAACCAGATGCAGCTGAATACCAGTATTTTACATGGTGGGACTGCCTACCTGAGCTCCACAACCGTTACTGGGTAATACGATACCCCTTGGTAAGACTGGTTGTCCGACTTTCGGGCTTCTGACGACCCGTAACGACTGTCAAAGATCCACGAATGACAGCCGGGACCAACGGCTTAACGTGCTTTCCGAGGCACGGAGACTGCTCTGCTGTTGAATTATTATGATCAATAATAAAAACAAAATTGGTCTGTTATTTATTACTACAATGTCAGTACAAAAAAATAATCAAGTAGGTACCTAGTGTAATAAATTAATTGCCAGTAAAAATGATAAAATGGGCAGATTCTGAACAAAGTACTTTCAAGTTACTTTTATAACAATAGAGTCTTATTCTCTTTGATTTCAGTTCCTCGACCCGCAGCGGGGAGAAGAGTCAGAGTCCAGCGGTGGAGAGGACACGGTTAGACGCTATACCGGACAGGTAGGAGACTAAATACTTGTGTTATTATTTATGCACTTTTTCTTGAGTTCCGCACATTGGTGTCTATAGAGGTAGGAGGAACTGGGTTGCAAGTTCAGTCATGCTCCGCAGTGCGGGTGGAGCCTCCCGTGGTTGGAGCCTCCCCATGCGGGGGGGGGGCTGTGTCGGGGTGTTAATAGGTTGAAGTCCTTTTATACCCTGTTTTTGTCCAAACATAAACGGCCTAGCGGTATGGCGCGGTAAACTCTGCTTGCGCGATGCAGGATTTTGCATTACGTCATCGTAATGCCTATTTTGCATGTGGCGATGCAGAAGGTGCAATTAAAGCGAATATTCAGCATTGTTTATAAGCTCTTGCTCTATATTATGAGCTGGTATGAAACGTTGCTCATTTTTGGAAATATAGTAACCATCTGCTTTACAAAATGCAAAGGAAGTTAGAAGAAATTTTAGGAGCAGAGATAACCAATTAGTATCATAGCGGGGGGTCGTTTTTAAAAATAATATGACTGCACTTGCAATTGATAGGTACACACTTTTGTTCTCAATTCTGGTGTTTCGTTATTAAAATATTACTTTTTTTTAAATAGCGCTTTTTTTTCTATTTTTACAGGAGCATCATAGCAATTAGTAAGAAAGAAATCACCAATGCTGGCGGCGACGGATCACAGAGTTTGCGAGATGTAAGTGAATTTGTGACTGATGTGTGTATTGAGGTTCAGGTGTGTTATCGTTATCTGATAGTCTGATAAGTTTAGCTGTTGTCGAATTGTTGCCATTGCTTCATATGATAAATGATTTTATTTCTGTAAGTAGGTTTGCACAAACACTTTTACACGTCAATCATAAATTTTTTAAACTAGATGAGGTCGGCGTTTCCTATCTGACTACTGAGAAGAAAGGCCGAAACAAACTCAGAGGTCATAGTCTCTTTTAAAGTCCAGACATAATCTTGGTCAAGTTATATGAAGACCATGTAGGTCGATGTCTGAGATGGTCTTTTGAGGAAAGAACCACACAGATTGAGAGGACCTGTCCAGTCAGTGCACGCATTTGTCAGAAATCATGCAGCTCAACTCAAGACTTAAGGAGCTCAACGATTCGACGAACAATACCAAAGAAAGGACATTTATGTTCAAACAATGTGTCTGCTCAGCAACGTAAATAACGCAATGAATGTTGTTGAACTGTCAAAATGGAACGCAATGCTACTGATAATGTGTTACGCAATTACGCTGCAGTTTAGACGTGTTACGTACTTTTTTTGCATTCTGTCGATGTGCTAATGTTGTTTTCTTGTCCCCAGCGATCCACAGGCAGTGCCAGTACATCCCGCATCCCGGTAGCCTGCGGAGCCGAACAGAGACTAGCCAAGTGCGCCAGCTGGAGCGGGGACGGACCCTTGTCCCCCGACGTGGCGGATCTTACGCCCGGTTAGTTTATACACATACAGTTAAACCAAAGAATGTTTGCGCTTCGATAATCTTCGTGTTCTCGAAATAGCACGAACGTAACTCACCACAGAGTAACCCCCACAGAGTCAAAGTTTCTCCGCAGCCACATTGGTACTTAAGCCTATTATTTTTCTAAATTACTCCCCTCCCCTCCCCTCCTCCTTCCTAGACTCGTAACATAATAAAGACATGTAGTTTTTTCTCAACAGCACTACGCCGGCGTCGCCAGAACGCGGGCGACAAGTACGCCGTAGACCCCGCGCGGGAACTGAACCTGCGGTTCGCGCGCCCGAGGCACCGACAGCCGCCGCACCATCACTCTAGGTAAGTGCCCGCAGTCAGCATAGATTCGCGGCCGTAACAAATATGTATTTACAGAATATAATGCCATATGTAAAGGGAAAGAATTGCTCAACCTACAGGGTGTTAGGCGGAGGGTTAGTTAGCCACACAAGGGGGGTGCGGGACGGCTGAGGGAGAGAGCCTCCCGTCCCAGCCGCCGCGGGAGACGCTCCGGGCGTCGGGAGCCGCGCGACGACTCCCGGCCACCGTAGGCGCGGGCCTGCGGGCGGAGAGTAATGGGTAGCTCACCGTCCGATCAGGACCAGGCCCGAGCTGGACAAGCGTACGTGTTCCACGCGCGCCTCAAAGAGATGTCAGCATGAAATGAAGGGGCCCGATAGGGCCGAAGCCTGCCGGGCCAGCGGGATTGTCCGAAAGGGTTACCGCTCGCCCGGAACACAAAGGGCTAAGGAAGGAACACGGGTGGGTTTTAGTCAGTAAGAGTCTGACACTCCCTTCCGCTCCACCCAGAGCGGGAGGAGTCATTTGATGATTTCCCATCCTGGAAAAAAAAAAAGGGGGGCTGCGTAGGTAGACCCATTTAGGACACACCAGCATCAGGTATTGTACCTGGCAAATGCTGAGCTGGACTCCCATTTGGTGCAACCATGAGACACACACCGCCCAGTAGCGATCGACCGTTATAGATGTTTATGAGTTGGGTGTCTATAGGTCAATTTATCTTTTCATCATTGTAATTTTTTTTTCACCTTTTGTGATGTTTTTAATACCTGTATTGTGTCTTTTGTTGCACTGAATTAACGTTTTATCTATCTACATGTATATTTAGTTTGAAGACCTTAAAGGTTCATAATTTTTTTATATCATGTTTTTTTATAGTTTTTCTAGAATTTCCAAAATTTTTGCTTTTGACACCTACGTTTTTTTTTTTTATCCTTTATTAAAAAGAACCAGGTTCTTAATAATTAATTACAATCTAGCCTATAAGACTAATAAGCAATTTTAATCTAACTTAATTTTTTACATGATAATTATTTTAAAACTTAGAATAGTGTTTATTGTACTTTACACAAGTCCGTTCCACTTTCTTAGAGTCTGATATGATGATGTAAACACTTTGTTCATGTGTTATTATGTGTGTCATTAGCACTATTATTTCTACACTTTTTACACTACACTAACTCAAAAGGTTTTGTCCGTTTTAGTCTTCGCACTATATTTGTTTGGTCTAACAGCTGAATTGCCTCGATGTTCACATGTCGGTGGAGTCGGTGTTCATGGGCCTCAGCAAATTTTTGGATTATGTTGGTGACGGGCTCCATTTTTAGGTCACGATGGAGGTCGTCATTTCTTATATACCAGGGCGCATTAACAATACTCCTGAGTACCTTATTCTGGAATGTTTGTATGATTTTGATGTTGGTCGGCTTAGTACAGCCCCATAATTGGATGCCATATGTCCATATTGGCATAAGGATATGCTTATATAATAGGATTTTATTATGTATCGATAGGCAGGAATCCCGTCCAATCAACCAATACATGTTTTTAAAGCGCATTTCTAGTTCCTGTCTTTTCTTTTTGACGTGCTCTTTCCAACGCAGTTTTGCGTCAAGCGTTATGCCAAGGTATTTGGCTGTATTTGCGTATGGCACTTGTTGACCATTTATGAAGATTGGGTGGTAATCACAATTCATGTTGGTGAAGTCAATGTGAAGTGACTTCGATTCATTTAATTTAATTCTCCATTTTTGTGCCCAGTCATGAACTTTATTTACAGCGATTTGTACCTTTTTGATTGCTTCCGTATGGCATGACCCTGTCGCCATAATAGCAGTATCGTCCGCAAAGGTTGCAATAGTATTATTTTCCAGCTCTGGTATATCATGCGTGTACAGCAGATAGAGGACTGGACCCAGCACACTACCTTGAGGCACGCCAGCTTTAATAATTTTTAATTCGGAAAAGGCATCCTCGTGCCTTACTCGAAACATTCTATCTGTAATGTATGATTGCAGGATATCGGCAAAATCATTGGGCAGCATTAGTCTTAGCTTATATATCAAACCCTTATGCCAAACTCTATCAAAAGCTTGTGCCACGTCTAAAAATACGGTGGAGCAGACTTTTTTATCTTCAAGTGTTCTCTCAATGATGTTGGTAATTCTATGTACTTGGTCTATTGTTGAGTGTTTCTCTCTGAAACCAAACTGATGGTCAGGGATCAGATTTCTCTCGTTTATTACAGGTTTTAGGCGTTTTAAAAACAATTTTTCAAACAGCTTTGATATTATAGGCAACAGGGAAATGGGCCTGTATGATGATGCTTCGTGAGGTGGTTTACCGGGCTTTGCAATCATAATCACCTCAGCAACTTTCCATGGCTCAGGAACATGCTTTAGCACAAATGCAGCATTGATGAGCCTAGTAAGCTTAACGATGGCTTTACGCGGGAGATGTTTTAGGATTTCTCCCGTAATAAGGTCATACCCTGGCGACTTTTTTAGGCTAATGTTTTGAATTTCCCTTGCAACTTCTTTTGGGGTCACAAGCTTAATTCTTTGATCTTGCAGAATATTAGTGAACTGCAGGTTGTCTATAGACCTGTCATTTGGCTGAAAGGTATCTTCTAAGTGATGAGCAAATCTTAGAGCTTTTTGCTCATTGCTTATGGCCCACTTTCCGTTACCATCTCTGATAGGGGGAATTGGTGTAATTGGCCTTTTGAGAGTCTTTGTCGCTTTCCAAAGAGAGTATTGCGTTGTATGGTCGCTGCTTAACTGACGTAGGTTAGTATTGAAAGCCTCATCTTGAAAAGTTTGTATTTTTCTCTTCAGTCTTTTCGTAAGGTTATTCAATATAGTTTTATCTTGCGGGAATCTAGTTTGTTGCCATCTTTTTCTTTGAGTCCTTTTTTCATGTAATAGGTCTATTATTTCCTTTGGGTAGGTATTTCCTTTAAATTTCTTTATAACTTGTGGTGTGTTGTTCCATGCACATTGTTGGATATTGTTGCTGAACTTGTTTACTTCAAAATCGAGCTGATCTTTGCTTTTTAATGAAGTTTTTAGGTCAATAATATTTTGCAGATCTATGCTAAAACTTTCCCAATCTGTAAACATATTGACTAATGTCAGGTGGTTTTCTCTTAGTAATATTTTGTGACTCAATTGTAATAATATCGGAGAGTGATCAGAGTTCATGTGGTACCCCTCTTTCACACTCAGATAATTTGTTGATATGTTTTTGACGAAGAAAAAGTCGATAAGGTCTGGTAGTTTCTGTGGGTCAGTCGGCCAGTAAGTAGGTTTTCCAGTACTTATGACCTCACAACGCATGTCTTTCACTGCGCTTAGAATCTGTCTTCCCTACACCTACGTAACATTTCTTTTACATCCAAGTTCTTTCTTTTTTGTTATTTTTTTGTGTTTTTAGTGTACCTATGATGTATCTTTGGTCTAGCGATGGCAATGGTATTTTTATACAGGTTTATACTTGGGTAATTTAGTATACAGGGTTATATTTGGGTAATTTTTATATAGGGTTAAATTTGGGTATTTTTATACAGGGTTATACTTGGGTAATTTTTTATACAGGGTTATACTTAGGTAAATTATTATACAGGGTTATACTTGGGTATTTTTTATACAGGATTATACTTGGGTAATTTTTATATAGTACTACATTGGATTAGGTTTTTGTACAAGGTAACTCGGGTAATTCTCTGTGCCGGTTTTAACTGGGGTATTTTTACACAGCCGCAGCATGTCGCGCGGCGTGCCCGCGCTGCTGCTGTCGTCGCCGCCGGCGTCGGGCGGCTCGTCGTCGTCGGGCTCGCCGCCGCCGGGCGCGCCGCCCGCGCCGCCGACGCCCGCGCCGCAGCACAACGCGGCGCGCGCGCGACGCTTCCGCCCGCTCTCCATCGCGCCCTAACACACGCACGCCATGTGAGCGGACTAGCTGAATGCATGCATACACGACCGTACTACATATTTTGAGTTTATTGAAAAAGTGTATTAATTGTTCAAATTACTTTTTTTATTCAAACGAACGAAATATGTAGAAAATTCCTGACTTGGACCTATAGGGGGTCGCAATTGCATTTCTTCTCCACTATCACGCCTTAAACGAGTCACCCTGTATATTGTGTTGAAATTGAAAAATTTTAATTATATTTTGTTTTGTAAATATTGAGTTAATTTTAAAAAAGCGGTGCGTTATTTATTTTATCGTGTGTGTGTTTTTATGTGTCGGTTTGGTACTTTGTAGAGTAAATTGGGGTCATTTAGTACTGCCAAACGGCCCGATCATCACAACTTAAAGTAAAGTTAACTTAGTATTTTCATAATTGCCACTGAAAGTACCACATTAGGCACCTAAAAACATCACTAGAACATTAATTTGCTATAAATGCTTAATATAGTGTTGTATCTCTTAATTATTTATTAGTTACATTTAAAATGCCACGTTGACACTAAAAGCGTCCACGTGCATACAAAGTGACATTGAGTAGGTATACATTTACATTATGCCGTACTTATACAACTTTGGCTGTTATAAAGAGATGATCGGAAAACTTCGGATTTGTAGAGCGCTATCTGCGGTGCTATTCTGTAAAAATCTCACCGTGAAAACTGAAGTGAAGTGAGCGTGGAGTGAGCTGTCAATAGTGTCAATTCCTAGCAAAAACAAACTCACTTCACCTAAGTTATCACGGTGAGATATTTATAGAATCGACCGGCTGTCTCGAAAATAAATGTTTTATAATAGAAATCGAGCTGTCATTCATGACAACCAGTCTTACCAAGAGGTATCATGTTACGCATTAACTGGGTTGTGGAGCGTTTAAACTATGTACTAGTATTCAGCTGCATCCGGTTAGGCTGGAAGCCGACCTGAGCGTAGTTGAAAAAAGGCTTTATTTTTTATTAAAATAGCCGTTTAGTTTTATTGATTAATTATGTGGTTTAAAAAGCTCTCTATATTATTATATGTTTAAGTTATTCGAGGAGGCAACGACTAAATCATGACAACGACAGGGACAGCGCTATACAAATACGATCTCAAACGACCATCTCTTTCTAATATTCGAAATATGTGATTGTACGATGTAGATAAATAAAGTTTCATTGAATATGGAGATAAAAAACAAGGGAAAATGTATAAAAGTCACTTTTCTTGGATCGATAATGCTTAGAAAAGTCAATAAAAATGTATCTTCTCTTGCGGCTTCTGTCCAAGGTGTGCTCCGCGAACATTTAAGTCTCTCCACTTTATGTATTATGTAGGTACATTGTTATCGTAAAACACTGACTGTTACTGAAGGATTTTCTAAAATACAGCTACACAAAGAACCTGCCAGGTCTGCCACCACGCTGTGTCATAGGATTGGTGATCACATATCAATGAACGTAGTAAACTCTATCCTATTCTTTCGTACTATGTAACGTAGAAAAGTGTCAAGGACTGCCTTCAAAACTGCCAAGGCTTTAAAGGCGGTTAGTGACAGAATTTTATTGGTACTATCAGCTCTAGGGGGCCGTTGAAGTATTACGTTAGCGGATTTTTTGCAATCATTAATCCCCCGTCCCCCTCGTCAGCAAAAGTAAGCAAAGCTCTTACCCCCCCCCCCCCCATGCTTACGTAACAACTTGGTACATGCCTTTTTCAATGTGTTCACTAGAACACATGAAAAATGCAAGTACCAATGTTCTTGTTCAAAGAAACTATTCTTTATTTATTCATGAGCAGCAATTATATGCGTTTCAGTTTCAAGCATAGACAAGTAGGGTTGCCGTATATGTTCAAACCAAAATCGACTAAATTTTGGAGAAAATCCGAAAAAGTAAAAAATAAATACTGCTGACGTCATCACCATCCAGACTCTCCCATCCCCCATGTCTTCAAAAATAAGCAAAGCAAAGACCCCCTGCGCCCCTGTAGTGCTTAAGTAATACTTGAATGGCCTCTAGATGCTGCCTCGTGCTTTGTGGTATAACATAACATTTTATTGGCTTTTCTAAGCAATAACGATATAGCTAAAAGTGATATTATCTATACAAATTGTGAGATTATGGTATCTCTCTTGGCAAAAAAATGGTGATCTAAGGACGGTGATTCTCATTATAGTAATAATTTCAAGCTGCAACTAATTGCTTGGAATGCAACGTGCTATAATATATATTATATCAATTACTTAAGGAGACATCCTGTTTCTGGACGATTAGTCAATAGAATCTGTTGTCGAGTGTCAAGTGAACTTATATGGTTGGTTGTTGTTGTTGTTCAACGATTAGAATAGGTAATATGAGAGGCAGACAGCAGATTTACTTGAATTAATTCAGAAACTTAGGTTAGATATGTGTTTTTAACTAAAATGTCACTTAGAACATGCATTCACACGGGCCAGTGCGTGTTACTCAGTTTTAGTGACAAGAAGATGTTCTAACGATTTTAGTAACTAAACACTACGTTTGTGTAAAAGAGGTTTTAGACTCAATTAAAATGTTATCGTAATGATAAGTTGCGTTAAATATTGCCGAAGTAAGATTTGAATCGAAGACCTTTCATATCTCAAGTTGAATTCTTAGCTACTAAACTATAAGTGATATAGTTTTAGTTAAAAACGCATATTTAAGATATACAAGTTGTTTGGTAGGCTAATGTTCATTCTTGAAGGGTAAGCGGAGTTTGTAAAAACAGGTAATTTTAACCCGGAAGTATTTATGCACTGAATTTGAATTTATAGTCAAAGTAAATACTTTATTTCAAATGAGCCAATTACAGGGACTTTCGGTCAGTTGTTGTTTGGGGGAATTTCTCGAAACGCACCAACTTTAAAACGCACCAAAAGTATTCCGCGAAAAATAAAATTATATATTAATCAAAATAAAAACATTATAATTTTATTCCTTGAAATGCATCAACGATGAAACATAGAGAAGAGCATGAAGGATTCGTAATAAATGATATCGATAGACGTTTCATTTGGTGCGTTTCGAGGAATACCCCGTTATTTGTATCGTGGTCAGTTTCATTCAAAATATTTATGATCCTAAGAAAAAGCTAATGTCCTCAAAGAATACTTGCAAAGCGATGACATACATATACTCCCGCCTTCTCCCCTCGGGGGTAGACCGCCACCTGCTACGATCCTGACCTCCTTTAGCTTCGATTAATTTTGGGTTCAAAACATGTTTTAAGCCCCACGCCGTTTAAGAATTGACATTAAAAAACCTATCTGTATAATAAAATTGTTATATACAAATAAAAACGAGCATGTCATGTACAAAATTCGTTTCTACCCCCTTAACAAAAAAAGTTATAATATTTTACAAAATGGGTGCAACATAGTTCAAAATTTGTTAATATATGTATGTATCGGCTGATTGGAAAATAATATTTTAATACTTCTCTATCCTTTACGTCGGTATATCGATAGTTTGAAGAGTATCGATATATCGATGAAACGGTGGGATAGCGTAATTTTTAAAATACTTAGTTATGGTTAAGGTATAATAATGTTTACGCTTTTGAACGTATTGACTGGGCTATATTGTTATTGTGTTTCTAATTGTCGATTATTTTGTGTTTTAATCTGTACACTTTTGTAAGATGCTGGTTTTAAAACGATTCTCAAGTTGATAGCAAACATAACAACACGCCTGTAATTCTGAAAGTTTTGCTACATATGCTCAAGTCCCATGTAACAGGGGGCGAGCCTGCTGCCATTAACCGGGCACAAATTCAGAGTCCAGACTTTTACTGAGAAATTCCACATGGAAAAACTCAATCACACTTTTCCCGACCTGGAACTCAAACTCAGAACTTCTTGCTCAGCAGTAGCAATTGTAGATCACGAGACCAACGAGGCAGCGAAAGTTAAAATAACATTAATTACTCCTTACAAAGGATTCACAGATAATCTATAATATTAGCATATCAGCCTATTTACCTCTTTTACATATCCCAAGAAAAGGTCAGTCGTAGCAGACCGATGCTGGACATAGGCTCTCCCTAATACCGTCATTTATTGCAAAAATAATTGTTAAATATGATAAAAACACAAAATAAATCGACATTTAAAACATTAACAAAACAGGAAACAAAATATAATAGATTTATAAATGATTGTCACAAGTTTATGTTGTAATAGTTAATAAACAGGGCATTGTGCAGCAGTGTTACATTTTAAAGGGTAAAAAGGGGTCACTTTAACCCAAAACAAAACCACCCTGTATACTCCCTCTAAAAACTGACATCGCTGTACAAACCACCGTGTATACATCGCTCAGAGAGAAAATGAAAATATTAGTTTAAAATCCTACTCAGTGGTGTTAGTACTATTACATAAGTACTGCACATATCATCACGCCTGTGTCCTCCGAAGGGCTGGCAGAGGTGTCCAGTACGCCTACATTTTGCAAGTTATTTAATAGTACTGCACTGTCAAATAATAATAGTATGGACGAGTTTAAAACGAATATTATCAGGCGTATGTTTAGTTTGATGATCTCGGCATGACTTTTTAAATGGTATCATTGTAATATTGTTTGGGTGACTGGCAACACAAGATTCATAGACAACATGGAACGATTAAAAGTTAGCTATTTTATAGACAATAGAAGCAAAAGTGAATAGTCAAGGGCTTGTTATGTGATAAGTATGCGGATATTGCGAGAAAGCAGAAATAAACAGCACACTGACGTTTATTTCACAAGTCAAGATGACATATAAGAACCATAGATAAACTATACTACATTAAAAAATGTGTTGCCAGTTATCTAATGAATATTATAATTATATCAATATGATGTGTGATGTGGTTTGTGTGCGTGTGTATACTAACAGTTAGATCACATCGCGCCTACATTCCCCGAGGGTGGGCATAGGTGTATATTGAACTCTCTCGTTATACATAAGTAGGTATTCACGCAGTGGCGTAACTATACCGTTTGGGGCCCGTGGCAAATTCAAGGGGCCCTCCCTCAATGTAAATGTAAAGAAGCTCAACCAACGTTATAGTTTTTTTTTTAATAGCACATCTCCCGCGACTTCTTCCGCGTACATTACATATTTTCCCCCACACAATTTAACACCTGACTGCTTCTGTCCTTATGTTAGGATACTCCTGTGCTAATGGCCCTCTCGGGCCCCCTCTCCCCCTCTGGCTGGGGCCCGTGGCATTTTGCCCCAATGCCACTGTAATCACGCGCACACAACTGCCCACACGATACTGTATAAACGTATATATATATATATAAATAAATATATATATTAAGTAGACGCCATCGCCATTCAATTCTAGTCTTGCTGCTTAGTTACTGCTATGTAATGATTATTATTAAAATATTAATAGAGATAAGTATTACGATATTATTAAATATTAAAAAAAAGATATCTGAAGCTGGGCTCAGCTTCGCTCTTGTCTTAAGCGTGGAGCACACTTGTAACACGCTCACACTGTCGTTGGGTGTCACAACTGTAGCCTGACTTGTAAAGGAACACACTTGTGACACGTTAAGGCGAAAGCACCAGGGTAGTCCGTGAAATTCAATTTTTTTTACGTTTTTTTGCAATTTGCAGCTCAATATCTGATTGTATATTGATCAAAATATGATTTGACATTATAAAATACATATATGTATTTACAGGATTGTAGTAATAAAAATCACCAATCCATCCCTCTCAAGTTCCAATTACCTTATTGAATGACTATGTCATCATGAAATCATGTGTCGTGTTGTATTGATGCTTCTAACGATTATAATTCTATAAAAAAAAAAAAAAACATTTTATACCGCGCCAATTATATTTTGTTCAACATACAACCTGACTGACACTGATCTGCATAATGCAAAAACGGATGGAAATTTGAATGTTGCGGGCTACCGAAGCTCATCACCTTTAACAGTGTCGTCGGGTGAGACAAGTGTAGCCTACAATGTCGTCTAGATTCGCAGACACGCTGCCGTCTCAAGATCGTACGTTAATATATATATAAACTAAATCATACATGTATCTACTAGGCCCGATGCCACTCGCACGCCTAAATATAATGTTAATTTGCCATTTATTTTATATCTACCGAATGCACAATGAACTTTAATAAAAGGTAATTGTCCTTGTTTATGTGTTTTATTTATTTGCACGTCGAACATTTTATTCCCAAAAATTAAAGTGCCGGTCAGAAAAAAAGTAAGTACCTACTGTTTTCTTATGGGAAATAAAATCTTGTGCATTTTTTACTATTACAGCGAGTCTACAATATTAATCCCGGCTGCAATTTGAGATTGAAAATGCCAAAAATCATATTTTTATAACAATTTTTTTAAGCATAACCTTTCAAATATACCAACTTTTAATCGATCATAACATCCCGAACATGTAACCATTACAACATAGACCAATAATTAACCCCCTTGGCTGCTACTTGGGTTTAAAAGTACAGACGCCAGCACATCAAGCTACCCGAAACTTTCAAATTTTCCCAATCAACTTTGAACCTTATACTTTAGCGATAAAGTTAAAAATCTATTAAATAAACAGATTGTAGTAGCTTGGATGTGCTGGCGTCTGTACCTGGTTTTCAGTCCTAAGCCTGTTACTCCATGGTAAAAATGGACATGAGCGTAAGGTATACATTCAGCAGTTAGCGCTCAAGACCAATAATGTAGCCGTACTGTGGTCTCACATTTTCATAAAAATTTTTAAATATTAAGTTTCAGTATTTCTCACGACCGACCACCTTTTTCGCTACAAGACTAGGGATACCAGTGTCATCAAAAAATAATTGCCATGATAAAAATAAAACTACTATTTTGGAAGAAAGCAAGAAATATTTATTACGCGTTTTATTACAGATTTTACCAAAACGAAACTGTTATCCTCAAAACAAAATAAAAAATCTTTTTGTCCTATTCATTAATACATAATTAAGCACATTTTACTTCATACAACTTCTTACGACAAATGCCTGAAAGCCGACCCCCCACATAGTTGGGAAGAGCAGATACGGTTTCTTAAGGTGAGTATACACTAGAGCATTTTCTCGAGCATTACCATGTAATACCACGTTCTTACGAATGGTTAAATACAGGCAAAACTCAGTTTCCAAAAGCATTTTCATGTAATGTAACGTTACAGCGACTGCTCGACGTAATGCTCACGGTGAGCATTGGCGCAGCTAGGGATTTTGTCTAGTTTTTCAGCCGTCCAGCTGACTACAAGGCCTAACTCTACAAACTAGATGTGGGCAAAGTGTATCATTTTTGCGATTGGAACATTTGTATCTCAATCACTGAAATAATCCGAAACATTGATGTTTCATTTGGATCGTCGGCTAAAAGGATATAAAATACAGAATCAAAATCTGTGACAGTATGAGTGATACACATCTCATTTGGTATCTCTTTCTGACTTGTGATTGTAATTATGTCGCCCGTTCACTCGCGATTCGCGAGTCTATAGTTAAGTAATTCAGTGTGTCTCAGTCTCCCTCTCTTACTCGCTCACTGCTCAGTCGCCTCGCGAGTGACGCGTCACGCGGAATGAGCACAGTGCAGTTTCAGATCCAAATGTTGCGTTTGAAACGTTGTTACAATCTTTTGAATCACTTCAATGATCCGGATCAGTGAGTCGGTTCCGTAAAGAGTTACACACTCCTACTACAAACTTTACATCTTGGTCAAAAGGTACGGCTCTAATAAAAAGCGAATAAACAGTAAGTGATTCTTAAATACTGTCGATTTTTCTAGGGTGGGCAAAGAAGTTTCTGGTAGGTAGGTATTGCCCACCTTTGCCGCCCCCTAGCTACGCCCATGACGGTGAGTGAGCATTTACCCATAACATTTCTTTCTAACTTGCGTTCATTGTTAATTATTGTGCGTTCTTGAAAGCTCGTGCCTTGGCTCGATAAAATGTTACTCCAATACGCTCGTAGTTTTTAAAATCAGGTTGTAACAAAATAACGAAACATCGAGGGTCGTGTTCGTTAAGCGATTCAATAAAACGGCGAATGCTCGATGTTTTGTTACAATTAAATGCTCTAGTCTATACACACCCTTAGAAGAGCGGTTTCGTGTTCATTTTCACCAGTTTTTCACATAAAGCTGTCAAAAAACGCTCTGTATCTGGACAGCCATTGTGTGACCATTCATGGCCATTTTAAGAAATCAATGCTTTAGCAGATGACGAGAGCCACAGGGCAAAACTAGTCATAGATACAACTATACCAGTCCGTTACTAGTTTGTTGTGCAGAGTTCATGATGGCTGCAAAATCTTTTACTTCCGGTGAATCCAACATGTCCTCTAAAGAAATATTCTGTTCTCTTATATTCTGGATGATATCCTGACTGAAAATTTTATCTCCTACAGGTATTTTTAAAGATTCAATCTTATTATCAGCTACAATGACTGGATTATGACTAACGTCACTGTGGTGCCTTTTCACGTGATTATCCAAAAGAGACTTTCTCACCGATTTATAATCACAGAACTTACATTTAAAAGGTTTGTTACCCGTATGTATGGTTTCATGACAAAGTAAGCTCTCTTTTCTCGTTGCCTTATAATCACAAAATCGACATTTTAAACCATTCCCCATATGCATTGTAGACACATGTTTTTGAATTTCATACTTATGTTTACAGGAGTAATTACATTCAGTGCATTTGTGCGGGTAGTGACATTTCTGATGTGTAACAAATTGACATTTGAATAGTGTTGTAAAAGTACATTCTAGACATTTCAATTCTGCTTCAGATTGGCTGCGTTTATTGTGTAAAGCAATTTGGTCTTTAGTTTTAGTAGAGAACTCACAGTTCACACATTTGTAGGGACGGTTCTCATTCCCAGTATGATGTCTTTGGAAATGACGTTGCACGGATGCTTTGAATCGAGATGTGTATTTGCACATTATGCATTGGTACGGACGGTCTTTAGAGTTAGATTCAATGACTCTAATACTCTTCCAATCAATCTCACAGTTCGGATCCAACATGTAATTATTACATTTCTCGTGAACGCTTAAATTTGCCTCATCAATTTGGTTTGGTATCGGTTCAAATTCAGGGAGATCATATTCACCGCTGGTTTCGTTCAATTTGAAATCAGGAGCTTCATCATAATGCATAGATTTATGTTTTTTTGATTCACACATGTACGTTGTCTCAAATTCGCAGCTGGAACATTTTATTACATTTGTCTGTTTGCTTCTCCGTTTATGAACGTTCAATCTCCATCTTACTTTAGTTGAAAAATCACACAGATCACATTTGTTTGCTTTCTCGGAGACTTCATTATGTATCTTCGCGAGATGCCTCGAAATATGCCCTTCATACTTAGTCACAAATGGGCATTTATCACATTTAAAAATGACTTCTTGCTTATTATGTACTTTACTATGCTTCATATAATTATGTCTGTATGCAGTAGCATAGTTACAATGCTCGCATTTGTACTGCTTTTCCAACTTATGCTTTCTTTTATGGGCTTTTAAATTCCATTTGAAGTACGTAGTGTATGGGCATTCGTCGCATTTGAAACTTTCAAGTTTATCATGTAACGCCTTCAACTCGTGTTGGATCATCATATGCCTTTGCAAAGATGTTGGATACTTTGTGGTGTAATCACAGATATCACACGAAAATGGTTTAGCGTTGGTGTGACCTAATACATGGAGGTTCAGGCAGTTTTTGTAAATGGTTGTGTATTCACAGGAATCACATTTCAGAGATTTTTTTTTGTGATGCGTCGGAGTCTTCTTTTTCTTGTAGTTTCTGGAATATGAGATTGATATGTTAGAAAATGTTTTAAGTGAGCTTGGACTAAAAAAAACCTTGTTTTATAAAAAGAGAGAAATCATTTTATTTTGTCTCTTTTGAGAACCGGAATTTAAAGAGGTTGGAGGAGGCCTTTGCCAAAGAGCACACACTGATATTAAAGATTTGTACAGAACTAACACTCTGCAAAAAGGCTATAAATAAATAAATATTCTTTAGTGTCCAACCGAAACACGATTTTCAGTCGAAACCGAAACCGTAACCGAACCTTTGGCTCCTCTTCTAGTTTCGGCCGAAACCGAAACTTATGAAGTTAGGAAAAAGTTTGTTAATTAAATGACAATATTTTCTGAGAACCGTCGTTTTTCGTCGATTGTTACAGTACGATTCACGAAAGATGACCACGGCGCAGAAGGCATAAAAAAGGATACAAGATGCATTTTAAATTACTTACGTTTGATTTATTTGCATAACTAGCATTTACAACATTACACAAATTATTTAACTATCATTTAAATATTATTTTTCTTTTCTTCATGAGTTTACGTGCGCAGACGGCCGCCATTTGTGGTCATCTTTCGTGAATCGTACTGTACAAATAATTTGATGAACCCGTGATTTTGTATATTTATCAGACTTCTTTAGGCCCACGAAAAAAATACTTTTGCCAGATTTTGTGTGAAAAAAAAAGTGAGCCGTCACGGGACGCCTGGCAGATGTGAAACATCGACATTATTTTGTAAAAGTAATATGATTGAAAAGAACAGATTGCGATATAAACTAAATATGGCATAATTATAAAATAAAATATTACGATTTTTTCCAGAAAATGATGACTGTTTATTTAATAAACATTTATTTTCATTAAATATAAAAACAATTTATACAACTTCATTCGTTCAATCAGTGACTTCGGTAATAGTTATATTCGATGTTGCCTCTGACGACGGTATTGCTGTGACAATTGGTCAATGGTAACTGAAGTAGGTATGTCACAAAAGTATTGGACATCACATTGTCAAGATATCTCATAAATACAGCATCTATTGTTGTTTCGTATCTGGTAGTAGGTTCTCTTGGATTATTGTTAATTTGCAATTGAAATTCTTCTTGAAGGAACGTAATTAATGGCGTTGATTCATCTTTTGCAAAATTCACATTGAAATCTCCAGCTAAAATCAATGGTAGTTTATCTTTATTGTTTTTAAAAATTATTGAACCTCTGCGACTGTACGGAAATAATCTCTCGTGTAAAAATGAAATGATGTCATTATTCTTTTATTAGGTGAAATGTACACAACAACCATCATTAATTCACTTCCATCTTCTAGTTTAACATGTGAAGCACACATATCGCCAATAGATGTTTGGGAGACATGAACTTCTGTAGCATTTTGAACTACTAGATCCATGTTGAGTGTAGTAATATGTGAAGTATTGTTGTTTTTATAAATGGCAACTCCAGCGGCTCTAACATTTTGTCGTTTAAATTTAGCTTTACAATGAAAATTAGGTAAGTCAACTGATTCATCTGCAGGAAGCCATGTTTCAGTTAGTAATAAAAAGTTACTCCTTTGACAAATAGAATCTTGTAAATCAGTAGTATGTTTTTTGAGACTGGCAGTTTAAAGTATAAATGGTTAATTTATTTCTGGAGTTCATAAAATCAGTGATCAGTCCTTGCAATGTAGTAAGTTTGTTTAAAGATAATCTTTTAAATTCTTGCTGTAAACTTGAAACTGATGGATCTACTCTTCTTCCATGATAAAATCTTAAATTATCTTGACTGTTAGATAGAAACAACCCTTGAAGACTTGTTACTCGTGTTAAAGCTACGTAAAGTAATGGAATAGAATGACTTTTACTATACTCATAGACCATCTCGTCATATGTACATACCTCCTTGAGACTTATGAATAGTCATAGCACATCCTGATATCAATGGAAAATGATTTCTTTTTCCCACAATGGTTTTATTATTATTAAGTGATATACTTGAACTTCGACGTACAATAGGTACAGCACGTCTATCGATATTATGTTCCGCAACAAAGGCAGCGGCTTTTTTTCTAGCCACCATACCAGTGTTTTTATCTGGAAAAACGAGCCATATGCGAGTTACTTTATTTTCATCATTTTGTTCTATATGAACCAGCTTTCCAACGGCGCCGTTAGCTAAACCGTCTACCACATCTATGTTAGTTGTAATAATATAAGGTTTTCCAATAACAAAATTGATTTCGTATGGCAAACCTCCTGTATCAATCACTGACATTTTGTGTAATTTTTGTCTCATATTTGCTTCCTGCTCATGATTAGTACAACCAGAAATAATGTCCATTGCAGTTGAATCTATTTTATTTTCAGTTTGTAAAGCTAGTATGTTATATGCGTTAACTGATGCATTATCATGAAATAATCGTACACCACTTGGACACCGGCTCAAGGCTTCTTCTTTTATAAAAAATCTAGACTCGATAACAGCTAATTCATCATCATTTAAAATAATACCACTGCCAATTTTTGTGAGAATAGAAGCAAACATTTTGTGATCTTGACGCATTATTTGTGTTAATTCGTAGAATTTTAATCCTCGCCAAAGTAAGGGCCCGACCATCCGTTGTTTAGACTGCTTGTAGATTGGAGTTGCACGGACTGGAGGTAATTGTCGCAAATCCCCAATAAAAATAATGTCTAGACCACCAAAATTTTCGTCAAAATTTCCGGTTATTTGCTTTAGTCTTGCGTCTATTTGGTTCAAGAGCTCGGCACCAATCATACTGATTTCGTCAATTATTAAAACTTTGACATATTTAAATAAGCATCGATATTGTTGTGCTGTTTCTATTAACAACGGAATTAGTTTTGACAATGATATTTTCAATGCAGTATGAACAGTGGTTCCGTTAATAGCTACAGCAGCTTTACCAGTCGAAGCAGAACCCATCATTATCAGAAAATCTGTTATATACAATTTCCATTATCAATTTTATTACAAAGGTTTTTCCACATCCAGCTGGCCCAGTAAAAAATAATTGTAAAGGTGACTTCTCTGCAGATAAATTGTAATAAATGACGTGTAAAAGCAAATCTTTTTGTTTTTCATTAGCGCTTCTCATGAGTTCGCAAAAATGATCATTACTCATAATATTTTCTCTTCTTTTAGCTATTGCTCCCAAGTTTTTAAGCGTAGCTATACGTATGTAAATCTTCATTAACAGCAGCATTCGGATTTCTGTACAATTCTTCAAAGGGGTTTGGCTCTGGAAATCTTGTAGCAATGTCTCGAATTGGATAAAACTTAGTTCCGATGCGATAAAATTTTGCATATCTTCTTTTTCTTCAGCTAATTTATGCAATAATGTTAATAAATCTGGCCACCCTATTTCATTTTGCGCTTAGTGTCATGAATGCAGTTGGCTTCCCTAGCTGCCGAATCATTGCGAATAATTCTTTTTTCCTTGCAGACAAATACCAAACTGAATTCGGTATTGACCATAGAAAAGCTAAATTAGATTCTATGCAGTTATGAATATACTCTTCGGATTGAACTTGTTCCTTAGTTATATTGGTATTTGTACCAACATGTTTAAACGCAATCGTTAAACAGTCACGAACTCGCAGTCTCATTATTTTTACAGCCATATATGTATAACAAATGATAGGGATCGACTCCTCGACGATCCTTACGTCGCAGTTCACTAGATGCCATCATAAAATGTGTAGCTTTGACTGTATACCTAAATTTTCTAAAGTGTCCCATATAAATACTCGGAAATGATAGCTCTTCAGCATGCTCATCGAATAATAAAAACTCTGTGGAATATTGTGTTGCCCTGGTGCTAATAGTAAATATTTTTCTTCATTCCATACCAAAGTTTGTTGTTGAGCAGGATATCGATGTTTTCACTAAATTCGTCAATGTTCTGTTGTGTAATCAGTGGTGTTTCTTGATTAAAGAATAATTCATCAACTGTTATTTTGTAATGCTGATATAAAGGTGTACGAATCAGATAATCCAACCATTTTTTAATTGATCCAATGTTAATTAGGCCATGAACAAAACTACTTTTATGCATCAATTTTTTTTTAATATGGACGTAAATGCAATGTTCGTCATTGACATTTCTTGGACGTAATCGTACCATTGTATCAACAGCAACAGGAACATTGATAATTTGTCCGTATATGCCGAATTGCCCTTGAACGTGTCTTAATCTTCTTATTTGCATAAAAGGAATTCGAGGAGAAATAAGCTTTTCAGTGATAAAATCTATTTTTGGTAAATGCTGTGGTATTTTTGGATAGTGAAATCCATTATAAACAGACAAATTAGGAATGTTATTTTTATCTAATGCTGATTTACAAGTAGAGCAAATTTTGAGTGTATCCACATTTTGCCCGTAAGTTATTGTGCTTATTATATTTCCAGATGCAGATGGTTTCTTTAAATCTTTTTAAACCAAAGTCGATCACAGATTGAGCAAGCATGTCCAAATTCATTATTTTTAAAGTTATCGTTAAAATATTCATGAGCTGATTTATGGTATCTAAATTGACTGTAGTTATTCGGAATTTCCGTCGTATTTTAACTTGATTGACCTCTTACATTTTGCTGAGATACTTCAACCACTAAATGCTACATTTCTTCCAAACCAGCTTCACTTCGAGAATATGTACTTATTTCATCTATTATTGGATCATTAATTATTTCTGTAAATCCGATATTTAGAGAAGTAGATAATTCTGTAATCATTTCTGCATTTTGTAGACGCCACCTTCTTTCCGCTTCAAGTTGTTTCAATTTATCTCTGTTCTGCTCCCTGTATCTTTGTTGACGTTCTCTTTTTTTTTGGAGAGCATTTAGTTCATTACCTTTCTCATTTCTTTGAATGGATAATAGTTGTGTTTCTTCCAAACTAAATGAACTTTGAGCAGTAATTATTTCTTCATTATTTAGTTCTATTCTATTCGTGTTTGAAGAGGTAGATGGTCCGGCAATACTTTGTGAATATTGTATGCGTTTTCTTCTTTCCGCTTCACGCTGTTTCAATTTGTCTCTGTTCTGCTCCCTGTATCGTTTTTGACGTTCTTTTTTATTATTATTTACTCTAAAAAAAATATGTAAGTGTTAAAAGAAGTTAAAATAAAAAATTAGTATATTCCGGTACTATTAGATTAATAAAATCTTACATAACATTAATAGTATGTCTTGTATTTAACTGATCTTGGTGATGTCCAGTTTCAATAATAATATTTTGTGACCCCTGTGATGATTGTTGGGTACTGAAATATTTATAATAAATATGTTATTAAAATATACAGAAAATTTTAATTGGCTTTAATATACTAGTAAACTTAAGAATCTTAGCTAGTTATTGTAATATATTACTAAAGATCGTAAATTATACATATCAATAATAAATGTTTCAATATAAATTCCACCATAATTAGAAAATAAATTAATTTATTAATGTTCATATTAATAACAAATAAGAAAAACATTCGTGCTCTGCATGCCATCAGCTGATTTTGAAACACAATTTTGTCAGTCTTTATAAATTTATTTTTCAATCAATTGTTTTAATGCATTACTTAATTTTAATTAGAATGAAATCAAAATTAATTTAAAAACATTATATGCAATAAAATTTATGTAAATATTAATCTACCAAGAGAGTAAATTTTACAATTACTGGCGCTTCAAACACACCAAATACCTATACACGTGATCAATGCACAGATAAATGCACACTTTTATTATAATAAAAAAAAAGTGAGCCGTCACGGGACGCCTGGCAGATGTGAAACATCGACATCGCAGTCGATTGCGCATGGCGACGCGTCGCCACACAGTACACAAGACTGTGACTGTATATGTTTATACACCATCATATAGCGTGGCGACGCGTCGCCACGGCATGCGTCGCCACGCCAGAAATTTGTTTTACGTGCGGCTATAGATGTTTTACATCAAAAACTGTCAAAATTTCAACTTTGACAGTTATTTACTGGGTACTGTTAGCATTTGCGAATAGAGATTTAGTTTTCAAATGCTCGATTCAACTCTTAACACCGCGAAATTTTAACTTTAGCAATCAGCGATTTAATCGCTATCGGAATCTCAAAATAGGTACATACCTAGCGACAATAAATAAATAAAAATGCAATGCAATGCTCTATCTCTTTACCAAACAATGGGTCATGTATGAAAATATTAAATTGTCTCGATTTTTTTTCTGCACTTATGAATAAGCTAATACCATCTACAAAAAAAGTATCAGATTTATCTGATTAGTATTTCCAGAGAAATAAATTAAATTCTGTTAGAGGCGGCCATCGACAGTAACCCACGGATTTTTATTCAATTTCCTTAGCCTACTCAATTAAAAAGTAAAAACTGTAGATAATCATAACTTGTCAATTTGTCATAACATAACCTCACTTTTCACCTCTTGCTTTGTGTTTGTTTGCGATTTTATGGATAATATATCTTTACGACGACCCTCACACTTTGAATACTGGATTAGATTTCGACTGCCTTCGCGACGACCCCCACGCTTTGGACACTGGATTAGATTTTGAGAGACCTTTGTTATGATGGATGAATGTCAGACGGTACAGATTATCTACAGTTTTTACTTTTTAATTGAGTAGGCTAAGGAAATTGAATAAAAATCCGTGGGTTACTGTCGATGGCCGCCTCTAACAGAATTTAATTTATTTCTCTGGAAATACTAATCAGATAAATCTGATACTTTTTTTGTAGATAGTATTAGCTTATTCATAAGTGCAGAAAAAAAATCGAGACAATTTAATATTTTCATACATGACCCATTCAGCATCGCTAGAAACACATTTTTTAAACCGTAGTCAAGCGGAACGAGTCGCCAAACGCGATGCAGCGTCGAAGTAATCGCTGAAACGTGTGATTTTGTTAATGTGGCCGCACGATGGATCTGTTGTTGCACTTAAGGCTCTTACACACTATGCCGGCGGTACAGCCGGCGGGTTTCTGCCGCGCGGGTATGCCGTCGGCATAATCGGGCGGCCGCAGAGCATCATTTCAGTTGTGCAGCTCGTTTGTGCGGCAAGCGTTTGTGCGGCTCAAATACCCGCCGGGAATGCCGCCGGGCTTGTTGGCGGCATGCCCGCCGGCTGGGCCGCCAGCATAGTGTGCCTTTAGATCTTGTATCAATCTTCAGTCGGGCCGAAGATTCGGCCACTTTTTGCCGAAACCACGGTTACTACTCTTTTATTCAATAAATATACATAGGTTTGAAATTTGAAATGGTAAAAATATAGTGACCGACTAAAGGTTCGGTTTCGGTTTCAGATTCGGCCAGTTTTGGGCGAAAGTGGCTGGGTGTGTGTCTTAGAAACTAATGCCATTTAATTAACTTTTTCTTAATTTTATAAATTTCCGCCGAAACTAGAAGAGACGCCGAATGTTCGGTTACTGTTTCGGCTGAAAATCGTGTTTCGGGCTGTCACTATAAAAGAGATAATACTTACACATGCTCAGTATCAAGAGGACTCTCGGCGTTGGTTTCATCATCGTCTTCAACTTCCACCTTCACCCACACGCTGGCAAACATATTTAGCATGTCATTCTCATGCTGGTCCGGATCTTTAGAGTCTTCAGACATGATGTGCTGAAAGAAAAAAAAAACAAACATAAAATGAGTTCTTTACAGCAGTGTTATCTAGAGTATTATCTAGTGATGGGCCGAATAAGGGTTTTACCAAATACGAATGTTTGGTGAAAAGTTTACCTAACCGAATATTCGGCTCGATTTGGTGCGCTTTACAGTGCATCTCCAAAATCCAAGCCTGTGCCTGTCGAGTGCGTTGAACGGGGGGTGTCGGCCCGGACTGTTATTACATCATCTAGTTAATGGCGAAACATTGACACGTGCGTCTGTTTTTGTGAGCAAAACTACAAAAAAAATTTAACATTTAAGTTTTATTTATTTCTTATGCCATAATTGTTGATTTTTTGCCATTTTTCTAGATTTTTAATAAAAAAACTTGGTCTATACTTTCATGTGTTTATGTTATTTGAACCATATAATTTTGTTTGTAGTTAGCATCAAGGCGTTGCTGGCCTTCCTTGAGGAGCTGTGGTGGATCGAATATCGGAATTTTGCCACCCGTAGGCAAAATACGCGCATTGACATGGAGTTGCGGACACCAGCCCGTATTACCTAACCTACAATTGGACATGGTCTGCAAATTAATTGGAATAATTTTGTTAAAATACTGGCTACTACTACTGGCTAATACTTTGGCTTTTGTTACAGGAGCCTGTAAAGTTACATAAAATCACACCGATATACCCTAGAGTTAGGCAGAGGTGCCTCTATAGCACACCCACATTTTGTCAGTTTTGTTTAAGTGTCATGGGGACGAGCCTATTATATTACCATCAATTGGGCACTAGTCCAGACTCCAGACTGCTGCTGAGAAATTCCAGAAGGAAAAACCCAGGAAGTTATATGTCTATACTTAAAGGTTAACTGAAAATTTAATAAACTGTCGGTTTATACTTAACTCAAACTCAAAGCATTTATTTCAAATGAACCAATTAAAGGCACTTATGAATTGTCAAGGGGTCGGTCAGTCAGAAAGATGAAGCTAGTTGCCCATTCCAAAGCGTAGTAGGTACCTATAGAGAAGAACGAGCAAGAAACTCTATGGACACAGTTTTTGCTGTATGAAAAAGTGCATATAGTGCCGAATAGTGTAGAAGAGTAACAGTGGAGTTTCTTGCCCATTCTTCTCCATACGAAAGTACCTTTTGGAATGGGCGACTAGAATCAATTCTATTTTGTTGTAATTTTTGACATTCTACAAGTGCCTTTTATGTGCCCATTTGAAATAAATACTTTGGCTGCAAAGCCAAGGGTTCAATAAGGAATGTAGTGATCATAGGGACTGATAGGACTAACAATTCATACACAATGTATACATTTACTGCTGAAAAAACTATGACCAATTCTATAATTTTTTTTTTTGTAAATTTTGACGCGCAAAAGTGCCTTCTATGTGCCTATTTGAAATAAATGATTTGACTGACTTTGAACGATATCCCAATGAGAACTAGTACAGTTGACAATGAATTTCATAAATGCCGAAAATATAAAGAAAATACAAAATTGTGCTTCTGTTGTGAAGTGATAGATACCGGTTTTGCCGAAAGTAGGGCCTTAGCATCCCACGAAATTAACAATTCAAGCAACTAAATGACCTACTGTGTGTTATCAGAAATTCAAATATAATAAAAGCGGTTGCGGCCTAAAATCAGTGATTTTCTTATCTAGTCTATTTTTGGACTATACAAAAAAAAAAACTGGACGTTGTATCTCCGAATTTGTGTGTAACACGTTCCTTTTAAAGAAAGAATCATGTGGATTATTGTAAATTAAGAAAAATGAGTACCTACTTACATTTAATTCATATTCATGAACTAAAAACAATAATTTCTATAACTACTTCTTTATTCTCATTAATTTCAACAAACGCTCACGAAAAAATCAATCCTTCATTATTGTTTTACGTTTGGAAACAATTGAGCATCATTCGATTATATTCGTCTATAGGTCTTTAGTTCTCATTAATAATTTGAAGTTTAAAAACAATCTGAATAATTTATTAATCTGGGCATTAACCACTAAGTGATTAAAGTTCACCAAGTATAATAATTGTGACACTGCTGTAAACCTTTTCGACCTTTTTAAATAGAAATTAGTAACATAAACTTAGATTACATTTTTCGAGTTTTGGTTTTCCGAACGTATTTTCAGCTGTCAGCAGTATTTGTAGCTAACTTCACTCTGCAATTTAGGTTGCGGATACACTATGTTATGGTAAAAATACTGTTTCCTTTTTCACTTTTTTACGTAGGCAACATGAACAGATTAATTAACCCTGCGTTCCGAGTTGGGAAATAATCGATTTAAGCGTGCTTAAACCCGTACCGAATTAGCGTAAGCGGGATAATGATGTCCCGTGAATCGTCATAGGAGACGTGAATCGTGATACATGCGCCATCTTGCGATAACGCCGACCATGCCTTAGAATAATATCACCGTGGGCGCTGTCAAAAATGAAAGTGTGTGTGTGAGGATGTGTCAGTGTGTGTTTTGTTTTGAGTTGCATCATTAAATTAAACTAACGTTGCATTTTCGAAATATTGTGCTTCTGGCTGACAGTCGCCACCTAACCAAAGAAGAAGAACTGAAGAAGAAATGTGGTGTTTATACAAGGAAATACTGTAATAATATAGTTTTTACATTGAGTAAGCACTGTGAGCGCGTTCACGAGCGTTCCGAATTGTTGACAGTTCTTAGCTGTCATAATCGTTTTATCTAAATCGGAACGCAAATTATTGCTTTGAGCGCTGTGAGTAGTGATGTTCAAATCCGCTATAAACTGTAAACGTGTTATAAACTATAAAATATATTCATATAGTCTGTTATTTTATACGCTATAATTATAGCGCGCTATTTCAAAACTCGGGCGCAGTCTGAACGCGGAGACGCTATAATTTACCAACACGCTATCACGCTAAACGGACTTGATGAATTGATGATGCGCGGTAGAACGCGCTATACATTATAGTCGCTGACGCTATCTTGCTATCTCGTTCTGGCCCCGCTGTGCGAACGCTATTTTGCTATCTCGTTCTGGCCCCGCTGTGCGCGTTTAAACTTTTATTCGTTGAGTAGGTCGAGGCGCTATAATATAGCGCGAAGTCCGAGGCGCTATAATATAGCGCGAAGTCAGAGCCGCTCATAGCACACGCTATACGCTATGTACGCATAGTTTGTTATATTTTGGCGCTATACGTTTTATTAACCACCACTAGCTGTGAGCGATATTGTCTTAATTCGGAGTGCGGCCTTTAACTGTCAGTGTCAAAACATATTTTGGGTGAAAATCGTAGTCGTATCTTAGATTGCGAAAATTAATAAAAAAATAAACTGAAATGTACACAGAAGTGGATGTATTTGTTAGTAATTACACTTTAATTGATCCTGAGATATACCAGCTGTGGATTGAAGGATGTTCTTGTAAGTATTTGTCCAATAAACGAAATATTTGTTATTATCAACTAGCTCTTTACAATCTAATAGAAATTCTATATTTAGCTGATTTAGGGTCTGTTTTATGGAGATATTTCATGAAAGATTGTGGTCAGTTTCTGTCTAAATAATAATTCTTCAATTGTTGTACGAGAGCCATTACCATTAAAGAGTACCTAAGCACTCTCTCTATAATTATGAACTCTATAAAGTTAAGAGTAACAGAAGCTCATTATTCAGGATCGAACTGCCTGCTGGTGATTAATTTAATTTAAATTAAATAATATGACAACATGATTTCTAAAATAAATTTAAAAAATACACTGTTTCAGTTATCCATAGTTTCTGGTAATTAATAGCTTTACTAAAAAACCTTCCAAAAATGCAAGTAATTATTTGTTTAAAAAGTATTTCAATATTTTTTGACAACTTTAACCCGATACGAAATTTAACCCTTTGATCGCCACATGTCAAAATATCAAAAATGTGCTCTCAGTGTCAGTCTGTCATGTAGTCGAACTGTGGGGTGCTGGGCACCAAGGTTAACAGGATGATCTATTCAGGGCTACATTAGGAAGATACACATAGTCAAAACTTTCTAAGTTTCTACACACCAACAATAATTTATTGCTGATATGCTATGAGATTCTATGAGACACCATTCATCAAGATGTTGGCATAGTATCAAAATTTATATTATCTACAAATGTGCACATCATTATTAAGAATAGCAGGTAGATACTGGCATTCTTAATTGTCTGAGATGTAACAACACTGCTTAGACAACCCTTTATTTTTAAACGAAAACTTTGAGGTTGGTCCTTGCTTCATCATCTATGGATATAACTAAATGTATCGTCATGTGTGACTCTAAGCATACAACAAAGATCGTTATTTATGTTATAAATAGCTGACCCGGTGAACTTCATACTGCCCCGCCAGTCGCTCTGCTCCCACTTTTTAAATCTCGGATATTTTCTAAGATAGGTATTAATTTTAATGATATGCTGTAAAGGGCAATTTCGATCTACATAAAATGCACAACGTATACAATGTACTTAATTGGATACGGGATTATACTGTATTGTTTAAAATAGCTTGGTAAATAGAAGAAAGAAAGAAAATATGTTTATTTGCTGTTGGATTTCGTATTAGTTTATAATTTTCATTGTAGGGTAGAAGTAGAAATGACTTGCAAAATGCGTCTCTATCCTACCATATCCCATCCTTTTCCCACATGCACACCTGGACTATCGCTGTCCTTGTCACCGCCGACGGTGACTGTGTGAAGACCCTCGTCCACTTGAACGAGAGTAGCGTTACTAAGAACATGCTCCCTTGTTAATTTATTATAAATTTACGGTTTGCGAATTGCCGCGAGTGCATTTACGAACTATTGTCTAAAACACTAGAAAGTGCGTGTTTATGTGGTAAACGGCGTCTGCGCGCCCCCTCGTGCGCTGCCCTGAACTCTGCAAGGACTCGAACCTTCTGCCGACCCACGCGGAGGAAGACGGCGAATCTACAGGTCAGTGGTGTTGCATGGTTCCTGCCAAATTCCTTTATCCTCATTCACAGCTTCGTCGTCCTAATTCGTGTCGCATTTGCAAGGTCAGATTTATCCACGTACGTACTTCTACAACCCCGCAATAATACAGTCCACTATCCAACCAGCTCCCAGCGTCTGGGATAAACGCAATAATTTCTATTTTCCGCACAAGTAATTGGTGTAAGGCGCCAGCCGCCACCATTATTTTATGGTCCTTCGAGCCGGATTATTTTTGGTAATTTTAGCCGCATTCTAAATTCAAACCGCATGGTCAGTTATAACTTAGCATTCACTGTACTACGTAATTAAATAGATTGTCGTTTATTCTTTGTATTTTCCCGCACCGACAACTATTTTCTTTTATTTCCGCACCCGCATTGCATAGTACAACACAACGTAAGAGTTATTTCTTTCCAAATTCATTCTATTTTGTGGTCCGCCATTTTGTATCGTTTCCTCCATGATTCGTTTTCTATATATTATAACTTGTTCGTAATTGTTCGCTAAACTTCGGCTCGCTTCGTTGGCGCTCGTTCGCATACCAGTTCTTTTGATATTTTTCACTCACCCGCAATAATTTTATTTCATTTTCGCTACTAAGTAAAATTAATTGTTTTTACGATAATAACCGCTTATAAATACTTAGTTTACATATTCGTGTTACGTACTTAAAGCCGCTATACTATTTACATTAATTGTTCACAATGGTTAAGCCTAAGAGAAAGAGTAGTGAAACGGATCTGTTCTTCGACAGTACGAGTACTAATAAAAACCAGTTATCATTATACGTAGTCAAACGTGATGTTATTTACAAACGCGTAGAAAATATTTTCGAACTTGCACAAAAAGCAAATAATGATCGACAATATTTTAAGTCGTTTTGTTCTAGTGCTTCAAATATTGATACATTGCGTAATGATTATCAACAAGCTTTAGATTCCTATAATTTATTAAATTTACAGTTGAACCCCGATTCCGAGGTCGAATATGATTCCTGGTTATCGTTTGAAGAAATGTTTTGTTTTATAAAACAGGTTTTACTCAATAACAAACCCGAGTGTCCTGAACCTGAGATTCAGCCTTCATTACAAAAATCTAATGCTCGTCTTCCGCCCATTGATTTGATGTCATTTGACGGTGATGTAAAAAAATGGCCATTGTTTTATCAACAATTTAAAAGCATGATACACGATAACGCATCGCTCACTAATAGTGAAAAAGTATTTTACTTAGTAGGTAAATTAACTGGGCAGGCGTCGTGCGTTTGCGCAGGGTTTGCTCCAACCGCAGAGAATTATATTATTATTTGGGAGGCACTCGTGCAAAAGTATGACGATCCTCGCTCACTCGCATCCGCTTATTTAAACCAATTGTTACAGTTTAAACCGCTATCGATGGCTAGTTCTGATGGGCTAGATTCATTCATAAATAATTTTGATTCATCTGTAGCAGCGCTTAAGCAATTAAAACTTAATGATTTAACTGAATTTATTTTCTTGCATTTGGCTCTGCAAAAGTTAGACGCAGATACAATTAAATTATTTGAAATTACCTATCGTAAAGATAAAATACCTTCTTACCATAATTTAATTGAATTCATAAAGGAACAAAGTAAAGTTTTGTCTCGTTCTACGAACCTTAGTAAATCGATAGATAATAATCATTCTCAGTCTAAACAGCAGCGTCAAACTAAGCACATCCCTAAACCGTCCAAGTCTTTTGTGATACAGACATAGGGTGTGGTCCAAGTGTAAGCGATAAATGCGCTTTATGCAATGACAAACAACATGAACATTTATATTCTTGTTCATCGTTTATTAAATTAACCCCGCGAGAAAGATATAATTTTATAAAACTTAATAATTTCTGTAACAATTGTTTAAGTATAAAACACAAGACTTTTTCTTGTACTTCAAAACATACTTGTTCTCATTGTTCAAAGCGACACCACACCTTATTACATTTCAATCCAACTCAAAATGATAAAACAAAATATTGTAACGTTGGTTCCGTGGTGTCCAACACCGCTAATCCTATTCTCGCTACCGCTCATGACGCGCCGCGCCCTACTCCGGCCAGCAGTCATGCAGAGTCCGCTATGACTCATTCGCTCGCCGCTTCTAATACCCCTACGATTGTAAACAATGCATCGGTCTGTACAGTTTCGTACGATCGAGCATCTCGTCATCAAACGACTACGTTGTTAGGGACCGCAAAAGTAAAGTTTGTTGATTCTTTAAACCGCACTCACTTTTTGAGATGTCTAGTGGATCCTGGCTCTCAAAGTGATTATATTTCCGCATCTTGTTGTAAGCGACTATCGCTTCCTATTTATACTCAAACCCGCTATTCGGAAGTTCAAGGCATTGGAGGAGCTTCACAAAAAATTCTCGGTGTTACTTCAGTTAAATTCACGTCTTGCTTTGATAATAAGTACGAATATTCTATGAGGCCGATGGTAGTAGGACAGATTACGTCACAGTTGCCGGACACCTGTGTTGATACCGCGTCTATTGAATTTATTCGTAACTTACCGCTCGCTGATGACGAGTTTTCTCAACCGGGAACTATAGATATACTTTTAGGTGTTAAACTTTATTGTGAAATTTTACTTTCTGGTCACATTAAAAGCGCAAATGATGGTATGCCCTCTGCCCTTGAAACGACATTAGGTTACGTAATTTTTGGTGACGCTCCTATTATTTCTCCGCAACCCGCTACCCGCACATTGTGTGCTTTTACTTCTGACTCGCTACACCAGATTGTCGAAAGATTTTGGGCAGTCGAGGAATTACCTTCGCAGTCATTTTTAAGTCCCGACGATCAGCAGTGTGAAAATATTTATACTTCAACCACTGTCCGTAACTCCGACGGCAGTTATTCAGTTGACCTTCCTTTTAAAGAAGACCCAAATAATCTAGGCAATTCTTATAGTACGGCTAAAAAACGCTTTCTACTTTTGGAAAAGAAATTTTCTAAGGATCCAAGTTTAAAATTAAAATATGACGATGTTATTCGTGATTACCTAAATAAAGGTATACTGTCCCGCACCGCACCTGAAGCATTAGCCGCTCCAGGCTTTTATCTACCGCACCATCCTGTAGTTCGCAACGACAAGGCGACAACCAAGGTTCGTCCTGTGCTAGATGATGGTAGTGCCAAGACCGATACAGGCTTATCACTAAATGATGTCCTATATACGGGTTGCAATCTACAGGCTGATATATTTCATATACTTTTGAATGTTCGTGTTTATTACATTGCCTTTTGTGCCGATGTGAAACAAATGTATTTATGCATTTATACGAATGCTCCGCACCGCAAATATCAACGAATCTTATATAGATTTTCAGAAACCGACCCGCTCGAGGTTTTTGAGTTCACTCGAGTTACATTTGGGCTTCGGTCTTCACCATTTTTGGCGCTCCGCACGCTACGTCAACTCGCTAGCGATGAACGGCATAACTGGCCAACTGCGGCAGCCGTATTAGAGAGGGACATTTATATGGATGACGTAGCTTCATCTACTTCTTCTCTCGAGGAAGCAGTCAAGACAGCTACCGATCTGATCCAGATCTTCAAAACTGGCGGGTTCGATTTAGTAAAATGGACCTCCAACTCGCTGGAATTGCTCGAACATATTCCCGAGTCGCACCGTCAATCTGAATGCATTTCCTTCGACGATGAAAATACATTTAAGATAATATATTAGGTTTGTGTTGGTTACCCGCTCAGGATACCTTTGTTTTTTGAAATATCAAGTCCCCCACCTGTTTGTACAAAACGCGCCATTTTATCCGCTACCGCTCGGTTGTACGACGTCTTAGGACTCGTCGGCCCTATAATTCTTTTCGCTAAATTAATCATTAAAGAACTCTGGCTTTTAAATCTCGATTGGGACGATATACCCCCTTCTCGCATTATTAAAATATGGCAACAATACTTATTAGAATTACCGCACATAACTAGTTTATCATTTCCACGCCATCTAGGTATAGAAACCGGTTCTATGGTTTCCTTAGTCGCATTTTCTGATGCGAGTGAATCCGCATACGGCTGTGTGATTTATTTGCACGTCGTAAATGACGATAAATCGCCTATTACTTCACTCGTGTGCTCCAAATCGCGTGTTGCATCCGCTAAACCTAAAATCACTCTCGCACGCTTGGAATTAAACGGAATACTTTTAATGTCGCGAGTTCTTAAAATCGTTTATGACACTTTGTCTAAACGACATAAAATTGAAAATATTTATGCTTTCTCGGACTCTGAAGTAGCACTCTGTTGGTCTGTTGCTTCGCCACACAGATTTAACACTTATATTGCCAACCGCATCTCTCAAATTCAGGAAAATATTTCACCTGAAAACTTATATCATATCGCTGGTTTACATAACCCCGCAGACTGTGTATCTCGTGGGCTCACGCCTTCGCAGCTCATTCAACATGAGTTATGGTTTAAGGGTCCATCCTGGCTTTCCTTGCCTAGACAAGACTGGCCTATACAACGATTTTTACCCAACCGCTCTTCATTACCGGAAGAAAAAACCGTTTCGCACGTGACTAAAGTCACAGATAATGATAACCCGCTTTTAAAATTAGCTTCAGAGTGTTCCACTTGGGAAAAGCTGCTGGAAGCTACTGTTTTTTCGCTTCGGTTTATAAAAAAATTGCCGCAAAACGATACAATTACCGCTGATGATTTAAATACCGCTGAATTGGAAATAATTCGCGCGATCCAGTCTAAATACTTTTCCGAAGATATTAAGAATATTTCTAAAGGTCAACCGTGCTCGGCCAAGTTAAGGAAATTGTTTCCATTTTTATGTAACGGACTTTTACGTGTCGGAGGTCGCTTATCGAATTCGTCACTAGAATATTCTTCTAAACATCCGATTTTACTTCCCGGGCAAGGACATATTGTTAAATTATTAATTGAATTTTATCACCGCGACAATTGTCACGCCGGGCCGCAGTTATTAATTTCGATATTAAGATCCAAATATTGGATTATTTCCGCTAGACGTGTGGTTCGACAGTACATACACAAATGCAATGATTGCTTTCGAGTTAACCCTAAGCCTACGTTTCCGCTTATGGCCGATTTGCCTCAATGCAGATTAGAGCAATGCAAAGCGTTTTTACATACGGGCGTCGATTACGCAGGTCCGCTTTATATTACTCCTTACCGCAAACGGGGCGTACGAAGTGTAAAAGCTTATATTTGTATTTTTATTTGTCTTGTAACAAAAGCGGTGCATATCGAATTAGTATCCAACTTAACTTCTGCTTCATTCATCGACGCATTTAAACGATTCATATCGCGAAGAGGTCCTTGTAGTTTCTTATATAGCGATAACGGGACTAATTTTGTCGCTTCCAAAAAGTATTTTAATGAACTTCATGAGTTTTTACAAACCGCTGATTACTATCAGAGTTTTAATCATGAACTCGCGAAGAACCGTATCACGTGGCGAATGAACCCTCCTGCAGCAAGTCACTTCGGAGGGATATGGGAAGCGAACGTTAAGAGTACCAAGTCGCTTTTATTTCGTACAATCGGCAATCAAGTTCTCACCTTTGAGGAGATGTCAACCATTCTTATTCAAATTGAGGCAGTGCTAAATAGCCGTCCTCTTTATGTTTTGAGCTCTGACCCATCAGAGCCATTAGCACTTACTCCCGCGCATTTTTTGTCTACTTCTCCGCTAGAATGTTTACCCGCAGCCGACTTATCCGAACAACGAACAGATCTGTTGTCTCGTTTCTCCTTAATGGATTCGATAGTTCAATCATATTGGAAACGATTTAAGTCGGAATATTTACATAATTTGCAACAACGCGAGAAATGGAATACTCCGTGTAACCCAATCACAGTCGGTACCGTAGTGTTGTTAAATGTAGATAACGCTCCACCCTTGCAGTGGCCATTGGGAATTGTTACCAATGTATACCCTGGTAAGGATGGTGTTGTTCGCGTAGCGGAAGTAAAAACTAATACCGGTACTTATAAACGACCAGTAGTGCGGTTATGCCCGCTTCCGACTCAATAGTCAATTTATCTTTAGGTATACATATTTTAGCTCATAAGTATTAAATAGCTTACGTTTGATAAGTTTAGTTTATAAATTTCATTATATTTATCCGCTCTAGTAACCAAATACTCGCTACTTGAAGTTGCTAATATAGCTATTTTCTAGCTTTTCTAACCTTTTTTGAAGGGTTTCTTCAAGGCTGGGGGGATGTTGGATTTCGTATTAGTTTATAATTTTCATTGTAGGGTAGAAGTAGAAATGACTTGCAAAATGCGTCTCTATCCTACCATATCCCATCCTTTTCCCACATGCACACCTGGACTATCGCTGTCCTTGTCACCGCCGACGGTGACTGTGTGAAGACCCTCGTCCACTTGAACGAGAGTAGCGTTACTAAGAACATGCTCCCTTGTTAATTTATTATAAATTTACGGTTTGCGAATTGCCGCGAGTGCATTTACGAACTATTGTCTAAAACACTAGAAAGTGCGTGTTTATGTGGTAAACGGCGTCTGCGCGCCCCCTCGTGCGCTGCCCTGAACTCTGCAAGGACTCGAACCTTCTGCCGACCCACGCGGAGGAAGACGGCGAATCTACAGGTCAGTGGTGTTGCATGGTTCCTGCCAAATTCCTTTATCCTCATTCACAGCTTCGTCGTCCTAATTCGTGTCGCATTTGCAAGGTCAGATTTATCCACGTACGTACTTCTACAACCCCGCAATAATACAGTCCACTATCCAACCAGCTCCCAGCGTCTGGGATAAACGCAATAATTTCTATTTTCCGCACAAGTAATTGGTGTAAGGCGCCACCATTTGCAGTAAACACGATGCAATAAAGACCATAAACACAAAAAAAAATAAGAAATAATTGGGGGAAACATACGTCACTTCCACGCAAAACGGCTATCGCTCAGCATTATGCTGCGACCCTATGCAAGACAGGGCCCCAGCGCTGGTCTTCGGCGAGAGCCGGCGCCGACGTAATGACGTCGTCCGGTGCAGCAAACAATTATTAGGACGCTGGCTGTACTGATACAGCATACACAAAGAAAAATAATAGTATAATTGAAACTAAATGTGATAAAATACTAAACAGGAATATAAAAAGGAAATAGATATACATGCTATGAGAATATCATCCTCAATAAACAATAAATATAATCCATACTTAATTTTTTTGTAATATGTAAAAGATTGGCCAGTTTTGCATTTATGCTGTGTTGTTCACAGCATAAATGCAAAAACTGGCCAAGTGCTAGTCGGATTCGCACACGAAGGGTTCCGTACCACAAGGCAAAAACGCCGAAAAAAACACGTTTGTTGTATGGGAGCCCCCCTTAAATATTTATTTTATTCTGTTTTTAGTATTTGTTGTTATAGCAGCAACAGAAATACATCATCTGTGAAAATTTCAACTGTCTAGTTATCACGGTTCATGAGATACAGCCTGGTAACAGACAGACAGACGGACAGTGGAGTCTTAGTAATAGGGTCCCGTTTTTACCCAATGGGTGCGGAACCCTAAAAATGGTTACTGTGGGTTATCCTTAGGCGGTAAACATATACCATCGCGGACTTTTTATCGATTTTTTTTAAGATACATACAGTATGTTAACTAACAGAGGGCGTTCCCGTTAACCCGCAATAGTATAGCATCCCTACATGCTAAAAAAATATTACCATTCGAAAATAAAATGTTTTTATTTTTTTTTTATATTAAAATATTCACTAAAAATCGTAAATTGATACTCTATTTATTTAATTAATTCTAATTTATTTAATTAAATAAATTCCGACATTGCTGTCCTTCAAGTACGCGTGTACAGAGTGTTTTTTTAACGTATCAATTTACGTTTTTTAGTGAATATTTTAATATAAAAAAAAAATAAAAACATTTTATTTTCGAATGGTAATATTTTTTTTAGCATGTATGGATGCTATACTATTGCGGGTTAACGGGAACGCCCTCTGTTAGTTAACATACTGTATATACAATTCCGTAGTACATTAATTTGATCTATCTTGTAAGGTTTAGCCAGCGTTTGCAATGTAAGCGAACAAAAATATGTTTTTTACGACATCAAATTACAAATCTTTGAATTTCTCGGCTTTTCTCTACATCTACAATAATATGCACATCATAATTATAAACATTCCTCTTGAATCACTCTATCTATTGCACTGCATTACAATCCGTTGCGTAGTTCTATAGATCTAAGATCTAAGCTTACAGACAGCGGGAGCGACTTTGTTTTATAATTTGTAGAGACAAATCAGCCTTTATTTCTCCCTCTGCTGGGACACAGGCGTCCTCTTTTCGAGAGGGAGTGAGCTATAATCTACCAAGCGTTCGGGTTCGTAGATGTCACATATCTTTGAATTTTTGGTTCTAGTACATGCCGGTTTCCTCGCGAAGTTTTCCACCGTTTTGAGAGCAGCGGTGATGAAAGTATTAACACAAAGTAAAGCGTCTGCTCGGGGCTCGAAACCGACCGGAATTTATGTTATAGTGGCCTATTATACCCAAATCCTGTTATACGCTTACAAATAATAATATGATGTTCATATTTACAACATGACTTTCAGCAAGTGAAGCCGTCTCCACATTACACAAGCGAGACTTCGCCAAGCAGCATGGGGCTACCGTGGAACTCATTGCTAGCGACGTTCTGGACCATTACAGGTGAATTCATCAATTTAATTAAAACTGATATCAGAAGACAGTCGGATGAGTATTTTCTAAGCTAAGTCATTTTATCACCAATTTTCTGTACAGCAATTTTTATCTCACGAAGCGATGCGCGTTTTACTAGTGGTTACGAAGTGTAAATACGCTGTGGATTTGCGACGCACAACACACTTCCGACTTCGCCATTGTCTCTGGCGATACCGAGAGCTCCTGCGCTTACACATGGTTAGGGGTCCTAATAATACCTCGAAACCTACCCCTTTCTGAATCAAACCCTTAATTTAGCTACCCGGGTGTTGGTCGAGGCTCTTAGCTGTTGCGCCGTGCCCTCATCTCAGAAGTAGGCAGTGACCTCTCGCTGCCGGCCGTGGTCGAGTCGATGGTCGGCAGCGAAGAGTCCTGGGACGCGGTGGTTTCTTTCTGCGAAAAGGTCGTCTCGCAGAAGGAGGCTGCGGAAAGGGAGAGGGAGATCTCGTCCACTCACCCGGCCCGCAGCAGGCGCACCGGGCGTCGGCGGAGGGCGGACAACGCCCTCTTCCAGCCCTCCTAAATGGGTCCAGGCCTCCAGGGGCGACGGACTCGGGGACGTCCCTCGTCCCCCACACATCAGGGCCCGAGGTGGCGGCGCGTAGTGTTCCACGCGCGCCCCTCTTAGACGTCGCGGGGGGAGTCACTCACCTCACTCCCCCCCCTGACTAGACGGCACCAGTCGGGGGTTGCGGAAGTATCATACGTTCCCGTGACCCCCGGCGTAGGTGTGAGATGGAACACCGGGGTGGTTTTTAGTCAGTAAGAGTCTGACAGACCCCGCCGCCCGCCCCAGGGCGGCGGACATCCATGAGGATTTTCCACCCCGGGAACAAAAAAAAAATGGCTCTTAGCTGTTACGACTACCGGCACAATGATCGCTGAGTCCACATCCCACATCATGTCGGCAACCTCGCGAGCCAAGTCACGATAGTTGATTTGTTTATCTTTCTCGGCTTTCACGAGGCTCTCATCATGCGGGACGGTTATGTCAAAAATCATTGCGCGCCGCTCTACTCGATCCATCACCACTAATATCACGCTTATTGTTGTTACTGTTACAAATCATAGAACCGACCAAAGTTTTATTGATTTTAGTATGGTATTGTTCTAAAATGTGACATTCTTGAATTGCAGGACATTCGCCCTTCTGGAGCGCCTGCTCACAGTACCTTCAAAGTTATCAGAACAGATGATTTTCCAGATTGACGAGACTACCAAACAGATGCTCATTGAAAAGTAAGTGGAAATCCAGATTCGGACTGGTACTGAAAAATTTACATGAAATGACATTGTTTATTCTGTAAATAGGATATCGGAATGATTTTTACATGACATGTAAAATAAAAAAAAAGCCGGCCAAGTGCGAGTCGGACTCCCACACGAAGGGTTCCGTACCACAAGGCATAAAACGCCAAAAAAAAAAACGTTTCTTTTATACCCCTTTAAATTTTAACTTTATTTTATTTTTATTATTTGTTGTTATAGCGGCAACAGAAATACATCATCTGTGAAAATTTCAACTGTCTACTAACGCGGTTCATGAGATACAGCCTGGTGACAGACAGACAGACGGACAGTGGAGTCTTAGTAATAGGGTCCCGTTTTTATGAAAGAAAATAAAGGTGATTGAAGATTTTTATATGGAACCTTACCTACTGTTGCGCCATTTTGATTTTTTTTCGAAATGGCGGCCACGGGAACGTGACACTTTACGGGGTTTGGTATTAGAATGTTTTCTGTTTGCATTGATGTCAGCTATTGATTTATGTAGCTTACAGGCGTGGCCGCCATTTTGAAAAAAATAAAAAAGAATGGCGGACAGGTAGGTACGCTACGGACCTTCAAAGCCCTTTGTTGAACCAAAAACAAACATCATATCATTATGGCATTCCTCTTTTCAGATATTATGATCTTGATGATACTGTGATCAGGGAGCTGCTTGGAAGAAAACTGTCTTCTAGACACAGGAAGGACTTAGATGAGGTAATAATATAATGACATCATTCAGGGCAAATAATTATAATTGACCTATCCCTGATATTTTTTGTGACATTAAATTAGCTAGCGGAACTCCGCTGACGTGATGGGTGTCCATATTTAAACATGCTCCAATACATTTTTTCTATATACTATTTTTCTGCCCCCAATAAATTTTTCTATTTATCATTCATCTGCCCTCAGGTAGCAGAACGCTCTGGCGCCCCGCTCCGCTGTTGTCGCCGTCAGTTCGACAACGTTCGTCGTGTGTTCAAGGCAGTGGAAGAAATGCCGGGGAATGTGGTCGCTAATATTAGAAGCACGTTCTTACTGTCTGAACCTTTGGCCAAGTAAGTCGTCCTCTGATACTTCGTCATCCACTGCTGGACATAGGCCTCCTCTATTGCACGCCATTCAGCTCGATTCTTGGCAACACTCATCCAACAGCTACCCTGCGAAAATATACACTCACCTAACCTCACTTTGCCAATTCGCGGTGTCCACTCCAGAACATGTTTTTTTTTTTAATTTATATGTCATTGATTTTTACAATCTGTGACTACAGTAACTCACACACTTGTTAAAATTCTAGAAAAATCATCTACTTTTCCAATATTTGTAAATATGTGAGCACCATGTATCTATCACATAATTGATTTACCGGTAATTGCTACATTTTTAATTCTCTTTTTTTTTGTGGTAGACTTTTTTTATTCTAAGTGCATCGTCTTCACATATAAATATATTATGAATACAAAACCTTGTAAAACATTTTAAAAGAGTAACGGTGGAGTTTCTTGCCCATTCTTCTCCATACGAAAACTACCTTTTGGAAGGGGCGACTAGAATCAATTCAATTTTACTGTAAGTTTTGACGTTCAAAAGTGCCTTTAATGTGCCTATTTGAAATAAATGATTTGACTTTGACTTGTCTACCCAACGGTCATCGGTTCTACGGCTAATATGGCCGGTCCATTGCCACTTTTGCTTGCTTATTCTGTGAGCTAAGTCAACAACTTTAGTTCTCTGCCGGATCACCTCATTCCGGAAACATAAATATTGTTCCAAGTTAAATATTGGACGCAAACTAAAACTCTTATATGGTAGATATTGTGCGCTTCTGTAATTTCTAACGGGTCGATATTATTCTGGACGTCCACATCCGCAAAATGTATGGACATACGTGCACATTATAATGTTATAGTGGACGGAAATTTAAAAGACGGAATTTATTTTTGGGATGCATGAAAAAGCCTCCTCGTGGAGCGCAGTTTTTTTCGCCAGTTACTCAAACTGAACGCTCGCGTTCGGCGCATCCTGGACAGTCACACCAACATGTTATCTGACTATCAAGTCTTCCCTTACGTGGTAGGGCTACAGTCATACCAACACTTATCTGACTGCCAAGTCTTCCCTTGCGCGGTAGGGCTAACACCCGCCAGGTTTGCGATCATCCTCCCACCGGAGTCCGGCGTCAAGCAGCCTGCTGTGTTTCGTCGATGCGTGGGAGTTCCAGTGCCTTAGGCATCTTCTGGACACGCATGTTCCATCATAGACCTCATCCACCGCTTTTCATCAGGCGTGATCGAGGTTAAGAGGGCCAATTCAGCAATTAAAAAAAAGCGTCTTCATATATTTTATACATTTTACTTCCCTGTATGTGTAGTCGTGATGCCGTGGACGTTCACAATAATATCGTCACGTTAAAAATTTAGCGTACAATTTCTTCAGAATTTATTATCGCCCCATTGCTGAAAATAGTCGTTCAGTTATTTGGTCAGAGACTTGATCAGTTATTCAGAAACAAGTTAGTTAACCGGAAAACTGCTTGATATCTATATTGCATCGTCATTTATTAATTCTCTTATTCATCTTCATTAATAAAGCCTTGTGAGGAAAGAGTGTAGGATAGTTTTAGCTATGTACAGACGCCAGCACATCAAGCTACCCGAAACTATCAAATTTTCCCAATCAACTTTGAACCTTATGCTTTAGAAATAAGGTTGAAAATCTATTAAAAAAATTTGACAGCTTGTAGTAGCTTGATGTGCTGGCGTCTGTACATTTTGCATTGTTTTTTTATTCAAGTGAAAACTTCTTTATGCGTTGGGCATTTTTAAAGATGGGGAAAAACCATTGAACTCACGACACTGTTACCGTAAACGACACCTCTGTTTTAAGTTTTGGCCATTATAAAGATTATCAAAACGCGGTACATTTTCTTTGGGAAGATTGACCTTCAAACATATTTACAGTACCCGGCGATATACAGTATGTTAACTAACAGAGGGCGTTCCCGTTAACCCGCAATAGTATAGCATCCATACATGCTAAAAAAAATATTACCATTCGAAAATAAAATGTTTTTATTTTTTTTATATTAAAATATTCACTAAAAATCGTAAATTGATACGTTAAAGAAACACTCTGTACACGCGTACTTGAAGGACAGCAATGTCGGAATTTATTTAATTAAATAAATTAGAATTAATTAAATAAATAGAGTATCAATTTTACGATTTTTAGTGAATATTTTAATATAAAAAAAAAATAAAAACATTTTATTTTCGAATGGTAATATTTTTTTTAGCATGTATGGATGCTATACTATTGCGGGTTAACGGGAACGCCCTCTGTTAGTTAACATACTGTATATTGCACATCGACCTTTAAGAAGACCCCTCCATGCCTGGAAAGAAGCTTTTCCTTTTAGACCTAGTACTAGCTTCTGCACGCAACTTCATCTACGTGAAATTTATGGTCTCCCGACCCACCCCATCGCATTGCCAGCCCACAAGTCGATGGTCCAAAGGTCGATGTGCAATATTTATCGCCGGGTACTGTATAAAAGTTTTCACTTCTGTGGGCACTCCTGGAGTGCCACTGTTTTATTTTTGCAGAAAGTACGGAGCAGTGGTATTCATCGCGTGCATGCGGTTTGAAACGGCGAAGAGGAAGCTTACCTACTTGACATTCAATGACTACTATCATTGCGCACAGGTCAGCTCCTTATAAATTTAGTTTGAATGACCTTGACCTTTGTTAATTCGGGAAGCAAATCAGCTGTTATGAATAAGAAAAACTTTCTTACTGTTTACAGTGAAGCCTAGGGTAACGGGGTCAAAATGACTAGCCTTAGGGTAATTACCCTAATAGATAACGCGAACGTTCTTATTGTTATTTGCAGGCTATAATGACCAGCTGGACGTACAGCTGCACGGGCCCCGAGTACTACGACACGGAGATGGACAGGGAGTTCCTGCTGGAGCTGCGGGAGTTGCGCATACTGCTGGATAAGGAGAAGGAGCATAAACAGTGAGTATAATATCATCATTTGCAGGCCATACTGGCAAGATGCCGCGGTGGCTACGTGGATGGGTGACCATCTAATGTATATCCCCTCCGTGCCTCGGGGAGCATGCTAAGCCTTTGGTTCCGGCTGTCATTCGTAGATCTTTGACAGTCGTTGCAGGCAGTCAGAAGCCCAAAAGTCTAACAATCAGTCTGACCAAGGTATCGTATTACCCAGTAACTGGGTTGTGGAGGACAGATAGGCAGTCGCTCCATGTCATCATCAACATCCACAGCCCGACTTCATCCACTGCTGGGACTCTTTTTCCTTGTGCCAATCCCCACGCTCCTGTGCCAGAATCTACCACGTAAAATACTGGTATTTACCTGAATCCGTTTAACCTGGAGGCCGTCAATATAGTTGGAAGAAGGTTCTCCTACCCTTATCCAAATTTATTTAGGGTCGGCGCAACATGTCTTTCCATTTCATGTCCATCCATCGTTTCTTTGGTCTTCCGCTACTCTTATAGCCATCGACATTCATACTCAAAACTTTCCTACGACATTTTCCTCATTCCTCCGTATCACATGCCCATACCACGGCTAGGCAGATCATGATGACATATATATTACTAGCGGCGCCCCGCGGTTTCACCCGCATAAGTGTCGATCCCGTATGTCCTTCCCCGGGATGCAATCTATCTCTTTGCCAAATTTTATCGAAATACGTTTAGTGGTTTAGGCGTGAAAACGTAACATACAGACACAGGCAGAGTTACTTTCGAATTTATAATATTAGTAATGATATTCTAATTCAGTAATTGTATTTCTTTTTCAGTTTGATATGCATGCGTCTCAGACCAAAATTATTGGAGAAGTCTTATCAAGAATTGGAACTCAATTTCAGGTACGAAATACATAATATCGACTTGAATATCAACAAAAATAATTACAATATGAAACTGCAGTTCAAAAACTAAAACGGAGAAATAGCTGTTAGCATTACTAATATTGACATTAAACGGAGAAATAGCTGTTAGCATCACTTATAGTGACATTAAACGGAGAAATAGCTGTTAGCACTACTTATAGTGACATTAAACGGAGAAATAGCTCTTAGCATTACTTATAGTGACATTGAACGGAGAAATACCTGTTAGAACTGTTTATGATCCCATTAAGCGGAGAAATAGCTGTTGGCACTATTTATAACGACATACCAACGTTTTCTTTTTACCTACAAATCTGAAATATGTTTTAAATAATGTAATAATCAAATATGTTTTCTAGGTTATACACTCGCGCATTGGTCGGTTTGGCGTGCAACCTACATCGAGGCAGGGAACTGAGGTCTTTATTCATTGATCTGCTTGAGAGGTGAGTGGTCACAATAATCACTATGCCAAACAATCAATTAACTTTTTTCAGTCTATATTGTATCCCACTGCTGTGCAAAGGTGTCCCCTTTTTCTCCCAAACCTGGGATGTCTTGAGCGATCTCAGAAGGCATAAATAAATTCCTATTTGTTTTTCTTGAGAGACACTTTCAATAACCTGGAGTCGGTTGCATATGCTTTTAAAACCCAAGTATAATAATAAATGAAGGTAATTATAAAACGCTTTATAGAAGTCATGGGTAAATTTGAGGTTTTTTGTAATCAAGGGTAAAAAGAGAGACTTTTAACGACCAAGGGTATATAGAGGCATTTTGTAATCAAGGGTAAAAAGAGAGGGTTTTAACGATCAAAGGTAAATACAGAGGCTTATTGTAGTCAAGGTTAAAAGAGAGGTTTTTAACAACCAAGGGTAAATACAGAGGCTTTTTGTAAAGGGTAAAAAGAGCCTATCGCAGTCCACTGCTGGACAGAGGTCTCTCCCAGGCTGCGCCACAACACCCTGTCCTCCGCCTCCCGCATCCAGTCTGTCCCAAACACCTTTAGGTCCACCACCACCACTATTGTGGCTGGGGGCTCCCACACTACGCTTGCCGATCCTCCACTCCAGGACTCGTCTGCTCCACCTGCCATCGGTCCTTGGACAAACAAGGCCAGCCCACTGCCACTTCAGTTTGCTTACTCTGCAAGCTATGTCGGTAACTCCGGTTCTTTTCCGGATAACTTCTGTTCTGATTTTATACTTCAAACAAACTCCGAGCATAGCCCACTCCATAGCGCCATGAGCGACCTTGAATTTGTGAACCAGCTCGACTGTCAGACTCCACGTTTTTGGCACCGGAGCCTAATTAAATATATTGTTTTAATTTCCAGGTGTGTAGAACCTCTAAGACTGGGTGGTTGGCCCAAAACGGATTTAGCGCAGTTCTTGAGTGCTTACGAGCAGTGTGCGTTGCAGATGGATGTATTGAGGTAAATTGGGTTTAATTTGTTTTTATTTTCGTACTACAGGGTGGCAGGAGACATCCACGAACAAACTGTAACCAAAAATTCAGCAAATGATTCTATACCCCTAGCGTAAAAATATTTGGTCGATTATAAAAAAAATACGTTTTATTTTTCCAATAGTTTTAGTAACTACATATTATTTGTTCCTTTTGAAAGAATTAAGCAACGCTTACAGTATTTTTATCTCCCCACCAGATAATCTAGTCACTAAAATTACCTATACCAGATACAGGAATTTTTGTAACAAACTTCTAAAGGATTTAAAGAGAAATTACGATAAAAATGAATTAAATAGAGCGGGAAACAATAGCAAGCAACTTTGGAAACATATCAAAAACGTCACCTATATGTCAAAACAGCGCGAATCAAGTTCAAGTTTACTGCTTTCTAATACTTCACCTATACTGTCAGCCAACGAAGTGAATAATTTTTTCGTAAATGTTGGGAAAACTCTTGCTGAGCAGATTCCAAAACCTGACTGTGTTCAACTATCTTCACAAAAGCGTGAAAATAGACGTACCCTAAAATCTTTTGCCTTGCTAGACACCGACGAAGACGAAATTACCCGAATAATCTGTGGACTAAAAGATGACTGTGCTGTTGGATGGGATAACATTAGCAATAAGACCCTTAAACTCTTTAAGCATATCCTTGTACCTCCCTTAACACATATTTTTCGTATGTGTCTTTCTGAAGGCATTTTCCCTAAATGTCTAAAAAAAGCAATTGTAATCCCTATCTTTAAATCCGGAAACAAAGACCTAGTTAACAATTATCGACCAATATCACTACTCCCCTCAATATCTAAAATACTAGAAAAAATTATAAACAGTAGACTAGTTAACTATCTAGAGAAAAATGAATTCTTATCATCTGCGCAATTTGGTTTTAGAGCCAAATTATCCACAGCTGATGCAATGCACAGTCTAACAGATTATGTCTCAGAAGAACTTGGTAAAGGAAACCAGACCCTGGGGATCTTCCTTGATCTGGCGAAGGCTTTTGATACAGTCTCTGTTTCGAAGCTTTTGTATAAATTAGAGGCCATAGGAATAAGGGGATCGCCGCTGAAACTTTTTGCTGACTACTTAGACGATCGCTGTCAATGTGTTAAAATTGACAATATTAGTAGCGACGAGCAAAAAAACACAGGTTTTGGTGTTCCCCAGGGAAGTATTTTGGGCCCCACCCTTTTCCTGATTTATATTAATGATTTGTGTAGTTTAAACATTAAACAAGGCAAAATTATATCGTATGCTGATGACACGGCGTTAATTTTCACCGCTAAAACAAATAGCGAATTGTACGAATATGCTCAAATAGGTTTCAACACTGTGTGTAACTGGCTTCAAAGCAACTTGCTAACATTAAATGCCGACAAGACAAAATATATTCACTTCTTCATCCGCAAACCCCATTTTAATATTACTAACTCTCATCTGTACGCCCATCACTGCGGACTCCGCTCAGTCAGCATATGTAAATGTCCTTTTATCCTCAAAACTTGTAACATAAAATATCTCGGGGTTATAATAGACGAGTCGCTCTCATTTAGACCACATATTGACAGTTTGGTTAAAAGAATGCGCAAGTTAATTTTTGTTTTTAAAAAATTGCGAGCAATTGCAGATAAAAAACTAGTGTCACAAGTTTACTTGGCCCTAGGTCAATCTGTAATACAGTACTGTATCACTTCATGGGGTGGAGCACCAAAAACTTACTTACTGCCTCTTGAAAGAGCACAGAGAGCAATTCTAAAAGTCGCAAACTTCCATCCCTTTCTCTATCCTACAGATCTGCTTTACAAATCCTGTAACGTGCTGACTGTTCGCCAGCTTTTCATAATGCACTTGGTATTAAAACAGCACACCATGCTCTCCTATAACATTGAAAGTACTAATAAGAGACGGAATGATATTGTATGTGAGTCAAATGCACCCTCTAAGTATGTCTTTGTAAACAGATTCTATACTTTTTTAGGCCCATTTCTGTACAATAAATTAAATAGGAAATTAAGTATCTATAAATTAAATAATTACGACTGTAAAAAGAGTATTCTGCAATTTTTACTTAGCATATCATACAGTAAGACAGAGGATTTACTCGTTGTCTGTAAATAAAACATGTTAGTCTTTTAAGTTAATATTAGTTTTAATTAGTCTTATCAGTTTTTATTTTATATTTTAAAATTGTTAGCTTTTTTTCTAGCCTGAAACACAGGTTCTACCTAGTTCAGGCAAATGAGCGACTGTGTCCACTATAATTTTTAAGTTATGTTACTGTAAACTGCACCATTTTTATAAATAAACGATATTATTATTATTATTATCTCACGACCAGCTTCTGCCTGCGACTTCGTCCGCGTGAAATTTCACCCTCCCCCCATTCACCCTCTTAGGGGTGGAATTTCGAAAAACCCTTTCTTAGTGGATACATTACCTACTCTTCATAAAGAACACACCTTCCAAATTTCACGTCTCTAGGACCAGCAGTTTAGGCTGGGCGTTAATATAACAGTCAGTCAGGACTTTGAATTTCATATATATATATATATAAATGATACGCGCGCTTTACTTGTGTTTACCAAGTTGAATGTGTATGTAAATGCAGGAGCTCTCGGTACTGTCCGAGACAATGACGAAGTCGGAAGTGTGTGTGTGTGTTATGTGCTGACGCTACTCGTTTTTACGTACACATTCACAGTGTGTTTTGTACACTTGGTAACCACAAGTAAAGCGCGTGTCGCTTCGTGAGATAAAAATAATGTATGTGAGTGTCAGCAAAACGGAAAAAAACGTATTTAAAACCACCCCGGTGTTGTGAGCCGGAATAAAATTATTTTGTCATAATTTTTTTAGAGCAATGTTTTATTATGATTATTAACCAAATTTAAAGGGGTACTTATAAAAGAAACGTTTTTTTTCTGCGTTTTATGCCTTGTGGTACGGAACCCTTTGTGTGCGATTCCAACTCGCACTTGGCCTGTTTTTTTTTATATCTACGCTGTCCTCCCATACCTATTAATTCTGCAATTGGAAAACATTGTTAAAGCCAATTATTTCAGAAGAGGGAAATAGGGTAATTTTTTTATAAATCTAATTGACATTGTGTATTTTCATGACATTTTCCTTATATTATTACGACAATTTTATAACTTGACATGCCTAATAATATGTTTTTTGACATTGTTAATTTCGTTTATAATTGCATGAATTTTTTGTTTTAATCTATATAAATAAGTTTACTATAACTTCAACTCAGATTTTGTATGCCTATCGGCGGAACACGGTTTGTGCACTTGAATTCATATTGAAAAACACCTGTAATCACCTATGTTCACAAAACAAAATAAATGAAAAAGGGTTTCTCGCCGGTTCTTCTCCATAGGAAACGTCCAATTGGAACCGTGCACCTAGCTTCTGACGTTTCATAAGTGCCCATGTAGGTTTATGTGAAATAAAATATTTTGATTTTGTGTCTCGTTTACCTCGCCGGAACCTGATAATAGACTAAAATATTTTTTCTTGTCACAGGGAAGCTGATTTGAAGAGCGTTTGGGAGAGATATATGAGAGTAATCAGCCGGTGTCTACTCACCATGTATCATATTTAACTATATTGTATTTTACTACTATATTAATGTACTCTAGTCCGTGAATAAGCAGGAATCTAAGTGGCATCTCATCATCTGACTAGCCTTTTCCCAACTATGTTGGGGTCGGCTTGCAATCTAACCGATATCAGTATTTTATATAGAGCGACTGCTGATCTCTACAACCCAGTTACTGGGTCTTTGTCTACAGATTAATGGATGACAGGAATGGGAAATATGGGTACACGGATATCGATGGATATGCCTTGGAGGCGTGGCACGTGCCGCCATAAGGCCGAGCAGCCGTTCAAAGTTTTTTTTTTGTAATGGGTTTGCTCTTGACTCTAGTCTAGGTCAGAGGTGAAAGAGACAAAGTCTACGATGGCGTGAGCTCACCCAGAAGAAGCCTGTTCACTCTCAAGTTTGAATTAGAAAATTCGCGGTCCGTCGCTATTTTGTCAAATCTTTGTCCAATTGTCCATAATACTGATGAGGGTTTCACATTTTATTTTATTTCTTTACAAATGTGTTAAAAATGTCGTATAACTCGCGTGAACATTGTATTATTACGCTCTCGGCTCCAATCCGGCCTCAGACGTAGTGACGAACTAAGCTCACATAATTATAACATAACGTATTATATTAAATTATTTTAAAATAAATATTTATTTTGTAGTTCCTTATTTTATTTATTTCATTATTTACATATAAATTATATTTTTAAATATTAGGATATAAAAAAATAGTAGCCCACCGGTATCGAGAATAGGTTCAAGCTAGCGGCGGCGCGGCGGTCAGGGCTCCAGAGAGAGGAACCTCTTATATTAACAATGCGGGCCGTGTCCAGAAGTACCGCTTTCTGGATCAAGCCCTTGACTTGATCCTTATTTTTATTATTTTTGATTAAAATATATTTTATTAAGATTAAGTATTGTTCCGCGCCACAACTAAAGCCTGGTACATGCTCCAGGTGACATGAGTTACCACTAGCGTCATCTGGTATCGAGTAGCAGAACTAGTCGAGTCAAGAATTTCGATGCTAGAACTTTCTAGAACTATCGACATCTGGTCACAGTTGGATAAGCGATACAAGCGAATACATCGAAAGCGATCTTCAAGTGCGACTTAGAGCGATCGGTAGTAAAATTGTATTTTATTATTAGTGTGTTTGAGTTGTTATTAGTATCGTTTAATTAAAGTGTTATTTTTGGTTAATAAATCGGCAGTTTTTATTGTCATGAACCCCAAGTTCGTAACAATATTATATAAATATACAGCATGACATTTAACAGAGAGCGTTCCTTTTAACCGGTGATACAATATTAAAAAATATTCCCATTTTATTTTAGTAAAAATAAACTATATTTTCGGATAGGACATAAAAAAAATATATTTAAAGAAAATTAAACAATGTTATTATAAGACAAGAATGTGCTAAAATTAAATATCGATAAAAATTATCGACCATCGCTTTCGACTCCCTAGTTCCACGCGTGTGCATTGAATGTTCGCAAATAGCAAATGTTTACAAGTGAATGCCCCGCCCATTCTATGTATGTGTGCTATTAGAAATTGATTTAGTGTAGCTGCTTTCTTAGTGTTCAAATTTTAAGTGTGTGTTGTAAGTACACTATTTGTTAATGTTGTAATTATTTGGGTGGGAGATAAGCGGTGGCACTAGGACTCCTTATTATTCCGCAATGAAGGCATATCTCCGGATATCTATGGGCGGGTATCATATCTCCTTCGAAAACCGCATTAGTTCAGCCATGACTTGTCCGTTGTACGACAAGCAAAAAACTGTCTATTCTAACGCACATATTTGTACACTTGACATTGGCTAAATTGTGGTGGTTTTTCCGCAAAAGCCATTAAACGAAGAGAAGAAGAAGATTATGATTCTATCTCTTTTCCGCGTGATTTCGCCGATCTGAAAACTCTGCAGCCAGTTACAACCACCTCCGCGCTCAACTATTTTGTTGAAGTGCCGCGTTTGTTTCGCACGTATCTGTGGCAGTCGACAAGTTTATAAAGCGAAACTTCAATTTTTTTTCGTGAAATATATGTTGATTTTACAGAAAAACTAATCCGAGAGGTCGGAAGTAGATCCATACTGTATTTACTAACAATAAGTCGAAAGTGACGACATTTTGCTCCGATTGCTACAATTCAACTGACTCTCGTGATGTTCCGCTACTCGAATCACGACATAATGTAGTAATGTTGCTTAGCGGAATTCGTTGAGTTTTTGAGAATTTTTTGTGCTAAGGCCCTTTTTTTCCCCGGGTAAATCCGCACGGATACCCCTCGTGTGGACGGAGGGTTATGTCTCCTACCGACTAAAACCCCAGTTCCTTCTACAAGTCGGGGGCACGGGGGAGATACTTGTACATTCGCCGCACCCCCGACTGGTGCCGCTGGTCCCACGACCGTACGTTCTCCCATAAAGGGACACTGCGTGCCATATCTTTAGGCCTGACTGTTCGATTGGCGGCGCTAAAACATATTTGGCCAAATGTGGATGTACTCCGTGTAATATTTATATCTATGTCTATCCCATTCAGAATACAGGCGTGTATTTTAGCCACATAGATTTCTGCTTAGTAAATTATTGCCAAGGTTTTAAACTATTAAATCATAGTTTGTAGAAACGCCAGCACATCAAACTACCCGAAATTATCAAATTTTCCCAGTCATCTTTGAACCTTATGCTTTAGTGATAAAGTTCTAAATCTATTGAAATTTGACAGATTGTAGTAGCTTGATATGCTGGCGTCTGTACTTATTTATCTAAATCAAAATCGATGTATCGCTAAAAATATTCTGTTATTTCAATAAAATGAAAATAAACTTTTATTCGAAACAATGTTTTATTTTATTAATTCATTATTTATTACAAAAAAACAACCTTAAAATATATAAAATAAACTAGAAATTACAAAATAATTACATAAAATCATTATTTCTGTTATCACAAAACTATTTACAGTATTTCATTATAGACATTTATTTTAGGTACAGAATTGTAGCTGTCATTGAAAAAAAATACGCTATCAAAATTAATATAGTCTTTTACAGTACCTGGTCTTATGATTTTTTTTCGCACACCGGATTTTCAAACGCTCGGTATTGAACCGACCGCATCCCAGCGAGTCAAGAAAACAAACATTCGCTCAGTCCGCGAAAAAAAATTTCCCGTACGTCATAATCAGGCGGACTATATGACACCGAGCCGTAGAGAAAGAGACGCACAGGTGAGTGACAGAAACGGCGCTGTACAAAGCTGAACGAACTTTTCAAAAACTTGTGCCAACTCACTAATTACGTAACACACTTTCATACACAAATTGAGGGTTTGGACCCTTATCCATTGCTTTGAAAAAATCATCTACTCAACGACGTGGTTGAAAATGAAAGGCATTGCGATCGATCGCCTTTGTATGTGTGTTGCGCAATTTTTCCGCAGATAAGCGGGGTAGTGTACTGTAATACTGTAGTGCTACAAGGGGGTTTTGGTAAACATTTTGTGGAGTCAGCCCAGGTACGCACGGAGCTGTTTTCACGCGCATTAGATTTTCTTAGGCTCTAGACAGACGGACTGCATTTCAACTGCAATCCAACTGCAAATTTGCAGTTCGGATGCAGTTTGAATGCAGTTGACACGACTGCAACAGAACTGCAAACCAACCGTGCAGTCCGATTGCAGTCGGTGTGCAGTTCACATGACTGCACGCCGACTGCAACTGAACTGCAATCGGACTGCTCGGCTGCCTATATATAACTATGATGGGATTGGCTAATCCCATCATAGTTGGAAAAGGTTAGGCAGATTGATTTTTAATAGTTGTTCCTTAGGCAGCCGAGCAGTCCGATTGCAGTTCAATTGCAGTCGGCGTGCAGTCATGTGAACTGCACACCGACTGCAATCGGACTGCACGGTTGGTTTGCAGTTCTGTTGCAGTCGTGTCAACTGCATTCAAACTGCATCCGAACTGCAAATTTGCAGTTGAAATGCAGTCCGTCTGTCTAGAGCCTTAGCGCCGAGAGTTGAAAATCCAACTGTTTTTTTGACGCGCTGGGATGCGCTCTGTTAGATTACCAATGCTCGGCTCAACACCAAGAGTTAAAAATCCCGCTGCGATTTTTTTACTCCGTGCGTACGTGGACTCACAGAAATAGTTTTGAAAAAAAAAAACAAGATGGCGTTGTTAGTTCCGATTTTGACCACGCGGCAAAATACCCTTGTAGCGCTATACATGTTTTATATTATGGAATGTGAGACATTCTGAAGGAAAATAAAGTCATTGTCATAGGTCTAACAATTTTACATTTCCAATGCAATATTTTTTTGTTTTCAAAGTTACTAAGTATTTTTTGTTATTACAGTATTTTTCGGTTCATCGATTTTTTTTTTAAATTTCACTATTCATTATTTTACTCTTTTTTTGCATTACACTTTTATTATTTTTAATTAAAATGTCTGCGTAAGTAAACGTCAGGAATTGTCAGATGCTTTAAAAATTTGCTATGAGGGGGCGATAACCCTGGACAGTGATCCTGGCTACCACCTTGATGACTGATTCATATTTTTACCACCGCATGAGCTAAAAAAAACGGCTAGCTATTATAACTCGTGCGGACATAAGATAGAACTGGGACACGAGATACATTCCGTGACAACACGAGATACAACGTAAGTAAGACATCAAAGTTAAGTAACCAATTTTTTTAAGCAAAATTTTGACAAATATTTTCCAATATCTACTCAGTCATTACATGCCTCTGTTTACCCCATTTAGTATTAAGCTTCATTATAATCAAAGGCACAGGAATTTAATACTAATTAGCAAATACAATACTAGGATATGATTGATGTGCCTTTGTTTGTGGCGTAACTGTCGCCTAAAAGTTGCGCGATAGTTGGCAGATTTTTTTTGTTGTCAAACCGTTGTCTATTTATAAAAACTTCGGAGTTTATAAATACTTAGTCCCTGTTTTTATGTGAATTTAATAAGAATGCAGATTATATATTAAATTATGGAATTACAAAGGGCATAGCAAATTACAAATTCATTTATCTACATAAAATAATTTCGATGAGTAAGTTTGACTTAGCAGGTACCTATAAGTTTCCATTTTTATAGATTACGTTTATAACAACAGACTTGAATAAACAAAAAAAAATTCTAAATGGCGGCTTGAGAGAAGAATGAGGGGAAGTGACAGCTGTCAAAAATGTAACTGTCATTTTTTCAGATTTGTCAAGAGTTAGCTGTCAACCTCGTAGTTGTTTTGCCTCTTTTGGCAAAAACTATCAGCAAATTGATTCGACATTTCAGAAATTTTAGGCAAAACTACACAATGTGACAAAAAATCAAGTTTTTTTTTTTATTACAAATTTTTATATAATAAATACACATTAATAAGATAGGAATGTTATTTTTCTAAGAGAAATTCATTCGTTCCAATGCCTCGCTGGACACAGACTTAAAATTCTAGAATCACATCGCTTATGAACTAGACAATTTTACATTTAGCTTGGACATAAACATAAGGGTTTTTGACGAAGTATAGAAGTTACATCACGACTCATCATCCATTTCAAAGGGTTTAAGTAAGTAATAACAGCCGCACGAGTCGATCGATCAGGTTAAGCTACGCTTGCCGCGGTTGGTCCGTGGATGGGTGACTATCTTTACATACCAATACCACTCCGTTCCTCGGAAAGCACGTTAAGCCGTTGGTCCTGGCTGTCACTTGTAGATCTTTGACCGTCGTTACGGGTCTTTAGACGCCCGAAAGTCTGACCACCAGTCTTACCAAGAGCTATCGTATTACCCAGTAAGTGGGTTGTGAAGGTCAGATAGGTTGTCGCTCCATGTAAAATACTGGCATTCAGCTGCATCCGGTAAGACTGGAAGCCGACCACAACATAATTGGGAAAAGGCTAGACAGATTGATTCTGTAGCTTGAAATAAAACAGCACAGGAGTTTGTAAGTGCCGATACAAGAACAGAAAATGAGCCTTCATAATGTGACTTCTATATTATGTCGTCTGATTATAAAAGGTGGCGGGGAACATTTTTTCGTCTGTTATAAAAAAAAAATACTGTTCCGTACATTTTGACTGCGTAGGTATTGTACTTTTCTGTAAAACAGCAGTTATTGAAGTGAATACTTCTTTAGGCGCGTTGGGCATTTCTTAAGATGGAAAAAAGCCATTGAACTCGCGACTGTTACACCAACCGACAGCGCGCTACATTCGGATGTGTTCGGCTGTCCTCGCGATGTACTCGGTTTTAATATATATCCGATATGTCAGCGAGTGATGGCAAAGTATTCTATTTGTGTTTTGTTTATGAGACGATTCAAAAAATACACACGTAATTGTTCATGTTTTCACTTCTGTCGGCACTCCCAGAGTGCCAGTTTTTTTTTTTTTTATAACTGACGAAAAAATTCTACGCAAGGGAGTCTAGAATCATGTGCTAAATTCATACTTGCAGTTTGCGCATCAATGTCCCCCTGCCACACCAACATATTATATGTTGCGTTTCCCGACTTCACCTGTTTACTTAAAAGTAATTATGTACATTGAGCCAACTAACACTTTGAGCTTTAATACAGCTATGCTAGTTTCGCTCCGAGGACCAAATATGACTTTCAATGTAGCAAAATGAACCTTACTCGTATAAAGTTAATGTTCATTTTTGCATGAAGCGCTAGATCAGTCGCTATAAGAATATGTAGATTACTTACCGAATAAGGTTTATTTTTGTATGGAACGCTTGATTCGTTCGTTATTGAAATATGCACATTAACTTCATACAAATAAGGTTAATTATCGCATGAATATGAATATGAAACGCTTGATCATTCGCTTATAGGATAATACAGATTAACTTTATGTAAACAAGGTTCATTTTAGCATGAAATGTTACTGTATTTAGTTTCGACTAAATTCTAAATTAACTCTGTATATCTACCGGACCGGCAACCGGTGTATGTCGTAAACCAAAAATTCAAAGACATGACATCCACCAACTCGCTCTGTGCCCGCTTGGTGGATTATGGCCCACTCTCTCTCACAGAGAGGAGGCCTGTGTCCCAGCAGTGGGAACATTATAGGCTTATTATGTGATATGGTCGAAGTCATATTTGGTAAGCGAAAAGCATCATTTTGAAGGCAAGTCGGGATTTCAATAGTATGACAACTATAAATTTTGTCATTTTACTAATAATAATAATAAATTTAGTTTGCTCTGTTACTCTCAATATTACACTTTTTACAATAATAAATATTAATAATTTTTAAGTATGTCATATTTTTTGACAAAGTTTTTATCATACAAGAAAGAATTTTCTTCCAATTTTTTTTAAGTTTTTTTTTTGGTATTTTTTAATAGAACTCCGCTATCTAAGAGATCCTTATAGGTAACATATTCATATAGTAAGAATGGGCGCACAGTAGGCAACATTTGTTTTCTTTTTTTGAATTGATAAACAATATTAGGCAACAAAATGTGGTCTAAGTTGCTTATACGTTGCTCAAAACGTACAATATAATCACAGGTCAACAAATTTTTTCCACAGAAACCAGACTATACTTTTCCGAAGGATTTTGACGCGCTGAATTCAATTTTTTTTTCGCTGAGATAGCGCATTTTGAAATTTTCGTGTACGTAGATTGTTCTACGTTTGAGAATTCATACACATACAGTCTATTGGAAAATTAAAAAATGCAATATCTCAGCGAAAAAAAATGATATTTGAGTAAACTCAACGTCATTTTAAAGAGGAAGACTAGTCCTTTGAGATGCTGATTAATAATTTTTGAAAGAAAAAAGGATCGGCCGTGCTACATAACCTCAAAAATGATAAAAAACGGTATTTTTTGCACTTTTAGGTTAGGATATCTCGAAACCCTGACGTGATGGAGCAATTTTGAGATTCAGTCAGATTCGAATTCAGCGCGTCAAAATCCTTCGGAAAAGTATAGTCTGGTTTCTGTGGAAGAACGTGTTCGTCAAATTTTGTCAATTATTCAATACATACGTAGCACAATAAATCTGGCAACATAGAGTGAGGTAGCATGCGACAACTGTTGTCATTATTACTCAACAGTGAACTGCATTACTTACACAAAGAAACGTATTTTAGTCGGTCAACTGTATCCCCACAGTTGCGCTACAATAATGATGTAACTTCCTATTATTTTCGAGACTACGCTACTAATTATGAACTCAAACGGAACCCCTAATTACCTAATCCACTAGCGTTATTACCAAAACATCGCCTATTGTGCTCCCAATCCAATACAATCAGTCAATAACACCCAGGGTCGAAGAGCGACTCAAAAAACATTATTTTGTACTTACATATTCGAGTTTGTCTCAAAACTGTTTTTGATGAAACTCTAGTTTATCTATAGCTAGGATATGCAGATCCCAATATTAAGTCTTGAACTAAAACCCCGTATTTATTAGGAAACAAAATTGCTGGCAACATAGAAAGTTGCCGTTACTGGCAACATGCTTATGTTCCATATTTGTGCAAAAGAAAAGTTACGCAGTACTGTTCCCAGCTTCATTTGATGTTGCGGGCGACAGTAGCGCAACTTTTTTATTGTTGTTCGCAAACTGCTAATGTTCCATAAACATGAACCATAAAAATGCGCGACTGTTGCCGGCAACATTTGATGTGGCGGGCAACAGTTGCGCAACTGTGGGCCAACGTCGTTTCCAATAAACATGAGGTTTAACGGAATAATATCTTAGCTTGAAACATCGAAAGCGATCTCTTAAGGTTCTTGGACTTGGCAGGGTCTCTAAATATGGACCTAAAATATCCATTTTTTTTATTGTAAATCTACTGTGACAAACAATACTGGACCTAAGGAACCAATGATTGACTTCGTTTTATTTACATCTCTACTTTAAGATATTAGAAATCCAGTTTGGACTTTTGGTTAAGCTACTGTCGACGCGGTCGGTCCATGGATGGGTGACCATAAATTTCATACCTAGACCCCTCCGTGCCCCGTTGGTCTCGGCTATCATTCGTAGATCTTTGACAATCGTTACGGGTAGTCAGAAGCCTGAAAGTCTGACAACCAGTCTTACTAAGGTAACGTGTTACTCCGTAACTGGGTTGTGAAGGTCAGATAGGCAGTCGCTTCATGTAAAATACCGGTAGCTGCATCCGATCAGACTGGAAGCCGACCCCAACATAGTTGGGAAAAGGCTAGGCAGATGATGGTAGGTTTAACACAGTACCTTTAAAAATCCAAACTGGACTCCTAAATATCCAGAATTACAAGTCTCCTTATTTAGAAACAACTCCAGAATCAGTCTATAACACACCTCCGAAAATTAGCAGTCCCACACAAAACCGGTTTTCAGCTCACAAAAAACGAACCTCATAAATTGTCCCATCACTATTAATCGAAAACGTAGTTATCCAACGTTTTGATTCAAAAACTTAACACTCCAGACTCGAACTTCAAAAAGAGTCCATCACTACGCGGTTTTTGACAGTCAGAAACCCAATCCCCGACTCTATTGATCAGTTCCACACAAAACCAGTTCTGACTTCACAAACGGACGTTAAAATCGTCCATGACAACTCAAAATCGGAGTTTTCTTCTTCAGAAATGATAACTGGACGTCATAAAGGACCTTTAGAGCTTATCCAGGTTGAAAGCGGTAATTAGGGCGGTAGCGGGCGCGAGATACTGGACACACTGTACAGCGAGTAGGAGGGGATACTGGTCACACTGTATAGCGAGTTCTTGTAGCGTTTTTAAGGATTCTGCGTCTCTCGCTGCGTGACAAAGGCGTGTTTAAGATGTTTCCTTTCCTGATTTTCTTTCTTTTCTTTCTAGGCCTGTAAGTATGGCCACATCGCGCTGCGTCTTATTATGTCTTATAAACATAGCAGGCGCCATTTTTTTTCGTTTGTCTTTTTGCCTAGGCTTGCAAGCCCAAACGAGAGCCAAAGGACGTCTGATAATCGCGCTCCCAAATAGATATTTATCTTTCTCTATTTTCTTGCATTCTGCTTACGTCTGTTAGTATGAACCTCAACGAGCGGGTTTAACGTTTGAAAGTCCTGCCTGTGTTTGTCAACAACCGGCAGTATCTATGATATGGCTAAATGTTGGTACACACTTCTGCCAAATTCTTCAGGGAAAACAGCTATTATATCAGAATTGTTTGAAAAAATCGCGCCCGCTTCCACTTCCGCTTAAGCTTATCATCCTGGACACAGCCTTATAGGCCCGACTCGCTCGCCGCTAACATCTTAGTCGTGTAGCGCGAGGCTGTCCACTTTATCTCATATGTCAACCTCGCAGATTTTCCTCTTTTGGGGGAGGCCGTATTTGTCCTTTTTTATCATTTCTTGTTTCAGCCGGAGATAGGTGTCGAGACGGGCGAGGGCGTATTCCTGGAAAGATTGGGTTAGAAATGAGATTATTTTAAATACATGGGCTATTTTTATTTTGTTTAAGTACAACAAACTCAAAAAAAAAAAAACAAAATTCACTCTAGCTGTGCTAACGACTTCGTTCGCGTGCATGTCGGAAAACAAATTGCTTTTCATGGGTTTAAATATTTTTGAACGGAACCCTAATTCTTTTTCTAAAATAATAGTATGATAAGTACTTTTTATTATTATTATTTATTTATTAATTCAAGTTACAAAGACTCATAGACTATATACAAAATTCAATACAATACATCACATCAAAAAATAAATAAATAAAACGCTTTTTATTTATTTTTTGTCTGTCTGTTTGCTCCCAACCGTTTGAATAGAGTTTGATGAAATTTGGTATGGGGATACATTGAACCCTCGGGATCCTTCCCGAAAAAAAAAAACACAGGACCCTCCCAGGATACTTTTCATCCTGGATCGCAGACAAAGCCGCGGACAGCAGCTAGTAATATCTAAATATTTTCACTCACCCAATATCCAAAGGGAATCTGACTCTTGGAAGCATTCACAATGGACCATAAAGTCCAGAACAGATGGCTGACGCAAGCGAACGCGTCCACCTCATCCAGCAATTTGTTCACATCGTCCAGTGTAACCTCGGGTTTATCCTGGTTGTTCGAGTGGTAATACTTTAGGTATTCGCGGATGAATATTTCCTGTAAATAAAAAGAAATATGGTTGGAATAACACAAGCGGTAGGTAAATTAAAAAACCGGCCAAATGCGAGTCCGACTCGCACACGAAGGGTTCCGTACCACAAGGGAAAAAATGCCGAAAAAAAAACACGTTTGTTGTATGGGAGCCCCCATTAAATATTAATTTTTATTCTGTTTTTAGTATTTGTTGTTATAGCGGTAACAGAAATACATCATCTGTGAAAATTTCAACTGTCTAGCTATCACGGTTCTTGAGATACAGCCTACTGACAGACAGGCGGACAGTGGAGTCTTAGTAATAGGGTCCCGTTTTTACCCTTTGGGTACGGAACCCTAAAAAACAAGGGTAGGCAGAGCTACGCAAACGAGATCAGTAGTCGCTCTACAAGAAAATCGTATCTACTAAAAATAAAGCTGAAGAGATTGTTTGTTTTAACGCGCTAATCCCTGAAAGTACCGATCGGGGTGCTTACTCTTCAATTTAATTCCGATAGATCGACATTGGAATTGTGACGTTTCGTACTCTTGAGTTCGATGCTAGCGCCAAATGATTTTTAGATTGGGTGTCCATTTTGGAGAACTAAGGCTTGGCGTGGGGTAATTGTTGACAATATTGTTTTCAAGAGTACCGAATCACGTGACTGTAAAATTAACATTGGAATCATATTGACAACTCATTGGAATTAAAATTAGTTTGGAGAGTAAGCCCAAGGGTTTGTAAAATTCTTTTTGCATTTGATAGGCCAGTTCTTGAGGAAGGCGATATGAGATGGGCTACTTAACGTCACGCTAGTACCCTTAGGAGTCGAGCGAAAACAAAAAAAAAAACAGAAAGAACGCTGAGCAAAAACGGATTACAGTACCCGGCGATAAATATTGCACATCGACCTTTTTACACAAAACCATTATATTATACAAAGAATAAAAATAATTATCAAAAGAAGCAAATCATAATTGTTTTAACAGCTCCTAATAGATACCGGACTGTTTTTCGTGCGACAGAGATAACGCTCTACGAAGCCGAAATTAGCTGATTGTCTCTTTCCAAAAGTCGGTGTGCAATATTTATCGCCGGGTACTGTAACAGCGCGGGCAGGCGATGCGATGCGACGCGCTGGGTCGGGAGAATAAGAAAATTAACGCTGACGAAGTCGCAGGCAGAAACTAGTTTTTCGATAAACAACTCAAATATCGTAAAAACTCACCTTCTGCTCCAAACTGGGAGTAAAATCCTGATTCTCATAATAGAAAGGATGCTCCGGATTCGTATAATCGAACGCCCATTCCTGGAAATGATTAGCAATATCGAATCCCCTATAATTGTACGCACAATACTCAAAGTCGATCAACACGAGTTTAGGCTCGCCCGAATCCGAAAAATGGCTCAGAACTGTGTCGGAAGTATTGGCGTCCTCGTACTGAAGTCTTTCAAAACTTTCTTTTGAGTCCGTCTCTCTATTGGAGAGCGTTTCTTCTGCATCGATGCCGTGTATGTAAGCTACTGAACCCTCTTCCTCGAGGGCGGGTTGGGGCGAGTCTTCTATTAGGAGGATGTTGCCTGTTGAGAAAATTTTGGTGGTTAGTGTTGCCAGAAAATTAAAATAAAAGTTTGTTTCTGGTTGGTAGCTTAGATTATACAGCGTGGCAGTGACAGCGAAACATAACCTGATCTGTTCCCATGGATTTAGTACAAGACCCAAAAATAATAATATTTATTATTATTAATTAAATGTGGTTTCCATACTGTATCTATATACAGTATGGAAACCACATTTATATGCAATAAATTATACCACATACTTTTTATCGCCTTTTCTGACGATATACAAAAAAATTAATTAAATCGGTCGCGAAAAAAAATCAGCTGTTCCCTACATTTATGTTCGCATAACTCGTCAAAATGTAGGGAACAGATGATTTTGTAACGTGCAGTTGACAGGACACGCAGGACATGAGTCATAAGTAATTTATTTCATAACAATATACATAGGTACATTGTGTTGAAAACTTCAAAAATATCATTATACAATTGCAATCAAAATAAAATTCATTAATACATTTAGAAAAGTCAATAAAAACAGCAAAGGTTAATTAAGAATATTCAAGTACAATAATCATAAATAATAAATGTCAAAGTTATATAATCAATAATAAGTTACAATGTCATACGTCATCTAGGAATTCATTGATACTGTAGTAGCCTTTCCCCAACAAATAGGTCCTCAGTTTGTTTTTAAATAGGTTAACACTATAAATGGTTTTGAAATCTATAGGCAGCCCCGGATCTAAGGGGGGGGGGGCAAACCGGGGCACTTGCCCCGGGCGACAGTTTCATGGGGGCGCCAAATCCTTGAGACAAGAATTCGAAATATCGAACAAATGAAGCCTCTTTTCCTACAATCTCATAGGTTTTTATCAAGTAATCGAATCTTAATATAATATGTATGTTTGAAAAGCAAACTTTTCTATTTCCATACGACTAGGCTATTTTCCAAAGATTTAAAAGTATCTAGTGTTTGACAAAATTTTAACAGAAATTCAGATAAGAGTAGAGAGTGCAAAGAGTCTACATGAAAAATTCGCCTTCCTCAGTGGCCACGCCTTTTTAAATATGTTTATTAAAGGATTATTTAGTTTATCAAATGGTCACAAAAATGCTACTCATTGGCAGTATTAACAGTTTCTCTCAAACACTGAAGGGAGGGGGCGCCTCTATCAAGGTTTTGCCCCTGTTCGAAAAAATCGTAGATCCGGGGCTGTCTATAGGCAACTTGTTGTATAAAATTACAGACTGATACCTTGCTATGTTTGACAATTTTTAATTTCGGTTGAATAGTGTTGGGCAAATCTTTCCTACGTGTGCTAGCTCTAGTTTGTCTTTGCTCATCAGTCTCAGTTTTGTGCAAATTTTTAACTAAGCTGGTTAGCAACACTGAAATGTAAAGGCATGGCACTGTCAAATGATATTAAGTGATATTAAGATATTAAGTGTCCCATCGTTTGTGGAACAGCACCACATTTACACTTCAAGGCGGAGTCGTCTATGATCTTATGAATCAATCGATTCCACGTGGGCGAAACAGCGTGCAAAAGTTAATGTTAAATTAAACAATGCATTGTTTTGTCTCTTACCTTCCTGCATATCATTGTGACAGAACACGACCAGGGAGTCGACAGAAGCCAGGAACTTCTTCAGCCATTCTATTTCCTTCTCCAGGTCTGTCTCCTTCAGCTGCTTTATGATGCGTTGTTCTTCTTCGTTCTAAAAGGAAAAAAACAGATAGTAACAGTAGAGTTATTTGCGAAGGAGCTAGTGTTGGGAAGTACTTCAACTGTACTTAGTTGTATTGATAAGAATTCTTTAGATGTTTTTTTTTCTTCTCAATTAATCTTTTGTAGTCCACTGCTGGACATAGGTCTCTAGTCTGTCCCAGCCACTTCTTCAGGTCGCCCGTCCATCTAGCTGTGGGTTTTTCTTCTGCCTACCTAGCCTTTTCCCAATCATGTTAGGGGCCGGCTTCCAGTCTAACCGGATGCAGCTGAATACCAGTATTTTACATGGAGCAACTGCCTATCTGACCTTCACAACCCAGTTACTGGGTAATACGATACCCCTTGGTAAGACTGGTTGTCAGACATTCGGGCTTCTGATTACCAGTAACGACTGTCAAAGATCCACGAATGACAGCCGGGACCAACGGCTTAACGTGCTTTCCGAGGCACGGAGGGGTCACGGTGTTTCTTCTATTGATGTTTAATCTGAAGGGCAATGGGGATTGTCCAAAATTTCTAACCATTATATTTTATTTTTTGTAAATTTAGAGCATTTTGAGAAACTAATTTGAATATTTTGATGATTGGCTCAATAGTTATTTTAATAAAAAATATTTAATTATTTTAAGTTTTTAAGGTAGGTGACGTCATCCAGTAGCATAAAGATTAAGTGCCGTTGCCTTACTAGTACATTATTAAAAATTTTAATCTGTCAACACAACGTCAACAATGTCACATCTGTCAAAGTGTCAATAGGCCGAATAGACGTCTTAAATAATCGAATCCTAGCTTAGCGTATTTATTTACAAATGGTTTTTTTATGTGTAAGTGTCCTCCAAGGAATATACTACTCTCTATCGTCACTAGAACAATCGACGCGGCGACTGAGAAATAGAATAATAACGCACGCGGCGACATTATTACTATTATTGCTGCAAGTTGGAACAAAGCACTTCCTGTATTCCATAACTCTTCCAATATATTAAATATTGTCGAGTGTTGAAATAATGTATGTAATGTAATAATGAGATTTATAAACATGAATGTTTATATTTTTGACATTTTTACAATAATTTGACATTTGACAGATTGTAGACAATACTTGCCTCTTACTTTTTATTTTCTGAGGCAACGATACAAAACTGTACAGCCAGTCGTACGTAATTTGAAGGGCAAAGAAGGTCAATCGTATTTTATCAAAAATATCAATAACATATGAATATTTTTCAAAATTAATTAGTCCGTAATGATCAGTAACGCTATTCCTCGAAATGGTTTTTCAATTACAACATTTAAAAAAATATGAACAATGCCCATTCTCGTAATTTAAAGACCGTTCAGTCTGATCACAATCAGTCAGGTCCAGTTGAAAACCAGCGTCAGGCACTAGTTGTCTGGTATTTTTGCTGAACTGGGCCTTTTTGGCGCAGCCGTGAGGCATACATTCCTGCTAATTTCTTACATCGAACTTTGCACTTTTTATTTTTATCTGATGTACGGTCAGCATCAAAAGTCGAGTAACACTTCATTTTTTTAATCTTAGTTATTGAGCAAAATATTAACACTTCAGTTTTTTTAATCTTAGTTATTGAGCAAAATATTAACACTTCAGTTTTTTAATCTTAGTTATTGAGCAAAATATTAACACTTCAGTTTTTTTTTAATCTCAGTTATTGAGCAAAATATTTGTTGAAAATTGCATCGTACTTCTGCTGCAATTTAGAATAAATATTTTGCTCAATAACTGAGATTAATAAAACTGAAGTGTTAATCGACTTTTGATGCTGACCATTATCTGACTGTATATTGCGTGTCTTTTAGTCTGTGATAAATAAATGTATTTTCTTTCTTTCATTCTATCTGTCAAGAATACCTCTAATTTCCCTACATTTCTGACAAGTTATTGACATGGATTGTCGCTGAGATGAGATTGTGATTACCTAATGTCCTTTCTTTGATAGTGTTCGTCGAGTCATTGAGCGTCTTAAAGGTCTGAGTTGTGTTACACGATTACTGATAAATGCCTGCACTGATTGGACAGATGCACTCAAATCTGTGTGGTTCTTTCCTCAAAAAACCATCTCAGATATTATGGACCTCATAATTATGGCCTGACCAAACAAAATTATGTCTGGACTTTAAAAGGGGCTTTGCTCTCTAGTTTGTTTCAGTCTTTCTTCTTAGTTAGGAAACACCGAACACATCTATGTAGTTTTAAAAACAACAATTTAATTTTGATGTGCGAAAGTGTTTTTCGAACCAATTACTTAACAGAAATAAAAGATCATTTATCATCACGGCATTTGACTTTGTCAATCTGCTCAACAATCAAGTTCTCTGACTGTAAATTACGTTAAATGTTGTTTAGATCAGACACGGGTCACGTCGGCCGCATGCACAGTGACCGTTGGGCAACAATCTCCACACAGTGGGTGCTTGAGGATAGACAGCGTCACCGAGGCCGGCCCAGCGAGAGGTGTCGAGGCGACCTAGACGCTTACCGCAAGGGTTGGATCAAGGTGGCGCTAGAAAAGAATCCCTGAAGGGATTTGGGGGAAGCCTTTGCTCAGCAGTGAAACAATGTAGGCAAAGTAAAAATAAAAAAAGTTTAAGACACTTACCTTCCCCTGAATAGTCCCCGACAACCTCTCTTCCTTGACTGTCTTCAGCCACTTATACATGGTCTTCCAGATCCAGTTGGGTTCCTTGCTGAGAGGCACCTCCATGGAATGTATGGCGGCCATCTTCTCCGCTATCTTCATTGACAGCGATGGTTCCGCAAGTTCCTTTGTCAGGAGAGGACGAGCCTGAAAGTGGGGTGTGTATTTAGTACAGTGAAGTAGGTAGGTGGGCGTGAAATAGGGTGTCTTGGGCTTGAATTAGGGTGGAGTTGCCCTAAAATAGGGTGTAACAGGCCTGAATTAGGGTGTAATAGGCCTGAGGTAGGGGAAAATATGCCTATAATTTGGTGTACTGGGCCTAATATAGGGTGATGTTGGCCTCAATTAGGGGTTTGGTAGGCCTAAAGTAGGATGTGATAGGCGTAAAATAGGGAGCAAGAGGTCCTTCTTCTTTTCGAGTCGATAGCAAACGTAAAAATATTGTTTTATGTTATAGTGTGTCCCCCTATGGCGAATATTATGGAAAATATTTGCTGGTGTGTTCCTAATTCCGACTAAGAGCAGCTTTGAGTTTTAAATATCGGCCATCACTGAAATATCATTTCTATATTTCTACATTTAAATCTGTAATTTTTATAGTGTACATAATAATTATATCTGTAATTTGTATGGTGTACATAATAAAGAGTATTCTATTCTGTCAACCTACAATGGAGAAAAATATGCTTTGTGGGGAATTTAATGGATTTGGCTCATGTGTTCCCAATTCCGGTTAAGTGCAGTTTTGAATTCTAAATATCTGCCATCTCACAAAAATCAGGCTAAAGTGGGGGCTTTAAATTGGAATGGTGTGGAAATGGCTCCTGAGATCCAATTTTGAATTCCGAATAACAGCCTTTCGCCTTAAAATGGGCTTAATTTCTTTAGTATAGTATAAAATAGGAGATTCTTTAGTAGATATTTTGACCGATTCTTATAATTTTATTAAAATACAGTTAAATGATAGATTTTGTTTGTTTTTTCACAGTTCTCTTTTTCTAATTATAAAGTGTCCATATATATATATATTTTTTCAGTATATAATAAATGTATAAAAAATCCCTGTAAATCCACTACGAACAAAAATCAACCATATTTCTTAGACATTAAATGTCAAATTACATACCACGCGTGCGTTTCCTGCTTATGACGTACTTCCGGTGTCCGGTATTAGGCCCCACTCGATAGCGGGTCTATCGCGATATACCTGGGCTGCAACTGAGAATTTCCTAACAGAAATACCCAATTACCGGCATTGATAGCCGAACATACGATCACCGTAGACAACCAAAGACATAGTACCACAGATAACATAGAAATTAAACGATTTATATTTGAAAACAACTACTAAAAAGACAGTTTTATGAATGAAAAATTTTTTACATTTACGGAATTTTTTTTCCACGAAATTCTTCTTTTTCTTAAACCTTAAAATATTTAATTACTGCGGACTATACCACAACAAATTTTAATGTGGTTCCAAAACTCGTAAAATAAAAGTTATATACATATAAAAATGTCTATATGGCGTTTAAAAATTTTCTAGCTGGTAAACCCCACAATTTTTTGGGTAGATGACCCAAGTTATAGGTGACAATCGGACTGGCTTAGAAGCCCACAATGTCCGTCTGTTCGTCAGAAGTCATAATCTCAGTAACAATAAGATACAATTGACAGTTTGTGGGTTTTGGAAAACAGTCATAAAAATATCAGAGAAATGTTACGATATACAAGATATTAACATTTATCGAAGGTTTTGGTTCCGCTTTAATTTCGAGTCTAGAATTAATGAATGTTTATCATACCTGTATACTTTCCCATTATCTGTTATAAAAAAAAACCTATTTACCTTCAGACAACGTAGTTACAACAGTACGAGGATCTTTGAGCGTGGCCAAAATGGGAACTAAATTCAAATTATTTATTAAATTAATTATTTATTCAAATTATTTTAAAGGCGCCATCTTGTTTTGTCAATACAATTTCTGTGACAATTTCACAAATCTTTACAAACAGTGCCCCTCACGTCATTATCAATCAGGCACCAAAGATCCTTGTACAGTATTTTTATCCCACGAAGCGACGCGCGCTTTACTTGTGTTAACTAAGTTTACAAACACGCTGTGAATGTATGCAAGACGAGTAGCGTCAGCACACGCATATTTGCGACTTCAACTTTGTCTCGGATGGTATCGAGAGCTCATGCGCTTACACACACATTCAAAACGTTTGTACACTTGGAAACTACAAGTAAAGCCCGCGTTGCTTCGTGAGATAAAAATACTATAGCTCTATTTAATTATTTGTACAAACTAACTTTTTCAACGTCAAAATTACAAAGACAGTCCCCCAAAACGCACGCCCTTCACCACTTCCTAGTGCTTTCGCTGGTGAGAAGAAGTGGCGCAACAAACTCCCCAGCAAAGTGCGACTACGGTTTCTTTTTAGCAAAATCCCAATCTAGCCTTATATTTTTTTTACTATTCACCTTCCTTAGATAAAAAATAGTTAAAAAAACAACTTACAGGAATATACTCCTCAATTCTGCCCCCAGAGAAGACTCCATGTAACCTGGGACCCAGCCGCCTCTCCGATAGTAGGGTGAATATGACGGACTCTGTCACGATCGCATCCATTGCGCGCTCGCCGTGCACCTGGCCGTAGATGCGGAGTAGCACCTGAAAGGGGGGAGTAATGTATGTTAAATTAGAACATATTAACACATTGAAAGACACTGAACGACACACAATAGAAGTTTTATTGTTATTACGTCGAGGGGCGTTAAGTGTATGCAATGTAGAACATATTAAGTTCTAGGCTTTAGAACTGGCGTTATAAAATGAGGGGTTCACAAACGACTCCGCCCAGGAGAGTAAATGTGGTGCTATCCCACAAACAAAGGGGCACTTGATAACGTGTCCAGCGTGTCGTGCTGTCTGCACGCTACCGGAGTTGATGGAGATGCCAAGCTCGTAGCCCAAATTCTGGGCTGACGAAATTATTCTTTGCAAACCTCCTGAGTACCTACTGAGCCTCCTCCTGATTGAGCTTTCACATCTGTCACATCTGTCCTGTATGCGGGCAGAAATGTATCTGTCACAGTAAGATGTTTGAGGCCGTGAGATATACGTATATATCTAGCTATACAGGGGTTATTGGTAAAACATTAACAACCTCTTTGGAGGTCATTGTACTCATCATTATGAACAACTTTTACTATGGGACCATACCTGAAATCGCGAAAAAAAAATCAGCTGTTCCCTACATTTATGTTCGTATGACTCGTCAAAATTTAGGGAACAGATGATTTATATATATATCCTATATCTATACAATACATAAAATTCAGTCCTGACTGATATATCAACGCACAGTCTAAACCGCTGGTCCTAGAGACATGAAATTTGAAGTGTTTGTTCTTTGTGAAGAGTATGTATCCACTAAGAAAGGGTTTTTCTAAATTCCAACCCTAAGAGGGTTAATGGGGGGAGGGTGAAATTTCACGCGGACGAAGTCGCGGGCAGAAGCTAGTTACTATCTTTGATTTGCACAACTGGTCATTAAGGACTGGTGCCGTATTATGAGGGTTTAATGCCCAAATGATTTCAGTGTAAGAGAGAGATGGAGCTATACGTGACGGATAGATACAATGACATAGCACCATCCCTTTTCCGGATTGGAATCATGATGGCATTAATACTTCGTAATACGGCCCCTCTTATTATGAAGCCATGAGCCCCTCACATTTTATTCCGTAACTCACCTTCCTCGGTTCCTCAAGCGAGGTAAAAGAGTAGCTCTTCACAACACTCTTGCGCCGGGTTCTACCACCCTCCACGTTATCTGACGAGTCTGTGTCATCGGGAGAACTCTCACGCTTCTGGTAGCCCCCCCATTTGGAGGTGTCGTCGGGGAGGGCTACGTAGTAGAGGAAGTTAGACAGGCCTCCGCTGGAAAAAAGAGAGAGAAATAATGTTAGAAACATAACAAAAAATATTTGGGTTGGCATTCCCCATACATGTAACAGAGTGATGAAAAAATAATCCAATGCACCTAAAGTCTATTCAAACTCGTTTCAAATTAATATTATTTCAGGTTAAATATCAACTTTATTTTAATGGTAATTAAGTTGATTTCAGAGTGACTAGCACTATTGCACGTTGCGCTCCTAAAGTCTTGAGTTGAGCTGCACGATTTCTGACAAATGCGTGCACTGACTGGACAGGTCCTCTCAATCTGTGTGGTTCTTTCCTCAAAAGACCATCTCAGACATCGATCTACATGGTCTCAATATACATAGGTAACCTGACCGAGATTATGTCTGGACTTTAAAGGAGACTGCGACTTCTGAGTTTGTTTCGGCCTTTCTTCTTAGAGTAGTCAGATAGGAAACGCCGACCTCATCTAGTTTAAAAAAAAAACATGATTTACGTGTAAAAAAAGTGTTTGTACAAAAATACTTAAAAATAAAATCATTTATCATTTTATTGAAAAAATTATAAAAATGTTTGAAGTTGTAGCGTAAATTGAACTTTATTGTGTAGGATTTAAAGTTATTTTTCCATAAACTCATATTTGTTTTATATTGTATTGTATTGCGTTATTTGCATATCTTATTTCTAATTAGTGACGTTTGCTATTGTAAGTTTGAAACTGTATAAGTTTGGTTTTATTAATATTGACAAGCAAATTATTGTCTTTTAGCCATTCTATTATTTTGTTTTGTTTTGTTCAATGGTTGATAAAATTGACACTGTGCATGAGTGAATAAACCCTTCACCGTGGGTGGCCCGACATGCACTTGTCCAGTGTTTAAAGTACCAGGATTATTATTGACTTCTGATTTACTCAAGTACCGCCACGTGAAGGCCTTTTCAAATCCTTTTTATCAACTTGTACCTAAATACTAACAAACCAAGATGGCCGACAGCTCAAAAAGAGACATACATACACATTAAATATACTCGTTATCAGTTCTTACTAAACAATGCGTGCGTTATCAACGGGGAATTTTCCAGTGCTCCACAAATCACTCAATAAATGCGTTGTTAACTTGTTGTTAATTTTTTAATAAGTGGGTTTTGTAACGTCATCTGATCTGTCGAAATTATCCGGAAAAGATCCGGGGTTATCAACATAGCTTGTAGAATAAGCAAACTGAAGTGGCAGTGGGCTGGCCATGTTTGTCGAAGGACCTATGGCCGGTGGAGCAGACGAGTCCTGGAGTGGAGACCGTGTATCGGCAAGCGTAGTGTAGGACGCCCCCCAGCTAGATGGACGGACGACCTAAAGAAGGTGGCTGGGACAGACTGGATGCGGAAGGCGGAGGACAGGGTGTTGTGGCGCAGTCTGGGAGAGACCTATGTCCAGCAGTGGACTGCGATAGCCTGAGTTGATTGCCATCTGCCTCAATATCTATATTAGATATTGTTAATTACTTACTAAGTTTTCCCAGACCCAATTAAAAAAAACAGTGGCACTCCGGGAGTGCCCACAGAAGTGAAAACTTGAACAATTACGTGTGTATTTTTTAATAGTCTTATAAACAGAATACTTTGCCATCACTCACTGACATATCGGATATACATTAAAAATTAAAACCGAGTACCTACATCCCGAGGACAGCCGAACACATCCGACTGTAGTGCGATGTCGGTTACGGTAAGGGCCAAACCACACGGGCGGCGCGGCTGCGGCGCGGCGCCTGAGCGGCGCCGCTGCGGTTTTCTACATACAAAAATGCATTGTAGCCACATGGCGCCGTGCGGTGTGCTCCGGCGCCGCGCCGCGCGCGCATCGGAATCGAGACGAGGCGGGGAGGGGTGTAAGCAGAGCGGAGCCGGAGCGGCGCCGCTCGCAGTTGTTTGTAGTATTACAGACTGTCGCGTAGCGATGGGCAACCCCTCATTTTGCCGCCGCTGCGGCGCCGCCGCGGCTCCGTAGAACGTTGCGACGCCGCTCTGCCCGTGTGGTCGCCAGCGCGGCGAAATTGCTTGCGGTGCGGCGCCGCACCGCCCGTGTGGTTTGGCTCTGACAGTGTCGTGAGTTCAATGGTTTTTTCCCCATCTCAAAAAATGCCCAACGCGCTTAGAGAAGTTTTCACTTAAAAACTACTTTACCAATGAAACGATTAAATTGTCATCAGCAAGATAACGAAAGATTGGCTATATTAAGAGCATGATCATCTGCCTAGCCATTTCCCAACTATGTTGGGGTCAGCTTCCAGTGTAACCGGATGCAGCTGAATGCCAGTATTTTACATGGAGCTACTGCCAATCTGACCTCCACAACCCAGTCACTGGGTAAAACGATACCTCTTGGTAAGACTGGTTGTCAGACTTTCGGGTTTCTGACTACCCGTAACACCTGTCGAAGATCTACGAATGACAGCCAGGACCAACGGCTTAACATGATTTCTGAGACACGGAGGGGTCTTGACATGTTATGGATGGTCACCCATCCACGTATTGACCTCGGCAAGTGTTGCTTAATCTTTAAAAACGATTCGTGCGGCTGTTATTATTTAGCCAAGAGCCCCTAATTTTATTTCATTAAACTTTATTGCGAAAATATAAGTATGTACAGACGCCAGCACATCAACCTACTACAATATGTCAAATTTCTTTAATAGATTTTCAACTTTATCGCTAAAGCATTAAGTTCAAAGTTGATTGGGAAAATTTGACAGTTTCGGGTAGCTTGATGTGCTGGCGTCTGTACCTAGAGTCTAGACTAAAAGGAATTATCACAAAAAAAAAACAACAATCTTTTTACCTCACCCACTCAAATTGCTCTATGAAATGTGCGCACAAAAAACCCAGCGGTTTTTATCTTGTTTACAAATAAAAACCGATGCGTATTATAAAAGAGAGGTTTTGTAAAAAATAAAGTAATTTCATTCTTTTTACTGTGGAATTGGATTTATTATATAGGTTTGCACGAACTCGACGATATTTTTTTGCAATACAATCAGTATTGCTGATGGGTGTAAGTTAGAAGCAGTTACAAGTATTTTTAAACCAATTTCACAGTTGGGTTATGTAGTATTTTTAGCGCGTTTTTTTTTTTTTTTGTAAACCATTGTAAAACCCTTTTTTCCTAGAATGTTGTTTATGTCTTGTATTACTTAAACGATACAGTTTTCTAAACTTCGGCGAATTTAGCCATTTATAACCATTATTACTGCAAATAAGACATTTTTAACTAAGGGCTGATTTTACCAACGTCCGATATCTTTTATCCGTGGAATAAAATTGACGTCTGACAGTTCTAGTAAGGAAAAACTGTCAAAAATTCAAAATTTATTCCCAGTTTAAGAAAAGTTTGGTAGAATGCGCCCTAAAAGATTCTGTAATGTTTTAACAGGATATTATTTATTAAGCTGTGTAAGTCAAATGCGGGACGAGCTAGACAAAACAATGGTCAATTTAGCTCTGGAGCGAAATAGCTGGAAGTCCTGTGATGGCCTTTTCCCAGGAGTTGGATGATGCAAGATTACAGTAACCAGTAAGTTAAATGACTATAATATAGCTCTTCATTTAGCATTTAGCGGAGTTTATAGGAATGTGATGCGGAGGAATGAGGAAAGTTTTGTGTATGTTTTGTTTTGTTGTTTTGTTTGGATGGGCTGTGTGAAAAATGATATGGATAGAAAGGGGGATGACAACCGAGATGACTGATAGAGAAGTATGGAAGAAAACATGTTGCATCGTCCAGTAATACATTGAGCAAGTCCAAGAGAATGATGATGGTTTAAGGGAATGAGGGTTTTCTGAAATGACGTTCGCTAGGTGGCAGCACTGACACGTCAGGTCCAGGCATCTGTCAAAGAGCCTATATTTTCTTTAGTCATGACTGAATGATGAACGAATGAATGAATCGAATGATGAACGTCATCATATATGTTATATTGGAAGACCTCTTGTCACAGTGGTGCCAACTGGTGTCGTAAATTTTCACGAAAACCCTCATTAACATCGATTCAGTTTAAAAACGCTTCCGCTCATAACATGTCCCACACAACTACAACAGAGCTTGTCCTGGTAAACTCAAGGTTACTTGTATTTATTTACATTTTTTGCGTCTCAGTATATAAAAGCTTATGTAATCGACTTCTTTTAATACATACAACCTTAGCCTTGGGTATCTCAATAAATGTGCCTAGCCATTTCCCAACTATGTTGGAGTCGGCTTCCAGTCTAACCGAATACAACTGAATACCAGTATTTTACATGGAGAGACTGCCTATCTGACCTATACAACCCCGGTATTTTTAGGGTCCGTACCCACACACTAAAAACGGGACCCTATTACTAAGACTCCACTGTCCGTCTGTCTGTCACCAGGCTGTATCTCATGAACCGTGATAGCTAGACTATTGAAATTTTCACAGATGATGTATATTTCTGTTGACGATAAAAAAAAGTTAAAATTTAATGGAGTAAAAAGAAATTTTTTCGGCGTTTTATGCGTTTTTATAATTTTTTTCTAAATGGGCCTGCTATTGACCTCGATCACACCTGGTGGAAAGCGATGGACGAATGACATCCGGGACCAACGGTTCGACGTGCTTTCGACGCACGTAGGAGACTCGATATGTACCTAATGGCTGGACACCCATCCACGAACTGACCGCGGCAAGTGTTGCTTAACCTTGAAAATCGACCACGAATCGTGCAGCTGTTATTATTGAGCATAAAATCTTATGTAAACGAATTCTTTTAATACATAACCTTACCCTGGCCTTGGATATCGATGGAAAATTAAACGCATTACCGCAATATCGTCGGTTTCATGCAAAACGGTAAAAAAAATTGTTTCTTAAAACGTCACGCACAAGTTTTTTTTCACGCACTGGATTATCAACGCATTGCTAAGCGTCGAAGGTTGATAATCCAACTGTGTTTTTTTTGAGGCGCTGGGATGCGCTTTGTTTGATTGTCAACGCTCGGCGTAACACCAAGAGTCGAAAATCCAGTACGAGATAAAATACGTGTGTGTACGTGGGCTTACCCCGTGTTTACACCCATATACAAGTTGTGAGACTTGTTTTCGCCAATTCTTGTTAAAGACTTGTCGAAAACATGTCGTCTAAAAACAAGTATCATACAGGTTCTGACGTTCTTTCAGACGTGTATTGTTAATGCGATAACTACGCGAGCAAAATGTATGGAACAAGTAGTAATAACCCACGAAAAATTTCTATGTTAGGGGTACGGTATCGTCCTAATAGAACGCGAATGCGCGATCATCGTAGGTTCGCGCATATTTTACTCGTACGAACGCGCGATCAAACATATTATTGAATTCGAATAGGTGTTATAATTTTGGTGCCGACCGTGCCAGTGCCAAACTAGGTACACCACGGTCGCTCGCGTCGTAAATTTGCGCGATGATCACGTATTCGCGTTCTATTAGGACACCCAGTTTTTGCGTCGCTTACTCGCGCGATGATCGCGCATTCGCGTTCTATTAGGGCGATGCCTTAGGGGGTCTAGAATAATGTGTTGAATCCACAGATATAGATACACCTATATCTAGGTGTATCTATATCTGTGGAGTTGCTCTTGTGTTATCACACAAGAGCAACTACTTCGCGTGGCCAGCTTACGTACAAAAATCGTAAGCCGCCACTTTCGCGCTCAGTCCTGTGTACAGGATGCCTACCATGATCTAATTAAAACCGGCCAAGAGCGTGTCGGGCCACGCTCAGTGTAGGGTTCCGTAGTTTCCCGTCCGTCACAATAAGTGTTCCCACTTATGAGTTTAAAAGTGGGTATCCATTATGTTCGCGTAATAATCGTAGTCGATCATAGATCTTCAAATATTGGGATTCGATTTTAATAATTCTTTTTTGTTTTTTTTTTAAAAAAGATACGTTCAGGATAATAAAATATGTAAACGAAGTTAAAAAAATGCTTGCATATACGTTTATACTACAAACTTAGTCCAGAAATTATTTTGTACAACTTTTGTCTTTTTTATACAAAAACTGTTGTTTCCATCAAGTTCAAAATAATTTTCCTAGAAAGTCCTTATAAAGTTCTACTTTTCAGATTTTTTTCATATTTTCTAAACTTATGGTTCAAAAGTTAGAGGGGGGGGGACACATTGTTTTTTACTTTTGGAGCGATTATTTCCGAAATTATTGACATTATCAAAAAATGATTTTAGTAAACCCCTATTCATTTTTAAATACCTTTCCAACAATATATCACACGTTAGGGTTGAAATTAAAAAAAAAATCACTTCCCACTTTACATATAGGGGGGCTACCCTAATAAAACATTTATTTCCAATTTTTATTTTAGCACTTTGTCGGCGTGATTGATATACATATTGGTACCAAATTTCACCTTTCTAGTGCTAACGGTCACAGAGATTAAGCGAGGACGGACAGACGGACAGACAGACATGGCGAAACTATAAGGGTTCCTAGTTGACTACGGAACCCTAAAAACGATTCAAAAGCAAGACATTTCAGTTTAGGTTCTTAAACTGCATCGCTTAAAGTCGAACCATGAAGTCCATTACGCGCAGCGGCATTTGGATCGTTAAAAGTGAATGAAAGATCGCAATTTGTGGCTGAACCGCGTTTGAAACGTTTTTGGTGAAAAAGAGACAACGCTATTATTATCAAATAAGTTTGTTTCGCGCACATTGTAGTGTCAGACACGTTCAGAAGCAAGTAAAATTTTATTTGTTCTTAACTCAGTATCATTACTTTAAAGTAAAACAGACACTCAACAGTTGTTTTTAAGATTCCACGTTAATACGGTAACTATTGTTAAAATAATTCTTAGTCAAAGTAGATATTTATTTACCATTTGGCATTTATTAGACGAAAAAATATTTATATTTCGACTTAATAAAACAATGTTTCAGTTTCGAACGTACCAGAGTAAAAAAAGTTGTGTCTGCTGTCATGTCACTGTCAGTTTGTTTTTTTTTTTTTTTTTAAAGGCTAAGGTCTGAGACCATGCTGCCTAGTCATCAGTTACTATTTTTTTTTCTTAGTCTAACATTACATTAGAATATGGGTGTACACATTCTAATGTATTAGGAGTATTTGGCAGCAAATGTATCGAATCAAGTTTCCCGGTAAACTTCGCTGAGGTAGCCAAAACTACAAAAAAAATCTCAGCTCCATTTTACCGGGATCGCGTCTGTTTCAATGATTCCACATATTGTCCAGTTGCGCAGACACTTGAGATACAAAACTACACCAATTTTACATCACAATATCCACTAGGAATCAATTTGCGAATAATTAAAACAGCCAACTAGACTTCACTCGAAGAAATCCCGCCAAAAACTCCCTGTCAGTTTGTGTGCCTGTGTCAGTTTAACTAGATAGTCTGTGGATTATTGTACTCTGTGTTTGTGTGGTGTTAAAAATGCATGTAAAATATGACGGAGAAGGTATAGCGTGTCTCGTTATTATCAGCCATATTTAACTATTGTGGGCGTACAGTGGGTATGTGTTGGTTATTGCGCAATAGAAAAACGTTTGCAGTTCAAAAAGATTATAATTTCACGAACAATATTTAGTCACACTAGCAAATTACACACTGTAGGTACACGACACAACCAGATACGGAACGCTGGACAGTTTCTAAGCACATGTGGTCCGTACGATGTTCAATGTCCAAATCCAAAATCCAAAGTGAGCTCCACATCGTTCTGTCGAGCTGTTTTCTAACCCCCACGGACTCAGGCTAGACTCTGTCAAGCGCCGCCGGGTGGCGCTAGCGTTCCGAATAGTCAAATGCATGACCGGATGCGATAAATACGTATTTTAGACTTTAAAAGAAAGATTAAAGTACACTTACACTGGTTTTTGTGAAATTCCACTAAAATAGCACTAAAAAACTTTGTTTTCGCCAATAATTCACCAAACGTTTCAGTTTATGTTAGAGAAATAGTAACTTTTATTGAATCGCTTATTTTGACAGTTAGCGTTTCAGTTTAGGTTGCTCTATGGATGTCATGGTACCAAATACAGTACAAAATTGAATGAATGAAACCAAAACTTGCGACTCAGTTTGGAACAATCGCTGTCAGATAGCACGGCCTAAATTGAATCGTTAAACTGACTTCATGGTACGAATTAGACGAACAGTTCAGTTTAGGTCCTAAAATGGATCGCGTTAAGAGGTCGTGGTAGGCCTGCAGCAGTGCGGTTCTGTCTGTAACCATCTCACCGTGAAAATTTAGGTGAAGCGAGCGTGGAGTGAGCTGTCAATAGTGTCAATTCCTAGCAAAAATAAACTCACTTCACCTAAGTTTTCACGGTGAGATTTTTACAGAATCGACCGGCTGCTGGCTGGGTGAGCGTGAGCGCTAGCGCTAGGCTCCGGAGGTGGGGTGAGACGGGTGCCGCACGTGGCGTGTCTTTGAATCGATTCGATTTTCCCATCACTAAATAGTGCTTGTGACGTCCTAAATGGTAGTCAAAAAATGGCTCGCTTGGTTTTCATACAGATCGTGATACTTGCGTTGTCTAGGTCTACTGTTTGACAGTTTGGCAGATGCAGCTGAATGAATACAAGTAATTCTATCAAGTATTTTATAACTGAACAGACAGCTGTGCTGCTGGGGAGTTTGTTGCGCCACTTCTTCTCACCAGCGAAAGCACTAGGAAGTGGTGAAGGGCGGGCGTTTTGGGGTACTGTCTTATGTAATTTTGACGTTAATTTTAAGCCTAAAGGTTTTCAATCGACCGATAAATTTTATTCATGGAAAAAAATTGACGTCTGACAGTTTTTTTTTTTTATGGAAGAACTGTCAAAAATACAAAATTATTCCTCCGATAAAGTTATGATCTGGCGTTGCACGTTGTAAAAATCAGTCCTAAATTGTATAAATGAAAATGACTTATGATTTTTGATTTTAATTAACCCACCCATTTACAAGTTATGCAATATTTTTAAGTAATGAATGACAATTTCACTCGCACTAAATTACTAATTGGATCCCGTTGGATGCGAGAAGCACAGAACCGGTCGAAGTGGAGGCACAGTATAAAGACATACAGTATTGTATCTCGGCCGTAACCTTGAAATAAACGCCTACGGCGCCGGCGTGGAGGTGCTTGGGGGAGGCCTATGTCCAGCAGTGGACGTCTTTCGGCAGAAATGATGATTGATGATGATGAATTACTAATTATTGTGATAATTATCTTATCATTACTAAAACGTTTATTCTATACTTCGTTATCTCTAATAATAATAAAAACCGGAAAGTACAAGGTATTAACCGGTTTTTATCGACTTAAAAAAGAGATCATTAAATTGTGTTTAATATGTAAACTTGAACATAACGCCTGTGATCCCAGAAGGGCGTAGGCAGAAGTGTAAGTACAGACGCCAGCACATCAAGCTACTACAATCTGTCAAATGTATTCAATAGATTTTCAACTTTATCGCTACAGCATAAGGTTCAAGGTTGATTTGAAAGTTTCGGGTAGCTTGATGTGCTGGCGTCTGTACACCCAGAATTCGTCAATTATGCTTAAGTCCCATGTCGACATTTATTTTTTAAACCTCGCAGCATCATGCTGAGATAGGAGCCTTTTATAGGACTTTCTGTTTAATTTTTAGGGTTCCGTACCCAAAGGGTAAACACGGGACCCTATTATTAAGACTCCACTGTCCGTCTTGTCACTAGGCTGTATCTCATGAATCGTGATAGCTAGACAGTTGAAGTTTTCACAGATGATGTATTTCTGTTGCCGCTTTACGGCTCCTACAAACAGGCGCGACACGCGATATAATCGCGCGCGACACAAAGGCCTGTTTGAAGGAGTCTTTAACAACAAATACTAAAAACAGAATTAAATAAATATTTGAGGGGGGCTCCCATAGAACAAACGTGTTTTTTTCGGCGTTTTTGCCTTGTGGTAGGTACGGTACCGCGGAACCGGTACGGTTTTTTTTTTTTCTTTTTTTTTTGACCGTGTTTGGTTTAGTTTTTGATCTTCCTGTACGAGTACGTACGTGTACGCAATAAATACTTTTTCTTTCTTTCAATTAAATCATTTACAGGCACTTTTGACTGTCATAGAAAAAAATATGAATAGAGTTTCTTGCCCATTCTTCTCCATAGGGACCTACTACGCCTTGGAATGGGCAACTAGCTTCATATTTCTAACAGACCGACTCCTTGACACTTCAAAAGTGCCTGTAAATGCTTTAATTGAAATAAACGCTTTCAGTTTGAAAGAGATCGCGTGTAACTTACCCATCAAGACTTGACCTCGTAAGCAAATCGATTCTCGATCAAATAGTGGCCTTCATAAGTAAACAAATAAAGGATCCTACAAACAGGCGCGACACGACACGCGACACAAGGGCACCGCAAGTCGCGCTACGAGCGGTGCCTTTGTGTCGCGCGCGATTATATCGCGTGTCGAGTCTGTTTGTAGGAGCCTTACGGCTCGTACACACAGGCGCGACGCGACACGCGACACAAAGGCACCGCTCGTCGCGCGACTTGCGGTGCCTTTGTGTCGCGTGTCGCGTCGCGTCTGTGTGTACGAGCCTTTAACCCGTGCGTTTAAATTTTAGGGAGCCATTAAACACGGTACGTGGGTACATGGGGCTCATCCTGGACATTCAGCCCCAATAATATTGTTAGTTATAATATACTAGTAGAGCCCCACGGTTTCACTCGCATAAGTGTCGATCCCATGGGAATATCGGGATAAAAAGTAGCCTATATGTTAATCCAGGGCGTCGGCTACCTCCATACAAAATTTTATCAAAATTGGTCCAGCCGTTTGAGCGTGAAGAAGTAACAAACATATAAACACACCCCCACACACACATACACCACACACACACAGCCCCACACACACAAACAGCCCCCCACACACACAGCCCCCCACACACACAGCCCCCCACACACACACCCCCCCACACACACACACAAACTTTCGCCTTTATAATATTAGTGCGATAGTGTGACTAGCTGACCCGGCGAACTTCAACTCTGCCCCCGTTTTTTATTAAATCTCTGATATCTTCTAAGATATTAATTTTAATGATATGCTGTAACGGGCAATTTTGATCTACATGAAATGTACTATGTATCTAATGTATTTAATTGGATAAGGAATAATACTGTATTGCTTAAAATGGCTTGGTAAATAACCCATTTTTTTTTGTAATAATATGTAAAAGATAAAAATGGTTACTGTGGGTTATCCTTAGGAGATAAACAAATACCACCGCGATCTATTTTATCGATCTTTTTAAGACAATTACGTAGTACATTAATTTGATCTATTTCGTAAGGTTTAGCCGCCAGCGTTTGCAATGTAAGCGCACAAAAATATGTTTGTTACGACATCACATTACAAATCTTTGAATTTCTCGGTTTTTCTCTACTATAAATATGCATGTATTATACATAAAAACCTTCCTCTTGAATCACGCTATCTATTGCAAAAACTGCATTAAAATCTGTTGCGTAGCTTAAAAGATCTAAGTTTACAGACAGCGGGAGCGACTTTGTTTTGTACTATGTAAAGATTAGGTAATAATATTGGTAAAGGTTCCTACAAACAGGCGCGACACGACACGCGACACAAAGGCAACACAAGTCGCGCAACCAGCGGTGCCTTTGTGTCGCGCGCGATTATATCGCGTGTCGCGCCTGTTTGTAGGAGCCTTAATACAAAATATTGTTATCGTAGGATGAGTTTTTCTTATGTAGTTGGAGTATGGGTCAATCTCAACCCCTGCTAAGTTATTACACTAAGAAATCTCACCTGATCCTTTTGAAGTCCAGCTCCTTAGGGTCCACGGTCTTCCAGGCCCCGTGGAGGTAGTTCCGACAGATCCTGCCGGCTACCTCCCTCATCTCCTCCTCCGTGCCACACATTTGAAGTTTCTGTAATAGGAACAGAAGATGTTTTTTTTTAATAACATAGCATATTAACAGTAAGTATGCCTTGAAGGAAGAGAACCCTAATTGCGTAAAGGCTCTTACAAACAGGCGCGACACGACACGCGACACAAAGGCGCCGTAAGTCGCGCGACGTGCGGTGCCTGTGTGTCGCGCGCGATTATATTGCGTGTCGTGCCTGTTTGGAGGAGCCTTAACACGCTTTCAGTTATAATCCGAGGGTTTAGAAGGTTTGGAAGGATATTGCTAATCCATCACACTTAATATTATAAAGGCAAACATTTTTGAGTGTGTTTGTATGTTTGTTACTTCTTCACACAAAAACTACTGAACGGATTTGGATGAAATTTGGCACACAGATAGCTTATAACTAGGATTAACACATAGGATACTTTTTATCCCGATATTCCTTTTTATTACGCAATGAACGTGTGCGAACTGTCAAAATGAAACAATATTGCGATCAATTTTTCGAAGATAGGAAACAATGGTTTAGTAATATTCTTTAAAATGATTCAGATTGTGACTCATAGTGAGTTACGCGCTATCACTCTATCTATGAAAACAAGACGCCGGACGCGCACATACAACAACATAAGTTTTATCATGTTTTGTCTATGGTAGACAGCCAACATTCACAACAAAAGTTTTATCATGTTTTATCTATGGTAGACAGCCAATATTCACAACAAAAGTTTTTATCATGTTTCGTCTATGGTAGACAGCCAACATTCACAAAAGTTTTATCATGTTTTGTCTATGATAGACAGCCATTGTCACCAAGCAAGAAATCATCGCGCCAGCAGTACTAATAAAATGAATGGCGCCGAAAGTGCGTTGAGCGCATAAGTTCTGTCACGAACTACCTTCAAACTCAAAGCATTTATTTCAATTAAACCATTTACAGGCACTTCTTCACTTGTCAGTCAGAAAATATGCAGCTAGTTGCCTATTCCAAAGCGTAGGTACCTATGGAGAAACGGGCAAGAAACTCCATGGACACTCTTTTAAATCATAATTTTTTCAAAAATATTAGTTGCATCATTAATGATGAATTTATAATTATACTAGTCGCGCCACGCGGTTTCACCCGCGTAAATGTCGATCGTGGGAATAACGGAATAAAAAGTAGCCTATATGTTAATCCTATAGTTAAGGGGGGGGGGGTTGGGGGGGGGGGGGGGTTGGTGTAGGTCTTGGTGGGGCGTGTTCATCTGCCAGGGAACACGCACCTATAAAGTGCCAAGAATACCAGTAGCGTACGCCTTGCGAGTGCGGAGGCGAGGCTATCAGGCGCACACCGACAAGTTCTTCGTATACGTCCATGCCATCTCTAGACTGACGCCTCGGTCTATTGATGGGCCTACATTCCATTCCGTGTAGGTCGTCCCTCCTGGGCAATGCTGTGGTCCAAAACGAGTCCCCGCACGCTTCCACGTACCTCGGGACCGCAGTAGCTAAATACGTAGGGCGACAGGCGAACCTTCGGCGCCTTAAAACCGAATTATCTGGCCAAAGGGAAGAAAACCCCAACGAACAACAACGAACAACAGCAAAGGGAAGAAAACCCTGAATACAAATTAAAAAAATCACCCTAAAGAAAGGGAAGACAACCCTAACACAAAAAATCACAGCAACTATGGAAGAAGCAAGACTTAAAAATAAACTACCCCAGGAGGGTACCGGCGGAGAATCCGTCGGAGAATCCCTCTCTGAGCACTGCTCAGGTAGCCCCACGTATTCTGGGGGGGGCAAAGGATTGCTACCCAAGGAAATTACAACGGACAGACCAAAGAAGACGTTGACCCAACAACTATTTCATCCAGGACTATTCAACCGTCATAGATCCTCGTCTCTCAGCGATGTAACTGAGAACAATAGCAAGAATGAATGCACCCCGAATGCACCATACCAACGAATGCCCACACAGAAGCGAAACCGCTCTCCTGATGAAAAAGACACTCGAATGAGTCAAGTGAAAAGAACTCAGAAACGAGATCAAATAATTAATACACATAGGGGGATAAATAACCAAGAACCCAATACTAACTTGGATATCGAGACAAGCAATAGCTTTGCACTGCTTGATGTGGAGGAGACAGATATCCCAGCCAAACGAATACCAAAACCACCACCAATCATACTGTATGGTGTTGATGACCTAAGTAAGCTCACTCAGACGATTGAAGAAGTTGTGGGTAAAGAAGACTTCACCTATAAAATAGTTTCAAAAAACCAACTTATTATATCAACAAACACTGTAGACAAATACAAGACAATGATAGAACACATTCGAAGCAAGGGACTAATAGGGTACACCTTCACCCGGAAAGACCAAAAATGTATGAGAATTGTTATCAAACACCTCCACTTTAGTACACCTAAAGATGAAATTATAGCAGCAATTGAGAAAACTGGTAACTTTGTACAAGGAGAGATAATAACAGCCCGAAAACCAGGGACTAAGGAACCCCTAAATACATTCTTTGTCAATGTCACACAACATGAAAATAATAAACTAGTAAAGGACATAAAGGTCATATACAACCAAAGAATTACTATAGAAGACCCAAAAAGAAAAAACTCAGTAGTGCAGTGCAAAAGATGCCAACAATATGGGCACAGTAAAAACAACTGCATGCGACCATACAGGTGTGTTAAGTGTGCTGGTGCACACGCAACTACCATGTGTACAGTCGACGCGAATACCCCAGCAATATGCACACTATGCTCAGGAAGCCACCCAGCTAGCTACAAGGGATGTCAAGTATATAGGGAAGTTCTAGCCAGAAAACACTCTACAAACAAGCTTAAAACACGCCAAAAAGAGAGCATAAATGACGTTGAAGAGAGATCAGCACAACCTAAAACTAACAACAACACACCAATAAAAGCTACAACTGAATATGACGACACTGTAAAATACTTGGCTGCCCCAAGTAAAGCTCGAGACCTGACTGCCACTAAATGCCTACAACTCTACAGTGAATCGGTTAAAAATGGAAAACCAAAATACAAACAGTCCAAAAAAGAAAAAGTGATAGACCTAACAGATACCCAAATAGCAGAAAATAACGTTCAAAGATCTCACTTGGGATACAACAATGATAACACATATACTCAGAGAACATACGCAAGAAATTACGGAGACAACACACAGTCCCGGAGTACTTATTACAAAAATAACGCTGGTCATGCGCCACAGAGAAAACACATGACTGAAACAGAGACTGAAAATGTCTCACGAGAACACAGACCGAGTCTAGAAGCGCTAATAATAACTCAGACAGAAAGAATTGACCAGCTGATCACACAGCTAAGCACAATGATGAATCTCATCGTCACACTCATCAGTAAATTATCAAAATGACTTCCCTACGAATTGCTACCTGGAATATAAATGGCTTAGCACCCAACAAACAAGAACTAACCATACTACTAATGGATAACAAAATTGATATAGCGTTGATATCTGAAACCCACCTAAATGACAAAAAAAGTTTTAAGATGGATAACTATAGCGTATACTGTACAAATCACCCTGATAGCACCTCCCATGGTGGATCTGCTGTGATCATAAAAAATAACATTAAGCACTACATACACAGTCAATTACAGGAAGACTGGATGCAAGCCACAACAATAACCATAAATGAGAAAATGGGCCCCATTAATGTTAGTGCTATTTACTGCCCACCGAAGCATAACCCAAAACAGAACATGTTCGACCGCTACTTTCAGAGTCTAGGAAACCGATTCATAAGTGGCGGAGACTGGAACTGTAAACATACCTATTGGGGCTCAAGACTGACAACTACAAAAGGACGAGAACTGAAAAAGAGCATCGATAACGAACAACTTATAGTACTAGGGACAAACAAGCCAACATATTGGCCAACTGATGTGAACAAAACTCCTGATCTTGTGGATTTCTTCGTTGTAAAAGGTCTTTCACACTTATACTTTGACATAGAATCTTCACTCGATTCTGTTTCTGACCACACACCAATAATAGCAACTTTTAGCGCCACTACGGTAAGAAAAACACCAAAATCAACCCTATACAATCACAAAACTGATTGGGATTCATTCGCAAGTTATTTGGAAAGTGAAATAGATCTAAAAATAAAACTCAAAACAGAAGACGACATAGACGAGGCTACTTTTTACATAACTAACCTAATACAGGTCGCTGCGTGGCGCTCTACACCCGCCCTCAGTGACTCTGCTCCAAAAAATAACATACCGCTTAAAATAAGCCTCAAGTTGGCGGAGAAGCGGAAGCTACGAAGGCAATGGCAAACAGGCAGAGACCAAACTGATAGAACAAGATACAACAAAGCTTCAAAAGAGCTAAAAGAACTCATACAGGAAAATGAAAATGAAACTTTTCAACAGAAATTGCAAACTCTTTCTACCCATAGAAAAGACAACTATGGTCTATGGAAAATAACAAAAGACTTCAAAAGGCCACAAAACCACATTCCACCTATAAGAAAAAACACCGAAGAACCGTGGGCCAAAAGCGAAAAAGAGAAAGCAGAATTGTTTGCTGAACACCTAAGTGAAGTGTTTACTCCAAACGAATCATCTATGACGGAATTTGAAGACGAAGTGGACAAGGTACTCATGAGTGATCAGCAACTATCGCTACCTTTAACACTTGTAACTCCCAGGGAACTTAGGAGAACGATCTGCAAGCTAGAAAACAAAAAAGCACCTGGGTTTGATCTGATAACGGGAGAAATCCTTAAGCAACTGCCCAAGAAACCTATAGTATTTCTAACAATGTTATTTAACGCGATCCTCAGAGTGCACCACTATCCAAGCTTATGGAAGATTTCTACAATATGCATGATGGCCAAACCGGGAAAGCCACCAACTGAACCCAGCTCATACAGGCCTATAAGCCTACTCCCAGTTCTGTCAAAGCTGTTTGAAAAAATCTTGATGTCCAGACTAAAACCAGTACTGGCAGAGCGCAAGATAATCCCAGATCACCAATTTGGATTCCGGGAGAAGCATGCTACAGTCGAGCAAGTGCACAGAGTAGTGCACAAAATCAGACAGTCCCTTGAGAAAAAAGAGTACTGTTCTGCTGTATTCGTAGACATCCAGCAAGCATTCGACAAAGTCTGGCATAAGGGACTGCTATACAAGCTTAAAACTCTGTTCCCAAACTCATTTTACATGATTCTAAAATCATACCTGGAACAAAGATGGTTTCAAGTAAAATACGAAGAAGAATTCTCAAAGCTTCATCAAATTAAAGCCTCTGTGCCACAAGGATCCGTGCTGGGCCCTGTACTTTATTCCATATATACGGCAGACCTGCCTGAGACTGCTGATGTAGTTACAGCGACCTTTGCAGATGATACTGCGTGTCTCGCAAGCGATACAGACCCCGAAAGGGCATCCACTAAACTGCAGGCACAGCTGGATAAGATTGATGTGTGGCTTCGAAAATGGAGAATCAAGCCCAGCGTAACAAAGTCCACGCATGTCACATTCTCACTTAGAAGGGGGGATTGCGCACCTGTTCACATGGAACGAGGAACCTTGCCAACCAGTACCACGGTGAAATACCTAGGGTTACACCTAGATAGACGACTGACATGGGCAAACCACATTAAAGCTAAAAGAACAGAAGCTAATATACAGTTTAAAAATTTTTCGTGGCTATTGGGCCGAAAATCACGGCTCTCTCTCAGCAATAAACTGCTCGTCTACAAGGCCATCATAGAGCCAATTTGGACCTATGGAATAGAGCTCTGGGGATCGGCTAGCAATTCCAACCTTGAAATACTCCAGCGCTTCCAAAATATAGCACTAAGAACTATCTCCAGTGCACACTGGTTTGTAAGAAACTCGGAAATACGCGAATACCTGGAAATGCCGACCATTACAGAAAAAGTAAACAACTACAGCAAAAAGTACAAAGACAGACTCAACAACCACAGCAACTTGCTAGCCAGAGATCTACTCCAAGACATAGACCATATAAAACGCCTCAAAAGATGGCACATACTGGAACTCGATCAAAGGAACTGAAGTGTCCCACATGTAGATTTGAGACTATTCATTGGAATGGCCATCAAAACAATTCCACACTAGTAGACCACATCTAATCATGGCTAAACAGCCGATTGTAGATAAAAAGAAAGTTGGAAGAGAAAAAAAAAAAAAAAAAAAAAAAAAAAATATGTTAATCCAGGGTGTCAGCTGCCTCCATACAAAATTTTATCTAAATTGGTCCAGCCGTTTGAGCGTGAAGAAGTAACAAACATACATACAGACACACACACAAACTTTCGCCTTTATAATATTAGTGTGATGTGAGAACGATGTAAAAAAAAAGACGTACGCGTTAAAAGCGTCCAGAGTACAGCAAATAGTAACAAAACAACAATCAAAACTCTAAACGCCATTTTTGTCGTAGTGCGAGTAAACGCTTGGTTTGTATGCTCCAGGCTCCAGCAGCGGCCGCCTGAAGGCTCCTTCAAACAGGCGCGGCACGCGATAAAATCGCGCGCCACACAAATGCACCGCAAGTCGCGCAACGAGCGGTGCCTTTCGCGATTATATCGCGTGTCGCGCCTGTGTGTAGGAGCCTTGAGGCGTATCCAAGCTCTGTGTTGCATTGCACACATTCGCAACAAAACATTCTCTATTTAGTTACACGTAAGTGCTCATACATGAACGACACACATCGACGACAGAGTCAACTGCACCCGTCGACGTGTGTCATCGACAACATGCCGCTTGTGTATTTTAGCACGGTATTCAACCGGTGTCGACAGCTGCCGTCGACTCGTGTCGGCGGATGCTCAACTGCCAGCCAATGTCTTAGACAAGGATTGGTCAATTCATTTCTCCTAACTTTATATATACAGCCATGTGTATGTCATTAATTAATCACAAAAGATGATTTATTTATACATGTTTAAATATAAAGTTGTTTGTAATAACGACAATTAAATAACTATACACTATAAATCTTCGGAATTAGGCAGAATGCCAAGTGATGAAATACGCCTTACTGAATGTTTCTAAACGTAAACAAATAACATTGTTGTAATGTTTTGATTTCTTATAGACACCTGCCGACCACCGGTGCTATTCTGTAAAATCTCACCGTGAAAACTTAGGTGACATGAGTTTGTTTTTGCTTGGAATTGATACTATTGACAGCTCCACGCTCACTTCACCCAAGTTTGCGTGAAAGAAGTGAGCGTGGAGCTGTCAATTGTATCAATTCCAAGCAAAAACAAACTCATGTCACCTAAGTTTTCACGGTGAGATTTTTACAGAATCGACCGGCTGTTCTGAAAGCATTTCACCGTGAAAATTTTGGTGAACTGTGATCCAGTTCCAACTAGTACCAGTATTTTACATGGGGCGACTGCCTATTTGACCTCCACAACCCAGTTACTGGGTAATAAGATACCCCTTGGTAGGACTGGTTGTCAGACTTTCCGGCTTCAGACGACCCGTAACGACTGTCAAAGATCCACGAAGAAGCCTACAGACAGACAGACAGATAGACAGATAGAGTTACTTTTGAATTTATAATATCAGTATGGATCTGCCTGTTACTGTCCTGCAGGGGCTGCAGGACAAAAACCTCAACCGAAACAAAAAAAAAGCCAACATGAATAATCATCGAATCGAATTTCATTACCTATACGTGGGAGAAAACCAGTGTGTTCATATTGCACGTATACATATGTATGTATGACGTGTGTTCATATTGCACGTATACATATGTATGTATGACCTACGCCATCTTTTTTTTCTGCAGGTCCTTTGGGCATGCGCGAGGCCTGGGTCTCCCGGGCTTGTTGCCGTTCCAACGTGCAAAATATTGCACCGCGAGTTCGTATTAAAAGCTTGTTGTACAGACGCCAGCACATCAAGCTACCCGAAACTGTCAAATTTTCCCAATCAACTTTGAACCTTATACTTTAGTGATAAAGTTGAAAATCTAATAAAGAAATTTCACAGATTGTAGTAACTTGATGTGCTAGCGTCTGTACAAAATTGGATTTTTACGAACCCTGCCTATAGTGCATACACCCACAATTCACCAGTTAAAAGTCCCATGTAACAGGGCACGAGCCTATTGCCATTCAAAAATCCAATAACATTTTGCCCGAACCGGGATTCAAACGCATGACATAAACTTTTATTGTTTGTAATTCTTGCGTTTTTTTGCGTTTACGTCCTGTAAGCCCCTTAAGCTAAAGGATAAAAGCCATATTTATACACTTCATCTTTTAATACTGGATAAAACATTTATTATTATTTTGATGTTAATTATCTTATCATAAAAAGCCTATTTTATCATTTATCTGACAATAACCTTGCATTAGTAGATTTGTGATAAACTGCACGATTGTATTTTTATTTGATAACGTTAATCTTGCACGAGTATTAACTTGGTCATTGCCCCATAAAGGGTTCTGCAAAGCTTGATCCAAGTTTCTCATTTCTAACTCGTGAAACATCAATTGGAACCGTGCACCTAACTTCTGAAGTTTTTAAGTGCTCATGTCAGTTTTTGTGAAATTTTGATAGGCCTGTGGCTAAGTATTAACAGCCGCACGAGTCGATCTATCAGGTTAAGCTACGCTTACCACGGTTGGTCCATAGATGGGTGACCATTTTTAAATACTATGACTCTTTTTTTTCAGGATTGGGAATCATCAAATGACCCCTCCCGCTCTGGGTGGAGCGGACGGGAGTGTCAGTCTCTTACTGACTAAAACCCACCCGTGTTCCTTCCTTAGCCCCTTATGTTCCGGGCCAGCGGTAACCCTTTCGGACAATCCCGCTGACCCGGCAGGGAACCGTGCACCTAACTTCTGACGTTTTTAAAGTGCTCCTGTCAGCTTTTGTAAAATTTTGATGGGCCTGTGGCTAAGTATTAACAGCCGCACGAGTCGATCGATCAGGTTAAGCTACGCTTACCACGGTTGGTCCATAGATGGGTGACCATTTTTAAATACTATGACTCTTTTTATTTCAGGATTGGGAATCATCAAATGACCCCTCCCGCGCTGGGTGGAGCGGACGGGAGTGTCAGACTCTTACTGACTAAAACCCACCCGAGTTCCTTCCTTAGCCCTTTATGTTCCGGGCCAGCGGTAACCCTTTCGGACAATCCCGCTGACCCGGCAGGGAACCGTGCACCTAACTTCTGACGTTTTTAAAGTGCTCCTGTCAGCTTTTGTAAAATTTTGATGGGCCTGTGGCTAAGTATTAACAGCCGCACGAGTCGATCTATCAGGTTAAGCTACGCTTACCACGGTTGGTCCATAGATGGGTGACCATTTTTAAATACTATGACTCTTTTTTTTCAGGATTGGGAATCATCAAATGACCCCTCCCGCTCTGGGTGGAGCGGACGGGAGTGTCAGTCTCTTACTGACTAAAACCCACCCGTGTTCCTTCCTTAGCCCCTTATGTTCCGGGCCAGCGGTAACCCTTTCGGACAATCCCGCTGACCCGGCAGGGAACCGTGCACCTAACTTCTGACGTTTTTAAAGTGCTCCTGTCAGCTTTTGTAAAATTTTGATGGGCCTGTGGCTAAGTATTAACAGCCGCACGAGTCGATCGATCAGGTTAAGCTACGCTTACCACGGTTGGTCCATAGATGGGTGACCATTTTTAAATACTATGACTCTTTTTTTTCAGGATTGGGAATCATCAAATGACCGCTCCTGCTCTAGGTGGAGCGGACGGGAGTTTCAGACTCTTACTAACTAAAACCCACCCGTGTTCCTTCCTTAGCCCTTTATGTTCCGGGCCAGCGGTAACCCTTTCGGACAATCCCGTTGACATACTATGACCCTTCCGTGTCCCGGCAAGCACGTTGTTCCCGGCTGCCTTTCTTAAACCTTTGACAGTCGTTACCGGTGGTCCCGAAACTGGCAACCAGTCTAACCAAAGGGTGTCGTTTTACCCTGTAACCAGGTTATGAAAGTGAGATAGGCAGTCGCTCCATGTAAAATACTAGTAGTCAGCTGCATTCGGTTGAACTGGAAGTCGAAACGGCTAGGCAGATGTTATTGCTGAGAAGTCGAGACGAATCGTAATCATAAAATGAAGATTTTAGTCTAGAAAAGACTAAACAAATGATGACGAGCGGCCTTTTCCTTTCAGTGAAACAATTACAGTTTGATATGATCAGAATTGATAATTGCAGCTTGTTTGCATTTTGACAAGAAAATAACAAGAAAATTAACATCCATTAAAGACTCATTTAAACACCATTAATTAGCTCAAATTGTAATTGATAGTCTGCAACCATGATTGCAACAATAATTCACAATTAAAATGCATTTAGTATTACTACTGATTATTTGAATGTAGTTTTTTATTTGCCGAATGTGTTTTTGGCCGTTAAAAACGTTACAGAATGGCACGTGCTTTTCGAATCGTTTCGATTTTCGAACAGCGATGGCCACCGGGGCACAAATGCAGACTACCCCGGGCTGCTATTAAACCCCAGATGGAAACCCCAATAGATAAGCCTCATAGCCTTCATAAATACCTATTGATAATTACTTTCAAACCTATTTCAAATTTAAAAAAAAACTTTAGATTTTCCCAGACCCAATTAAAATCTACTTTACCAATGAAACGATTAAATTGTCATAAACAAGATCAGTGGTGACCCAGGTGGTAACGGCCGCGACTAAGAAATGTAGGTCGTGGATTCCAACAGAGCCAGGTGCTTAATTTTGCGTAAATAATTTCATCACCACTGCTCTCAAAACGGTGAAGAAAAACAGTGTGAAGAAACCGGCATGTCCTAGAACCAAAAATTCGAAGACGTGACATCTACCAGCCCGCACTGGGCCCGCGTCGTGGATAACCAACTGCCAACTTGTGTTTGTATACTCTAAACGCGGAGATAGCATGAAAGGTCGTCCCGAAAAAACATGATAAAAACGCTAGAAACGTCTCCTTAAAATATCTAGACTTTTGCAACTCCGAAGAATGACCCTGTTTACTTCGAGAGGTGATAACAATTATGACGTATCACTGTAATTATTAGTAATCGCGGTGATTAATAATTTATTATTGCACTAATAGTAATAACATTGAGATTATTAAGGTAACTATTAATTATAAATTGACTGTAACGCTTGTAGTTAAGGGACTACAGTACCCGGCGATAAATATTGCACATCGACCTTTGGAAAGAGACAACCGGCTAATTTCGGCTTCATAGAGCGTTATCTCTGTCGCACGAAATACAAACAGTCCGGTATCTATTAGCAGCTGTTAAAACAATTATGATTTGCTTCTTTTGATAATTATTTTTATTCTTTGTATAAAATCGATAGGATCGAATAGGTCGATGTGCAATATTTATCGCCGGGTACTGTAATTCTCTCTCTTCATAATCTATGGGATCGTTCGACGTGTTTTGCAAGTTGCAAACAAAGTAATATGAAATTGCAGTGGGCTGCGACCATGTCTTTGAATCGATCGTTGGCCTTTTGAGCAGACGAGTCCTGGAGTGGAAATCTCATCTAGTTTATATAATGTACTAGCAGCGGCCCGCGGTTTCCTTATGTCCTTTCCCGGAACTCAAACTATCTCTATACCAAATGTCATCTAAATCGGTTCAGCGATTTAAGCGTGGAGAGGTAACAGACAGACACTCGCATTTATAATATTATAGTACTTATGGATAAGGATTTTTTTGGCGTCTTAGTGTTTGTTGAAACCAATTTATAAAATAAAAACCATTTATGATCAATGATAAGTGATGATTCCGATGAGCGTAATCTTGGACGCCTACATAGATGGACCGACGACCATAAAAAGAAGAATATCACATATTTTTCTGATTTTGTTTACTGTAGTCGATCATATACTTTTATTGTTTCTAAAACTTGTGTTTAGGTCCTGTAAGCCCCTTAAGGGGATATATGCTAGGTTGATAGTGTGTTGAAAACATAATACATATATAACTAGTTTGATATGATAGAAAAAAATCATGAAGATACCTCTGAAAACTACAATCGTGCAGCTTATCACAAATCTACTAATGCAAGGTTATTGTCAGATAAATGATAATATAGGCGTTTTATGATGAGAAAAAATACATCAAACAGATATAATAAATGTTTTATCCAGTATTAAAAGATGAAGTGTATATATAATGGTTTTATCCTTTAGCTTAAGGGGCTTACAGGACGTAAACGCAAAAACGCAAGTTTTACAAACAATAAAAGTATATTATCGACAGCAGTAAACAAAATCAGGAAAATATATGTATATGATATTCTTCAGGATATATGCTAGGTTGATAGTGTGTTGAAAACATAATACAACAAAGATATGATAGAAAAAAATCATGAAGATACCTCTAAAAACTTTCTTTATACATACAATAAAAACCACACTAATATACGTACATTCATTATGATTTTTGGTCAGATTATTCTACAAGCAACATACTAAAACATTAGTGTTTTAATTTTTTAGTCTAAACAATAGATTTTTTGTAAATAGATAATTGCTTCACATTTTGCAATAAATTCAGCGTTGTGTCATCGCGCTTCTCTTTCTTTTCTATGCAGTCCGACAGTGAGCGCGCTTTAGGTCATGTAAGCCCCTTAAATATAAGTAACGAAATGCAGGTATACTAGACACTTCAACCAACCCCTTTGGGGATACAGGCGTGAAGATGATGTGAACTAGGCCAAGAACAAGAAATGATTGATGATGACAATTCTCGGGTGATAACTTGCAGATTATAATTTCATTGCCGATTTTTTGTCACGCGACAAAATAATTTTATCGTAATTATTGGATTACAGGTATAAAGGCTATCTTTTACGATATGTTGAGACTTAGAATATAGACAAGATATCGACGGGAGCAAAGTAAAAAAAGACAACTGCAATTTTGAGATTTTTGGTTTTTTGTAAAAACTAACTTAAAATATCATGTTCTACAACATAGCAAAAACAAAAATACAAATATCACCTTATTTTTGGTACTTTTGTCACGTAAAAGAAGACAACTACGCCTGTTTTGTGAAATTGCACGATGTAGATGCGGATAACTACCGCCTGGCCGTTTATACGCGGGACGCGTGGGGGACCAGCGGTCAGTCATATTGTGTCATCAGTCAGATGACATGTTCTACGTCGGCCGGCACGAATTTTGTTTTTTTTGGTTTGTTAAGTGATAAGTGTGTGTAAAAGTGTTATCATATTAGTAAACAGTTTGGGTTCAACACAATAGACATGGAAAGACGTAAATTATTGGTGAATTTGGGCAAAACGAGACGACAATGCGATATTATGAACCGAGAAGATCTATTTGAATTCCCACGTAGAAACGACCAAGTGGTAGTTAACACAGTTGTCATATTTTTAAGCGCAATGTAGATACAGACAACTACAATATCTCGTAATTTAAACATAATTAGAAGAAATGAAATATACATGTGGATATATTATTAAATAATGAAGCAATGATGAAAATTTCAATAAATTTGGTTTAAAATTGACAAAATGGGAGCATTTTTTCCTATTATGCGCTCTCCTGAAAAGTAGCTGTTTTGTAGATGTCTCTTTTTACTTTGCGCCCGTCGATATGTTATCTCGTGGTTAATAAAACGTGTATGAGTGGGGTGGTTAATGTGTTTCTTTCGTTGCATGTGAAGAGGTTTTTGCTCTGCAATGGGAGATTTACCTAGGTAATAAACAAAGATTGGATTTAGGTACAGACGCTAGCACATCAAGCTACCCGAAACTGTCAAATTTTCCCAATCAATTTTGAACCTTATGATTTAGCGATAAAGTTGAAAATCTATTAAATAAATTTGACAGATTGTAGTAGCTTGATGTGCTGGCGTCTGTACCTAGTTCGAGTCGGAATCGCACACGAAGCGTTCCGTACCACAAGGCAAAAACGCCACATATTCATATTTTTTTCCATGACAGTCAAAAGTTCCTATAAATGATTTAATTGAAAGAAAGAAAAAGTATATTTATTGCGACTCGTACAGAAAGATTACAAAGTAAACTAAACACGGTCAAAAATAAATTATTTAAAATAAAAAGAAAAACCGTACCGGTTCCTCGGTTCCGTAGGTACCACAAGGCAAAAACGCCGAAAAAAACACATTTGTTGTATGGGAGCCCTCTTAAATATTTATTTTATTCTGTTTTTAGTATTTGTTGTTAGAGCGGCAACAGAAATACATCATCTGTGAAAATGTCAACTATCACGGTCTAGTCTAGCTATCACGGTTCATGAGATACAGCCTGGTGACAGACAGACGGACAGCTTTTTATCCCGATATTCCCACGGGATAGAAACTTATGCGGGTGAAACCTCTGGGCGCAGCTAGTATTAAAAAAAAATAGGTAAAAAAACTTTTTCAGTTAAACGGTTTTATGTTAAACATACATTGCAATGTTTAAGATAAATGTGAAGCCGCGGGACGCAGCTAGTATTAGTATATAAGATACAAATTACTTATTGCTGGTGTTAGGATTTAGAAACCTATAAAATATATAAACACAAAAAAAATTGTTTTAGATAGCTTGTGGCGGCATCTACATGGCCACATGCAAACTAAGCATAATACTGTCCTCAAATACCAGTATTTTACATAGGTTGCTTTTTTGACTTCTAAAAACCAGTTAAACTCAAAACTAAAACTCAAAGCATTCTTATTTCAATTAAACCTTGTACAGGCACTTTTGAATTGTCAAAATTAAATAGTCTGTCAGTTAGAAAGTTGAAGCTAGTACTGTAGGCACTTTTGAATTGTCAAAATTAAATAGCCTGTCACTCCTGTCAGTTAGTCAGAAAGTTGAAGCTAGTACTGTAGGAACTTTTGATTATTGTCAAAATTAAATAGTATGTCAGTTAGTCAGAAAGTTAAAGCTAGTACTGTAGGCACTTTTGAATTGTCAAAATTAAATAGCCTGTCACTCCTGTCAGTTAGTCAGAAAGTTGAAGCTAGTACTGTAGGAACTTTTGATTATTGTCAAAATTAAATAGTATGTCAGTTAGTCAGAAAGTTAAAGCTAGTACTGTAGGCACTTTTGAATTGTCAAAATTAAATAGCCTGTCAGTTAGTCAGAAAGTTGAAGCTAGTACTGTAGGCACTTTTGATTATTGTCAAAATTAAATAGTATGTCAGTTAGTCAAAAAGTTAAAGCTAGTACTGTAGGCACTTTTGAATTGTCAAAATTAAATAGTCTGTCAGTCAGATAGTTTAAGCTAGTACTGTAGTAGCTGCTAGTAGTAGTTACTGGGTAATACGATACCCCTTGGTAAGACTTGTCAGGCTACCGGGCTTCCGACGACTACCAAAGGTCCACGAATGACAGTCGGGACCAACGGATTAACGTGCTTGCCGAGGCAAGGAAGGGTCTCATTATATAAAGATGGTCACCCATCCGCAGACCCACCGCGGCAAGCGTAGCTTAACGTAGTTATTATTCAGCCACGGGCCCATCACTTCGTGTACAAGTATAATAATAAATATTGTTTTTCTAAATGCAAGTTTAATTATCATTAACATTTACTAAGACAGATAACAATCTGACATATATTTTTGTTTATTTCCCGAGGTTAAATGGAGTATTTTTACGGATATCTGATAAGTTTTGCTGAAGGAAAAATCGGATTTCGAAATCCGATTTATATTCACCTTGAATTGAGTTGCATTCTTTTTATAAAGACAAAAAGATACAGACATTTATACTACGTATACTGCTTTCGCGATTTATTTGCCAAAAAATGTAAACAAATAGGTATGAGTTCATAGAAAAATAACTTTTTCGTACCACTTGCTCAAAAAAGTGACAATCTATGCCACAAAAAGCGAACATAACAATAGTCATTATTAATCTGTTAAAAACAGGGAAAGAAATTTGTACTGAATTTCATTCATCCTCTAGGGGGAGAATGTGATTTAAAATTGGAATACTTACCGAAATGTATACTGAACTACATCTGTGTTTACTTACACCATTGAGTTTGTATATAAAGCATTATACATCTTTTTGAAAAAGGAATACGCATTTATTATGCAGTTATGATTATTAAATAAAATTATGAAAACCGATGAGGCCGTATGAGCTTGATGCCTTTGCTTTTCCGACAAAAAATATTAGTCTAGGAATTTGCCGCGTTTTTGTTTTCTTCAAATACATAAACTTTAAGTTTATTTTAATTTATTTTTCCTTTTAATTGTCATTATTTTTAATAAATGCTTATCTCATATTATTATTGTGTTAATTTTTATCGCAAATGGTACGAAAAGTAGAGTATTTTCCTCGGTGATAAAGCTGTCTTAGTCTTGGGTGAACTTAAATCCCTCACTACACTCAGGACTCGTCATAAATTTTAACACCCTCGCTACGCTCGGGAGTAAACCTCGAGTCCTTCGTTATGCTCGCGATTTAAATCGTCACCCGCGACAGAAGACACTGCTTTATCCCCTTGGTTAATAATCTACTATTAAATCCTATACAATAAAGTTCAGTTTACGCTACAACTTCAAACATTTTAATAACTTTTTCAATAGTGTTAGGTACTCTGAAATCAACTTAATTACCATTAAATTTGAAACAAGTTTGAATACTATACATAACTCACGCCTTCTTCCAATGAGGGTAGGCAGATCCTTACATACTCTTTGATCTTTACATTCTCTTTGCCTCGTTTACTCTCATACATCTGGTCATACACGCACGCCGGGTGAGAATACTACACACCTGACATTTCTGAAGAACATCCATACTATAATATTATACGGGCCCCAACCATTGCTGCTGATAGTGTGTTAGGCAATTACCAAGCCTGTCATACACGCACGGCGTTGCAAGTAGGTAGTACCTACCTTTCTTGTTCTTGGCCTACGCACCTGACCTTTCCGAAGAATATCACCAATGACGTCACTACTATATGTCCTTGTAGAGCGTCCCCCCGCGGCGTTTCAGAGTAAATATATTATTAAGTTCCCTTGATGAAATTCCATTATCATACTGTAGCGGTATCTACAACGCCACATGCAAACAACGCGTCATACTGACGTCACGCTAATCCTGCATCGCGCAAGCAGAGTTTACCGCGCAACTAGCATAGATACAACGGCCCGACATGAATAAATGGGCAGTTGCCCGCCAGACACGACACCCGTCTGGTCGGAGGATCCTACCTTTTCTATAGAGTATGAGTGAACTTTACCTCTGTTCCTCATAGCTCTATACATACAAAAAAGGAAAAATAAATAAAAAAAAACAATGCTGGATTTTTAATATTCATGATTTCATGAGGAAAGTCAACTTTTTGACTTTAGTGTAACAAATTACAACAGAGGAATAACATAACATCACGCCTGTAAGCCCCGAAGAGGTAGGTAGAAGTGTTTAGTACACCCACATGGGTAGAAATCTAAACTAATAACTAGCGGACCTGGCAGACGTTGTCCTGCTCGAACAGCGCCACCTATCGGGTCCAATGTGTTTTCAAATCTTCCAGAAACCCATTGAAATATACACACAAAATTTCATCAAAATCCAGCTATCTATCCATCTAGGTCAAGCCGTTTAGGAGTTAGGTGACAAGCACACGTACAGAAGAATTATAGTATGTATTTATATTAAGACTAGCTGACCCCGCAAACGCTATATTACAAAAAAAAAAGCCTACGACCCATTTTCAGACTTACCTAATATGTAAGCCGACCCCAACATAGTTGGGAAAGACCAGGCAGATGATGATGCTGTTAATAGTCAATTAAGTGTCTTTGGTCATCTCCCTTGAGACAATTTAATTGTTTCATTGGCAAAGTAGTTTTTAATTGGGTCTGAAAAGTATGTAAAAAGAACATAGGTAACCTAATACCAGCACAGCACTCTTAATTGCGTAACACGTGATCAATCTCAATGAGGGTTTTCGTGAAAATTTACGACACCAGTTGGCGCCACTGTGACAAGAGGTCTTCCAATATAAAATATATGATGACATTCATCATTCGATTCATTCATTCGTTCATCATTCCATCATGACTAAAGAAAATATAGGCTCTTTGACAGATGCCTGGACCTGACGTGCCAGTGCTGCCACCTAGCGAACGTCATTTCAGAAAACCCTCATTCATTTTGAAGGATATTACTAAACCATCGCTTCATATGTTCGACAATTTGTTCGCTCAACAACGTAAATAACGCAATGAATGTTGTTGAACTGTCACAATGAAAGCGATTGCTACTGATAGTTTGTTACGCAATTACCCCAGTTATTACACAAATAACCTGTTCGCCGTATGGTTGACACATACAACAGTACCTTTGTAAACATAGATATCGGGTCATGTATGAAAATATTAAATTGTCTCGATTTTTTTTCTGCACTTATGAATAAGCTAATACTATCTACAAAAAAAGTATCAGATTTATCTGATTAGTATTTCCAGAGAAATAAATTAAATTCTGTTAGAGGCGGCCATCGACAGTAACCCACGGATTTTTATTCAATTTCCTTAGCCTACTCAATTAAAAAGTAAAAACTGTAGATAATCTGTACCGTCTGACATTCATCCATCATAACAAAGGTCTCTCAAAATCTAATCCAGTGTCCAAAGCGTGCGGGTCGTCGCGAAGGCAGTCGAAATCTAATCCAGTATTCAAAGCGTGAGGGTCGTCGTAAAGATATATTGTCCATAAAATCGCAAACAAACACAAAGCAAGAGGTGAAAAGTGAGGTTATGTTATGACAAATTGACAAGTTATGATTATCTACAGTTTTTACTTTTTAATTGAGTAGGCTAAGGAAATTGAATAAAAATCCGTGGGTTACTGTCGATGGCCGCCTCTAACAGAATTTAATTTATTTCTCTGGAAATACTAATCAGATAAATCTGATACTTTTTTTGTAGATAGTATTAGCTTATTCATAAGTGCAGAAAAAAAATCGAGACAATTTAATATTTTCATACATGAAGTAAATTTAAAAACCTCATTCGCCATTCCCTATTAGATATCACAACAAGTGCTCCTTAATATATTAATATTATATAATTTTGTTATGTTTTTGCTTTAATTTTGAACAAATTTCTTGTATATATATTATGTTTTATACTGTTTTCAGTCATTATTTTTTTCATCATTTAACTTTTTATTTAAGTATTTACCACACGTACTGCAATTAATGTTCCTAGCGATTAACTCTTTTTTTTTCTTAAACTTCTACGCCTACTTGTGGACAGCGTTGTGGGTTACTTTATAACCAAATTGTTATTTTGTTAAACTAGTTGTAAGTTCTTATATTGTAACTGTTTGCTGTCCCTCTCAATAAAAAATAAAATAAAATATTATGAGCAACTGAATGCAGGAAAATGACAAAGAAAGGAAAACAATGATATATTACGTCATTGAAGGAAAAAGTGTTCAGTATGCATGAAATAAGGAAAACAAACACCAGTTTCACATTTCATTTCTTTCCATTGCATTAGCAGAAGTATTGTATCTGTATGTGCAATACTTGCTTGTAAATGCTATCATCAAACTCACAGTTTCACCTGCATAAGTTTCGATCCCGGGGGAATATAAGGATAAAATGAATCCTATGTACTTTTCCGGGACTCAAACTATCTGGTGTGGCGAGTACCGCCCCTCGGTTTCAAGTTGGTTGGTGTGCAGTATCAGGACGTGTGGATGCACTCTAAGCGTGTATCGATATAGCGTGTGGGACCGCCATTGTTTTGGAGGAACCAGTGGCCATGTTGAACTAGATGGCATAGTGCTCTCGCGCAGAACGCACACATCTCACCGCGTGTCTTAAAATCTTAAGACATCATCTCCCGCAAGACCATAAAATCCTGTGTATCATCCCGTAAGCATTGGGGATCTACCTCGAATTAATAATAATCTCATATTATCGCGTCTGTGTAATTTGTGCTCAAGAAAACGTAGGTGATCAGCGCGCAAGATCCAGCAGAGGCAGGTGGTACCACCTGTGAAGACCTTCGGGGCTGAGCAAGGAAGAACCAGGTACCGCTTTTCTTTACGCGCTAGAGTTAAACCACCATACGCAGTCTGCTGCCACCACTCCCAACTTGAAAATTATACAGACAAATATAGGCATTTTGAATCTGCACGCAATCCAGGTGTTAGATTGTAACTAGTCCTCAAACCGCAGAGATACACGGCTATTTACACGCCTGTCCCTCCATCAGATGGTCCTTTCGAGCCTGGATAGGCACCAGTAAAATTAAGTACAAATAAGTACAAGTCATTACGTTAGGTACATAACTTCATTAGTGCCTCAAAATGGCTACCCGCAAACATGAAGCTAAATTAGCTCAGCTTACCGCTAAAAAGCAAATGATTTTCGAGCGAGTTAATCGCTTGTATAATGCTTCTAGAAGCATCTCGAACTTTGATTCGCGCTCAAATGAGTCTTTCCTAGCGCAGTCAGAAACAATTGGTGAACAATACAGCAAATTTGAAGAAATAATTGAACAGATCAATGAATTGCAGTTTGAGATTGACGAAACCGCTCCAGATTATTCGAGTTTAAATTCTATTGAAGATTTATATTCTCATATTAAATATAAACGTAATCTTATACTTGCGAGCAGCGAAACATCAGAGCCGAAAGGAGGTAGTCGCATAAAATTACCTCCAATAGAATTACCATCATTTGACGGTAAAACAGAAAATTGGCCCATATTTTATGAAATGTTCCGTAGCAATGTACATTTAAATACTGATCTCAATGACTCGCAACGTGTGCAGTACTTGGTCAGTAAATTGACTAATGATGCCTTAAAACTAACCGCAGGCATTGTTCCCACAGGTGATACATATAGCGTTATGTGGAACAGTCTCGTTAAAAGGTATCAAGATAAGCGTAGTCTAGGCATTCATTATCTCAATAATATATTGGACATTAAAGGATGCGCCGGCAATGTTGCTAGTCTTAATACATTTGTGGAACGATATTCGGCGTCGGTCGCTGCCTTGAAGCAGTTAGACATTCCAGACTTGCTGGATTTTGTGTTATTACACTGTGGCTTAAGAAAGGTTGACGCGCAAACTGTTCAACAGTTTGAAAGCCGTGTGAGTGGGGAAAAATTACCTTCATATACGGAGTTTGTAGCATTTATGCAAGACTATGTTAAGGTACTCCAGCGCTCCCACGCTAATAATTCACAGACGGAACCGCGCGCCAAGTCTAGTTTAGCTCATAGTCGTTCGAAGTCATTTGTTTCGCGCAGCGAACCGGCATCAAATGGTAAATGTGCACTGTGTGATAGTGACGGCGTCGAACATCGGCTGTTTGATTGTCCGCGATTTAAAGATATTAGTACACCGCAAGCTCGTTTCGAATTTATTAAAAATAAACGTGGCTGTATAAATTGTTTAAGTTTATCTCATTCTTTAGCTAAATGCAAATCACGAAGCGTTTGTAAAATTTGTAAAAAGACACACCATTCTCTGTTGCATTTCTCCGAAGTAAAAGCTGAGTCATCGCTTGAGCAGCAGGCGCCCGCTACCAATAGTTCCGTATCACTCACAACTGCGGCAAAGACTTGTTTACCGAATGAGTCAACTATTTTGTTAGCGACCGCTCAATTATATGCATATTATAGGGACAGCAGAGATAAGGTGGTTATCAGATGCTTGTTGGATAACGGATCGCAAAATAATTTAATTACTGCGGACTGTTGTAAACGTTTGAACTTACCCATTATTAAATTACGCAATTCGTCTTTACAGGGTGTTGGTATGACATCAAAACCTATACACGGCTTTGTTCATCTCACCATAGAATCTCGGATTAATTCTCACACTAAATATTACATACAAGCGTTAGTCGTTGATTGCATTACAGATAAACTTCCCGCTAGATTTATTAGATTAAATGACAATAATAACATGTCATATTTAAATAACTTACCGCTAGCCGATCCGACCTGGAATGTACCAGGCGGTATCGACATTGTGCTTGGAGCACAGCTGTTTCCTTTTATTTACCTAGGAGATAGGGTTGACTCAGGCACCCGCGCACCCCCAGCAATATTGACTAGTTTCGGTTATGTACTGATGGGTGATATTGATTGTTACAATAGTGATATAACACACATTACATCTTCGTTTACCGCGCTTGCCGACATTGAACTCGAGTCAAATTTGCAGAAGTTTTTTGAGCTAGAGGAAATTCCAGCTCAACGTTTTATTAGTCCGGACGAATTAGAGTGTGAAAATAATTTTAATTCTTCAGTCTTATTTAAAGATGGCAGATACTTTGTCGACTTGCCTTTCGCGCGCGCCCCTTCCGAGTTAGGCAGCTCACGCGGTGTCGCTCACCGGCGGTTACTTTCGCTCGAGCGTAAATTCACGTTAGTGCCAACCTTACGCGAGAATTATAATAAAACTATCGCGGATTATATAACTCAGGGGTATTTATCGGAGGTACCCGACTCTGAATTGACAGAAGAGGGTTACTATATACCGCATCACGCCGTCATTAGACCGGACAAAGACAGCATTCGAGTGGTTTTGGACGCTAGTGCCAAAACGCACTCAGGATTGTCACTCAATGACATTCTGCATGTCGGACCTAATTTACAAGCCGACTTGTTTTTGTTATTAATTGATTTTCGTACGCTCCCTGTCGCGATGACAGCTGATATAAAACAGATGTTTTTACGTATCGGTGTAAATGAGCACCACCGCAAATATTTACGAATCTTGTATCGTTTCAACAAAAATGAGCCTATTCGCACCTTTCATTTTAACCGCGTTCCCTTTGGACTAAAGCCTAGTCCTTATTTAGCGATGCGCACACTGCGTAACTTGGCGTGTGAGCATAGCGACCGCTTTCCTGAGGCTTCTAAATTGGTAGAAACTCAGTTTTACATGGATGACTACGTCAATTCTGTTTCTGATGAACAGATTGCTATGCGTCTATCCCGCGATTTAATTGACCTAATGAAGGTAGGTTCTTTTGACTTAGTCAAATGGGCCACTAATTCACCCGCTTTATTGGAGATTCTCCCAGAGTCTCACCGCTTACCAGTTAATTTTTCTGGCATGGATAATGATGTCCATAATTTCAAAATTCTTGGATTAACCTGGGAACCCGCTGATGATTATTTTTCTTTGACAACAGTCGCCGTGGATAATAAATGCACGAAGCGCGCGATTCTATCGCTAGTTGCCCGCTTGTTCGACGTACTTGGTCTCGTAGCACCCGTTGTGCTGTACGCGAAAATATTAATTAAGGAACTTTGGTTAGCTAAAATAGGTTGGGATGAAGTTCCTCCGGACTCCATCACTAATCGGTTTTCGGCTTTTACGCGCGATTTTCTTTCGCTCTCTTCTCTAAAGGTTCCTCGCCACATTGGCGTCTTTAGAGAAGCTGTAGTGAATATCGTAGCCTTTTGCGACGCCAGCTTTAGTGGGTATGGCTGTTGTATTTATTTACACATTACCAACCCTACAGGCAATATCACAGTCCGGCTTTTATGTGCAAAGTCCAAAGTTTCCCCCGCTAAAATAACAACGCTAGCTCGATTAGAACTTGTCGCCGCTTTACTTCTTTCTAAACTTGTTCGCGTGGTCGCGTGGTCAAAGACAAACTTTCCGCTCGTGTACCTATTGCAGGTGTCTACGCCTTCTCGGACTCCACCATAGCTCTCTCGTGGATCCACTCATCTCCCCATAGATGGTCTATCTTTGTCAGCAATCGCATTGCTCAAATACAGGAAAACATACCTGCCGCTTCTTTCAATCACGTGTCAGGGAAAGAAAATCCTAGCGATTGTCTGTCTCGCGGCATGCTGCCATCGGATTTAATAGAACACTCGTTGTGGTGGAACGGCCCTACATGGCTTCATCAGCCCATGAGCGAGTGGCCTTTAAAATTCTCTCCTACTCAATGTGAAACATTGCCAGAGTTTAAATCAAAGATTTTTCTTGTAGAAACATCTAATAATGAACCGCGTATTTTAGACACTATAGCTGACCGTGTTTGCTCATGGAATAAATTGTTACGTGTATTTATGTACATTCTTAAATTTACGAGCAGACTACATAGTCATAGCTCTGTCGAAAACATTAAAACCGCCGAAAACTTCATTATTCGGTTAGTTCAAAGTGTAAATTTTTCTAATGATTTAAATTTAATTAAAGCAGGCGACCTTCCGTCTAAGAAGTTGCGCTCTTTGTCTGTCTTCATTGATAGCTTCGGAATCTTACGTATTGGGGGCAGATTGTCTAAATCTGACTTACCATATGAAGCCAAGCATCCTGCGCTTTTACCTAAACGCGACCGCGTAGTCGATCTAATTATTGATCACTATCATAATACATACTGCCATACGGGCCCCGGGTTATTGATGTCCATCATAAGGCAGCGGTTTTGGATATTGGATGGCCGAACAGTCATACGTTCCCGCTGTCGGAAATGTAATACTTGTTTCCGTCTAAATCCTAAGCATCCAGTACCCAAAATGGCTGAACTTCCTGGATACCGCGTCCGTGATGCTAAGGCCTTTGTACACACCGGTGTAGATTTCGCCGGGCCGCTTGCTTACGTACCTATTCGACGAAGAGGTCAACGTTCGCAGAAACTTTATTTATGTTTGTTCGTGTGCATGGTGACTAAAGCCATGCATATCGAGCTTGTGTCGGACCTCACATCTGAGGCTTTCCTATCCGCATTTAAGAGATTCATTTCCCGCCGCGGTCCAGTGTCTGTCATGTACTCGGACAATGGTACCAATTTCGTCGGCGCTAAGGCGCAACTCGATGATATTTATTCTTTCTTATTAAAATCGACTGTTCAAACGGATATTAAAAATGAGCTTCTTAAATCACGCATCGAGTGGAAAAGAATACCGCCGCGAGCTCCGCACTTCGGAGGTATTTGGGAATCGAACATTAAGAGTGTTAAAACTCACTTGTTTAGAGTCATAGGTAAACAGCTTCTCACTTACGAGGAGCTCTCGACCGTATTGGTGCAAATTGAAGGCCTTTTGAACTCTCGACCTCTCAGTGTTCTTTCATCAGACCCGCATCCGGAGGTACTCACGCCCGCGCATTTTTTAATGTCCAGTCCGCTCACGTATTTGCCTTCTTCGGAATTGACAGAAGAAAACATAAACCTAACAAACCGCAAAAGGCTTTTGGATCAGCTTGTGTTATCCTACTGGAACAAATGGCGAGTTGAGTACTTGCACACGTTGCAAGTTCGCCAGAAGTGGTGCACTCCCGATCGCCCTATAGAGATCGGTACTGTCGTTCTCTTGGGTCAAGATAACGTACCTCCATTGACCTGGCCATTAGGTATCATAGAGGAAGTCTTCCCGGGATCGGATGGTGTAGTAAGAGTCGCTTCAATAAAAACCGCGTCAGGTACATATAAACGTCCTGTCACTAAGTTGTATCCTTTGCCAACCCAATAAAGTAATTATAATAAGTAGTTTAGTTTAGTTTAGAGTTTATAGTAGGTATACGTTTCAATAGCACGCCACTATATAATTATAATTTAGAATAATTCGACTCATCTTAGTCAAATCAAACCGCAATTTCATTCTCTGGAGTCAGATAATGAGTGGTCCCGAGCGTTATATCATTGTGATGGTGTTTCGGACTGCTGCTTAGATTTCCCTTAATGCTCTCCAACAACTTAAGACTTACAGGTCACCCCGCTTCTTAAACCGCACCCGCGCCGCGTAGATTAGCTGCTTTGAAAGCCCTGGACCTTTCAAGGTGGGGAGCATGGTGTGGCGAGTACCGCCCCTCGGTTTCAAGTTGGTTGGTGTGCAGTATCAGGACGTGTGGATGCACTCTAAGCGTGTATCGATATAGCGTGTGGGACCGCCATTGTTTTGGAGGAACCAGTGGCCATGTTGAACTAGATGGCATAGTGCTCTCGCGCAGAACGCACACATCTCACCGCGTGTCTTAAAATCTTAAGACATCATCTCCCGCAAGACCATAAAATCCTGTGTATCATCCCGTAAGCATTGGGGATCTACCTCGAATTAATAATAATCTCATATTATCGCGTCTGTGTAATTTGTGCTCAAGAAAACGTAGGTGATCAGCGCGCAAGATCCAGCAGAGGCAGGTGGTACCACCTGTGAAGACCTTCGGGGCTGAGCAAGGAAGAACCAGGTACCGCTTTTCTTTACGCGCTAGAGTTAAACCACCATACGCAGTCTGCTGCCACCACTCCCAACTTGAAAATTATACAGACAAATATAGGCATTTTGAATCTGCACGCAATCCAGGTGTTAGATTGTAACTAGTCCTCAAACCGCAGAGATACACGGCTATTTACACGCCTGTCCCTCCACTATCTCTATACCAAACTTCATCTAAATCGGTTCAGCTGTTTAAGAGTAAAGAGGTAACAGACAGACACAGTTTCGCATTTATAATATTAGTATGGATAGTATGGATTAATTTTGCCATTTTACATCATGACCTCTGACAATTATTTTTAAAATAAACTACCACCGATACACAGATCATATTTGACTTATCTCGAAAAGAGACACAAACTTCAAAACATTATGATACTTAGTAAGAATATCAAGGCGAAATCTAACATAAGTAATATATTTTTAAATAAATTGGCCTTAACTTTATCTATAAAATTCAAAGTCCGGACTGATTGATTATCGATGCACAGCCTAAACCGCTTGTCATGACATAAAATTTGGAGGGTGCGTTCTTTGTGAAGAGTAGATGTCCACTAAGAAAGGGTTTTTCGAAATTCTACCCCTAAGAGGGTGAATGGGGAAGGATGAAATTTCACGAGGACGAAGTCGCTGGCAGGAGCTAGTGTCTCATATCAGTGGCGGTACCTTCATAGAAGCCGAAAAGCCCGGCTTGCCCTAATAAAATCATAAATCACAACAACAAACGTACTTAAACCTATCAATAAAAAATATATTTTATAAAATACCACTCAAACATTCGCAAAACACACGTACACAATAAGAAAATCAGCCAATCCCTCAGTTGGGCGTTTTTTTATACGTTGAAAATCTGTGGGCTTTCCCTAATTTTGACCCCTAGGCACGCCACTGTCTCATATACAATTGTTATGCTTCTGTTACAGCTGTTGGTTCTCCTATAAATAAATAAAATGACTACCCCAGAACTGACTGATTGCCTTGTTGGTCTAGAGGTCTCAAGCGCTACTGGTGAACATGAGGTGCTGGGTTTGAATTCCAGGTTGGGCAAAGTGTTAATGGGTTTTTCCATCAGGAATATCTTAGACTGCCTCATCGGTCTAGTGGTCTCCAGCAGTACTAGTGAGCATGAGGTCCTGGGTTCGATTCTCAAATTTTTTTTTTTTTATTTAAATGGGTTTGCTCTTGACTCTAGTCTAGGTCAGAGATGACACAGACAAAGTCTACGATGGAGTAAGCTCACCCAGAAGAAGCCTGTTCACTCTTACTTTGAAGAGATTCGGGTTGTATGCACTCGGAAACACAAACAAGAAAAAAAAAAATCACACAAATCTGGCAGAGTTCTATGTTATGGGTTTGGTTTCCACACATAGTCCTGCAATGGACCATTGTGAGTGGGCGTGGCGGCCGTCGGTGGTTATTCGAACCAGTCCACCTCCCAACAGAAGCTGATTAGGTCTCCTGGTCTGTTGAGAACATCTGTGTACGATCTGGGTGTCCCAAAGGTTTCTGACCTAATCTGGGTGACGCCTGTGCACTCAAAGAGCACATGCGCAGTGGTTTCATCAGTCTCCATGCAAGAGGGGACAGGGGACTGTCCGTTATGCCTATTGTGTGGAAGTGTTTATTTAGCGAGCAGTGTCTTGTGATAGTACCGATCACCAGGCGCTGTCAGGTAGATTTATTAGGTTCTTCCATCAGGAATTTCTCAGTAACAGCCCAGAGTCTTCAATTTGTGCCGTGTTGATGGCATTAAGCTCGCTCCCTATTGAATGGGACTTAAACATAACTGGCGGAATAAGGGTAGCACACCCTTATTCCGCCCTCCGCACACCTCTGCTGTCTAAAGCTTCGGAGATTACAGGCGTGATGTTATGATATATTAAAGAGAAAATTAGACATTATAATTGGCGCCAAAGGCATTGCTTATGTTCACATCTAACCAATTACATACTTTCGGGACGTCTAACGACTAAAAGAGTAATAATACACGTAAAATATTACTTTATAGCGCATAAATGGAAAAACACACGAATAACCTAAAAAAACGCCTGAAATTCTTAACAAATCCCACTTTTATTGCACTCTAATCATTTTCCGAGACTTTCAAGGCAATAGCCAGGTAAATTAATGCTAATTATAGGTTTTTTTCCGACTTAGAAGCGAAGAAGTTTACGCCTTTTGAGAGAGCTATCTTAAAACACGCCCTATTACTTAATTATTAATGGACACTCACCAAGTAACTGTTTTTATTGATTTCTAGGAACCTCTTGTAGCTATTTCTAGCCTGCATTAGTAAATTCTTTATTGTGCACGACATTAGAATGTATTTAAATCGATCGATCTCACGTAAAAATTATGCCCGATCGACCGGTCAACCATATGACAGTTGGAGTTGCCAAGTTAAAATTATAAAAATACCCGGGCCCATGTCCCTGAACTCCTGGATAATACTGAAATTACTGCCCTAAAAATTTGAATGAAAAAAAAAAAGGAACTATTGTAATTACTATCGTGTTTGTTATTGTTGAAACGCATTAAAAAAAAATATTGCATTTATTGGCGTAACTAAATAAAGAATTTATAGTGAGTAAAGTTTGAAACAAACCAATAAAATAACATGTCTGTCTTAGGAAATAAGATACGTCTGTTAATGACTCATTGTTAACACTTTATGGTTTATAAATATGTAGGTAGGTAGTGATTATTCACGAGCTATGTGTTTTATTGCATTACCTTAGTGCATACAAACACAGACATAATGGAATATCATGAAGTGAATATCACAATGTTGTTTGAGAATCCCTTATCTTACAAGACGTCTTGTCTTAAATTATTTCAACATATAAATCTGTAAGTAAATAACTTCTGTTGTACTTACTTGATACATTTGAATCTTTAAATAAATTACGAATGTGATGCACGAACAATGATATTTATGTAGGAAAGTTTTTTTAACGTACGTCACAATCATAAAAAGAACATACTAACTTGCCTTTCTCATAATGAATTCATTATAATTATTCAAGTTTACACGAACTACGGGAAGTGATTGATATGGCAATGTTGTTATGACATCTTTTTTTTTTCAATAACACTATTGATTTTGACAGTGACATAATGTTACCTGCAGTGCAAAAAAAATACCTGTTTTGAATGTTTTTTTTTTGGTCCAACACTAAATAAACAAAATCAATCTAAAAGGTCGGATATACACAAACAACGGAATTCGCGGTTAATTTATCTGGCGTGACTAATGTTTTGTTATTTATTATGTAAAAACTGTGTATTTATGCCAATTTAATTGTTGTAACAAGTTAGGTGGTGGTTTTGTGCGTGTTGTTGTTGTATTAGATAAAATAAATTACAAAAAGTCTAATATAAAATCAGATTTTTTATGAAACATGGTTAGAGATAAATGTTCAGACACGATACGTCACACAGATGGTTCGACGTGCAAAAAAAAACATATTTTTGTGTAATCTCTCCAGTTCGCCTTCTAACATAACCCTGAAAACTAAACAAAAGATTACCTTTGCCATTTTAACACGAGTCCCACGTCCAATACAGTAAATAATGGTTTAATTCTTCAATTTCGTTTTAAAAAATCACCGATAAAATGTTTATTTGAATACGTCTGCACTTCACAATCTAAAAATATGTACTGACGGAGCCAGCATGAAGTGAAGAGCACGGAAATTCGATAGCGTGACGTGATTGGCTTTTTCACGGGTGCGAAAGAGATGGAGTATCGCGAATACAGCCGATCGTTACCGATATTCTGCGAAATGCTATCCTTGTTACGTATCCACGGGGTTCGTCATTTATGATAAAGAGGCGACCAAATGTTGATATCATTATCATTCATTTTATTCGTTCCATATGACGGATTACTATGTATTTTTTACTGCAATAGTAATGTTCAGCTGCTTAAACATTTATTAATAATAAATTTGGTATAAAGTATGGTGTTATTTACGATAAATTCGACTGGAATATCCTGCTGTAGTTAGTTAGTGTTTTGATATAAAGCTACATTGTTTTGATATGTGAGTAGCATTGTAATCAAAATATTTACATCAGGCGACCAATTACTCTGGTCTAGCTTTTGGCACATTCTTGACATAAAATGAACGGAAATTGTAATCACTTGTGTAAAATTGCTTGTTTATTATGAGATAAAAACGGATAAGTAGTACGGTAAGTCAAAGATCACAATGAAAAAAATCGCGAGTTGTCGCAAGACATCCATTTTGAACGAAGTTTCTTTCAACTTATGTTATGTACCTAAGTATATAAGGTATGTATTAAATCATCATCATCTGCCTAGCCTTTTACCAACTAGGTATGTTGGGGTCGACTTCCAGTCTACCCGGATGCAGCAGAACTAGTACCAGATCTCATCAACCAATTATGTTGGGGTCGGCTTCCAGGCTAACCGGATACAGCTAAATAACAGTGTTTTACCAATTTTGTTGGGGTCGGTTTCCAGTCTAACCGGATGCAGCTGAATACCAAAGTTTTACATGGAGCGACTGCCTACCTGACCTCATCAACCAGTTATGTTGGGGTCGGCTTCCAGGCTAACCGGATACAGCTGAATAACAGTGTTTTACCTACCAATTTTGTTGGGGTCGGCTTCCAGTCTAACCGGATGCAGCTGAATACCAGTGTTTTACATGGAGCGACTGCCTATCTGACCTTAACACCAATTATGTTGGGGTCGGCTTCCAGTCTAACCGGATGCATCATTTTGTTGGGGTCGGCTTCCAGTCTAACCGGATGCAGCTGAATACTAGTGTTTTACATGCGAGCGGATCTTTGGCCCAAAATTCAGCTGCGTGAACTCCGCGCACTGAAGCAGTCATGAGATCATCAGCACAGGACGGCATGTGGGCTGCGGCGCATACGCAACAAGAGATCCTGAGCCATCTGTGAACCCCACATGTGGAGATTGTCTAACTCAGACTCTGTCAGCTTTATTGGAAGTGAATGATGTGGTCTCGTATAAATGGAAGCTTACACTTGTATTTGTCCCTGCACCCTAATTGCGTAATCTAAATTTGAATAATTTTGAAGGATATTGCTAATCCATTGCTTCATACATATCTTCAAAAAATGTGTCTGCTGAACAACATATACAACGCAATGTATGTTGTTGAACTGTCAAAATGAAACTCATTGCTACTGGGTTTAGTCCCATCTCTTACCCTATGCATTTATACTACAAATAAAACCGTTTAAAAAAATAGCTATTTATTCACCAAGGGGAGTAATCTGTACTTACCCTCGAGTGATATATACTGCTTTATACTACACTTGTTGTACTACATTAATAAATTGCTATCATTGTCACTGGAATCACTCATTTTAACTTGTGATTTACACCGCCAAACTTTAAACTTTACCAAGAAAATTGTTTCTACAAAATACGTCAACACTCAAAAACACTCTATACACTCAAAACACTCAAAAACACTCAATAACACTCAAAAACACTTAAAACACTCAAAAACACTCAAGAACACTCAAAAACACGCAAAAACACTCAATAACACTCAATAACTCGCAAAAACACTCAATGACACTCAATAACACTCAACAACACTCAAAAACACTCAAAACACTCAAAAAAACTCAATAAAACACAAAAACACTCAAGAACACTCAAAAACACTCAATAACACTCAAAAACACTCAATAACACTCAACAACACTCAAAAACACTCAAAACACTCAATAACACGCAAAAACACTCAATAACACTCAACAACACTCAAAAACACTCAAAACATTCAAAAACACTCAATAAAACACAAAAACACTCAAGAACACTCAAAACACTCAAAAACACTCAATAACACTCAAAAACACTCAAAACACTCAACAACACTCAAAAACACTCAAAACATTCAAAAACACTCAATAAAACACAAAAACACTCAAGAACACTCAAAACACTCAAAAACACTCAATAACACTCAAAAACACCCAAAACACTCAAAAACACTCAAAACACTCAAAACACTCAATAACACTCAATAACACTCAATAACACTCAAAAACACTCAAGAACACTCAAAAACACGCAAAAACACTCAATAACACTCAACAACACTCAAAAACACGCAAAAACACTCAATAACACTCAACAACACTCAAAAACACTCAAAACACTCAAAAACACTCAATAAAACACAAAAACACTCAAGAACACTTAAAACACGCAAAAACACGCAATAACACTCAATAACACTCAAAGACACTCAATAACACTCAAAAACACTCAATAACACTCAATACACTCAAAAACACTGTATAATGCTTTCTGTCTCATTTTCTCCCACGTTAAATCTTATAAATGTCTCTTTTTACTGTCGCTTTTTCGTTTCATAAAATTTCAAGCCGCAACAATGCCAAAGAAGTTTTCACTTCAAAAACAAAACGCGTTAGTAATGAACGCATTATTAGCCTGATTTTCAGGGCAGTAATGAAATTCCATACAATATAACTGCCTAGATTTTTGAGAAGGTTTAATGAACAGCTTTCAAGCCTTTTAGTGGGGTAGTATTGGTACACTTACTAAGCAAGTGTAGTATAAAGGAGATTTTTGTAGTATAAACGCACAGGGGAAGAGATGAGAGATGAGATGGGACTAAACCTGCTACTGATAGTGTGTTACGCAATTAGCCCGCTGTTTATGTTCAGGGGCTTTTTTTCTTTTTTTTTTTTTTTTCAGTATGGGTAATCATCAAATGACCCCTCCCGCTCTGGGTGGAGCGGAAGGGAGTGTTAGACTCTTACTGACTAAAACCCACCCGTTTTCCTTCCTTAGCCCTTTATGTTCCGGGCCAGCGGTAACCCTTTTGGACAATCCCGCTGACCCGGCAGATCCCGCTGACCCGGCAGGATGTTAAGGGGCTTACATGACCTAAAGCGCGATCACTATCGGACTGCATAGAAAAGAAAGAGAAGCGCGATGACACAACGTTGGTAAATTATTGCAAAATATGAAGCAATTATTTAATTATAAAAAATCTATTGATTGGACTGAAAAATTAAAACACTAGTATTTTAGTATGTTACTTGTAGAATCTGACAAAAAATCAGAATGATTGTATGTATATTTTTAATACAGTTGCTCAAAAAGTGGCGTATTGCAGGGACTTATAGCGTTCGGGATGTGGGCTATTACATACTCGTGCTTTTTTTTTACCTTTCCCGAACTCGTGCGTTCTCTTTCCCAACTGTCAAAATAATGTCTATTAAAAAGAAAAACCAACCATGAAGTTTTTACTAAAAAAAATCATAGAAGTTTTTATGATTCATGCAAATACGTATATTTCTAAAAAGAAGCTACTAATTTGTTTCAATATCAGATTTAATGATTTGATTGAATGAGTTAGGTTAGGTTTCATTTCATTTCATCTCATTAAATTTCATTTTCATTAAATATTAATAAAAAAAATCTACTGAAGACTTGGCTGTATGGGCATAGTTCCCTTTGCCTACCAGAATGGGTGAAGAAAAAAAATCTCTGCTTATATTCCAATGTATTACTATACTCTATGTTATATTCTACGGTTAGCGCCATTGCTTAGTTGAGTTTATTGTGTTTTTATTATTTTATTAAATTTCTTCATTTTTTCGCAACTGTATTAAAAATAGTCGTTCAGTACATGTGCGAAACCGTCATTGCAACTTGTTCCGACTGTCAACCCTCGCCTTCGGCTGCGCCTCGGCTCGGGTAGACATTTGTCGGAACTCTTTGCAATGACAACCTTTCCGCACTTGTAATGAAATATACTATAGTCATCGAGATATAAGTACGTTAGTACTTATATCTCGATGACTATAGTATGGTTTAGCTGACAGGACACGCCTTTTTTTTTAAGTGAAATCTTTAGGCGCATTGAGCATTTTTTGACCACCATTGAACTTTGACCACCATTGACACCTTTTGAAAAACCATTGAACTCGCGCCACTGTTACCGTAAGCGACACCGCGCGTGTTTTGTTTATAAGACGACTAGCAGCGCCCCGCGGTTTCACCCGCGTAAGTGTCGATCCCGTGGGAATATCGGGATAAAAATTAGCCTATCTGTTAAACCAGGGTATCAGCTACCTCCATACAAAATTTTATCAAAATTGGTCCAGCCGTTTAAGAGTGAAAAAGTAACAAACATATAAAAACACACACACTCACAAACTTTTGCCTTTATAATATTAGTGAGATATAATATTGTATATAGTTAGCATTAGTAAACTTTAACAAAACGAAAAAAAAAATTACAGTCTTTACAGATGCTAGATCTGTTGTGCCGAACCCAAATAATATAAGGGCAGCAGATAGCACAAGACATTCCAGGTTTGGAAGAAAAAAGGGGAAGCTTTTGCCCAGTAGTGGGATACAAAACAGTCTAACAAAACAAAAAAGGCTATTAGTTTGATGACGATGATAATAGATCACGTGCAGTATCCAGTGACCCAGCCAGGTTCCTTGTGGCAGAATCCGGAGCAGCAGTTTCCTTGTCTACCATCAGGTTGACAACCGTCGCGGTTACGAATACACGCAGCCACTTGGTCCGGGATGAACATAGCCGCAACCACGAAGATGGCGACCAGGATGAACAGGTTGAAGTTCATTTTGATTTTGGTTTCTTGCTGAATTGTTATCACAAGAAGGACTGCTTACTGTAGTCGGTAAGGTTACTCTGTGAGTTGATTGAACGTTGCGTGTGTTTATATACTTTTGAAGAGCCCGGGTTTTCCTAATATTAATCTGATATTAATTAATATTTAATATACCTCGTTTGACTGCAAGGGCCACTAATTGCGTAATGACAATCTGTTAATTTCTTTTTGATAGTTCAGCCACGATCGTTGCGTTATTTATGTTTTTGAGGTGACGACATTCCGCTTAACGTTTTTTCAGACGTGTTTTTCATTTTTGCTCGGCTCCCTAATGCCGTAGCATGATAGCCTATATCAGGAATGGCGAACCTCTATACATCTTTGTGCCATTTTTCCAAATAAATATTGACGATGACCATGACAAGCCAACAAACAGAAAACAACTATATACTTTCATAATAATACTCAACTATAAACTTTCATAATAATACCATTATTACTATATACAGCAATGATAACACAATTAACAGTGCTCCCGAAAGTATTGAAAAAATATCGACTATACATTTTTTTGGAATCCGACAGATATTTCAAATAAACAGTCTTTACTTAATATATTAATATACTGTTTAATATAATATAACATTATACATACAGGGTTCCATTAAAATAGATGGACAAATTTTAACACAGCGCTCAGTACGTCTATCTAAAGATATCCAAGCAAAAAAAAAACACAGATTAAAGTGATTTTATTTTGACCTAAAATAATATATTGCCGGCACATTAGTGTATTTTCGTTAGCTGATTATTTTTCTTGTAAGTATCTATGCGTTTTTCTTATATATTTTTTTCCATCTATTTTAATGGGACCCTGTATGTATAATTTTATATTATATTAAACAGTATATTAATATATTAAGTAAAGACTGTTTATTTGAACTATCTGTCGGATTCCATAAAAATGTATAGTCGATATTTTTTCCATACTTTCGGGAGCACTGTTAATTGTGTTATCATTGCTGTATATAGTGATAATGGTATTATTATGAAAGTTTATAGTTGAGTATTATTGTGAAAGTGTATAGTTGTTTTTTTTACATTAGTTAAGATTGTTTGTTGGCACGTCATGGCTATCGTCAATATTTATTTGGAAAAATGGCACAAAGATTTATAGAGGTTCGCCATTCCTGATATAGGCTATAAATTTTTATATTAACATCATGCTACGGCATTAGGGAGCCGAGCAAAAATGAAAAAAAAACGTCTGAACAAACGCTAAGCGGAATGTCGTCACCTCAAAAACGTAAATAACGCAACGATCGTGGCCGAACTATCAAAAAGAAATTAATCGATTGTAATTTAATGTGTGTTAGGTACGCAATTAGTGGCCCTTGCATTTAAACGTATTAGGTAATTAAAATATGAATTAATAACAGATGAATATTAGGAAAACCCAGGCTCTTCAAAAGTATATAAACACACGCAACGTTCAGTCAACTCACACAGTAGCCTTACCGACTACAGCAAGCAGTCCTTCTTGTGATAACAATTCAGCACGAAACCAAAATCAAAATGAACTTCAACCTGTACATCCTTGTCGTCATCTTCGTGGTTGCGGCTATGTTCATCCCGGACCAAGTGGCTGCGTGTATTCGCAACCGCGACGGTTGTCAACCTGATGGTAGCCAAGGAAACTGCTGCTCCGGATTCTGCCACAAGCAACCTGGCTGGGTCGCTGGATACTGCCAGTGATCCATAATCATCATCATCAGTCTTCTGCCCTTATCCCAATCTATTTGGAGTCGGCACAACAGATTTGTCCTAGCATCAGTTTTGTGAAAAGTTTACTAATATTTATGATAATAAAATAAAATAATGTTATACCTACTGTAGGTAAATAATTTATTAATTTATTTTTTAATATTTTAATTCTCTTCTTTCAATATGCGCACACACAAACATATAAAAAAACCGGTCAAGAGCGAGTCGGAATCGCGCACCGAGGGTTCCGTACCATCATGCTTTTTATTTTTCATCGGCGAGGCCTATATTCGTCAGAATTTTTACACTGCACTGCAGTGTAGAATATTGCAGTTTTATGTCAGCGCCATCTCTTGACCGATAGTGGAACTAAAGTAACTTTTGTTGATGATTTTTGAAAAATCGTGCTATTTAAAGACTTCGTTTTATTTTCCTGTAATCTTTACATAAACTTCTATCACATAGAATAATTTCAGATTTGTCTCTTTGCAAACTTCAGAGATAAGTCCCCAAAGCGGAAGCGGTCTCCCTTCGAATCGTGCTGATCGACGAGGTCGGCAAGCTCTTTGAGAGAGTGATTGCAGGCCGCCTCGTCGGGCACCTGGTGAGGACGGGGCCGGATCTTGCGGATAGCCAGTTTGACTTCCACAAGGTGACTCGACGGTGGACGTCATCATGCGCGGGTGGGGTCGTCGTGGCGGTGTCACTCGACATCGCCAACGCCTTCAACACCCTGCCCTGGAGCTGCATTGGGGAGGCACTCCGGTATCACCGGGTGCCGACCCACCTCCGTCGAGTAGTCAGGGCGTATTTTACGGACAGAGCCGTCATCTAACCCGGTCGTGACGGGGAGTGGAACCGGCGAGAGATGTCGTGCGGTGTCCCACAGGGATCGGTTCTGGGGCCGCTCCTGTGGGACATCGGTTACGACTGGGTGCTGTGGGCCAACCTCTGTTATGGTGTCAGCGTGGTTTGCTACGCTGACCACACGTTGTTCCTGACGCAGGGGAGATCGCAACAGGCGGCGGCCGACGTGATGACACGTGGGGTTGCGATATTCGTGGAGAGGATCCCGCAGTTGGGTCTCGAGGTGGCATTGCACAAGTCCGAGGCCATGTCTTTTCATGGGCCCCGGAACAGGCCACCATCGAGATCCCAACTAACGGTAGGAGGGGTTCATATCAGCGTCGACACAACGATGAATAACCTGGGTCTCGTCCTTGACAGCCGGTGGAATTTCATCGAACACTTCCGACGTTTGGGAAACGGGCTGGGGCCGCCTTCAAGTGGCTCTTGCCCAACCTGACCAAACACCTCCTGCCGGAGGCTTTACGCGGGGGTCGTGCGGTCCATATGGGGCCCCGGTGTGGGCGCGTTCTGATGACACTTCACAGATTTTTAAACTAAACGGATATGCACCAGGAGCTTGACGACTTAAGTAACGCTATGGTTAAGGTTAATAATTAGGTTTACTGTAAATAATTTAGTATTAAAAACTAAATGCATTTAATTCACATTACCGAACGTTAGAAGTAGTGAATGTCACGTTGCGTTGTATATAACAAGGAGATACTAGAATTCGTCGAAAATTCGTTTTTCCTGGGGATCACGCTTCTTGACCCAAAGCTACAGTGACCCTCCCTTATAGGGTGGCTAACTTCAGCCGCTAACGATGTTTGGAAAATCCCTCAATTAACAGACATGTCTTACGGTATTTTGCTAAGGTGACGGGCTGAAGATATTAATTCTATCTTTATTCTACAAAAGAGAAACAACAAAAGAGGGCTGTCAGAGCCATCTAAAACCTCCGCCCGCAGACGTGAATCTCTACGGGAACTGTTCGAAAAAATCTACATCTTAAGGCGAAAGCGCCAGGGTAGCCCGCGAAATTTATTTCTTTTTAGGTTTTTTGCAATTTGCTGGTCAGTATTAAGTTGTACGTTGATTAATATATGAATCGCGGCCGTAACTAACATGTATTTCCAGAATTATAATCATTAAAGTCATCGACACAACTCTCTAAGACCACGTAAGTCCAAAGAATAACTGTTTCATGAAATTATCATTCTTCGGACTTACGTGGTCTTAGAGAGTTGTGTTGATGACTTTAATGACTATAATTCTGTAAATACATGTTAGTTACGGCCGCGATTCATATATTAATCAACGTACAACTTAATACTGACCAGCAAATTGCAAAAAACGTAAGAAAATTTGAATTTCGCGGGCTACCTTAGCGCTTCCCCCTTAAGTGATAGGCACAATTTTAACACTAGAATAAACAAAAATGCTTGACTTGATGATGGTCCTGCTCTACAGCCACTTGGGCTCACTAGTTAAAATTTTAATATTTGAAATAGATCAGATGCTTCCCTTTTATTAATTTTTTCTGACAAACTTAATGTTTTATTTATTTTTTATTAAATCAAGTCTTATTGTTGAATACTTCAATTAAATTTATTTATTTTATTTTTATTTTTATACTCAGTTAAATGTCTAACTGATAGTGGTGCATGTGTTGGATCATTCCGTTTCCTACGAAATGGTTGAGCTGGATGATGCTGATCCACGCGATATGTTCCTGAATGGGTGAAGTCGGTTAAGACTTGTCATCTCTTAACTGCAATTATTTTACTTCTTTTACATTGTTCTCACTTAAAGAAGCAACAAGAATAATGTACCCAGGCTTTTGTACAGATTGATTTAAAAGAGTGTCCATGGAGTTTCTTGCACGTTCTTCCCCATAGGTACCTATTACGCGTTGGAATGGATGGAGCTTCATATTTTTTACTGACCGAGTCCTTGACAATTCAAGAGTGCCTAATAAATGGTTTAATTGAAATAAATACAACAACATACAACCCGAATCTCTTCAAAGTAAGAGTGAACAGCTTCTTCTGGGTGAGCTCACTCCATCGTAGACTTTGTCTCTGTGATCTCTGACCTAGACTAGAGTCAAGAGCAAACCCATTTCAAATAAAAAAAAATAAAAAAAAAACATACTTTGAGTTTGAGTTTGACTTCTGGAAGGAGGTGGGCTGGTTAGAGTGACCAACGACGGCCGCCATGGCCCACGTACAATGGTCTACTAAAGGACTAAGTGCAGAAACCAATCTCAATAACATAGAACTCAGAACTATAGAGGTATGAGGAACAGGGAGTAATGTTCACTCAACCTCCATAGAAAAGGGAGGATCCTCCGACAAGACGGGTGTTGTGTTTGGCGGGAGCAATGATGTCGGGACATCCTAACTATTATTATAAGTTGTTACCTTTTCACGCCTAAACCACTGACCGATCATGAAAGTTTGCATATACGTTGTTAGGTGTACAGAAACGGACATAGGGTACCTTTCATCCCGAAAAAACGTGCTGTTCCCGAGGAAAACAACAATAACTTTATTGTGATAATAGATGGCGCCACGTGTCTTTCGAATCATGATTGAATTATATTAGAAATCACGGGGTCGAGATTTATGCAGGTGAAACCGCGCGGCACAGCTAGTTGATTATAATATACTAGTTGCGCGGCAAACTCTGCTTGCGCGATGTAGAATTTTGCGTGACGTCGGTGTGATGCGTAGTTCGTATGTGGCGATGTAGATGCCGCCACCGAACTACGATGAACACATTCGGTGAGAATGATGCGATCACTGCCGGACTCCTAATAGTTTCCCACTAGCAAAGGTGTTTTCTCATATAGAGAAGGAACGAGACATATAGAGAAAGAGCTCAAGAAGGGTTGGTCTTCTTGTCCGTGTGGCTGGCACGACTGTATTTTAGATCTTGTTGGCATGAATCTTCGCCACATTCACGGCGTCGACGGTGACAGCGCAGAAGTCACTTTGACTGCGTGTTTTGGGATACATTAGGAGGTGGAGCATGGTTTGCAATATGGCTCTGCAACCACATCCTACTGCCGTTCCGTCTAGGTAGCCCCACTTTACCAGGTTGGAACGGTTTGTTGATGATGAACAATAAAATGTTTATTTTTTATTTATCTTTAAACTTCCATCCATTCATAGATTAATATATTTTTTTAGCTATTTTTTTAAGTGTGTTCGTGTGTATGGGTGCTCATTCTGTATTTTTGTTTCTGTTTCTGCTGCATGCATTATATATATAGTTATTAAATTGTAAATCCGTAATTGGCTGTAAGACTAGCTTATATATGTTTAAGATAAAATTTCAAAGAGCTGTGGATTTTGTGATTAATAAATAAATAAATGTGTGTGTGTGTGAGATCTATCTCCGGTCGTGTCGGATTCGTCGATTGTCTCAAACTCAAATTCAAAGCATTTATTTCAATTAAACCTGTACAGGCACTTTTGAATTGTCAAAATTTAAATATATAGTCTGTCAGTTAGTCAGAAAGTTGAAGCTAGTTAGTTGCCCATTCCAAAACGTAGATCTCTATGGAGAGAACGGGCAAAATCCTGGGTACATTATTATATACAAATATGTGAGAACAATGTAAAAAAAGACACAAATGAAGAAACTTTTCAAAATATAAGATTAAAAATAAGCCTTGGCAGTTAAGAGATAACCAGTCTCAACCGACGGCGCCCGTTCACGAACGCGTGGATCAGCACCATCTAGCTGAAACATTTTGTAGGGAATCGAATGATCCAACACACGCGTCACCATCGATGAGACATTTAAGTGAGTATGACAAATTCTCAACTGCCATGTTCTTTCAAATCAACATCAAGAAAATCATAATAAACGGAAACATGGTTCTTACATTTACAACATTTTAAAAATGCCACTAAATTATACAAAATTATAGTTTGTAATTTATTTAAGAGATTAATAGAATTTTACTACCAAATAGGAAGAGATATTTAATAATGAAGTATTCAACAATTAAAACTGGATTGAATGAAACAAAGGAACATCGGACTATGAGAGTGAGCGAAGAGAGAGTGCACCTTTGTCTGCGCACACTGCATATAATACAACAACTTGTGCACTATAATATCTCCCGCGCCAAAGGCTGGTCTCCGCTGAGATTGGTTGCCATGGCCAAAATAAGGTCTGGAGGACTATTCTTCAGAGATTCTCCTCTCTGAATAAAAGTCCTTCAGGCCGAATTGCGGCGAAGAAATACAAAATAAAAAAAAGAATTGTTTACACTATTAAAGAATGATTATCATTTATTTTATTAAATAAATATTAAGTAAACTTTTCAAAAAACATAAAAAAGTCAGTCATTTTAGATTATTTTCCAATTTGTTACCCCGATCCCAAATAAATTTGGATGAGGGCAAGAGAATGATTATGACGATAGTTACAGATCACTTGCAGTATCCAGCCACCCAGCCAGGTTCCTTGTGGCAGAATCCGGAGCAGCAGTTTCCTTGGCTCCCATCAGGTTGACAGCCGTCACGGTTTTTAATGCAGGCAGCAACTTGGTCCGGGAAGAACACAGCCGCAACGACGAAGATGGCGACCAGGATGAACAGGTTGAAGTTCATTTTGATTTTGGTTTTTTGCTGAATTGTTATCACAAGAAGGACTGCTTGCTGTAGTCGGTAAGGCTACTGTGTGAGTTGACTGCACTCTGCGTGTGTTTATATACCTTTGAGGAGCTCGATTTTCCTTATTTTAATATGATAATATTATTCTAAGATAACCCGCTTGACCGCGTGAAGACCAACATGTTTATCCACATATGCAATGCGATGAGGAAAACAAGCCTGCTTTTCCTCAATGAACTGTTTTTTTTTTTAATCACAATAAATTTGATCTAGATACAGCATGTATCGGAAAAGTACTAACACGACTTTTGCCAATTATTATTAGTCAATATGCAGTGAATTACCTGAAAGATGACGACTTGGGAACCAATGTTAAGGAATTCTTGGCGCCCAATAGCCATAAGATATGCACCAATGAAAAGAATTTTTTAAGGAGATGGGGGAAGGGGGGAGCTTTTTACGGTTTTTTTTTTCTTTTTATATAGTGTGCATAATAAAGAGTATTCTATTCTATTCTTTGCTACTAACAAGACTATTGGGATATTGGGCTAAAGTACCCTAATTCGGTAACACATTTTTAAGGGGAAGGGGGAAGGGGGAAGGGGGGGGAGCTTTTAACGGTTTTTTTCTTCTTTTTATATAGTGTACATATAAAGAGTATTCTATTCTTTGCTACTAACAAGATTATTGGGATATTGGGCTACAGTACCCTAATTGGGTATTGCCACTGACAGAGTGCAGTTACGCAAATACCCCGCAGGGCAGAAACCCAAAGTACGGTGGCCATTCTCCTTTGACCACACGTTTCTGATACACGCTGTACATAGGTACAAATGTACAATGTAAACTACGATACGTATGTAAACTACGATAACGCATTTTTTTTATCAATTTTAAAATAACTTTCAGTTTCTTTCTTTATATCTGTATGTTTGAGACGTTTGGCGTTGAAACATTTGGGCCATCGAATCCGCAGTTGGTCGACTCTTCACTATACCAGGGGGCCTAAAAGGTCACTTTGGCAGAATCATAAAAGGATAACATTTTGAACCATAATATGGCGAAGATAGTCCGTATTTTTCTTTTTTTCGCTGCACTACGTAGGTATAATCAAAGGGATTGGATTAATTGGTATTTTAGCAGAGAAAAAAAAAATAACTGAAAAATCCTTCACCAATGGGATTTGATTCGATTAACTTAACAGTTAACTGACAATATGATTCATAATGTCATCCTTGTATGATTCTGCCAAAATGGTCTATTTATCCCCCCCCCCCGGGGATTGACCTATTTTTATTCAGCCATCCAACGTAGTAATGCTGCTAGAATTTTTCCCATTGACAGCTGTTCTGTCCGCATAGCTCTGCGGACGAAATTGTTGATGCCCTTATGTCATAGGGCATAAATAAAAGGGAAGTGCTCATAAGGCCTATGAGCTCTGCCCTTTTAACCGACTCCAAAAAAGGAGGAGGTTCTCAATTTGGAAGGTTTTTTTATAAGTATGTATATTGCGCATAACTCCGTCGTAGACGGATTTACAAAATTATTTTTTTAATAGATGAGGTAGGTATGCCTCAGGGGTGGTCACATATTTTACTAACTTAAGGTACTTGGGTAGTTTTTGAGCTTCAATAATACGATATTTTTGTTTGATGTTTTAATAACTTCCTGTCATTGATATTTACATAGTATCTAAGTGTTATATGAATTTGCGTACTTAGGTATCTACAACTAAAAAGTGACAAATAAAAACTTAAAAGAAAAAACAACAGAATTAAAAAAAAATCACTACAAAGAGAAAAATAACTTTAATTTCCGAAGTCGGTGTCAAAAAAAACCGGCCTTGAAAAAAACACTACAAAGTGAAAATAACTTTAATTTCGGAAGGTGGTGTCGTTGGTTTCACATTTTCGGTTATTGAGACCGACTTCCGAAATTAATCTACTACAGTAACTCACACACTTGTTAAAATTCTAGAAAAATCATCTACTTTTCCAATATTTGTAAATAATTTGTAAATTAAATATGTGAGCACCATGTATCTATCACATAATTGATTTACCTGTAATTGATTCTTTTTTAATTCTTTTTATTTTTTTGGGGTAGACTTCTTTTAGTCTAGGTGCATCGTCTTCACATATTATTATATTATGTATACAAACCTTTTAAAAGAGTAACGGTGGAGTTTCTTGCCCATTCTTCTCCATACGAAAACTACCTTTCGTATGGGAAGGAAGGGGCGACTAGAATCAATTCAATTTTACTGTAAGTTTTGACGTTCAAAACTGCCTTTAATGTGCCTATTTGAAATAAATGATTTGACTTTGACTTTTGACTTTAACTTTGTTTGCCTATAAAATTTGAGGGTTTCCCCTCGATTTCCATGGGATCCTCTCATCAGATTCCAACTTGATGACAATGAGACCATCTCGAAAGCATACCCATTCAAACGTTTTTTTTTTTTTTAAATAGGTCCACAATTGGCGGAGAAATCGGTGAACATACATACATAAAGAAAAGGTCCCACGGTGCACGGCTAAGAATCTTTATTGTTAATAATTAACCACTAACTTCTGCCCGCGACTTCGTCGGCGTGAAATTTTTTGTTCCTCCGACCCACCCCGTCGCATATCACCAGCTTTTTTTTTGGGGGCTCTGTGGGAATCCTCATGGACTTCCTCCCTCGTGGGGGTGACAGAGGGGCATGCCGGACTCTTACCGACTAAAACCACCGCGGTGTTCCACCTCGGGCTATGGCTGCGGGATTCGCATAAGCATTCACTGCTCTCATCGCATCGCCTGCCCGCTCTTTTTTTGCTTAGCGTTATTTCGATTTTTTGCTCGCCTCCTAAGAGTCATAGCGTGATGTTAAATAGCCTATAGCCTTCCTAAAGAATTGGGCTATCAAATACAAAAAGATCTTTTCAAATCTGACTGGAAGTTCCAGAGATTACCTCTTACATACAAACTTTACCAAATCCGACTGGTAGTTCCAGAGATTACCTCTTACATACAAACTTTACCAAATCCGACTGGAAGTTCCAGTGATTACCGGGTCAGCGGGATTGTCCGAAAGGGTTACCGCTGGCCCGGAACATAAAGGGCTAAGGAAGGAACACGGGTGGGTTTTAGTCAGTAAGAGTCTGACACTCCCTTCCGCTCCACCCAGAGCGGGAGGAGTCATTTGATGATTTCCCATACTCAAAAAAAAAAAAAAAAAAGTTCCAGTGATTACCCCTTAAATACAACCTTTACGTCTTTATAATATTAGTATAGATTACTGTAAAGTTTAGGTAAAGTCCGTATATATAGCAATTGAGCTATCAAATGCAAAAAAAAAATTCTTAAATTCGACTGGTAGTTTCGAAGATTAGCGAGTTCAAACAAACAAACTCTGCAGCTTTGTTATTCTTATTAGTAATAGATTTAAATTGTTTATGTTTAAAATACTTAGGTACCTAATGTGGACGTGGTTGCAATTTGTGATAGCCTAATCTCCACACAACTGTGTACTTGTAATAATAAACTTATATTTAGTGTTTAAGTACTTATTTTTTTCACATTTAAATAAGAAATAGTTTAGCGAGTTCATTAACACCTTCATGTTAGCGAAGTTTTGTATGACTTTAATATTGTAATAGCATTTGAATTTTTATGTTCCTAAAGGCGCATGGAGGGGTCCCTTTATACAAACAATCACCCATCCACGGATAAATTGATGGAAAAACAGAAGTGCAAATAAAGAGGAAACTAGATATTTTCCTCATTTATTGATAATCTAACCAATCTTCATTATACATATCACACTCGGAAAGCGAGCAAGACAAGCGATTTAATATGTTGTTTGGAAACTAAGTAGTTTCAAAGTTATTCAGTCTTTAAACTTTTAAGCACTAGCTTCCGCCCGCAACTTCGCCGCGTGGTATGTCGAAAGTATGTATATTTGCCTATATCCTTTCCCAGGGTTCAAAGTATCCCCATTCTAAATTTCATCAAAAGCGGTGCAGCAGTTTCAGATATTAGCCGGAACAAACAGACAGACAGACAAAACAATAAAAAATTGTATTAGAAGACAGACAGACAAAAATTTTAATTAAAATTGGTACGAAGTTTCGTACGAAATTTTGGAACGAAGTTCTTTATCGCGGTAGGAGTAAACTGGTAGAAATTGTCACGTAACGAAAACGAGTTATCCACCTCCATATGATTTTCTCTGTGTCTTTCTAACATCTCTCTATTTCTTTCTATTATAATAGAAAGAAATAGAGAGAGAGAGAGAGAGATAGTTTTCATGGTTTTCAAGGGTGCTGAAGCCAGTAATGAGGTTAAAATGAAAATTTTAGATAGCGACTGCGAATATTTTCAAATTTTTCACCGTGGATATCGTTTTCATGGGTTTCGAGGGTGTTAAAGCCGATAGCGAGGTCAAAATAAAAATTCAAGATGGCGACCCTTTTATGAGAGATTTTAAAACTTAAACTAGATGGCCCTGTATTAAAAACGCATGTTAAATTCAAACTTTCTCTCCCCCTTTGTCTCTTATTTTGCGTCTTTTATTTCTATCATTATGGAGTGTGTGTGCGTGTCAGTATCGCGTAAGGAATTGCGTTCCTAACGGGGTTTCCCGATTGCACACGTTTTTATTATTATTCTAAGTACGTACACAGATTCATACCCAAGAACCGTGCTTGATACAGCCAGCTCTGTAAGCCATTATCGATTCGCAAAACGTTACAGCTATAAACTTGACTTCTACTTTATTATTTGACATTTGAGAGCCTTCAATGTCAAATGTAGGTAGGTATAGGTACAGTAATTTAATAGTAGGTCGTGAAGCTGATTACAGTCGGCCTTGAGGTGAAAACATGAAAGATTTCATGAAAATAAAAAATAATTTTTTATCGACATTAAAATACCTTGGCTATCCAGATATTACTTCCAAACTGGATGGATACCACATGAAAACAAACAAATTCCACTACAATTTGTTTCTGTATTTACATGGAATACAAAAGTCTGGTCCAGCTTCTACAGGAATTTGTTTTGTTTTGGGTTGCATCTTAACTTTAAATTAAACTAACATGTCATTTTCAAAATTGTGCTTCTGGCTGACAGTCGCCACCTAACGTAGTGCTAACTCAATGTCTAAAATATCATTTTGACATTGAGTTAGCACTGTGAGCGCGTTCACAAGCGTTCCGAATTGTTGACAGCTCTCAGCTGTTATAATCGTAATAATTTCTAAATCGCAACGTAATGTATGTGAGATGATGTGAGTGCTGTGAGCGATGATGTTATAGCTAATTCGGAATGCGGCCTAAGTGTTAGATCTGTGTGTATTTGTTCTTTGAGAAATAAATGTCTTTAAACCGAAGTGCAAACACTAGCGACAACGTAACTACATTGCAACTACTAGCGACAACGTAACTACATTGCAACTACTAGCGACAACGTACTAGCGACAACGTAACTACATTGCAACTACTATCGACAACGCGCGAAGTCCGTAATTATGGTCAAGTTACGAGCGTATCCTTATCACTTCATCATTATCATCAGCTGGCCATAGGCCTCTCCTATTACACGCTATTCAACTCGATTTTCGGCAACTCTGATCCAGCTGCTAACAGCCATCCTGCGACGATCGTCGCTCCACCTAGCCTGAGGGCGTCCCACCTTATCTCTTACGGACATAAAAATACTCCGGTTCCAGAACTAAGAAATAATTGATTTGACAAATTGTCGGGGCGCACGATGTATTTTTGCCCGTCGGAAAACTGAATTTGACACTAGATTTGACGGGTCACTACATTCGGTCGCGCTCGTATCTTCGATGACGGACTTGAGTCTTTGGTCAACTGGACCCACTCGAACTGGACCCGCTTATATTCCCTGCACAGCGTATCTATTCACACGTAACCACTGCTTGCCCACATTTTGACGCTGTTGATGTGGTTTGGTTATGGTAATGTGCTCGGGCCCTAACAGGAAAAATCTCACAAAAGCGATTTGTCTCATGAGTGTCATCATCATCTGTGAATGTATTATGTCTAATATGCATCTAGAATTATTCTAGATAATTATCTTATCTAAACTAATGCGTTGTAGAGACCAGTCTGTGGTAAAACCCCCAGGTCTAACTGGTCTAATATCTTATAGATTTACCTGTCAATTTTATTTGTTTATTGACCTACATAGGGGCCCGTGGTTAAACAATAACAGCCACAAAGGTCGATCGATCAGGTTAGGCTACGCTTGCAGCGGTTGATCTGTGGATGGGTGACCATCTTTACATACCGTGACCCCTCCGTGCCTCGGAAAGCACGTTAAGCCATTCGTGGATCTTTGACAGAAAGTCTGACAACCAGTCTTACCAAGGGGTTTCGTATTACCCTATAACTGGGTTGTGGAGGTCAGATAGCTAGTCGCTCCATGTAAAATACTGGTATTCAGGTGCATCCGGTTAGACTGGAAGCCGACCCTAACATAGTTGGGAAGTCGGGGCACCGTTCTGTGGAACACCTTCTATTCTAAGAGGTCCCCGACTGCCACATGAATTTATCTGTTTTAGTCTCGTAATATAAATTCTTTAAGTCGGGGTTTTTAAATAATTAAAAAAAAAATATATATTGAAAAAGACCACGACGGTTAAATGTAATGGACTTTTCCATTACATTTAACCGTCGTGGTCTTTTTCAAAAATTTAAATGCTTTTTTCATATCTTCTCTTCTCTTTATGTGTATAATGGATCTATGTCAAAGTCAAAGTCAAAGTCAAAGCATTTATTTCAAATAGGCACATAAAAGGCACTTTTGAACGTCAGAAATTACAAATAAAATAGAATTGATTCTAGTCGCCCATTCCAAAAGGTAGTTTTCGTATGGAGAAGAACGGGCAAGAAACTCCACCGTTACTCTTTTAAAATATTTTACAAAATTTTGCATACATTAATTATATAATAATAATATGTGAACACGATGCACTTAAAATAAAATTACTATACCACAATAGGTAAAGGACTTAAAAATGAAACCATGACATATAAGGTGCTATAAAAATATCTGCCACGGCTGCAATGGGAGACAGTATTGTGTTTATAGATTACAATATATAAATTAATATATAAATTAATTATCTGATAGATACATGGTGCTCACATATTTACAAACATGGTAAAGGTAAACGATAAAAAAAAAAAAAATAACAAGTAATAAGTCAGGGTGTGAGTTAAAGTAGTTACAGAATGTAAATCAATGTCAAAAAAAGTATAAATTTACAATTAAATTAGCAACCAGTTTGATTTTGTCTAGGCTCCAGATTGTCCTATGGAGCAGGACCAGCATGTTTCCAAGCGTTCTTATCTTGGATATAATCTTCTAATTTATAGTATGCTTGTTTACAAAGTGTACGTTTAATGTGAGTTCTAAATTTTCTTTCATTTAACTGCAATATATCACATGGTATTTTATTGTAACATTTAACACAGTACCCCATAAAAGATATAATATGCTCTTTAAAAAGTTTGAAATAAACCCACGACGGTATGGAGACGGTAATATGCGTTTGGGGTGAGAGGATGTGTGTGCAAACCAATGTTGCCAAAACTACTAGTCGGATTTTGATGCGGTTTTTATATCTTTTCTTCTCTTTATGTGTATAATAAACCTATGCTCTTTAAAAAGTTTGAAATAAAGAGCAAAATTATTTTTTTTTAAAAACCCACGACGGATTCAATTACATTTAACCGTCGTCGTGTGTTTATTAAAAAATTTTAATGTTGAATTTTTTATAAATGCACTAGCAGCGTCACGCAGTTTCACCTGCAAAAGTGTCGATCCCGTGGGAATATCGGTATAAAAAGTATCCTATGTCCATTCCCGGGACTCAGAATATAATCTCTATACCAAATTTCATGTAAATCAGTACAGCGGCTTAAGCGTGAAGAGGTAACATATAATAATAATAAGTTTATTTATTTCTCTCACAATGTTCTAGTAGCACTTTACAGTTTTGAACTATGTATATAAATTCACATTGTGAGAGCTGGTACCTAAAGTAGGTTTTAGAAAAAACCTGTATTACAGGTCACCAGGACCCACATAGTGGCATCATACAATTACACAAGCAGGCAACATGTGATCCTACTAAACAAACAATTAAGCAATTAAAACCAAGAAATAAAAAATAAAAGAAAAGAAACAATTTGAATAACACAACAAAAGCAGTCGAAGGGTGTGTGGAGAATGTGTAGATGAAAGGTGGTGAATGTATGGGGAATGGTGGTTAATGAGAAGGTGAATGGTGGTGAGTGTTTAAGTTTGGAAATTATTTGAACACAAGTATTATTTGATCGAGTGGAGCAATTTCTCTGTGTCATCATAGGAAAGAGTTTTCAGGAAGTCAGACATATAGACAGACAGATACACTTTCGCATTTATAGTATTAGTATGGATGTGTGTTTCATTTTGTACATAATCTATGCAAAAGTAACTCTATCTCTCAGCATTTCTGTCTGTTACCTTTTTAGACATACGGCTGAGCGGGTATCGATGTTCGGCACATAGGTAGACTTTTTATCCCGGCAGTACGATCCCATGGAATCATTTCCGACCTTAACACGGGCGATGCCGCGGGTATAAGCTAGTATAGCTATGTATGTATATATTAAAGCCTTAAAACGCAGCAGGTACTCTTACAAGTTTATGATAAGGAAAATGTCCTTCGAAACAACTTGCCAAGTCCGGTTCAGACATTATTTATTTATACATGCGCATGCACATACCAGGGCGCAGTGAACTCATCCTTCGTATACAGAGTGTTTAAAAAACATTATAACCGACTTTAAAAAAAAACACTACAAAGTGAAAAATAATTTTAATTTCGGATGTCGTTGTCTTTGGTTCTGTATCTTCGTCTTTTATTTGCCTCCGACTTCCGGATTGGATTGAAGCATGATTGTCACGGACTCATGGTTAAATTTGAAGGTTTTGTGAACAATGTAATGTGTTTTTGGTATTGACCATGAAAAACTTTTTAACAAAAAAAAAAAAATACCGACTTCCAAAAAAAACACTACAAAGTCAAAAATAATTTTAATTTCGGAAGTCGGTGTCTTTGGATCTGTATTTTTTAATTTTTGCCACCGACTTCCGAAATTAAAGTTATTTTTCACTTTGTCAAGTAGTGTTTTTGTTGGAAGGCGGTTTATTGTGTCAAAAAGTTTTTATTTCTCGCTTTTAAGGCCAGGATCTTCGAGCGTAGTAGGCATTTAGCGTTACCTCCGTCCTCGCGTGGCAAATGCCGCGAAAGCGCAGTTCGAATGAACTCGCTGACCCCTGTCACGGTTATTTTTATAAGTAATAGTATTGTGAATCGGCCCTATTCTTGAAATATAGGGCTGCTCGTCTACAGTATTTTAATTTCATCATCCTACTTTAGTTTCTTTCTAGTTTTGTGATTGTAAATATTATATTTTTAACCGACTTCAAAAAAGGCGGAGGTTCTCAATTCGGATATTTCTATTTTTTTTTTATGTATGTTAGGGGGGGCATAACTCCATCGTAAATAGACAGATCTGCAATTTTTTTTTTGAAGTGAAAACTTCTTTAGCATCGTTGTGATGTGATTTGAAAATTTTATGAAACGAAAAAGCAACAGTAAAAAGAGACATGAGATTTAACGTGGGAGAAAATGAGATAGGAAGCATTATACAGTGTTTTTGTTTTTTATTATTACAAATGACATCACAGTCATTTAATCCTATGCTACTAATTTGTGGTGATGATGATGATGAGGATGATGGTGATGGCGATGGCGATGGCGATGGTGATGGCGATGGTGATGGTGATGGCGATGATGATGATGGCGATGGTGATGGCGATGGTGGTGGTGATGGTGATGGCGATGGTGATGATGGTGATGCGATGGTGATGGTGATGGCGATGGTGATGGTGATGGCGATGGTGATGTTGATGATGGTGATGGCGATGGCGATGGTGATGGCAATGGTGGTGGCGATGGTGATGGCGATGATGATGATGGTGATGCGATGTTGATGGCGATGGTGATGGCGATGATGATGGCGATGTTGATGATGGTGATGGCGATGGTGATGGCGATGGTGATGGCGATGGCGATGGTGATGGCGATGGTGATGGCGATGGTGATGGTGATGGTGATGGCGATGGCGATGGTGATGGTGATGGTGAAGGATGGATGGATGGATAAATGGATGGATGGATGGATGGATGGATGGATGGATGGATGGATGTTCTTTAGCATCGTTGTGATTTGAAAGTTTATGAAACGAAAAAGCGACAGTAAAAAGAGACATGAATTCATAAGATTTAACGTGGGAGAAAATGAGATAGGAAGCATTATACAGTGTTTTTGAAGGTTTCATTTCTACCACGTGTGAATTGCACACATGCTGTTTTTTTTATTTTTGTAAAGATCTGATGATGACTTTCAAAGACAAACAAGAACAACGGAACTCTTCAATAAATGCCAGCAAATCAACCGCGATTGCTGCTATAGCATATGTAATCGCAATCACACAACATAACATCACGCCTGTACCCTTCAAAGGGTAAAGCAGATGTGTTCAATAGCTTTGTTACTGATATTCACATAGCAAGTAGTGACATATGAATTTGTTTGGGGTAGGTAAGTACAACTAAAAAGTGAAAAATAAAAACTTTTTTACAAAAAAAAAACCGACTTCCAAAAAAAAAAACACTACAAAGTGAAAAATAACTTTAGTTTCGAAAGTCGGTGTCAAAAAATGAAAATATATTCTTCACGTTGTAGTGTTTTTTTTTTTGAGTCGGTTGTTTTTTTTGTAAAACACTTTTTTTGGTTGCTTGAATTCGTCAATAAGTTTTTTTAATTAAATCTACTAATCAAAAACACCACAATACGTATTTTTATTGAACTCTTCCTATTTCATTCACAACGAATTTCATATTTTTAAATAAAAAAACAGCAAGTGTGCAATTCACACGTGGTAGAAGTGAAACCTTCAAAAACACTGTATAAACTATAATGCTTCCTATCTCATTTTCTCCCACGTTAAATCTTATGAATTTACATGTTTCTTTTTACTCTCGCTTTTTCGTTTCATAAACTTTCAAATCACAACGATGCTAAAGAACATCCATCCATCCATCCATCCATCCATCACCATCACCATCGCCATCGCCATCGCCATCGCTATCACCATCGCCATCGCCATCACCATCGCCATCACCATCTCCATCACCATCATCATCATCGCCATCGCCATCACCATCGCCATCACCATCGCCATAACCATCGCCATCGCCATCACCATCGCCATCACCATCATCATCATCGCCATCGCCATCACCATCGCAATCACCATCGCCATAACCATCGCCATCGCCATCACCATCATCATCATCGCCATCACCATCGCTATCACCATCACCATCGCCACCACCATCGCCATCACCATCACCATCGCCATCACCATTACCATCGCCATCACCATCGCCATCATCATCGCCATCACCATCACCATCGCCATCACCATCGTCATCGCCATCGCCAACACCATCACCATCATCATCACAAATTAGTAGCATAGGATTAAATGTGATGTCATTTGTAATAATAAAAAACAAAAACACTGTATAATGCTTCCTATCTCATTTTCTCCCACGTTAAATCTTATGTCTCTTTTTACTGTAGCTTTTTCTACTGTAGCTTTTTCGTTTCATAAAATTTTCAAATCACAATAATGCTAAAGAAGTTTTCACTTCGAAAAAATATAATATTTTACCTATATAATCACAAAACTAGAAACACAAACTCAAAAACTCAAATTTTGCAATTGAATATAAACCTTATTCCGTTGTAGTAAAGTTGAAAATCTATTACAGATATTACGATAATTGTAAATTTATGGTACCGACCTGCTACTGCTAGTACTGTGACGAAAGCAAGAGAACCTATACAACTACAATATTATTCTGTCGCGTCGTCTTATAAGTGGGTAGTTATAAATACGTAGAAAAATAATAATCAAAATTACCTTATTTTTTTTTAAGCTTTGCAGTTCAATGCTGAACGTTTTTTTTTCTTTCTTCTGTATTTATTCCCCATAATTTAATCTTAATTATCACTATATTACAACTATATTATAACAAACTAATATTTAGTTTAATTATTAATACTAGAACCTAAACAATATTTACAGACTGAATTTTGAAACTAATACACAAACACGGAAATTAACTAACAATATTATAACGTATATTTCGATCGATTAGCGGGAACGCGGCGAGCCAGCAAAAGCGACACAGGTCCTACCTCGGTAACGCCCGGCGGGCTACTGAAGTGAAGCGCGCAGGCCGCCTTTTTAGATTATATCTAGTTAAGACAATAAAAATCAGTTTTGAGAAAAATTAACCGTAGAATGTTCTACTATACATCATTGCCTATTTTTTCATATATTTTTTGCGAGTAAAAGTTAAGTCTACTTCAAATGCGACTTGAAAAACGATTAAAAACTTCGCTGTTTTCGATTTGTTTGCGATTTTTTATGATCGAGTGAAGTTGTAAATATCGTGTTTTGAACCATAGAATAATCAAGAATGTTAGTTAAACTATGCCATATATTTTTTTCAGATTAAAACAAAGAATATTTGATTGTTTAATGTTGAATCAAAAATAGGTCGATTCCGAGATTTCCGAGAGTCCTGGCCTTAAGTGGGTCTGTTTATATGTATCTTAGTTACAATAGCCTAATGTTAACTTGCCCATCGCCTTTTACAAAATATTGCATTTCCCGATCCAGGGACGTTAATTGTTGAGGAGTTCTCCTAGTATTCCACCATCGGCTCCATTTCACCATTCCCATTGTGACGAGCATAAATTGCTTAGCAACCATATTAAAGTAATTGAATCACAACCCGTGAAATACTTATTATTGAGTAGTTCCGTTGGGCATCTGTGGTCTTCTTCATCAGTTCCACTTCACCAAATGGTGGTTTTCGAGAGCAAATGCACGAGTTACTATAAAAAATACCCAAATCGCTATAGGTGTGCCTATAATATTATTTATATATTATAACTACTATTTTTTTTTAATTTGTTTGTTTTAATTTAGTTTAACTAATTGATTAAGTTCTAATCAGTGCAACTTACACATACATACATACACACACACAACACACACACACATACACATTCACATAGTCTTTTATTCCTATTTTTTTAAGTAACGACAACTATTTGTGTGCATGCAGAGTTTACCTATAAGTGATTGTTACACTTTACTCCGATTGTTGCTTTTGTTTAAATTGCTTAAAATAGTGTAATACAAATTGTTGGTGAACCAAATAAATAAATATAAATAATATTTGAGGAGTTTCCTCAATTCCTCATGGATCCCATCAGAACTAGATTTTGATAAAAATGGGACCAATCTGGAAGTATATCCATTTAAATAAAAAAGAATTTTCCAAATCGGTTTATAAATGACGGCGTAAAGAGGTAACAAACATAAAAAAACAACCGAATTGAGAACCTAATCCTTCTTTCCTTTTTTTTGAAATCGGTTAAAAACACAATTACTTTTGAATTATCAAGGAGTCCGTCAGTCAGGAAGATGAAGCTAGATGCCCATAATTTTTCTTTCTTTCTTTCTAAACAATTTTTCTAAGGACTGATTTTTTAATCGACCGATAAATTTTATTCGTGGAATGAAATTATTGACGTCTGAAACTGACGTCTGTCAACTTTTACTATGGGACCAAACCTGAAATTCGAAAAAAAATCAGCTGTTCCCTACATTTATGTTCGTATAACTCGTCAAAATGTAGGGAACAGCTGACTTTTTTTCGCGATTTCAGGTTTGGTCCGATAGTAAAAGTTGTTCATAATGATGAGTACTTTAACAAAAACCCTGTATACAGCAATGATAACACAATTAACAGTTTTATATAGGTATTTATTTAATTTTAAGAAACAAATAAGTAGATAAGATAGATAAAACGTTTATTCAGTGCAACAAAAGACACAATACAGGTATAAAAACATCAAATAAGGTGAAAAAAAACAAAGATTAAAAAGATAAATTGACCCATAGACACCTAGCTCATATTATACATCTATAACGGTCGATCACTACTGGGCGGTGTGTGTCTCATGGTTGCACCAAATGGGAGTCCAGCTTAGCATATGCCAGGTAAAATACCTGACGCTGGTATTCTGCTGCATCCCGTTAGTACGATTTCTGCTGTTGCAAACTAGAATACCAAAACTACTGAAATGATGCCGTGCCCAAATTATGTTGTTACGTGCCAGTAGCGGCCCTAGGGCGGTGCGAGCGGTGCGATGGCACCGGGTGCCGTCATGGGAGAGGCGCTGAAATCAACCAAAATGCGACCACCGGGCACCAGTCATAGTAACTTACTATAAAGCCGATGGTCCACCGCCAGCTAAACTAAGTTACAGTACCCGGCGATAAATATTGCACATCGACCTCTGGAAAGAGACAATCGGCTAATTTTGGCTTCGTAGAGCGTTATCGCGTTCGTGAGCGTCTGGTGTATTGTGTGTCTCTTAGTCTGTGCTAAATAAATGTATTTTCTTTCTTTCTTTCTTTCTATATCTCTGTCGCACGAAATACAAACAGTCCGGTATCTATTAGGAGCTGTTAAAACAATTATGATTTGCTTCTTTTGATAATTATTTTTATTCTTTGTATAAAATACAAAAAAAGGTAAAGGTCGATGTGCAATATTTATCGCTGGGTGGGTACTGTAGTTTGGTTTAGCTCGCAGTTTTTCATACGTGTACGTCCACCACAAACTATGCCAATTGCCAGCTAAGCTATCTAAAAGCCCAGCTAAGTCACTAAGTTAGTTTTGTAGGCCGATCCAAAGCTACGCGAACTAAGCTAAGCCCCTCTCACTCTCTTACGTAAACCCCTCTGGCGCCTTCCACTAATGTTGTTTTGTAGTGTGTGATCGTGCGCATGCAGCGAAACACGTATTTGCAGCATGGAGGAATTTATTGAATACCTCAAGCAATATAAGTACTATATATTGTATAATCCGGAGGCAAAAGACTACTTACCGTGTTGAAAATAAAAAAGTAATGTACAATGCGTGCCACGAAAGATGAGACTTGACACACCACGTGGTTTGACTTGCGCAGAACACGATTTTAGGTGTCTTTAGCGGTATGAGGTCTGAGTGCGGGACGGGACCGGACGTCATAGGGGCGGCGAAAAGAGCGGGGGAGGCGGGGTCAAGTCTCATCTTTGGTGGCACGCATTGAAGTTTGAGTGAGCTTATTTTTCGGTGGACGGACAACTTTATTCCCAGGTTAGCTTAGTTCTTAATTAGTTTAGCTGGTACGTGCTACCATTTGCACGCGTGCCATTGGTTCGCCGCCCCGTTCTAGGGTATAGATTTTTTGATATCGACGCAGTCACCTTAAGAAAAATGTTGCTGTGTTTACATACAAATGATTGCCGTTAGCAAAAATATAATTATACAAGTAAAAAAAGTCAAATCAATTTTTTAAACATTGTAGGTCATTTATAGAGCAAATGCATTTCCGTTTTTAAGTAAAAACTCGTAGACAAGAAATAAAAAATAAATAACAATAGTTTGTGGTTATAGCAGAAACAGATAGAATGTTTATTTTTCAATATGTAACCTTGGATTTTTTTAGCGTTTTTATAAAAAAAAACCAGGCAAGTGCGAGACGGACTCGCTCACGAAGGGTTGCGTAGTATAAGGCACGGTAAAACACGTTTCTTATATGGAGGGAGATCCCCTATTATTTTTAACTTTATTTTATTGAAGTGAAAACTTCTTAGGCGCGTTGGGCATTTTTTGAGATGGGAAAAAACCATTAAATTCACGACACTGTTACCGTAACCGACACCTCTCTTTTAAGTTTTGGCCATTATAAAGACATCAACGCGTGGTACATTTTCTTTGGGAAGAATGACCTTCAAACATATTTATAAAATTACTATGCTTTTTCAAGTTTTCACTTCTATCGGCACTTCTGGAGTGCCATTGTTTTTTTTTATAATTCGTTGTTATAGCGACAACAGAAATACACACAAGGTGAAAATTTCGACTGTCTACCTATTACGGATCATTAGATACAGTCCGCCTGTCCGCTGATAGACAGACGGACAGCGGAAGCTTAGTAATAGGATTCCGTTGGCCTTTGGGTACGGAACGTAGTCAAGATTAGCGTTAAGGCTCCTACAAACAGGCGCGACACGCGATATAATCGCGCGCGACACAAAGGCACCGCTCGTTGCGCGACTTGCGGAGCCTTTGTGTGACGCGCGATTTCATCGCGTATCGCGCCTGTTTGAAGGAGCCTTTAATCTAGCTGTTAAGTACGCGGGAGCGGGGAGAGTGTACTACACAACTGAAACGACCGCTGGCTAGCAACGCACTCGTTTATTCGAGAGTTGGACACGGCGTACAAATAGGTGGCGCGTGGGGCGCGCGCCTTGCTCACATACATAACAATTCCTCCCTCTAGTCCAAAAACATCGAATAGGAATATCCATACACATAGTATACTCTAGTACTACATAACATATATTATCTTACACTAGAAATACTTTTTAAAACAAATAACGGGGCGATTACGTAACGATCTCTTTGGTGTATCAATCATTGGTTCATCACGTTGTGAGGTCTGGGTATCAAGTTCAGTTCCTGCTTTGTGACTGACATCCTCGGAGTTTGAATGTCTCTCTGTTCTTTCAACATCTACGTCGTTCGTATCAGCTTGTTGTTCATCATCATGGGACGACTGTTGTTGGTCCTTCTCAGACTCATCCTCTCTTGACGACAAAGAAGTACTTCGTTCGCACAGTTCTGTTGTCCTCCCTCTGGCCGAACTACCCGGCAAGGGATCTGGTAAGTAAGGTTCCGGCTGGAGTATGTGCGTTTCAGGAGTAGCTGGCGACGGGGAAGGCGACGGTGATGACGGAGGCGACGACGACGGCGAGTGTAGCGGTGATGGTTGCGGTGCAGGAGGACCAGATGACCCAGGTAAGTTCTCTTTCGAATTTTGTACATTATCCTCATTGTTGTTACTTGTTCCTTTATACAGCATCAGCTGATTTATGTGCCTTTTGTAACTTTCTGAACTATGACTGTCTTTTACTAAATACAATACTTTTCCAATTCTTTTAAGTATGATACCCTTACACCATGAATAACTTGCTTTATTAACAAACTTTTTGTACAATACAATATCGTTTTTTTTTAAATATTTTGTTTTATTTTTTCCTTGTTGCTTAGTTTGCATACACTGTTGATTTTTTACAACATGAGATACAGACGGGGACAAGGGTGCCGATGACTTTGGATCCATCAGATCCAACCGTGACCTTAACTTGTGCCCAAACACCAATTGCGCAGGAGACAACCCAGTAGCAGAGTGAACTGAATTACGATAATCCATAAGATATTTTAGCAATTTCACCCATGTTTCTTTCGCGCTATGAGACGACATAATACAAGACTTTATTCCCTTTTTAATTACCTTAACGAAACTTTCGGCCTGGCCGTTACTAGGTGGGTGATAGACCGGTGACGTCATATGCGTAATCCCGTTTGCCGCGCAAAATAGTTCAAATTCCCGCGAACAGAAAGCTGTGCCATTATCACTTACTACCGTTTTCGGAATTCCGAACCTTGACATGAAATCACATAGCTTCTCAATCACCGCGGCTGAAGAAGTAGCTGTGTTCATGTTATAAACTTCTACCCATTTGGTATGTGCATCTACCGCTACCAAATAAACGCAACCTTTAATCGGACCTAGGAAGTCTATGTGTATTCTGTAAAAGGGATACGGTGGAAATTCCCAGTGAGACGGCGGCGCACGCGGCGGTGAGGGGCGCAACTGAATACAAACATCGCATGAACCTATTGTCGTTTCTATCGCCTGGTCAATTCCCGGGAACCAAAATCTTGATCGCGCTTCGGCCTTAGTTTTAACTATGCCTAAATGGGAAGAATGTAATTCTTTAAGAATAACTTTGTATAAGCTCGAAGGAATAACCACTTTATGGCCTCTCATGACACAGCCATTCTCATAGGATAATTGTGATCTACATAAATAGTACGGTTTTAGCCTTATATCGTTCATCTTTGGTGGCCAACCATTTAAAATAAAATCTTTTACTAGCCTTAATGCTACGTCACTACTTGTCTCCTCCCGCAATTTATCCAATGTCACGGGCATACTTCCGTCTACTACAAAACAAACATAAGTCGCTCGGTCGTATGATACTTCGCAGTCACAACACTTACACTGTTCGGTGCACGCGCACTCGTGAACCGCGCGCGGCAAGCTCGCGCGGGAAAAATAATCTGCGCTGTTATCAGCGCTGCGGACATACTCTATTTTATAATTATAGCTACTTAAGAACAAGGCGTACCGCTGTAGCCTATTTGCTGATATTTCTGGTATGCCTTTATGGGGCCCAAAAATTGCCAACAGGGGCTTGTGATCCGTACGAAGAATAAAAGGTTCCGATCTGCCATACAAATATTGATGGAACCGACGTACGCCGTAAATAATGGCGGTTGCTTCCTTTTGGATCTGAGCATATCGCTTTTCAGCAGAGTTTAAGGTACGCGAAACAAATGAAATAGGTCTTTCCACACCGTCTGAACCTACTTGTGAGAGGACTGCTCCCAACCCACTTGGGGAAGCGTCTACCGTTAATATTATCGTCGCGTTCGGGTCAAAATGTGCGAGAACTTGTTCCGATGTCATGGACTCTTTTATTGACCTAAAAGCCGAGTTATGAATATCCGTCCATGTCCACTCACAACCCTTTTTTAGCAGGTCGTACAACGGACTGAGGATTGTGGATGCGTTAGGTACGAAATTCCTGTAATAGTTAATTAGCCCTAAAAACGATTGAAGCTGAGGGCACCGGTGCTTCCAACATTGCTTTAATTTTTTCCGGCGCTTTTTTTAGGCCATCCTTAGTGATAATATAACCTAGATAAGTGATTTCGTCTTGAAAAAAACTACATTTTCCTTTGTGTAAGGTTAACCCTGCTTCTTCTAAGCGCTTCAAAACGAAATTTAATTTTTGCAAATGCTCCTGCCTATCCTTTCCTGTTATTAAAATATCATCTAGCAGGCACAACACTCCGTCTATACCGGATAGCAAGCCCTCGATAGCGCGCTGGAAAATAGACGGCGCGCTGGCTAACCCAAACACTAAACGTGTAAACCTATACAGCCCGCGGTTTGTGTTTATGCAGGTTAGGTTTCTTGACTCATCGTCCAAAACAAACTGATTATAGGCCATAGATAAATCGAGTTTGCTAAACTGTTGACCCCCATGGATCTTTGAAAACAATTCATTAGTCGTGGGAAGCGGATACTGTTCTACTAGTAACTGTTTATTTATACTAACTGAATAGTCAGCACACAATCTGACTGTCCCATTTCGCTTTAGAACAGGAACTATCGGTGAAGCGTATTCCGAATATTCTACGGATTCAAGAATACCTAAACCAACCAATCTGTCGATTTCTTTATTGACCATTGCACGCAACGCAAATGCTATCGGGCGCGCTTTACAAAAAACCGGTTTTGCTCCTTCTTTTAATGATAGTTTTATTTTGTACTTATTAAATTTTCCTAGTTCATCCGAAAATAACTTCGGGTATTGCAGTTGCAATTCAGATTCAGAAGTTTCACAAAAGTTGACCGGTAGTAACTGTAAGCGAAACAATGATAAGAAATCTCGACCAAGAATGGGCGGCCCGCCGTTGCGGACTACATACAAGTACATAATGAATAGATCAGACGAGGTTACCTGTAACTGAAGTCCGATCTTCATTATATCAGCATCTCATCCGAAGTGATCACTGTTACATGTAGTTATGCCTTCTGAACTACTACGCTGCACAAAGTTTAAAAAATAAAAAGTAAAAAGGAACGCCGCCATCCAGTATAGGTAAGTGTCATCTGTCAACATAGACGTCATTAGTTCAAAGTTAACAGCAATTTTATACAGGGTGATGAAATGTTAATTAACATTGAATTGTGGGTGGTCGAGGGAGTGATCACTTCGGATGAGATGCTGATATAATGAAGATCGGACTTCAGTTACAGGTAACCTCGTCTGATCTATTCATTATACTTCGCATCTCATCCTCGTGATCACTGTTACATGTAGGATGTTAAAAGAAACTATAAAATTGCTGAAAAAATACAGTTATATTTGTTAAATCCGACAAATTATAATTTTTCCATGGAATGATATAAATCAACACAATCAATTCCTCGAGTTTGTACTTATCATAAACATTAATTAAGTATAGCTATTCTTATTAGCTTAGTAATTGTCAAGAATAGCTTTAGAAAATGACGAACAGTTATTTTTTATGGGTCTATTAACCTAGCAAATGTGGATGAATTATGTGACCATCCAGCTGATTGTCTTATAATATCAATGTTTACGCCCTGACAGGCTGCTTTTGAAGTAGACGCATGACGTGTACTATGAGAACTGAACATGGAGATATTAATACCGCTAATCTCAAGAGTACCCTTTATCCATCTGCTGATAGTGTCAGATGAAGCAGCATGATAAGGCTTCTTAAAGGTAAGAAATAAACTTTCATTTTCACCCCTAGTATGTTCAGTTACTTGTAAGTAACAACGTAATGTTGAAGCTGGACATATTTTGACATTTGTATCGTAAAATGGTAAAATTAGTAAGGGTTGAGCCTTGCCGGGAGCTGATGTTTTGATATTGTCAGGGACTTTTATTACAATTTGGTCAAGTAAAAAGGTAATATTTGAAACTTTTATTAATGCTATTGTTTGAATTCTATGGCCGGTACATAAAGCAATTAATGTTGCTAACTTTTTTGTCAGTAACTCAAGGCTGAGCCCTTCATTTGGGAACAGAGATTCAAGATAATTTAATACAATATTAGTATCCCATATATAATTATATTTAGGAGCAGGTGGCCTTAATTTTGCCACACCCTTGAAAAAACGTTTTACTCTATCATCAGTGCCCACATGAGGTCCTAATATTAATGCTAAAGCAGATCTAAAACTATTAAGGGACCCATGACCTAGACCCCTCTCGAAATGAAAAGTTAAAAAGGAAATCACCATGGGAATCGAACCATTTAGAGGGTCGACGTCATTCTCCCCACAAAACTTACACCAAAGTTTAATGGCCGTATTATATTGTTTCAAAGTGTTACTTGAAATTGAGGCTAACATAACATTAATAGCAGGCCCTGCGATTCCTCGTCGACTCAGCGATTTCCGCATAAGACTGCTGCAATCAATGTCAGTGAATTGTGGAGAGGATGGCGTTCCCTGAAAGGTGATAGCAATAAATTAGGATTTGGTTTAAAATATATGACCATATTGTTTTCAATCATACGCCTAAATAAAGGGTACCATGGCTGGGCTGGCCAATCTGGTACAACTAATATTCCTCGGGCATTATCATTAACAATTTTATTTATTGCTCTTAAAATAAGAGCAAAGGGGGGGAAAGCATAAAAGTAATGCTTCGACCAATTTATAGTAAATGCATCTATGTATTTTGCATCTGGGTCTCTATGCCATGATGCATAAATTCTACACTTTGAATTAGATCTAGTGGCAAACAAATCTACTTCTGGGGTTCCAAAAACAGAGACAATTTTTCTAAAAGCGTGATCTGACAATTCCCAGTCAACCTCAGTACAAGAACGTCTAGACTCCTTATCAGCTTTATTTTCTTTTGATGGAATAATATGATGCATAAACCCATATATTCTTAGTTTCGCACCATTGCCACAGATCACGGGCTAGATTATTTAAATGTGGAAACCTTGTACCGCCCATTTTATTGATATATGAAATTGCAGTTGTATTGTCAATTCTAAGTAAAACCTCACAATCATGCAGATCAGAAGCAAATGTTTTAAGACCGATAAATGCGGCTAATAACTCTAGATAATTGATATGACAATTTCTTTCAGATTCAGACCAAAACCCGTTTGCTGTTTCTCCATGACTATGTAAACCCCATCCTGACCTAGATGCATCGGAGTAAATTTCTAATGCAAAATTAAATGTTTTCATAGAATTAATTGCTCTTACTAAGTGTTTTACCCACCATTCTATATCCTGGTAGATAAACATGTTCATTTGCATAAATCCCTCAAAATTACCATTATTTTTAATTAGTGCTTTGGTTTTGAATCTTTCAAATACTTTAGTATAGAGAAGACCATAGGGGATTGCTGGACAAATTGAAATTAATGAACCTAGTAACTTAGCAAAATCTCTAATTTTGATTTTCTCTTTATTAGAGCATTTTTGCAGCTCTGATAGAATTTTTTGTCTCTTATGGGAAGGTAATTCTACTGACATTTTTATAGAATTAAAAATGAAACCAAGATATTCACACCTTTGGTGTGGTTGTAATGAACTTTTAGTAAAATTTATAATAAATCCCAGTTCTTCCAGAAGTTGCAATGAACACTCTATGTTATTTTTGCATTGATTTAATGTAGCCCCAAGACATAAAATGTCATCGAGATATATGCATGAGATGTAACCTTGCGAACGTAAGAGACTAACTATTGGTTTCATAATTTTTGTAAAAACAAATGGGGCTGTATTCAACCCAAAGGGTAAACAAGTAAATTCATATAAAGTACCCTGGAAAAGGAAACGGAGGTATTTTCTGTCTTTAATTGAGACAGGTATTAGAAAATATGCATTTTTTTTTTTTTTTTTAAGTCTATTTTCCCCATGTAATAGCCAGGGCTTATCAATTTTAAGACTGTCCTTATACCCTCTAACTTAAAGTGATTAGTTGGTATAAACCTATTTAATTTCTTAAGATTTAGTATAAATCTTTTAGACCCATCTGGTTTTGGTACAAGAAAGATACTTGAAAGGAATTGATTTTTGCATGGCATGCATTCTACTATGGCCCCTAAGGATAATAGCTTAGTAATTTCCTCAGAAATAATGTGTATTTCCTCATTGGTAAATGAATTATTTTTAGGAAATATTGATTGAGATGGAGGCCTCTCAAAAAAAGGTATGGAATAACCAGTAACCCATGATAGGATTTCAGGGTCAGAAGTAATAGTTTTCCACTTATTAAGAAATAGTGAAAGTCTGCCTGCCTCTAACGTCGTCTCTGGTACTGATTGGTGCGTTGCTGCTGCCGATAACCGTTGCTTCTGTACTGCTGTCGCTGCGGTACCGGTCGTGGTTGTGCTGCAGCTCGGTACGGAGGCCCACTCACACGGGGTTGCACATTTGCTCGTAGCGGGCCCCTTGAGTTTAAAGCAACTGGGCCTTTGCCTTTAGGCAGTAAGTACTTTTAAGTCCTTTGCTGAACTTTTTGTAGCTTTGCAAGCTTTTACTTTCTCCTGTAGATCATCACCAAAGAGATACTCGGTTATGTGAGCATTATTTATAAGTTCTTTCATGTCTTTGTTAAGGCCTGGTATAATGAGGGATCTTCTTGTTATGGAGTCGGCATGGAAAATATCACATAGCATTCGGCCGGCATCACTTATGGCTTCAATGGTATCTTTATTTTCGTTACAATTATAGTCTAATAGTTTAGACAAAACTGTTCCCAGTGCTGAAATGGCTAAGCCGAGTTTCTTCTGCTTCTCAGCTATTCGTTTATCTCTATTCAAGCCGCTATCATTTAATACTGCTTTTATGATGTCATTTAATGAAGGAGGCGTTAATTCAGTACAGTTTTTTGGGATTTCATACTTTTTTAATAATGTTTCCTAGGCTTCTTTGCCTAGCCCATCCCTTAGAATAGTTTGCCATCTCTTTTTTAATTCACTATGTAGCATTGTCTTGTTTTCTTTTTCATCCCCTTCTTCACCCAGTAGGTCAATAATAGATTCATCTAGGATTGGTTCTTCTATTAATGGGTTTTCCACAATCAACTCGGCAGGGTCCCCCAATACTGGGTCCTCTAATACTGGGTCCTCTAATACTGGGTCCTCTAATACTGGGTCCAACAAAACTGTCTCGCTCTGTATTGAGATGTCTTCATTTGTAACAGGAGTCCCATGCTCTACAAAGGAGAACATATCATATAGCAACCCGTAAGTACTCCATGGTCAACCTCTCGTGAAGACTCTAGGATACATAGGTAGGTATAGCATTATGTTTAGTAAGTATTTTTCCATGGTCAACCTCTCGTGAAGACTCTAGGATACTTAGATAGGTATTAGCATTATGCTAATTATTTTTCCCTGGTCAACCTCTCGTGAAGACTCATAAGGGCAAAAATTGGTGGTTTTGGCGGGAGCACAGCCCGATTGTAGGTACAAATCATACAGTGGTCATCCTCTCGTGATGACTCGTAGGTAATTGTATGTTGTAAAATTAGATAATATCACAAGGAAACCCACTGACCAAAGAAATAATAGTTTTATATCGAAATAACACATTCATTTCAATTTAGTACTAACCTGAAGAATTCTTGGAAGAATTCGTGATTTTTTCCAACTTCTTTTCTAGTTTCTTTAGCTTCTCCACTTCATCCGTATCTTCAGAACGTCTTTTGCCCATTTTTAACAACGTTCAGTAAGAAGTAAAGCTTTTGCAATTAAAATTTGTAAAAATACTGGAAAAAATACGTTGCAGCGCGGGAGCACAAAAAACACAATGACGTCTATGTTGACAGATGACACTTACCTATACTGGATGGCGGCGTTCCTTTTTACTTTTTATTTTTTAAACTTTGTGCAGCGTAGTAGTTCAGAAGGCATAACTACATGTAACAGTGATCACGAGGATGAGATGCGAAGTATAATATTCGTTCGATCCGCGTAGCGTATCGATAGACGCAACGTACCTAGGCACACAATTTTCCCGCCGTTATACGTTATGAGCTGTTTACATGTACTCGTTAATGGCACCTTTATGAAATTACTTTTGTAAAACCCCTCCGAAACAACGGTTACCGCGGACCCGCTATCAATTTCGAATTTGAATGGCACGTTATCAATCCAAACAGTTTCTACCATGGGTTCTCCCCTGAATGAACGGATATAATACAGCTTACCGTCATCGTCATCCTCACCCTTGTCACCGTCATCCACCTGTACGTAATTCACTTTTGGACACATTTTGCGCAGGTGGCCTTTTACGTGACACTTTTTACAAACATAATTTGCGAATCTACAGTCAGCCGATTTATGATTCGTAAACCCACATACACTACATTTCACCTTCACTACACTACTACCACTTTTTCCTTTATCCGCTATCTTGAAAAGCTGCTGGTCTGCTACAGACGCCTGTGCCAGCGCTCCCGCACTGGCCGCGGCGGCAGCACGCGAACAACGGAGGTTTTCTGCCATCTCCACGACCTTGGCCAGCGTGAGGTCGGCCAGGTCTTTTGAATACAGCTTCTCCTTCTCTCGTCCAGGCTGCATCCCCATAATGAACTTGTCGCGGAGGGCCTCCTCCACGTTGAGGAAGGCGCATTTTTCAGTCAGCCCTCGCAATCTCGCTGCCCATTGTGAATGAGTTTCCCCGGCTTGTTGAGACGCCGCGTAGAAGTTGTGACGCTCACCAAACCCGACACATTTGGGGGTAAAATGGTTGTCCAGTAGTGATAACAGGTCTTCGTAGGGCACGTCTTCAACGGCTTTAGGTAAAACTAAATCCGTTGTTAGTTTGTAGGTACCCTCAGTGAGTGCGCTGAGCAAGATGGCCTTTCGTTTTTCACCCGCGGAATCCGTCTTCTCGTTGACGCCATTTGCCACGAAGTATTGTGTTATACGCCCTTTGTACGTTTTCCATGTCTGTGTGTTATGGTCGAACGTATGTAGAATTCCAAATTGCACAGAACTAGACATTTTCAACACGTGGTAGGTAAAATAATTCTCGTCGCCACTGTTAAGTACGCGGGAGCGGGGAGAGTGTACTACACAACTGAAACGACCGCTGGCTAGCAACGCACTCGTTTATTCGAGAGTTGGACACGGCGTACAAATAGGTGGCGCGTGGGGCGCGCGCCTTGCTCACATACATAACACTAGCATAGCAATATAAATAGATAGGTATACTTATAATAACTTGCCGCAAACTTTTTTAACCTGCATATTATATCTATTCACAACCACTCGACAGGCTTCCGAGTTGAAAATTACACATTTTTGTTTACCTGATTTGCCGTGTTGATATTTCTTTTAAATACACAAGTAGATAGCTCCAAAAAACTTCACAGAATACTACTACTAAGTACTGAATATTACTACTAATTAGGTAAAGGCTCCTTCAAACAGGCGCGACACGCGATAAAATCGCGCGCGACACAAAGGCACCGCAAGTCGCGTAATGAGCGGCGCCTTTGTTTCGCGCGCGATTCGCGTCGCGCGTTGCGCCTGTTTGCAGGAGCCTTAAGTCGGCAAGGTTGATAGTTCAGTTTGTTGACCTACCTAGCCAGGGTACACCAGACGTTCATTAATTTAACAATGAATGTTTAATATCCGGTTAATGTCACGGAAATCAACGGTGTGTTAAAATTAAGGTAATGTTAGTATTTTTTCATCTTACTGGTTGTATAGTTGCATATACAAAGGTGTAATTTAAATGGTGTTGGACCAAAGGAGGCCATTGTATTCATCATTACGAACAACTTTTATTAAGACACCAACCCAGAAATTTCTGCGATTTCTGGTTTGGTCCCATAGTAAAAGTTGTTGATGATAATGAGTACAAAAACACATTTAAATTACATTTAAATTACACGTTGTATACAGAGTGAATTTTCCAAGTGGACGTGATGGCCAAATTCGAAACTATGAGAAATAGCGAAAAGTATTCAAAGGAGTCGCGGGCTCGATTTTGATGAAAACTAAAACTGCATCATTGGATTTTTGAAAAATCAATGTTTTTAGCCAGGAATCGAACCCGTTGATTTTGATAAAAAAAAAAAAACATGCACACTGTGTTAAAACAGCACTCGATAGTGTCCCTAATAAGAATAAAATTCTGGGAAGCAAAGCCTGTGACACTCGAGTGCTACCAAGGCAAATCTAAAGATTCGTATTCCTGCGTTTGTGTTTCCGAGTGCATACAACCCGAATCTCTTCAAAGTAAGAGTGAACAGGCTTCTTCTGGGTAAGCTCACTCCATCGTAGACTTTGTCTCTGTCATCTCTGACCTAGACTAGAGTCAAGAGCAAACCCATTTCAAATAAAAAAAAAAGACGTATAATTTGTCAAAATCCGTTCATTCGTGTAGAAGTTACGAGGGAACAAACAAACGGACACATACAGGTTAAACACATAACCCTCCTTTTGGGCTTCGCCGCAGTCGGGTAAAAACTGTTTAAGTTACCATATCTACATGAAAATATAAATACCTTGATGTCTTTCTTCGACTTCTTCGCTAATAACTTGTTTTTCTGGATGATCACCGAGTAATTGCTGGATTTCTGTAACAAAATATTGTATTTAGACACTTATAAAAGCTCTCAAAATGTGAAGAAAAACGTCGTGAGGAAACCGGCATGTCCTAGAATCAAAAATTCGAAGACATGTGACATCTACCAACCCGCACTGGGCCCACGTTGTGGATTACATCCAGGAGCAGGGCCGGATTAACCATCTCGGTGCCCCTAGGCACAGCTCGTTTCGGGCCCCCACTTTTTCATACCACAACAACGCAATTTCGCTTTTTTTTTTTGGCTTTTGCGTATAATGTGAAAAAAAGGTTCACTTTTACCGTGGTTTCATAAAACCACACAATCCCCTTTTTTTCATTTTTTAATCGGGAGTGCTGGGCCCCTGGTCATAGTGGGCCCCTAGGCACTGGCCTAAAGTGCCTTATGGATAATACGGCACTGTCCAGGAGGCCTGTGTCCCAGCGTGTGTGGGAACGCTGATATTATAATGCTTATGCTAGAAGAGTTAGGACTCAATGACTAGAGGAAAGTTTTGAGTATGAATGTCGATGGCTATAAGAGTAGGGGAAGACCAAAGAAACGATGGATGGACTGTGTGAATGATGATATGGTTAGAAAGGGGGGGACTGTCGAGATGATGATTAATAGAGAGGTCTTCATCTGCCGAGCCTTTTCCCAACTATGTTGGGGTCAGCTTCCAGTCTAACCGGATGCAGCTGCATACCAGTATTTTACATGGAGCGACTGCCTATCTGACCTCCACAACCCAGTCACTGGGTAATACGATACCCCTTGGTAAGACTGATTGTCAAACTTTCGGGTTTCTGACGACCCGTAACGACTGTCAAAGTTTCACGAATGCCAGCCGGGACCAACGGCTTAACGTGCTTTCCGAGGCACGGAGGAGTCTCGGTATGTAAAGATGGTCACCCATCCACAGACCAACCGCGGCAAGCGTAGCTTAACCTGATCGATCGACCTGTGCGGCTGTTATCACTTAGCCACGAGAGGTATGAAAGAAAATGACAAGTTGTGTGTCGCTCAAATAAATTGGCCTAGGGACAGGAGAAACATGAATTATTCTACGGCCCTTGGGAGCCGAGCAAAAAGGAAAAATATCTGGAAGAACGCTGAGCGAAAACGAAATAACAACTCTGACGGGCGATGCGATGCGCGTACTAGCGTGCGTAGTAATAACAAAAAACAAAACGCCCGCGGTACCGGCTACGGCCATCCGTCTTACGTATTTTCGATCAGGTCACGTGTCCTGACGCGAGTTTCACATTTTTTACCCATTACAAAAAAAGTGTACAACGCCGCTAAAGAAGTTTTCACTTCAAAAAATAAAACATAAAGGATGTGACGTCAGAAACAATATGGCGACTGTCATGCTGTCTTTCATTTTAATTACAATGACGTGTCACACTCAAACAATAGTCACATCTATTTACCGTTCATTGTTGTAGATAAGTTAGCTTACTTTGGCGTAGTTTTTACTTCATTAAAAAATAAACAGATATCTAATGAAAGAATCGTGGCGTTTTCATTGCCAAACAAGTTGGTGTGCGCGTCGACGGTTCTCGGTAAGGAAAATGCCATATTACTGTTAGTATAATCCCAAAGTGTCAAGATTTCATGAAATAGTCATTCTGTGGGATTACTTGGCCTTAGAGAGTTGTGTTGATGCCTTTAATGATTATAATTCTGTAAATACATATCTGTTACGGCCGCGAATCATATATATAATCATATATTAATCAACGTACAACTGAATACTGACCAGGAAATTGAAAAAACGTAAAAAAAAAACAGCTTCTACCCTGACGCTTTCGCCTTAAGAGCATTTACGACGTACGGCATTTCATACAAACTATCAAGCCCGTGTTTTTCGAAATGAATGAACCGATTTTAATAAAACTTCATACGCGTAGGCAGGATAAAAAGGTCTAAAAAGTTAGTTAAAAACATTTTCGAAAAATAGTGTTGCAGCAGTGGGAGAGTACAAACAAAAAAAAACAGTTGTGCTCCTGGAGTGCCGACAGAAGTGAAAAGAAAACACAAACAGAATACTTTGCCATCACTCACTGACATATTATATCGGATATATGTATATTAAAACCGATTACATCCCGAGGACAGCCGAACACATCCGAATGTAGTGCGGTGTCGGTTACGATAACTGTCGTGAGTTCAATGGTTTTTTCTCATCTCAAAAAATGCCCAACGCCCCTAAAGAAGTTTTCATTTCAAAAATCAACGTGTACAATGCGTGCCGCGTAAGAAGAGACTTGACACATCACGTGGTTTGACATGCGCAGTACACGATTTTAGGTATCTTTAGCGGTATGAAGTCTGAGTGCGGGACGGGACCGGACGTCATAGGGGCGGCGGAAAGAGGCGGGGGAGGCGGGGTCAAGTCTCTTCTTACGTGGCACGCATTGTATTTGTGTGTGCACTTATGTAGGTAATATCTGCACCACGCATACATAACGCCATAAATTATAGCATGTTGCTACAGTCAGGATCAATTAGATAAAGTAGTTTTGTTATTAAACTAATTATTTGATTCAATATCTCTATCCATAATTTACCGCATGTTAAGCGAGAGTGTTTTCCTGTCTGTGGTGTTAATAAGTAGTATAAGTACCTATTTTTGATAAAATGGTTTTCCTGTTATCAAGTTTAGTCTAAGTCTCTCTTTAGACTAAGTTTATACTAAGTTAAATTGAATCAGGAAAACGGTTCGATATTTTGCATATTTTAATCATTTAATATTTTATTTATTCATTTATTTATTTATTCATTCAAACAAATGATAGCAAAACATAAATACGTACTTATTTAAAAATGTATTTCATTAAACTGCCTCGGATTCAATGTCAGCAGCTCGACCCCATAGTAAAATGCCGTACGACATAATGCTGTGAAAGTAGCTAAAATAGACTAAACGCGCGGTTTCTACATCAGTTAAACTGTCTTATCTTTCTAACAGCATCAGCGGTTGAGCCAAGCCGCCCCGCAAGAGGTGTTTGTTATATGAGGTCCCTATTGTAATTTCTCGTCTAGCGTGATTCCCAGAAAAACAGTTTGATCAACAAATTCCCAGAAAAACAGTATGATCAAGAAAGTCGGGTCATATTTCAATCATGATTCGAAGGACACGTAGCGCCATCTAGCGTCCTAAAGCAATATTGTGAGTTGTGCTTGTGACCAACGAAGTCGCCGAAATTTTTATCTTATCATTAGAAAAACTGAACATAAACTATTATTATCTCTTTAACAAATACATTTTTTTTTGTGGCGATAATACTTCATTCATTCTTATTTACAGAAGGTTTAAAATTGTCACACAAGATTCAAGACAGTAGCGGTATGAAAGTCAAAATAAACAGGGTGAAATTGAATTAGCTAGCTAAACTCCGCGGATGTGATGGGTATAGAATAGAATAGAATAGAATAGAATACTCTTTATTTTTTTTTCTTTTTTTTATTCTTTTTTTTCTTTTCTTTTTTTCTCTTTTTTCTTTCTTTTTCTTTCTTTTTTTTTTCTCTTTTTTTTTTTGGGTATACAGTCAAACCTGGATAAGTGAGAACTGGATAAGTGAGAAAACTCTATAAGTGAGAGTAATAGCCAGGACCCGTCATTTTAGGCTCCCAAAACCTCTATTAGCAAGAAACAGAAACCTCTGTAAGAGAGAGTCGTTTTTCCCTCATAGACCTCCGTAAGTGAGACTGCTACTTATCTATACCTCTATAAGCGACAGTCGAGCTTTATTTACAAATTTAACATCTGCTATTTTATGACCCATTCTTAACTTTCGTGGAACTTCCTACCATTGTTTTTGTATTGTTTTCTCGTCAATATTGTACCTATTCTATTTTTTGGAACTAAATAATGTTGTTATTCTATCGCATTCTTTTCGCATATACACGTGTGCCTGTGTACCGTCCTGTTTGTCGGACTTACTCAGTTTATAGTTATCAATTGCGAAGGAAAGTTCTGTTTTGCATCATGTCAAAACGGAAAATTAAAGTACTGTCATTAAGTGATAAACTTAAAATAGTGAATGCGTTTGAATCCGGAAAATCGCGTAATGAAATTCAGAGGGAGTTTAATTTACCAGAATCTACCTATTATAAAATTATAACATCAAAAGACTCTATAAAGTCTGAGTGCTCTGGTGGACATGTACAAGTACATACAATACAATTTTTGTTTTGTTTTCGTAACCATTTAAAAATATACCTATATGTACATAATAATTATGTTGTGCATATCATGCACATAATTTTATCATTTACTACATTCGTACTTGCTGTGACTTGTTATTGCCTATAAGACAGAAACGCTACCCATGTACCTGCATTAGCAAGAAACTCGGGTTAGTGAGAAACCTCTATAAGCGAGAATGAGATTGTGCTCCCTTGAACTCTTGCTTATCCAGGTTTGACTGTATTATAAGGAAATTAATTTGACCTTTTTTTTCGTGGGGTCGCCGGCCGCAGTTAGGGCGGATTGTTTCATGTTCACCTAACGCATACGTCAAAAATGGCGCTAACTATCGTCAAACCAAAAAAAAGCGTTGTTTCTAATTACAATTACAAAGTTATGGCGTAAAGGCTCCTACAAACAGGCGCGACCCGCGATATAATCGCGCGCGACACAAAGGCACCGCTCGTTGCGAGACTTGCGACTTTGTGTCGCGTGTCGTGTCGCGCCTGTTTGAAGGAGCCTTAAGAGCGTTTACGCCGTACGGCATTTCATACAAACTTTCAAGTATTATTTTTCGAAATGAATGAATCGATTTTAATGAATCTTCATACGCATAAGCAGGATACAAAGGTCTAAAAAGTTAGTTGAGAACATTTTCCCTCAAAAAGCACAGCATTGTTTGACAAGGGAGCATAAAAGTTTTACCCGCCACTCGATAGATGGCGTTAGGGGCCAAATTGGAAGTCGCTATGGTGAGCTATGGTTTCGTTCCCGAGGCTAATTCTGTTCTGCTTTACTGAGTACCTATTATAATAACAATTTTTGAAGAGTTAAACTTTTTAGTTTGACTGTATTTACCACTAGCTACGTCCACGTGGTTTTCGGAAATTATCCCGCGTGAACGTGCTACCGGGGCAAAAAGTAGTCTGTGTCTTCCCCAGGATGCCATCTATCTCCTTGCCAAATTTTATCGAAATCTGTTCTGTGGTTTAGGCGTGAAAAGGTACCGTACATAGGTACTAACTATGGCTGCTAAAACGACAAATAATGTGCAATGTGTGTGTAATAAATATGTGTGGGGTGTGTGTGTGTAGTGTACAGACGCCAGCACATCAAGCTACTCGAAACTGTCAAATTTTCATCAAATTTGAACCTTACGCTTTAGCGATAAAGTTGAACATCTATTAAAGAAATTTGACAGATTGTAGAAGCTTGAAGTGCTGGCGTCTTTATCCACTTGCACGTCACTGGGTACTGTAGTACCACAAAAGTTTTTAGGGACTTACGTCAGTGGTACTACAGTGCCATTATGAGGAACGTTCGGAAATATGAACTTACGGTCGAACTACGGCTCCTTCATACATTATCTGTAGTTTTTAATACACAGAAACAAATATAGATGGCTCTGAAATCAAATGCAGTGCATTTTTCAATATCCTGTGGTTGTAACAACGACTTGAAGTCAGGCGTGTTTCGTGAACTTTCGTGTGTGAGTATGTGAAAAGTGTTAACGTAATTATGTCGTGTTTTATTGCATATTTCTAATAATGTAATATATTAAATTTTTCTAGACAATATACACGTTATAATGGTGTATAATTATCATACTCTATAACTCTCGAAAGTTGATAAATTTAGCAAAAGAAGTTGTCGAATTATGTTTGTGTTTGTTTACGTTCGGTTTCTGGTTTGTTTACGGACTGTAGAAATTATTTGTAAGAGAAATAGAGAAATTATACCATATTTTCATAAAATAAACTATTTATAATAATTAGTTATATATAACAAATCAATAACGTTTATATTTTTAACAGATTCAACGAAATTAATAATATGATACGCAGCGTTCTGGCCGGTCCGGCCGAGGAGTCTTGTTTTGAACAATTTATTTAATCTACTTCCCATGAATGAAATACAAATCTTTTGCAATCATTTTGAAGGACATATAGTCTACTTTATTTATAATTTTTATAAGTGTTACAGATAGCATATTTTAATCACGAAAAATAAAATTGCCGGGAAATCGGAAAAAAATATTTACTTTTTTAACTTTAACATTTTTTTTAAGTATGGATATGTATGTTTGCAGCATATATTTTTATTTAAGTTTATTCTCTTTAAGCTAACATAATCAATGGCATTTTTTTTTTTGAAATTGCTGTAATATTTTTATTTTGGCAAACGTTTTTATCGGGGAAGATCCGCGGCATTTTTGACGCGCTGGCAATCGGTTGCGTTGCGACGTAAGTCCCACGTCACGGCTCGCGAACGCCGACGTGCAAGTGGGTATGTACTACAATAAAAAAAAATATTAAGTGTTAAATATTGTAATTAATGACAGAAAGACTGACAAACAGTCTTACCAAGGGTATTGCTCAGTAACTGGGTTGTGGAAGCAGTCGCTTCATGTAAAATACTATTCAGCTGCAACCGGTTAGACTGGAAGCCAACCCCAACATAGTTGAGAAAAGGCAGACAGATTGATAGGTAGGAAAGACAGTCTTACCAAGGGTATCGTATTCCTCAGTAACTGGGTTGTGGAAGCAGTCGCTTCATGTAAAATACTAATAGGTAATAGGTAATACGGGCTGGTGTCCGCAACTCCACGTCAATGCGCGTATTTTGCGTACGGGTGGGAAAATCGGTCATTCGATCCACCCCAGCTCCTCGAGGAAGGCCAGCAACGCCTTGATGTTACTGACCGTCTCATGTAGGGTACCTGGGTTACCGAAGTGCTTTGCCCTGTACGTGGCGACCACCGGGCAGTTTAGAAGCACATGTGCCGCTGTCTCGTCGTCCTCCATGCAGGCCCTGCACAGCGGACTGTCTGTCACTCCTATGACAAAGAGGTGTTTATTGAATGACCCGTGGCCAGTTAAAGCTGCAGTAACTATACGCAGCTTTTGTTTAGTTAGACGGAGAACCTGTTTCGTGAGGCGGCCGTCCAATGTGGGAAGTGCTTCCCTGGCCTGCCTGCATTCGCCTTGGTCCGTCCATAGTTTGTTGTGTTGGTCTCTAGTGCGTTTCCTTACCAGAGTGCGTATATACCCGAAGGGGAGTGGCGCGATGGGCTCAGGTCCCACTGGTGCCATGCTCGACCCTCTTCTGGCTAGCTCGTCGGCTGCATCATTACCTAACGAGCCGCTGTGTCCTTTGATCCATTGAATGGTTATATTATTGAGGTTACCCACCTGGTTGAGGCGCTGGTGACACTCGTATATTAGCCCAGAGTCAACTGTATAACTGTTCAGCGCTTGCAGAACAGCCATACTGTCTGAGAGTATGCGGATTGAGTGTTCCTTTACTTCCCTGGCCATAATGGCTGAAGCGGCCAGAGAGATGCCCAAGCATTCAGCCTGGAACACTGTGTTATGGACCCCCAACGGTGTGGCTATATGTATGTTGAGGTCCTCCGAGAAGATTCCAGCACCTGTGCCACTACCTGTCTTGGAACCATCCGTAAAGATACGCAGCTCCGCAGGGCGCAGCCCTTCGCATCGGCGATCCTCGTGAAGCTGGATCCTGTATTTTTTATCGAAGATAAATTGTTTAGGAACCCGGTCGTTTATGGCTTTTGTAATGGGGAACTCCTTATGGAGTCCCTCAAGCAGCACGGTGTGTGGTGTACTACTCTTACCCCAGAGATTTAGTGTGTTAAGATGTAAAATACTATTCAGCTGCATCCGGTTAGACTGGAAGCCGACCCCAACATAGTTGGGAAAAGGCAGGCAGATTGATTGGTAGGATAGGCAGGTAGGTTACTTACTTTGAATAATTTCTGTCTTCTCTCCAATGTAATCAGTCTTTTCTCCATTTTATCCAGTTTGCTTCTGTAGTCGTCTGATATACAACGGCATAAATTTATAGACTCGCCAAATATCCGCATCTTGCATTTAAATGTTTCGAAATCGCCTCGGAATCTGTAACAAAAAAAAACATGTCGTTTTCAAGAACAAGCGTCCTAATCAAAGCGAGCGGTCGCGCGAATGCACGCCTTTCACAGTTATTATTTTACCTCTGACAGCAGCCAACAAATAGCAACCTTATTGCGATGAAAATAAAGATTACTGTGATACTGGTCAGTGACAGCAACTTAACAGCAACGTTATTGCAACTAATATAAAGATCATTGTGATTTTGACCGATTTGTCAGTGGCAGCAACGCGTGCGATTTGTCAGTTGTCGTGCGGCGACAGTTCGAAATCGACAGGTTAAAAGACCATGCTCAATCGCAGGCCACATGAAGATTGACATTTTGATTCATAGTCATACCTGTGTTTTTTATGGACCTGTGTAAATGGGGTGGCGATTCGACTTGTGCGGCGATTTGGTAAGCGACCAGACGCACGGCGAAAATCGTCCTTGTGTAGATCCCCCATTAGTCACTAGAGGCGCTAAGCAAGCCCCCTCCCAGTGCGTACGTAGCTTGAAATAATGGGGCTATAATTTGATATGCCGTACCTGGTTATAGAAGATGTTACAGAAGTGTTGGAGAGTGCATCTGGTGCGTCGACAAAGGTAATTCGACTAATACTGCTTTTCTGCGCTTTAAGCCGTGGTCTGGCATGTTCTTGAGGGATCATTCCATAACAAATAGTTCCATGTTCACTGCTGTCAGAAGAAGACTCCTCAATTACTACAACATTCTCGTCTTGGAATATCCGGGACTTTTTCATTAAAGTTTTCTTAGTTGACGACATTTTTTTTGGGGTTTTTATAGAAAAATTATAAAGGTTTTTTTTGTTTACGTTGACTTGCAATAGAAAAGTCAATTTGATTGATTTGAAAAACGGGAGATTTTCGTGGACTGAGGACTGGTGTTTTCGGTTTCACGAAGGAATTTTGACACGATATGATTTTAGTAATAAATTGGTCAAACAAATTTTTTTTTTTTGTAATATTTTCGGTAAATTAGAAAAATCGGCCATAAATTTAATAATTGTAATACATTCAAAATACATATGGCAAATTACTGCCATCTGTTGATAATAATACAAAACATTTGTCGTCTGATTGATGAAGTGATACTACAACTCAATACTAGATGGCGGTGCAAATTTTAAGTAGTATTGCTATTCGCCACTAGAGGGCGCTGTTTAGTACTGGAATAATATACTAGATGGCGGTAATAGTAGTGTTTTGTTTTTGCTGTAGATTTTTAATTGATATTGCAATGATTCACAAACCATGCTTCACCTCCTATCCTGCCCTCTGTATCCCAAGACATGCAGTCAAAGTGGCTGCATTGCCACCGACAACGCCGTGGAAGTGGCAAAGAAGTTTTGTGCCAACAAGATCTAAAAAAATACAGTCGTGCCAGCGACACGAATAATGAGAAGAAGATTGGCAAACCTACTAAAAGGTACCTTCAGTTAGTTAATAGGACAAAGGATATTCCTGTCCTATGTATAACAAATACTCGTACATTTCATACAGGCATCCTTTTCTAGCGTCACCATGATTCCACCCTTGCGGTCTCACCACCTTGGCCATCCTCAGGCACCCACCGTGTGGAGAATGTTGCCCAGCGGTCACTACGCATGCGGCTGACGTGACCTGCCCAATCCCATTTCAGCTTGGCAGCTTTTTTGCCTAGGTACACGTCTAGGATCCCCGTTTTGCAGCGCAGCGTGGTGGTTCGTATTCTGGCAGTTCGTTTAACGCCTAAAATGCTGCGCTGCATTGGTCTTTGTGCAAACCCCAAGGCGGAACTTTTCGGTGAGTGACCATAAAAAGGCCACTTTGGCAGAATCATAAAAGGATAACATTATGAATCATAATATGGCGAAGACAGTCCGTGTTTTTCTTTTTTTTGCTGCACTACGTCGGTAAGTACATATAATCAAAGAGATTGGGATTGGATTTGGATTGGATTGATTGAAATTTTAGCACAGACAAAAAAAAAATACTGAAAAATCCTTCGCCAATGGGATTTGATACAATTAAGTTAACAGTTAACTCTCCATTATGATTCATAATCCTTTTATGATTCTGTCAAAGTGGCCTTTTTAGGCCCCCAGGTTTGAGCACCGTAGGTTAGGACGGGTAGGATACACACATCGATTTTCGCTTCAAATTGCCTAACATTTAATTCATTTCGCTGACTGTAAGTACAATATTTTATCTGCTTACCTCTCAGGACATTGCAAGTTTAATTTTATGTGTGACAGGTGGAGAGAGAAGGATAATTAAATTAATAAATAAAATTCAAATTTAATTATTTGTAAATTCCATTTATTTCAATTATTTTAATCTTAATTTGTAGACAATAATTAGAAAGAAACGGTTTATATCAATACATAATATTATATGACTAAATACTTATTGTGAATATTTTTCTTTATATAAAAAGTACTTATTTTATTTTACAAACTCCCGCTGGTTTCAATCTTAAATAAAAAAATGGTTTTGTAAAAAATCATTGTTTTTTTTTTAACCGATTTTATAGTTTAGAAGTTTTCTTTTTAAGATTCAAATCAGCAAGGTTCCATTATTACGACTAAATACCAATTGTATTAGATAGTCGACCATTCTGGCCATTAAGGATCATCCAATATGGTCAAATTTCTAATTTTTGACAATTTTTCTCTTAAAAAACGTTACATATATTTATTGTGCTATACTTAGTAATAAAATACAATGTATTAAAAAAATACAAAGCAAGGGGCGGGGTGAATAAGAAATTAATACTTTTAAGGATTAAAAAATTGGCAGTTTTTAAATTAAAAGTTTAAAAAATTTAAAGCCCTTTTATAATAAAAGTAAAAAAAAAATGTCGAGGAATAAAAATAAACGATAAAAATCTTCGTAAAAAATACTAGGTTCTCGTGAAAAATTAAAAATATCCTACCTATTTACAGATCTTTAATATTTATAAATAAAAAAGTTACAATATCAGAATTATTACGCTCGCAGTTTCCGAAAAAAAAAAACTCAATTTATAATGACCAGAAAAACGGTAACTCTTCATATAGGAACTGGAGTATTTTTTGTACTGTGTTCAAAGTATAAAAAAAACAATGTTTATTAAAAAAAAGTTGCGAATAATAATTTTATGGCACTTGATCTCCATAACTTTTGTTACCAATTTTGTCTTTTTTAACAAAGAAAAAAAATCGTTTATTTCTTCCCTTCCAGACACTTGCAGTTTCCGTCATGAGTGTGTTTGGATCCAACCACTTCTGAGAAAGATGGGTTAAAAGATACTGCTGGTGCTACCACCTGTTGGTTTGTCTGACTTCCAGAAGTCTGGTAATCATACCTGATAATCTGTGGCTTGGTTGTAAACGTTACAATCTTGGGTTTAGTTGTATAAGTAATAATTTCAGGCTTAGTTGTGTAGGTTACAATTTCAGGTTTAGTTGTGTAAGTTACGATTTCGGGTTTAGTTGTATATGTAACGTATTTAGGCTTAGTTGTGTAAGTAAAATATTCGGGTTTAGTTGTGAAGGTTACAATTTCGGGTTTTGTCGTGTAAGTTACTATCTTAGGCTCGGTCTGGAAGTACTTCTTTTCAGAGTAAGTCGCGCTAAAAGTATTCTGGATAGGTCCCTTGATTCCTGTTCCAAACTCCCCAGATTCTGAGAATTTCGTGGATCCGCTGCCGAATTGGCTGAAATCTCCTGATTGGCTCTGGCCTTCGATTCCGAATCCTTTAACGCCTAAAGATCCTGACCCAGAGATGGCTCCTGGTCCAGATGTGATGGATCCCTTAATACCAGATCCTGTGGATCCTGAACTGAATTGGCTGTATTGTCCTGACTGGCCAGAGCCTTGGACGCCAAATCCGTTGATGACTCCAACACCTGACCCAGAAACAGCTGTGGCTCCTGAGGAGACTGATCCCTTGACTCCACCTCCTGAAGTCCCCTTGACTCCAACACCGAAGGTTCCCTTGATACCGCTGCCGAAGGTTTCCTTAACTCCTGAGACCTGGCTGATGATTTTGTTCTTGGTAATCTTGGTGGTGGTGTATTGGGAGAAGCGTACGCTCTCAACCAAACCGATGGCCCATTCGTACCATTCCAGGTCGAATTTGTAGAACGAGGCTAGCTGGTTACCTGTCTGGCAGCCTGTGGGAAAAAAAAGAAAAAATAAGTACTATTTATTTAAATGAAAATATGAGAATGAGTTCTTTTCCTGTAACAGAACCAACGGTCCATTTGCTGAAACGAAGTTATCCATACTAATATTATAAATTCGAAAGTAACTCTCTCTGTCTGTCTGTATGTTACCTTTTCACGCCTACACCACTGAACGGATTTCGATGAAATTTGGCAGAGAGATAGATTGCATCCCGGGGAAGGCCTATGTCCTTCCCCGGCATGCAATCTATCTCTCTGGATTAACATATAAGCTACTTTTTATCCCGATATTCCCACGGGATCAACACTTAGGCCTCTGCCTCGAATTTTGCGGGCAGCGGGGCGGCGGCGGCGGCGGCGGCGGCGGCGGCGCGGGAACGGCAGGATCTTATGCGTAAAATCAAATGGACCGGTTCTCGAAAACAGCGGCGCGGGGGCGGGCAACGAGCGGCGCACTCCAGTCAAACGGTGACCGCCCGCGCCGCCGCCGCCGCCGCCCCGCTGCCCGCAAAATTCGAGGCAGAGGCCTTATGCGGGTGAAACAGCGGGGCGCTACTAGTAGTCTATAAACACTTTGTAACACCAAAGCTGTTGCTGTGTGTTGCTGACTTGGACAAACTGTGGGTTCATACCAATATCTCTGTAATGACACCGGTACACAGCAATGCTTGTCGGCATAATGAAATACACTATTTAAAAAAAAATATCGGATGGCAAACAAGCCACATATGCAGAATCAGAGATATTGCAGGTGCGTTTCCATTCCAGACACAACACTGCAATGTCTCACGTGCCTGTCTGAATATTAGTTATGAACCCCGAAACCCAAACGGTATTGATACTTTTTCTGAGCTACACACTGCACAAGGAGCCGTATTTCTATTTCTGTATATTTTTGACGTCCTCGTTGCCAAGGCATCTTTGCCTCTATGATCTAATTACTAAGGTAGATGTAAGGAAGATGCTTACCAGAATCCCAGGAGTAGACTCCTCTCAGAACGAAGTGGCTGTCGCCAGTTGTGCAGGCGAGGGCGCTGCCAATGTCGACCTGGAATGAAAACCATATTATATTATTAGATGTTGAGGCAATTGAAAAATTTGATAGGAAAATGAAATCATTCATGAAATTAGACAGAATGGTTAGGTGTAAGTTTTATGAACTCCAAGACGACTTCCTTCCAAAGTTGTCTGTTGAGTGAAGCTACATTTTTACAGGATTCGGTATTTCATGATGAAACAAAGGTTGAATAAAATGTGGCGCTTCACCAGATGTATGTTGTTGGTTACATTTTAATGACTTTCTTGTATCTTTAACTTTCAAATTACGTAGTGCGCTGAGCTTTTCTCCTTGTGAAATCTGATGGAGATTGTTGTTGTCTGTTATGTCAATGCTTTGTCAGAATCCTGGTAGGCTAGGCTCAGAAGTAAGGTTTTCCTATCCTGACAATAGGCCTGTTCTTGCCTTTGTGCGTGGCATTACCCGCGACAACACACCACGACTCCGACAACATTACGTATACATTAGTTTCGTTTCGTTTATTACATTAGTTTTAAGTTTCTTTAATATGTATTAGTTTATTATTGTATAAGACTATTTTGTGTATTTTATCTATGGGCCTTAGTTGCCTGATAATAAAATGATATTATTATTATTATTTTGTTTATTATATATTTTTTTTTCTCTCGGCCTAGCCGGATAGAACTGATGGCACGGGCCTAAGCCAAGTGTCCAACAGTGGGGTTAAGTGTGGGAGTAATGTGTAAGTTGTCCGATTCACACTGAATAAATTTTCTAATATTATTATTATTACCCAGTCGTGGCAGATCCCGAGAATTCGCGAGGCAATGATGGACAATGCTACACAAGGAATTTGTGATCGAATTATCATCATCATCTGTCTGCCTTTTCCCAACTATGTTGGCGTCGGCTTCCAGTCTAACCAGATGCAGGTGAAGACCAGAAGGTATTGGTACCTAATTGAAGATTGCAGTATGTTGTAGTAAAACAAACGATTCCTTACCTTGCAGATATTGTTAGCGGGGTTGGTAGGCTGTCCACAGACGCAGCTGTCTTGGTCGTAGTGCTCCAGAAGGTGGGGGTAGTCCTGCGTGATCTTGGACTGGCACTCTCCAGGGTTGAGGAGAGAGACGTTCATGCTGTGCATGATGCTGCCTAGGAGATGAGCTGGAATGAGAAGACACAGAATATTGTTAGAATGTTTTTGGTAATTTCCATTGCTTTAGATTATGGGCGACAGGTGAAATGCTATAAATTTGGGATAACTGTGGAATAATTTCAGTCCTGAGTGGCAATTCTTGAAATTTTAAGAAAGTTCACAGTCTGGGGGCTTACTCTCCAAACTAATTTTATTTCCAATGAGATGCCAATATGATTCCAATGTTAATTTTACAGTCACGTGATTCGGTACTCTTGAAAACAATATTGTCAACAATTACCCCTCGCCAAGCCCGAACCCAATTCCACTTAGTTCTCCAAAATGGACACCCAATCTAAAAATCATTTGGCGCTAGCATCGAACTCAAGAGTACGAAACGTCACAATTCCAATGTCGATCTATCGGAATTAAATTGAAGAGTAAGCACCCAGATCTCAGTCTGAATCTGTTAAAAATATCTCTAATTTCCCTAGATTTTTAAGTTTTTGATACTGATTTTCGCTGAGATGAAATTGCGACTAAAGTTTAACGTTTTTAATTACGGGACTGGGGCTCCTGAGGAGAGGGCTATTCTCATATAGAGAAGGTTAGCGTTTTTGATGGCGATTCAATTAGTACGAGGAAACGTGGGGTTATTGATGAACGGCATTAAAAGTTCTTTAATTCTTTACCTTAGGTTAACACTGTATTTGAGAATGTTGGTTCATTGGCAACTGTATAAGGACTTAACTGTTACCTACTGTTATTTGATATTTTGTATACAGAAGCTGTTGGTGTACCTTTATAAATAAGTTAAAAAAAAAATTGTGTAACAAAAAGTGTATGATATATTTCAAATAGAAAAAATAAAGAAAATACGTACTTAATAGCAATAAGTGTGCTTTTAGAAAAAACTATATTTTTCTACTTAACATTAAACATAGGTACCTACATAGCCGCTAAGGCCTTACTTACGTACTTATATAAGGCTCCTACAAACAGGCGCGACACGTGATAAAATCGCGCGCGACACAAAGGCACCGCAAGTCGCGCAACGAGCGGTGCCTTTGTATCGCGCCAGTTTGAAAAGGCTCCTTCCTTTTATGAAATGGCGCTTACCGATCAAGCGGATATGTATTCGAACTTTCTCGTCTAAAAACTGCTGTTTAACAAAAACAGTCTAATTTAATTTCGTAATAGTTTTATATAGCCCAGATGACCCTAATTTTGATCTTAAGCTTTCCTTACAAAGCTCATTCAAATCTCTTTCAAAATTCGACCCACAGTTTGGTAAATCCGATCTAATAACCTCAAAAACTAAGGCTTTCTAAATTTTTTCTAACAAAACAATATTTTGCACAATAGCTCCAAATGTTCTGAATAAATACATTATAAACGGATTAACATAGAAACTATCGACATTCTAATACAATAACACAATAACATTCTTTTGAAATCCATAATAAATAACTAACTAGTACTGCCCGCGACTTCGTCCTCGTGAAATCATTGCCCGCCCGTGCTTTTACTTAGTTTTTCCTTAACGTTATTTCTGACAATTTTTTTTGCTCGGCTCCTCGTGGTCGTAACGTGGTGTTAAGAAGCCCTTGACCCCTTGCCCTCGACCTCCTATATCATCATCTGCCCAGACTTTTCCCAACTATGTTGGGGTCGGCTTCCAGCTGAATATCAGTATTTTTACATGGATCGACTGCCTACCTGTTTGAAGGTCATTCTTCTCAAAGAAAATGTACCGCGCGTTGATGTCTTTATAATGGCCAAAACTTAAAACAGAGTTGTCGGTTACGGTAACTGTGTTGCGAGTTCAATGGTTTTTTCCCATCTCAAAAAATACCCAAAGCGCCTAGAGAAATTTTGACTTCAAACTGGGAGAAATGCGGTGTTAAAGTTTGTAGGTCTTAAGAGGAAATGCGGGTGGTCGTTTTTCCATAGAAACGCTCTCGCCTGTTTTCTTTCTAGTTAATGACCATAAAGCAATTATTTTTACAGAGTAATAAATATTAACTACTTGTATGTCCCTATGTTATCCTTTTTGAATACACATTATTTTTGTAAGCACTAGAACCCTCAAAAATGCTGATTAAAACCGCTGTCAACAGAGGCCTAATGTACAAATTTGACAACTATTACTGAAAAAAGAAAAACATCGAGACATATAATTATCCTTCTTATTCATATATTCTTCTGTATATATCCTTCTTATTCAGCATATGAAATATCCTTTAAATTGGCATTTCCTCTTAAGGGGCTTACAGGACCTAAACGCAAAAAATGGAAGTTTTGGAAACAATAAAAGTATATCATCGGCTACAGTAAACAAATCAGAAAATTTTAAGATATTCTTCTAATATTTAGAGATTTCATAATTACAGGTCTCAATGTTGTTACTTGCTCGTGACTTTATCTGCGTAGATTTTGGCAAATTTATTTTTTCAGTGTACTACCTATCGCAATTACAAGAACGAACGAAAATGAATGATCGGCAGCTTCATTAGGAGTTCAGAATTGCATTTTGCAATAGAAGCAAATAATTTCGAATGAATAATTATTAAACATTATGATAATTATGTCACGAATTTTAATAAAGCATCATTGCATATAATTCATATTTGGATTTAATTTTTTTATTAATTAGTCAACAGCCCAAGGCGGTTGCAATATTTTATTTTAACAGTGATTTATTATGAATAAATAATTGATTAATCATTGATTACCGCGGTTGCTCGCTCACCTCGGGTGACTTACGAGTGAAGGAAAACATCGTGAGGAGACCTACAGGCATTTAAAGACGTTCTAAATCTAGTCGTAATCTTAACTAAGCTACAATCAATGTCAAGAAATTGTCAAAATTCAAATATTTTGGACAGATTAAGACTGAGATCAAACTGTGAAAGTCGCGTTCTTAAAATTGCGAGAATTGCCCTCTGGATTTAACAGTCTGATATCACCAGCACGCAGTGAGCAACAGTGGTGATCTATATGCTTGTTTCTTCTCTTTAACAGAAGAGGCCTTCGATGAACAAAAAAGAAAAAAACAAATGACAGTATTTGAAGAGCTCCATTCCAATAAGTTCTAAGTCAGAAATGTCAAAAAGAAGATAAACGAGAAAATATGAATAACTATTTAGTTAGTGTATAGATACTGACAATAAACAATCAGCTGTTAAAAAATTGAAATAAGAATGTAATGTAATTATTAGGTACTTTGCACTTAATACATATTTTTTCAAAAAATGCTATTTGAAATCACTGATTGTTTCCAAAATGAGTTAAGTCTTTCCACAAACTGTACTAAGTCTTAACTTAGCACATTTTGGAATAAAATCACCTAGTACTTTTTGAATAAAACAATAGAACATTAGAAAGGAAACTACTTTTTATTATGCAAAATAAGCTAGGTAATCAAGTTAAGAGGAGTGTGACCCTGTAAGCCTCCATACAAAAGGCGTTGACGTTTCCCACCCCCTAAACCTTATCCTATTGTCATAGGTTTTCAATATGTTGAGGAAATACTGAAGAACTAGGTTTGTACATTTTGATTTTCATGATATTTTGCATAAATCAAAAAATATCTGAATTTATAATTTGGTATGAAAATATTAAAGTGCAAATAATTTTAAATCTATGACCAATATTTTAAAAATGTACTAAGCACGCTTTGGAGTAAAATAGACTGGAACTTAGCACGTTTTGAGAATGAAACCTCAAATTCAAATTGATATTGTAGCTGACTTAGTAGGATTTGGAAAAAAAAATGTTTTTCTGATAAGCCGTTTCTAGCCATAGACGAAAATCAAACAATTATCTCGATAAAGTAAAAAAATGACTTAGTATATATTGGAATGGAGCTCTTCATTTTTTTTTTCTAATTAAGAATGTCTGTCATAAATGACATTCAAACTTTGTAATAGCAGTGGTCAGGTTTCAAGATAATGATTTTTATTACGCTAATAAATCAAAATAAGGTTATTTATCGTTATTAGACTCATTAATTTTGTCAATGTTTTAGTATAGGTATTTAATTAACATAATTTGATGTGTATTTATATGCCTATTAAAATTTTGCGAAAATATTGGCGGAGATTGTCAACACGCAGTGAGCACGCGTGGTGATCAATGCTCGTTTCTTCTCGGAATGAGAAGAGGTTTTTGCCCAGCAATGGGATAAGAGAATAATATGCCCACTAATCTAATCTATGTATAGGTATATTTATCTATAGTAATAATGAAGCCGAAGAGTTTGTTTGTATGTTTGAACGCGCTAATTTGTGAACTACCAAATTATTTTTAAAGGATTTTTGAAGTGAAAATTTCTTTTGGCGCGTTGAGCATTTTTTGAGATGGGAAAAACCATTGAACTCGCGACACTGTTACCGTAACCGACACCGCACTACATTCGGATACGTTCGGCTGTCCTCGGGATGTAATCGGTTTTAATGTATATCCGATATGTCAGTGAGTGATGGCAAATTAGTATTCTGTTTGTGTTTTGTTTATACGACGATTAAAAATATACACACGTAATTGTTCAAGTTTTAATTTTTGTCGGCGCTCCCAGAGTGCCACTGTTTTTTTTTTGGGAATCGTAACTCGCAGTTCACCCTAGGAGGTTGTCGCCTGCTTAACTGGCTTTCCTGTGGATGCCTCAATAAATAAAGGCCTCCAGCCAGGGCTTAAAAACTAAGCGACTACGCGCTAAGGGCACCCCCTGTGGGGTACGGACCTCGACTTAGAGCGTCGCTGAGAGAGGGCAGCAAGGGACAAGCTGGATCGGAATTATGTTTGTATTAATGTCAGCTATCGATTTATTTATATAGGTATCATGCGTGGCCGCCATTTTCAAAATGGCGCGATAGCAGGAACCTACCTAAAGCCTTTTGAATTTCTCGGACTACCTTAGCTCATTTCCCTTAACAAACCATATCTTAGAAAATAAGCTGGTCATTGAATATTATTAACATAAAATTACTTACAAACAACATTTAAAACGCATCCAATGCTAGCGGTTTTCATTGGAATTACTAATTAAAATGTTTTTAAGTCTGCGGTTCCTACTTCGCTAATGAATCGTTAATTTTACCGATCGTAAATTGTGCTTATGTCAGGTTTGTTAAAAGGGTAATTGGAGGATTTAGTATACTTAGTAATAATCGTAATTTTGGTGAAGTTCAAGTAGGTATGTGGCGCCATATTCTAGCTTTGCATACAATGTGGACGACGATAATAATAATAATGTGTGTTGTCTTTGGTGCCTGGCCCTGACATCAAGCAATGGACAAAATTGTCTACATTTTCTAAGTTTGAATACGAGGCTTTTGACTACGTTGTGTGTGTGTATTTTATGTAATTTTTTAAATATTTTTTTATTTTTATTTGCAATGTGCGTTTTTGTTTGTGCAGAATAAACAAATTTTCTTTTTCTTTCTTCTTTATAGATATCTAATGATCTTTGTATATCTAGAGAGCAAGGTGTAGGTCGTAGGTTCCAGACAGGCGGTTTACTTTGAGTAAATTACTTCATCACCACTGCTCTCAAAACGGTGAAGGAAAACATCGTGAGGAAAGCATGTCCTAGAACCAATAATTCGGAGACAGGTGACATCTAGCAACCCGCACTGGGCCCGCGTGGTACCCACTCCCCAATTATGTTTAAATGCCATGTAATTTTGGGGGCAAACCTAAATTCCTGAAGAAAAAATTCAATAACGCTTTTTTTTCACGACAGCGTCGCACGACTCTAGTAGAACAATTTCTATGAAAACTTCTTCTTCTTTGAACTGGGAATCGAACCCAGGACGTCATGTTCAGCAGTAGCGCTTGCGACTTCCAGATTAACGAGGTAATCAGTCAGTAAATCCTAAGTAATATTATAATTGCGAATGTAAGTTTGTTACCTTTTCACGCCTAAACCACTGAACCGATCATCCTGAAATTTTGCATATACGTTGTCAGGTGTACAGAAACGGACATAGGGTACCTTTCATCCCGAAAAAAAGTGCTGTTCCCGAGGAAAACAACAATAACGCATACTTGCACTTACTATACTTTACTTGCATGTGACGCATACTTTCTCCCAAATTGTTATTTTTATTTTTCTGTTTTGTGTCTTTTATTTTTATGCGTCATGTTTGCCGCAAATAAACGTATTTTCTTTCTTTCTTTCTAATAACGTTATTATGATAATAGATGGCAACACGTGTCTTTCGAATCATGATTGAATTTTATTAGAAATCACGGGTTCGAGATTTATATAATAATAATAATAATTTGTTTATTTCCACTTCAAGACACAAAAATCAGTGTGGCCCTGGCTCTTGTACTAGGAAGTCCTGTATCACAAGAGCCAGACCTCTCAATTTACAGAGAACATGATACAGAAGCGCGATAGATTTATGCATGTGAAACCGCGAGGCGCAGCTAGTTTACTATAATATCGGTCATAGCGACCGAGTAATGATTATTTCCAAGTGTTAAATGAATATGGAAAATGTTAAGATTAACATTATGTGCAACGGAATATTCTGTGTTTAACTTTAGGAGAAGTCAAAACAATCATTAAGGTAAATAAAATCGTCGATTTATGTTCGATTTCATCTCGATTACTCCGCAATCTGCCCTTTCCCAACTATGTTGGGGTCGGCTTCCAGTCTAACCGGATATGTATTATATATAATATCTGCATATTATATACTAACTTCTGCCCGCGACTTCCTCCGCGTAAAATCGCTTGTTCCTCCGACCCACCCCGTCGCATCTCATCACCTCATCATCATCTGCAGCTGAATACCAGTATTTTACATGGAGCGACTGCCTATCTGACCTCCACAACCTAGTTACTGGTTAATACTTGGTAAGACTGGTTGTCAGACTTTCAGGCTTCTGACGACCCGTAACGACTGTCAAAGATTCACGAATTACAGCCGGGACCAACGGCTTAACGTGCTTTCCGAGGCACGGAGTGGTCTCGGTATGTAAAGATGGTCACCTATCCACAGACCAACTGCGGCAAGCGTAGCTTAACCTGATCGATGGACCTGTGTGGCGGTTACGCATCACCTGCCCGCATTATTTTCATCACGCTACGACTCTTTGGATCCGAGCGAAAAGAAAAGAAAGTCAAAAAGAACGCTACAAGAAAAAGCGTGGGCAGGCGATGCGATGCGACGCGGTGGGTCGGGAACCGCGGGGCACAGCTAGTGTATGATATAACCACGTTGTGTATCCCACACGTAACGCATGGTTCTGCTATAGGTACTGATTAAATATTACAAAATAACGCGGTAACACCCGCGAAGTATCAACCGGTTGGCTTGAGTAGCGTTAGCAGAAACATTTTGATTTGAATGGGATTTTTTTTTGTTTTTTTTCGATTTTTTTTTGTTGCTTCTATTTTCATAATATCACGTCTGTAATACCTAAAGGGTTACGCAGAGGTGTAGCCTATTGTAAACCCACATTTCGCCAGTTTATGTTTAAGCCCCATGTAGCTCGCCTATCGCCATTAACCGGACTCAAATCCAGACATCGAGCTGCTACTGAGAAATTCCTTGTGGAGTAATCTTATAACACTTTGCCCGGAAATCGAACTCACGACCTTCGTGTTCAGCAGTAGTTACTGCCACCACTAGACCAGCGAGGCAATTGGTAGTTTTATATAAAAATTAATAAAAAGGTTGGTTTGTAAAATAAAAAAAAATGTTGTTTTATTTTTTATTTCAAGATCGTTCGGGCGGTAAAAGTAAACGGATCGGTTTTTATTATGTTATTATCATTTCATTATCTATATATAAAGGTACGATAGGTACTATAAATAACCCCCTTCTGGGGCAGTCGGGTAAAAAAACACGATTTTTTAATTTCCGTGTTCAAGTCCGTTGAAAGGTTAGGTGCTTTTTAACACTAAGCGACAGATGATTGAGATATTTTAGTGTTTCTGACATTACGAACATAATTAATTTTTTGTTTTATTTAATCAAGTTTTAATTGTTGAATACTTCATTATTGAATAATATCTCTTCCTATTTCGTAGTAAAATTCTATTAATAGAATTATAACCGGATGCAGCTCATGCAGCTGAATACCAGTATTTTACATGGAGCGACTGCCTACCTGACCTTCACAACCCAGTTACTGGGTAATACGTAATATGATAACACTTGGTAAGACTGGTTGTCAGACTATCGGGACAGCCGGGACTAACGGCTTAACGTGCTTTCCGAGGCACGGAGGGGTTCTCGATCTGTAAAAATGGTCACCCATCCACAGACCAACCGCGGCAAGCGTAGCTTAACCTGATCGATCGACCTGTGCGGCTGTTATTATTTAGCCATGGACCCCTCGCTAATATTATAAATTAAACTCGCTTTTCTTATCTGTCTGTGTGACAGGGTTGTTCTAAACTACGCAACAGATTTTGATGCGGTTTTCAGCATCATTTAGACAATTTATTCTGAAAGGTTCATGTGCACAATACTTTACCATTAAACTTTCATTATAATAAAGAAATCTGGATGTTTTGTCAAGACGTCAAAACCGTTGCAACTAAAGGCTCCTTCAAACAGGCGCGACACGCGATAAAATCGCGCGCGACACAAAGGCACCGCAAGTCACGCAACGAGCGGTGCCTTTGTGTCGCGCTTTATAAACGCGCACCGTGTCCTCTGGGCGATCCTGGCAATGGTGACACCCGGGCGTTTCCTCCCGCCTGAATGTGCAGGAACCTCCCGAAACTTCCGTGTCTGGTGAGGACCTGCGTCAGGCGGTAGGTGAGGGCGCCATGACGCCTCTCTAGCCACTCCTCAAAGAGGGGTCTTACCGCCGCTATCGTGGCGTGCACGCGCGCTTTGTGTCGCGTGTCGCGCCTGTTTGTAGGAGCCTTGAAAAGCATACAATTCCATTGCAAATAACATGCAGAATCAGCCTAGAATGTTCCCACTGCTGGGACACAGGCTTCCTCCCTTCGAGAGGGAGTGGGCTGTAATCCACCACGCGGGCCCAGTGCGGGTTGGTAGATGTCACATGTCTGCGAATTTTCGGTTCTAGGACGTGCCGGTTTCCTCACGATGTTTTCCTTCACCGTTTTGAGAGCAGTGGTGATGAAATAATTTACAAAAAGTAAAGTCCCTGCTTGGGTTTGAACACCCGACCCTACAACTCCTAAGTCGCGGCCGTTACCATCGAGCCATCACTGCTCAAATAGCGTGCAAATAATAAAAAATATGCAAATTTTTTAACAATCACCGAGTTCCTTAAAAAATGATGCAGATTTTAATAGGAATGCTCTATTAGTTTTAATGATTATAAAACCATTATTTATCGTGAATAGAAAATTTGCATACAAGAAGAACTCCAAATAAAGAAACTATGCTAATATTTGACATTCAAGTAATTGTTGTAAAGTATTCATTAATAATGTTAATAAAACAATCTGATCACGATTTTTATACTGATTTGGGCAAATTGTAAGCGGGAAGGTTAGACCCTGGATAAATTATGCAAGGTCAATACAAGGTCAATTCCCGTAATTAAAAACGATGTCAAAAACTTGTCAAAAATGTAGGGAAATTGGAGGTATTTTTGACAGATTTAGACGGAGGTCAAACTGAACGTTCTTTAAATTACGAAAATTCCAATTATTTTTTTGATATTTTTTTTTCTTGTCTTTTTAGACTACTTCGTCGGTCTACTGGTTGCAAGTGCTACTGACATGGGGGTCATGGGTACGATTCCCACGTCGAGTAAAGTGGTATTGTGTTTTTCCGTCTGGAATTTCTCAGAAGCAGTTTGGAGTCTGTATTTTGTGCTTGGTTGATGGCAATGGCTCCCATCCTGTTACATGGGACTTCAACATAACTGGTGAAAGTTTTAATAGTAGAAAGTTTGAGGAAGCAAGATTTCTCCGTGGTCGGGATCCACGGGGGGATTTCTTCGTGGTCGGGGGTGGGGTCGTGGTGGTGTGGGTCTTTGCCAGTCGTTACGGGTCGTCAAAAGTCTGACAACCAGTCTTACCAAGGCGTATTACCTAGTGACTGGGTTGTGAAAGTCAGATAAGCAGTCGCTCCATGTAAAATACTGGTATTCAGCTGCATCCGGTTAGACTGGAAGCCGACCCCAACATAGCAAAACTCTACGCAGATGATGAAATAAATAAATAGTCTTTCAATAACCCAGTTTAACGAAAATCACTGTGTCCAAATCGGGGAATCTTTAAAATAAACAATAGTTTGCCAAAAACATGCTTCATCGACGCACCTACCTAATCTAAATACTTATGCTCCATAAGGGAAATCCAGTTTGAACATAACCTTACAGAATTTTAATGTAATTTATGCAATATTAATATTTGTGTGCAAATTCCGCTATAGATCATTAAATTAACCTTGTTGAATATATTCATAATCTTCTTATATAACTTGAGGGGCTCGTGGCTAACTAATAAAAGCTGTATTAGTTGATCGGTGCGTGTATGGATGACCACCAATTAGAAACCAAGATCCGTCCGCGCCTCGGTAAGCACGTTAAGCCGTTGCATTGTTCCAAGCTGTCATTCGAGATCTTTGACATTCGTTACGGGTAATCAGAAGCCCGAAAGTCTGACAACCAGTCTTAATAGGGTATTTTTTGGCTCAGCTGAGTTGTACTTGTGGAGCTCAGATAGGCAGTCGCTCCATGTAAAATACTGTTATTCAGCTGCATTCGGTTAGACTGGAAGCCGACCCCAACATAGTTGGGAAAAGGCGGGCAGATGCTGATGAATCTTTCTATAATTATATAAGGATATTTACGCAAGTGCGTTTCGGGATGAATCAACCTGATTTGCGTTTGGTGTTTTTTATCGTGAGTTCCACGCTTTCTGCCATTTTGGGAGCGTGAAACATTTTGAATGATGGCTTTGCGACATTGATTGCAGGATTTTTTTGTGTGCGCCATTGTTTAAGGATTACCATTATTCATGTAAAATGTGGGTATTCATTCGGTAAACAGAATATTTTCAGAAAAATGTTGTATGTTGTTCAAAAAAAAAAAACTGGAATTGATTCGAATTTCGTATTTATATGAAAATAAGCACATAAAGAAAGTATTTTTGCACAGTTTGGGATGATATGAAGGATAGCTGATTTTAGACGATGTAAAAAAGCCTTCTAAGAATCTAAAGCCTACGCAGACGAGTCGCAAAAAAGCCTAGTTTTCAATAACTGCGAACCTATCCAATACCATGAAAATTTCTTTTTTATCACCTTTGTCATTTATCAAAGCCTCGTGTTACCCAGTAACTGGGTTGTGGAGGCCAGATAGTCAGATATTAGCCCAAAAGTCTGAAAATCAGTCTTACTTAGGTATCGTATAGCCCGATAACTGGGTTTTAGAGGTCAGATGGGCAGTCGCTCCATGTAAATTACTGGTATTCAGCTGCATCCGGTTAGACTGAAATCTGACCCCAACATAGTTGGAAAAAGGATAGGCAGATTTAATTGGTCATATATCAATGTCATGGGTGGAAATTACCCTTCGCCAAATCGAGAGAATTTACCTCATCGACTAATATTTGTCGTAAGATACTACTTTATTTATTTTGGTTATTAATGAGAGTGATCTCATATGTTAAATATATGTGTGACGGTGGTTTAACTATTGCTTAAATGGTGACTGTTAAGGGCAATAAAAGCTATAAAACATATTTTCGTATTGGTATAGTCTGTTCCAAAAGTATGTGATGAAAGTGTAAACAAATGGATCAGAAAACGTGTCTATGGATGTCAATTCGTAGTGTCGCTAACAAATTTAGTGCTTTGATTTGATTATTTGAATACGGAAACCCGAAATTTTAATTGGAATTGTAAATATGTTTTTGATTAGACAATTTTGGAGGTTAGTTTTATAACCTCAACTTTCGACAATGATTTTTAATTATGATTTGAATAATGCTTTTTCAATAATTTTAAATTTTTGTAAATAATTTCATCAACGCTGCTCTCAAACGGTGAAGGAAAATATCTTGAGGAAACCGTCATATCCTAGAACCACAATTTCGAAGACTTGTGACATCTATCAACCCGCACTGGGCCCGCGTTGTGAATTACGGCCAAGTTCTAAATAAAGATGAATGTGTTACTAATATTCACTTCAGTGAATGATTGTGTAAGAATTTAACCTAAACAAAGTTTGTTTACACTTTCGTCAGGTACTTTTGGCACAAACTATAAGCTACAAATTCCTATTAACTTTATAAGGATTGCTTTAACGTGATCAACAGCATCATAAACCCGGTTATTATGTCCAAAAAAAATATGAATGTGTTTTTAACTACTGGCGGAATTCTTCATTGGGTTTTAACAAGTTTCATTTATTGTTAAAGCTACTTACTATGTAGAGGGTTTTTAAGTAATTATATACTTGCTATACTTTAGCAAAAAATCATCATCTGTCTAGCCTTTTCCCAACTATGTTGGGGTCAGCTTCCAGTCTAACCGGATGCAGTTGAATAGCAGTATTTTACATGGAGCGACTGCCTATCTGACCTCCACAACCCATTTACTGGGTAATACAATACCCCTTGGTAATACTGGTTGTCGGAATTTCGGGCTTCTCAAAGATCTACAAATCACAGCCGGAACCTTAACTTGCTTTCCGAGGCATGGAAGAGTGTCGATAGGTTATGGATCACCCATCCACACAGAACCTTACTTTAATCTACCCGTGGGGCTTGACAGAGGGGCTCGTGGCTAAATACAAACTATTTAGCCACGAGCCCCTCTGTCAATCTGCAAAAAATCTAATATTGTAGAAATACCAGATTTAGTTTAGCATCCGGCTGCTTCTTCAATTATCTTCAAACAATTCTCCGAAGCAGTACGGTTCGCAAATCAAACAATTAATATTCATCGGTCAAATAATTATCTATGTATAAATCAGTGTACCTTTGAAGCGACGTTAAAAAAACTTTATTTGTTCTGCCAAGGCTGTTCGAATGTTTGACTTGTAAGCAAAACACGTGTTTTTAATGTTAATGATTTGTGATTTTTTTTTCCTTGTAAAAATAAGCGAATTATTTGACTGATATACAAAAATCACGCCTTTTATGGCCAATGGGAAGGAATCACAATGTAATTAAGTTGTAAAATTTATTCAAATTAGTCAAGATGACATTGATGCATCGAACTATCACTAAAACCGTATGTTAATGATTCTAAATATAATGTAGGAAAATTTTATTTATTTACTAGAAGCGCCCCGCGGTTTCACCCGCATAAGTGTCGATCCCGAGGGAATATCGGTATAAAAATTATCCTATGTCCTTTCCCGGGACTCAAACTATCTCTACACCTCATTTAAATCGGTTCAGCGGTTTAAGCGTGAAGAGGTAACATACAGACAGACACACTTTCGCATTTATAATATTGATATGGATTTATTTATATATACGTTATTGTACACCACAAAAATACATGACAAAAAAAATATCGATCACTAAAAATATACAATACAAAACCGGCGGCCTTATCGCTTTCTGCGATCTCTTCCAGGCAACCTTGGAATGGACAGTGATTTGCTTGGACATATAATGGGAAATTTTATGATTTTTTTTAACCTGAACTATCCAATAATATATATCATCACCACTGCTCTCAAAGCGGTGAAGGAAAACATCGCGAGGAAACCGGCATGTCCTAGAACCAAAAAGTCGAAGACATGTGACATCTACCAACCCGCACTGAGCCCGCGTGGTGGGTTACGGCTCACTCCCTCTTATAGAGGGGGAGGCCTGTGTCCCGGCAGTGGGAACTTTATAGGCTGACTGTATTAAATTCCTAATCGCGAAGCTCCTAAACATTTTTATTAAAGATTCTCATTACCAAATCACAATTAATTCATAAGTACAAGCTATAAATAATCACAAGCTACCTAATTATGATTATAATTCACACTTGAATCGGAGTGTTAATTTATAAATTAATTGACTAATTACATCGCGTAGTTTTAATAAAAACTTAATATCCGGTCGCTTCTACGTTTAAGTTTTAACTGTCATGTTATTTTTTTTTTCTTAGTATGATGTGTGTCCATGGTTATATTAAGTGCCATCTTGTTTTTATTATTTTGTTGTGATAAATTTTTTAATTGTAGGTTTTTTCTGTCTGCTGGTGATTTTTTGCCGGCGTGTATGACCAGTTGAGTTAACGTAAACGAGGCAATAGGAGTATGTAAGGATCGTAGCGGGTATAAATTATTCTGTACTTTATGCCCCTTGGGAGTAAGGCGATTTTATGTAGGTATGTATGATGTGTTTCTTTTAGTTTCGGACCCTAAAAGACCAAACTTTTTACTAAGATAAAAATTAAAAGGTATCCTATATTGTCATTCTACATTATAGGAACGCTACTTTTTAACGCGCGCGCGCGCTGCTTTTTTTTTTTTGATAAATGGTTTATCTATCTATCTAACCGACTTAAAAAAAATACGAAGTTATATTGTACACTCGATGAGATTTTTTTCATGTGTAAAATGGGTGGTCCTTTTACTGCGAATTTGACTTTTAAAAGTACCCGTAAACATTTAATGAGTTCCTAAATGAATGTTATTATTATATTCTCTCGAATATATATAATAATCTTCTCCGAATGCATTTGATTTTGACCTTGACACGAAATCCACGTTCGTGGAAAAGTCTTCAATTTACTTATGCATTTATTTAATTAAGCTACCTCTCATTTTTAAATAAACACAATTTTTATTAACACATTAACGAAAAAATAAAAACGTTACCTCTCGTGTTTACATAAAAACGAAATCAAATTACAACCTTTTAACGTTAATTTATACATAAAGACAATCAAAAAGGTTTTTTTTATTAATAAGGCATATTGAGAAAAAAATCGCAGAAAATAATAAAAAAATTAAAATCAATAAAATTAAAATTGTTTTGTTGACGCTACGTATCGGCATTGGCCTCAATACTCTCGCACTTTCCTTTCGGACCTATTCGTAAAATTTCGTGCCTCTTCGGGTCACTATGTTATATCATGAACTCCCCTTTTGGGATGAGCAGCGGTGTCATCACTATCTACCCAGCCTTTTCCCAACTATGTTGTGGTCAGCTTCCAGTGTGACCAGATGCAGCTGAATACCAGTATTTTACATGGAGCAACTGTCTATCTGATCCCCACAACCCAGTTACTGGGTAACACAATACCCATTCCCATTGCATTGTAAAGACTTGCTGTAACACTTTCGGGTTTCTTCTATCTGACTACCCGTAACGACAGCCAAAGATCACCGTACCGAATTTAACACCCAAACTCAAACTCAAAGAATTTGTTTCATTTAAACCAATTACAGTCACATTTGCATTGTTAAAGGGTCGGTCAGTCAGAAAGATGAAACTGCCCATTCCAAAACTTAGTACCTTCTATGGAGAAGAACGGGCAAGAAACTCCATGGACACTCTTTTAAATCATATTTTTACAAAAATATTAGTTACATCATTAATGTGAATTTATCTATATATATAAAAATGAATCCCTATTTCCCTTGGTCACGGCATCACGCCTGAACGGCTGGACCGATTTCGCTAATTCTTTTTTTGTTCTGTTCGTTATTATCAGGAGAAGGTTCTTATGAAAGAAAAAATTAAGGAAATTGCGCGGAAAATTAGAAAATTTAAAATTACTTAACCACCATATAAAATTATTTAATGTAACCTTTTTAATGTAACCTTAAGACATTTGACAAAAATATTCGAAAAAAAAAATGACGTTTAAAACGGATTCTTCTGTCAATCTTATTTTATTGATAAACAATACATTTATTGTAAAATAATTAAATTAAAGGATCTAAGAAACCTGATTTTCTTAGTTCACATGACGGTTACTTTAGAGCCATCAGGCCTAATATTAAAAGTTCAATTTAATATGGAATTTTGGTAAGTTTGGATAGACTAACATACACGTTACTAACATAACAAGTGGTATATACCTACTTGGTTATAAAGAAGAATACAATAGTTTTATTTTAATTTACAGATGAATTTTCGTTTATAAAAATGCCAGCAGCTAGACGTACAAACTTAAGTCGCAGAACTCGCAATGCTGCGAGTCAAAGATATACAAGAGCAAGTCAAAATGACGAGCAACGCGAAGCGCGGAATGAAGTAGAAAGGAATCGATGGAATCGAAATCAACTACATAGAAATGTTGCGTTTAACCCCTATCGAGCTGCATTCAATTATAACGTGGAAATAGATTACAGTTCACAGCAAATCGTTACTATTGGTACAATGAACGTTGTGTGTCAATATTGCAAGGCATTTAAATTTCAAAATGAAGCTGCTGGTTTGTGTTGCGCGAGCGGTCAAATCAAATTGACGCCATTGGAACCGCCACCAGAGCCACTACATTCACTGGTTTCCGGAAATGGGCCAGATTCTAAACATTTTTTGACTCATATCCAGCAATATAACAATTGTTTTCAAATGACGTCATTTGGTGCAACAAAAGTTATTCAAGAAAACTTTATGCCAACTTTTAAGATTCAGGGTCAAATATATCACCTAACAGGTTCCTTATTGCCAACGCCGAATAATGACTACAAATTTTTGCAGATTTATTTTATGGGCGATTCAGCAAGCCAAGTCAATCAGCGTTGTGCACACAACAATTCGGTGAAAAGATCAATTGTGGAACAACTCCAAACGTTTTTTCATCGACATAGCGAATTGGTTGCATTATTTACGACCGCTTTGGACCGCATGCCGTCTGATAATCACAAAATTGTCATCAAAGCTGATAAGACGCCTGCAGGACAACACGCGAGACGTTTTAATGCGCCAACAATTGACGAAGTCGCTATTGTTGTCGTGGGTGAAAATTTAGAAAACCGAGATATTGTTTTACATCGGCGTAGCAATCAACTGCAGCGTGTGTCCGAAACACATCGATCATATGATGCGTTACAATATCCTATCTTATTTTGGCAAGGTGAAGATGGATATCACTTTTCAATGAAGATGATAAATCCAGTTACAGGTTCCGAAACTAACAAAAAAGTTAGTTCAATGAATTATTATTCATACAGACTGATGGTTCGGGAAAATGAGGACAATCATATATTAAAATGTCGGCGTCTCTTCCACCAATATGCTGTGGATATGTACGTGAAAGTTGAAACTGAGCGATTGACATTTATCAGGTTGAACCAGGCAAAACTGCGTTCTGAAGAATACATTCATCTACGGGATGCCATCAATGCTGATGGAAATGCACAGAATGTAGGTAGAACAACTATTCTCCCAGCAACATACGTCGGAAGTCCGCGTCATATGCATGAATACGCTCAGGATGCTATGTCGTATGTACGTCATTATGGCACACCAGATTTGTTTATAACCTTCACATGCAATCCACAGTGGACAGAAATTCAACAAGAATTATTTCTTGGCCAATCACCCATTGATCGCCACGACATTACCGCAAGGGTGTTTAAAAGAAAGTTAAAATCACTCATGGACTTCATTGTTAAGCATCGCGTATTCGGCGAGACGCGCTGTTGGATGTATTCAGTCGAGTGGCAAAAACGCGGATTGCCACATGCACACATTCTCATTTGGTTGGTAGAGAGGATAAGACCGAATGAAATCGACGATGTGATATCTGCGGAAATTCCCGATAATGATGAAGATCCATTGTTACACGAAATTGTTACAAAAAATATGATTCATGGTCCATGTGGGGTATTAAATCCAAATTCTCCGTGTATGGTTAATGGAAAATGTTCAAAACGCTTTCCAAGACAATTAGTGGTAGAAACTATTACTGGAAATGATGGTTATCCACTTTATCGCCGGCGATCCACTGACGACAACGGAAGGTCAACAATAGTCAAAGTTAGTCAGCTGGAAATTGAAGTTGATAATCGCTGGGTTGTTCCGTTTTCTCCGTTACTGTCCAAAACATTTAAAGCACACATAAATGTTGAATATTGCGATTTTTTTTCTTAGATGCTCCCGGTGGGACTGGAAAAACGTTTTTAATAACATTGATTTTGGCAACGATTCGATCGCAAAATGGTATCGCACTTGCACTTGCTTCATCAGGTATTGCAGCTACGTTGTTGGAAGGCGGTCGAACAGCTCATTCCGCGCTCAAATTGCCGTTGAACATGCAAATTAATGAAACACCAACTTGCAACCTTTCGAGAAATTCTGCGATGGCCAAAGTTTTGCAGCAGAGCAAATTAATAGTTTGGGATGAGTGCACGATGGCACACAAAAAATCTTTGGAAGCATTAGACCGCACGTTGCAAGATTTACGAAAGAACCAGAACCGGTTTGGTGGTGCAATGATTTTATTGGCAGGTGATTTTCGTCAAACACTACCAGTAATACCACGATCAACGCCAGCCGACGAACTTAACGCATGTTTAAAGTCATCCATTTTATGGAAAGACGTTAAAACGCTCAAATTAAATATAAACATGCGAGTCGAATTGCAGAACGACCATTCTGGAGAAGTTTTTTCCAAACAATTGCTCGATATTGGTAATGGCAAAATACCTGTTGACTCATCGTCTGGATACATCACATTTCCTACCAATTTTTGTCACTTTACTGAAACTAAGACCGAACTCATCGAGAAGGTTTTACCAAACATTGCTCAAAATTACAGAGATCATGTATGGTTGAGCGAAAGAGTTATATTGGCTGCAAAAAACGTTGATGTCAACGAAATGAATTTTCAGATTCAAAATAAGATAGCTGGCGAATTAATGACATACAAATCTATTGATTCCGTTACTAACCAAGATGATGTTGTCAACTATCCAACGGAGTTTTTAAATTCGCTGGAGTTACCTGGATTACCACCTCATAATCTGCAATTAAAAATCGGATCGGTAATCATTATGTTGCGGAATATAAACCAGCCACGTCTTTGTAATGGCACCCGACTTGCGGTGAAGAAATTAATGAACAACGTCATCGAAGCCACAATTTTGAAAGGAAAGTACAAAGGCGAAGACGTTTTGATTCCACGGATCCCTTTGATTCCGAATGACATGCCATTCAACTTTAAACGTTTGCAATTTCCAGTGCGGCTAGCATTTGCAATGACAATAAATAAATCTCAAGGGCAGTCCTTAACTGTTTGCGGCATCAACCTTGAAAATGCATGTTTTACACATGGCCAATTATATGTCGCCTGTTCCCGTGTCGGTATACCAACAAAACTGTTTATATTAGCGCAAGATAAAAAAACTAAGAATGTTGTATACCATAAAGCATTAGAATAAAAAACACTCTTTTTATGAATTATACCAATTCGAATTCAAAATTCATAGTCATAACTATCGGGTCAGCTAGATCAACCTGACAACTTTATATAATAAAACAATTAACTTAATAAAATCAAAAATCTGCTCATTTATGGCGTCTAAGGCGGAACAAAGTTCGCCGGGTCAGCTAGTAATACATAATTATATGTGAGAACGATGTAAAAAAAGACGTACGCGTTAAAAGCGTCCAGACACACCCCGTTTCTAACCATATCATCATTCACACAGTCCATCCATCGTTTCTTTGGTCTTCCCCTACTCTTATAGCCATCGACATTCATACTCAAAACTTTATTCACGACATTTTCCTCACTCCTCCGTATTACATGCCCATACCATGCCACCTAGGCCTGAATAATACCTAGAAATCTCCCAAATAGAAACTTTCTAGACTTTAAGGTTACCTTAGGTCAACCAATCTATTAAGGTCACTTAGGTAATGGTTATTATTTAAACAAATAACGCCCCAGTTTGGACGGAACCTGATAAAATACTAGTTTGTAATACGTTGAATAATTTGCCGTCGTGTATCGCTTTTTTTTAATTATGCAAGAGGGGTTAAAAGTTAATTATATTGTTTGTGGTCAGTATTTCTTGCGGGTTTTTTCCACTTGGCAATACCATCGCTACATGACATAACTCGTAATAAGATTATAATGTTACCACTGCTGGGACATAGGCTTCGCTGTGAGAGGGAGTGGGCCGTAATACACCACGCGGGCCCAGTGCGGGTTGGTAGATGTCACATGTCTTCGAATTTTACCTCTGATTTTAGGTTATCTTTGGGAAAAAAATAAAGAGATGCTTTAAAGTAATTATATCGAGCACCTTTTTTATAGAACCCTTTTAACTGAATCTTACACATTATTGACTGTGTGTAAATTGACAACCCCCGCGCGCACTGGGCCTGTGGTGGATTACACGCCCACTCCGTCCCACAGAGAGGAGCCCTGTTTCCCAACAGTGGGAAAATCATAGGCTGTCATGTAGCAAGATGGTAGTTTGGATCTCTATCCATAGAGCGCCAGTTATTAATTAAGGTATCGGCACTCGTAAAGGCTATATTTTATTCACCATCATGTGTCTAACCTTTTCCAAACTGCTTTGTGGTCCATTTCCTGTCTAACCGAATGCAGCTGAATACTAGTATTTTACATGGAGCGACTGCCTATCTGACCTCCACAACCCAGTTACTGAGTAAAGGCTATTATCACAACATAAATAATCCATTCTTTTCATATTAATAGCCGATTTAATTTCACAATAATAGCCCAAAACTGTCATAGAAAAGATGACACAACTTTTAAATTTCATTGTCACCATCTTAAAACGATGTCACATATAGGTACTATGTGAAATCATATTACCGTCCTCATAAATCATCTTAGTCGCTACTTTTGTCACAATAAAATCGAAATTCGAATGCAAACTAACTTTTTCAACAGCAAAATCAAGTTTGTTCGAGAGATTTTGTCGGCCATTTTTACATGGTCTCTTCATAAGTATTGCTTCAAAAAAATATATAAATGAAACTAGCTTTTGCATTCGACTTTGCCTGCGTGAAATTTCGGACCCCGACCCACTGCGTCGCATCGCATCGCCTGCCCGCACTATTACTTTTTTCCCGCTAAGCGTTCTTTCTGACTTTTTTTTCGTTTTGCTCGGCTCCTAAGGGTAATAGCGTGATGTCAAATAGCTCCTAACCTTCCTCAAGAATTGGGCTATCAAATGCAAAAATAATTTTTCAAATCCGGCTAGGTCTTGAGATTAGCACGTTCAAACAAACAAACTCTTCAGTTTATTATATAAATTTGTTTAAATAAGATAGTTTTTTTTAAGTGTCTAACTGTGTTGGTCTTTAATCAGATTACATATTGATACACGGAATGTTGTCGATAAATTTACCCAATCTGGGTTTTGGGAACTGGCGTTCTAAGTTGTTCTAAGGTCAATTGTCACTAGTTTAATGTTACAACTTAAACTGTGTTTAATATTTACATATTTTAACTTTGTTTAATATTTGACATGGATTTCATGTTTATAAATATATCACTTGGGAAACGTTTTTATTTTTTTACTAGAGCGGTCCGCTCCAGCTTCGCACGGGTGCAATATTTTTTTCGATTTTCCGAAATTTTCTTTCATAAAAAAGGTTTCTATGAAATATCGAACACAACAAAAAAATAAATTATACAATGAGGGTTTTCTGAAATGACGTTCGCCAGGTGGCAGCACTGTGACGTCAGGTCCAGACATCTGTCAAAGAGCCTATATTTTCTTTAGTCATGACTGAATGATGAACGAATGAATGAATCGAATGATGAATGTCATCATATATTTTATATTGGAAGACCTCTTGTCACAGTGGTGCCAACTGGTGTCGTAAATTTTCACGAAAACCCTCATTCGGTGCAGTCATTTGTTTTATACTATGTAAGGATTCTGCTTGAATCATCATCTGCCTTCCTATTACAAACTACGTTGGGGTCGGCTTCCAGTCTAACCGGATGCAGCTGAATATCAGTATTTTAAATGCAACAACATACCTATCTGACCTCCACAACCCAGTTACTGGGAAGTACGACACCTCATGAAAAGACTGGTTGTCGGACTTTCTGGCTTTTGACGACCCGTAACTACTGTCAAAGATCCAAGAATGACAGCCGGGACCAACTAACGGCTACTTTCCGAGGTACGGAGGGGTCTTGGTATGTATAAATGGTCACCCATCTATGGACCCACCGCGGGAAGGATCGACCGCTACAGTACGTGCCACGTAAGAAGAGACTTGACCCCGCCTCCCCCGCCTCTTTCCGCCGCCCCGATGACGCCCGGTCCCCGTCCCGCACCGGCGGCGGAAAGAGGCGGGGGAGGCGGGGTCAAGTCTCTTCTTACGTGGCACGCACTGTACAACTTTGTTTAATGTTTGACATAGATATTGTGTTTAAGAATGTATCACAACAGGGAATGTATTTATTTATTATTTCTGGTTGAGTATAGTTTTTACCCGACTGCGCCAGAACGAGGGTTATGTTTTTTAATGTATTTGTTGGTATATTGGCGTGTGCTGGCTGACATTGGCCAATGAGGGAACCCAATTCCACTTAGTTCTCCAATCTAAAAATGATTTGGCGCTAGCATCGAACTCAAGAGTACGAAACGTCACAATTCCAATGTCGATCCGATCTATCGGAATGAGGGTTTTCGTAAAAATTTACGACACCAGTTGGCACCACTGTGACAAGAGGTCTTCCAATATAAAATATATGATGACGTTCATCATTCGATTCATTCATTCGTTCATCATTCCGTCATGACTAATGAAAATATAGGCTCTTTGACAGATGCCTGGACCTGACGTGCCGGTGCTGCCACCTAGCGAACGTCATTTCAGAAAACCCTCATTATTCAATAATGTTTTGTGTTTCGTATTTAATTACTTTGCACACTATTGTATAGAATAAAGTGAGCAGATTCTTCTAACTGAGCAGACAGCTGTGCTGCTGGGGAGTTTGTTGCGCCACTTCTTCTCCCCAGCGAAAGCACTAGGAAGTGGTGAAGGGCGGGAATTTTGAGGGACTGTCTTATGTCATTTTGACGTTCTAAAAGTGCTGATTCTCAGCCTAGTTTGAATTTGATTTTGAAATTATGAGATAAATGAATGTTGGCTGGTAGATAATGCTTTATGACGTTGTGACATCAGGTCTTATGTTTAATCATTACGCTTAAAAGTTTTAAATAAACATTGCATGCGCAGTGCAAAAATTTGCCGTTCGTGCCTGCATTGCAAAACTCTATTGTTGATTGAGCATGGACGGAATTTCACACGCACATCATGAAAAAAAATCCTTGTAAATAATATCGGCAATCCGACACGCCCGAGAGAGATTAGGCGATCAGGGCCAACGGCTTAATGTGCTTTCCGAGGCACGGAGCTATCACACCGCTAACTTTCAAACTTCGGGCTGTTACAAAGAGATCCCCAATAACACTTTGGTCGACCCAGGAATCAAACCCTGGATCCCACGCTCAGCAGTCACCCTTGCGACCATGAGACCATCAGGGCAGTCACGGAGCAACCGGGTCAGTCAACGGGGAACACAAAGTATCCAAAAAGAAAAAAAAATCCTACCTTGCAGCACAGATTTTCCCCATCCAGTCACGATACATTCTCCAGCACCATTGTAGAAGGCATCCAGGGTATCAGTGGAAGATGGAAGGCAGATAGGCCCGATGTTCTTCGCCAGTCTCAAGTTTTCTGTCAAAACCAGGATGGCAACGTCATTGATGAAGATTCCAGCCTTGTAGAAGGGGTGACGGAGTATGTGCTTGACCTGGACGATCTGGAATGGCAGGGGTTCTTCGTCGATTCCTAGTTTCCATTCTCCTCCCTTGATGAGGACGTTCTTGGCTTGGAGTCTGGGGGGTGAAAAGGGGGTTGGTTAGGTTATTAGGTAGAAGGAAGTGTGGGTAAACTGGGTTGATATTTTTTTGTAGCAGTAGTTTTTCTTGTGTATCCATTTGTCACGGGAGGTATTACCACCATACGTGTGTAATTATGTATCTCTAACGCGCAACTGTGCATTGCTCTGGTATGAATGTTATCTATAGGGACATCGACGCGCGTTTGCGCGTTTGTTTGTTACAGTTTTGTAACAACGAAAAACAGCAGATTACCGGCGCAGAAATTTTTCGTCGGTAAAATTCAGCACGTGATTCTCGAAAAGCGCAGAAACCTTTCGTCGGTAATCTGCTGTTTAGAGAAAAATAATAGAAGTACCTAGGAAGTCAAAATGTATGGACCAGTTTAAAAAAAAACACAGAAAAAATAAAGTCTTTCTTCGTCTGTGTAACTGTGAATATGTATGTGTCTTTCAAATATCATGCTTCCATCATCAGTTTTCTATGCATTATCTTACATGAGCGTTTATCTTTTAGATTAAATGTAGGGACGATAATTAAGTATTAAAACGCTCACCCTTCAACGCAGCTAGCAGAAGTGATGACGACATCAGGCCTGGTGATGACACCTCCACACAGGAGACTCTTGTTGGTCTGCAGGAGTACCATCGCCTGCCAGGGGATCTCTGCGAAATCTACCTCCAGGTCCTTGCGGTTACCGTAAGGTTTCTGGGGCTGTTGGAGAAAAGACATGGTTAGAATTGCATAGAAAATCTTGTCTGCATTTACCGCAATCCCTTTCAGGGTAAAAGCACATTTCGCCAGCCACATAGAAGGCATGGGGCAGTGGTGCCACAGTGGAATCGTCCCCAACTTACGAGTTCTCGGTCGTGATTTCGAACCCAGACAGGCATTTTACTTTATGTACAGATATTCTATTTCACGAAGTCCGTTCGGCTTTGATTGTAGTAGTGACGTATCCCGACAAGCGCGCTCCCACAGCGGCTGCCCCTTGCTGCCGTCGCATGAGGCTATTTCCGCGAATGTGTACCGTTTTACTTCACCCATTGTTGAGTCTCTTTTGATCACAATGTGCATGTGCACGCTTGACAACATTCATAGCCAAACGGACTTCGTGACATAGAACATCTGTATTTAATTTCATCACCACTGCTCTCAAAACGGTGAAGGAAAACATCGTGAGGAAACTACACGTCCGAAAGCCAAAACAAGACGTGTGACATCTACCAAACCGCACTGGGCCTGCGTGGTGGATTACGGCCCACACCTTCAAACAGAAAAGAGGCCAGTGGGAACATTAGAGGCTGAAGTCGTCTTAGATAAGTTATTCAAAAAAGTGGAGTTTGTAACCTTCACTTATAGAAGACTTTTAGTAAATTAATCACTATTGATAAAATACAAAGCTGCCTTGAATTATATAATCAGTTGGTAACCTTTGATAAGTTCTAGGTGAGGTCAAAAGTTTATTAATTTGACCCGTAGTGTTATTATTATTATACAATATTCTACTACCCCCTTGGTCTCGTGGTTATAAGCGTGACTGCTGAGCGTGGGGTTCGATTCCCGGATTGGACAAAGTGTTATTGAGTTTTCGACTAGGAATTTCTTGGTAACAGCCCGGAGTTTGGAAGTTGGTGGTTTAAGGGGGAAGCGCTAAGGTAGCCCGCGAAATTCAAATTTTCTTACGTTTTTTTGCAATTTGCTGGTCATCATTAAATTGTACGTTGATTAATATATGAATCGCGGCAGTAAGAAATATGTGTTTACAGAATTATAATCATTAAAGTCATCAACACAACTCTCTAAGACCACGTAAGTCCAAAGAATGATGATTTCATGAAACAGTTATTCTTGGGACTTACGTGGTCTTAGAGAGTAGTGTTGATGACTTTAATGATTATAATTCTGTAAACACATATTTCTTACGGCCGCGATTCATATATTAATCAACGTACAACTTAATACTGACCAGAAAATTCCAAAAAACCTAAAAAAAAATGAATTTCGCGGGCTACCCTGGCGCTTTCGCCTTAAGGTGAATGGGTAGTTGAGACCGCGAAATTCAAATTTTCTTACGTTTTTTGCAATTTGCAGGTCAGTGTCAGATTGTATCTTGATCAAAATATGATTCGCGACAATAGCAGGTACATATTTAGACAAGTATAATCATTAGAATCAATAATACATCTTTCTAAGTTAGATTTCTACCACTAACACTTTTCCATAAGAGATTGGTGGTTGGTGGTAGAAATCAGGGATGTTAGGGAGCTCCGTAACCGTAACCGAAACTATCGGATATCCGATATAAAAAATTATCCGTAACCGTAACCGAATCCGAAATAAAAGTTTCGGATAATATCGGATAGTGGCGGAGCCTAATTGAGACACAAGATAAAGATAGCTATGATTGTTATGTTAAACTTAAATCATAGTAAATAAATATGTGCAATGTGCATTCTAAATTTAAATCTAATTTTAATATTTTCTTTGAATACGAAATTACTAAATAAGTATAAGTAATAATTTTATTATTACATTTTCATTTTAGGTAGATTAGATAACACTCAACATTTATTTATACTCATTTTTAATTTAAATAGCTGTAATAACTCACAGACTGATTGTAATTCCTACCAAATAGTTACATATAAATAAAACTATTTTATTAACTATTTGTATTGTACTTTTGAAATTCCTAAAAAAATTAATAACCGTAACCGAAATTATCCGAAACTAACGGATAATCCGAAATAATTTCATATCCGTATCCGTATCCGTATCCGGTATAATAATCATTCCTATATCCGTAATTAATCCGTATCCGAAATTTCATATCCATAACATCCCTAGTAGAAATCTAACTTAGAAAGATATATTAATGATTCTAATGATTATAATTCCTTAAATATGTACCTGTTATTGTCGCGAATCATATTTTGATCAAGATACAATCTGACACTGACCTGCAAATTGCAAAAAACGTAAGAAAATTTGAATTTCGCGGTCTACCACTACCCATTCACCTTAATACCCCCGTGCTTCGGTGCGCACGTTAAGCCGTTGGTCCTGCGCCTGATCTCTCTCCGGTCGTGTCGGATTGCCGTCCCATCGGACTATGGGCGATTGTGCACTACAAGGAATTTTACTGTCCGGCAGTCCGATTTTTTACGGTCCGATATGGCACGCCATATAATGTATATTCTAGTTTGTGCACTATACGTAATTTTACCGTCCGACATTTTACTTTTCCCCATTCCGGAACGGTTTTTTCCGGTCCGAAATGACAGCAATGAAAAACGTGTTTATGCTTGTGCACTACGTCCGTTTTCATGAGCGGGCGGGGCAGGCGCGGGGAAGGAGGGTGTGTGTCTGTGTGCTTTTCGCTGTCTCAATTTATTGTGGTTTACGTAAAATGACCCTATCAGGTACCTTTCACTTATAAGGGGATGAACCCAGAATTATTTTTGTCTTCTACGCCTTCGCACGTAGAGTAATAAAGCAAGCAACTGCCGACGTTCCAAGAAACTCATCGTTCAGAGTAATTTCGCGTGCGTGGCGGGTAGTTTCAAAGACAGAGCTACCCTAAACTGAGGCGTATCATCCGAGTAAAGACGGACAAGTGCACAAGCCAATCATCCGTTTTTTTCATGCCACTTCGGACCGTAAAAAATCGGATGTTCGGACAGTAAAATTCCTTGTAGTGCACAATCGCCCTATGAGAGTAAAGGAACAGAGAGTACACCTGTGTTTACGCACACACTCGTGCACTATAATATCTCCTGCGCACCTGACTAATCTCCGTTGAGATTGGCCATCATGACCGAAATAGGTCGGGAGGCTATTATTTTTTTTAATTACTAGCTGCAACCAGCGGTTTCACCCGCGTAAATGTCGATCCCGTGGGAATATCGGGACAAAAAGTAGCCTATATGTTAATCCAGGGTGTCAGCTACCTCGATCCAAATTTTATTAAAATTGGTTCAGCCGTTTGAGCGTGAAGAAGAAACAAACATAATATACACACACACACACTCACAAACTTTCGCTTTTATAATATTAATGTGATTATACAATATGTAACATAATTAACGCAAGAACTCATAAACCCCAATTAGAATATTGAGTTAAAAGCATAATACAACGACCGAAACCTATATTTTTTTCAAGATAATTATTGTTATTAGTTGTTATTTTTTCGCGGGCGCATCACGGATTGAATTGTATTGCCAATGTCAATTAATAATGTGTGTTGTCTTTGGTGCTTGGCCTTGACATCAAGCAATGGACAAAATCGTCAACATTTTCTAAGCTTGAGTATAAGGCTTTTGACTACGTTGTTTTTTTTTTTATTGTTCTTTTTACAATGTGCGTTTTTGTTTGTGCAGAATAAACAAATTTTCTTTCTTTCTTTCTTTATTAAGAAAATCGTGGTGATCCTAGCATTATAGCTGTTTTTGAAAGTTGAAAAATAAAGTTTTATACATACTTACATTAAAAAAACTTGCTTTTAGCACTAATTATGCAAAAAAATATATATAGGAACACTCGCAGAGGTTTGTTGTCAAAGTTGTCATAGTAGGTAATACTTGTTCAAGGTCATCATTTGCCAATCGGTAATTTTATATTTAATTAAAATATGTAAAATTTATAAAACCAAATTTTTAACATTAAAAAACAGTTGAAGAAATGGTCACATTAAAAAACCGGTCAAGTACAGACGCCAGCACATCAAGCTACCCGAAACTGTCAAATTTTCCCAATCAACCTTGAACCGTATACTTTAGCGGTAAAGTTGAAAATCTATTAAAGGAATTCGACAGATTGTAGTAACATGATGTGTTGGCGTCTGTACAAGTCGATATCGCGCACCGAGGCGCGAGGGTTCCGTACTATGTAGGTACCTATGTAAATAGTTTATCACGGGTTTTTTTTAAATGTACCTACAGATTTACGGTTTTCAGATTTTTTCCTTTACTTGTGCCACATGATCTTGGTTCTTGCCAAATTTCATGATTCTAGGTCAACGGGAAGTACCCTATAAATTTTGATTCCCTTGAGATTGTCGAAATATAAGTTTTTTGCGACAAGCGACCGTATATATTTTTTTTACTTAGAAGTTTGATTTTTTCACAGCTACAAGGCACTGTAGACCTGAGTACAATGCGTGCCACGAAATATGAGACTTGACACACCGCGTGGTTTGACTTGCGCAGTACACGATTTTAGGTATCTTTAGCGGTATGAGGTCTGAGTGCGGGACGGGACCGGACGTCATAGGGGCGGCGGAAAGAGCGGGGGAGGCGGGGTCAAGTCTCATCTTTCGTGGCGCGCATTGTATATGGTTTTGATTTCAACTCGATACCTCCACGCGTTCCCGAGATAAAGGGTCTTGACAGACAGACGGACGGACAAGAAAGTGATCCTATAAGGTTTCCGTTTTTTCCTTCTGAGGTACGGAACCCTTCTTATATTACATTAGTTAAAATAGATAAAAAGCGTGTGCGTTTAAACCCTACAGTCGCAAGGTTAACTAACTCACCTAACGAGATAACGATGTTGTAAGGACAGGTACCATCAAACGATGACATTTAAAAATACTTATACACTCATATAATTATATGTGATTGGGAAATCGAATTCTTGTTAATTAAAGGTTATAATTACGTGTGCAACGATTTGTGGTTTTATTGAAACGTCAATTTTGTAATTGGTAAAAGGAACCATGATCAACTGCCTAGTCTTTTCCCAACTATGTTGGGGTAGGCTTCCAGTTTTATCGGATACAGCTGAATACCAGTATTTTACATGGACTGCCTATCTGACCTCCACGACCCAGTTACTGGGTAATACGATACCCGTTGGTAAGACTGTTTGTCAGGCTTTTGGGCTTCTGATGAAGCGTAACGACTGTCAAAAATCCAAGAATGACATCCGGGACCCACGGATGGAGGGTCTTGATATGTAAAAATGGTCACCCATCCACGGACCAACCGCGGCAAGCATAGCTTAACCTGATCGATCGACCCGTGCGACTGTTATTACTTAGCTACATTATTATTATTACTATAGATAGATTATATATTACCCTTATTAACGAGAATCAAAACATGATGCCAAATCATAAATTTATAATACAGGAGTTGGTTCTGTTAATATTATAGATAAATAATAAATTGGACATTTTGCAAATGCTAATCATGTACTCTGTCAGATGTGTGTCTATGGTAATTTGAGTATTAAATCTATTCAGAGAAAATGATTATGATTAATATTGTTGTTGTCTATGCTTCTAATATCAAATAATATATTTGGGTGTGTCGAAGCCCATCTGCGTAAAATATTTTTATAGAATCTACTAGCTGCGTTTCGCGGTTTCACCAGCATAAGTGTCGATCCAGTGGGAATATCCGGATAAAAACTATCATATGTCCTTTCCCGGGACTCAAACTATCTCTATACCAAATTCCATCTAAATCGGTTCAGCGGTTTAAGCGTGAAGAGGTAGCAGACAGACAGACGGCATTTATAATATTATACGTATATTAGTATAATACTACATACATCATAGCAGCGCCACGCGGTTTCACCCAATTTTCAATCCCGTGGGAATATCGGGATAAAAAGTATCCTATGTGTTAATCCAGGTTATAAACTATCTGTGTGCCAAATTTCATCCAAATCCGTGCAGGAGTTTTTGCGTAAAAGAGTAACAAACACCCATCCATCCATCATCTTTCGCCTTTATAATATTAGTGTGATGTTAGTAGGATTTTATTAACTCTAAAATCAATTCATTAATGTTGGACGTGATTTAAGATCTGTTTAAACAGTACTGAGGCGTAATAAACTTGGATTTAGCTGTTTATGTTAATTTGTGAATCGTTTTTCGAACTAAAATTAGACGACCATGACTTGATTTAGCCATTAAACGAGAAAACTAACTAGGTATCTACCTAACAAAACTTGCTCGCTGTGATTTGTGCTATAGCCATTTTTTTTCCAGGTGCATTTTCTTCACATATTATGAATTTATACAAAATATTTTTAAACATTTTAAAAGAGTAAAGGCTTCTTCAAACAGGCGCAACACGCGATAAAATCGCGCGCGACACAAAGGCAGCGCAAGACGCGCAACGGGCGATGCCTTTGTGTCGCGCGATTATATCGCGTGTCGCGCCTGTTTGTAGGAGCCTTAACGGTGGAGAGATTTTTTGTAAATTTTTATACGTTCCAAAGTGCCTTGTTTTACATTATATATTTTTTTAAATATTAAAACTTCAAGCATGTTCAGCATGTATCCGAAAGCATAATCAGTCTAATGTTCCCACTGCAGGGATACAGGCCTCCTCTCTGTGAGAGGGAGTGGGTCGTAATCCACCACGCGGGCCCAGTGCGGGTTGGTAGATGTCACATGTCTTCGAATTTTTGGTTCTAGGACATGTCGGTTTCCTCACGATGTTTTCCTTCACAGTTTTGAGAGCAGTGGTGATGAAGTTATTTATACAAAGTAAGGCAACTGCCTGGTTGGAACCTCATTACTTATAAACGCAGAGTACAGTAAAACAAGTATTAGTTAACCCTGCTCCCTAATTGCATAACTCACTATCGATCTCAATCTGGGTGCTTACTCTTCAATTTAATGAGGGTTTTCTGAAATGACGTTCGCTAGGTGGCAGCACTGGCACGTCAGGTCCAGGCATCTGTCAGAGAGCCTATATTTTCTTTAGTCATGACGGAATGTGAACGAATGAATGAATCGAATGATGAACGTCATCATATATTTTATATTGGAAGACCTCTTGTCACAGTGGTGACAACTGGTGTCGTAAATTTTTACGAAAACCCTCATTCCGATAGATCGACATTGGAATTGTGACGTTTCGTACTCTTGAGTTCGATGCTGGCGCCAAATGATTTTTAGATTGGAGAACTAAGTGGAATTGGGTTCGGGCTTGGCGTGGGTTAATTGTTGACAATATTGTTTTCAAGAGTACCGAATCACGTGACTGTAAAATTAACATTGGAATCGTATTGGCATCTCATTGGAATTAAAATTAGTTTGGAGAGTAAGCCCCTTGAACATTTTGAAGGACATTGCTAATCCACTGCTTCATGTTATGTTCGAATTTCAGCTCAAAAACGTACATAACGCAATGAATGTTGTAGAACTATCAAAATGAAAGCAATTGATTGCTACTTTAGTGTGTTACGCAATCATCCCGCGGGTTTGTATTTGAGGCTTTGAGCGGGTTCTAACCAAAAGAAAATTTACAAAAAAATACTCACGTTAAGAATACCACATTCTCCAGAACCGCTGTATTTTGGCAGGAAGACCCTCTGGACAGATTCTCCGAACTCATTCTCCACTCCACCATTTTGGGAAACGGTGAATCCTCCTCCCTGGATTAACTTTTGACCTTGACCTTGCTGTATTCCAAAGCCACCTCCCTGCTGCACTCCGAAACCTCCCCCTTGTTGCACTCCAAAACCACTTCCTTGTGATACTCCAAATCCACCACCCTGCTGTACTCCGAAACCAGAGCCTTGTCTGACTCCAGAACCGCTTCCTTGGGTAACTCCGAATCCAGAGCCTTGGCTGATTCCAGAACCGCTTCCTTGGGTAACTCCGAAACCAGAGCCTTGTCTGACTCCAGAACCGCTTCCTTGGGCAACTCCGAATCCAGAGCCTTGGCTGACTCCAGAACCGATTCCTTGGGTAACTCCGAAACCAGAGCCTTGTCTGACTCCAGAACCGCTTCCTTGGGTAACTCCGAATCCAGAGCCTTGGCTGACTCCAGAACCGCTTCCTTGGATAACTCCGAAACCAGAGCCTTGTCTGACTCCAGAACCGCTTCCTTGGATAACTCCGAAACCAGAGCCTTGTCTGATTCCAGAACCGCTTCCTTGGGTAACTCCGAAACCAGATCCTTGGCTAACAGTCTGTCCCTGACCTTGGCTGGTGTACTGTCCTTGTCCACCAGTAACGGCAAATCCTTGACCATTATTAACTCCCACACCACCTCCTTGGATAACACCTTGTCCTTGTCCCTGTCTGATTCCTGTTCCAAATCCTTGTGAGACGCTCTGGCCTCCACCCTGGACTACGCCGATGCCTTGTCCCGTGGATACTCCAACTCCTGAGCCTTGGCGGATTACTTGGCCTCCCCCTTGGGAGATGCCAAAGCCTGATCCTTGTGTGACTTTGGTACCCTGTTTGGAGAAAAGGAATGTTTTTGTGAGGATGTTCTAGTTTTACAGTTTTTGAATAGAATGATAGTGTTGGATTGGATGCCGATCGCATACTTTAAATAAATGTTGGGAAGCCCCGTATTCATGGCAAATTTTATTGAGCAACAGTTAATCAACATTCTTGATGAGCAACGATAAAGTTGCTGGAATCAAAGTTTATATTAATGTCTTGACCACACGCCAGTCTGCGTCAAAATGTTGAAGGCGGAAGATGTGTTGTTATGTTCTCTGTATCTAATGTAATGCACACTACTGCCATTATTTATAGACTGGTTGCAAACACATCTCACGCGTCAAAAATTGTTGATAAACAGATGCTGTCCCTCGTCGAGCGAGAACTTGTCAACATGCTGTAATTAACTCTGCAAAACGCAGTGTTGCCAGCAACTCAGCAACATGTGGATTTAACATTGAATACGGGGCTTTACGCTCAAGAAAGATGTTATAAGTTGCGGATTTCGAGAATTTATGGTCTTCAGATTCTTAATCAATTTGGTGACTCATCATATGCTCCTTTCACCAATAAAATTACTATGTTGTTGATCACCTTCAGTCTAATGACTAATCAGATGCCGCAGAATATCTGAACTTTAAATGGAGCGACTGACGTCTGCCACCCAGTTACTGAGTAAGACGATACCCCTTGGTAAGATTGATTGACAGATTTTTCGGCTTCTGCGTAACTACTGTCAAATTTATTGCAGATGCAACACTACAAATTAAGGAGTTCTATACACTAAAAACCATGATAAAATAACTCTTATTTCCTCACCTGTCCACCTTGAGAGTAGGAGCCCTGACCCTGGATCACAGTCTGTCCACCACCGCCGGTCTGTCCTTGGCCAAATCCTTGGGTAGTTTGAGAGCCTTGGCCGAATTGACCGCCGGAACCTGTTGGCAAGTGCACCATAAAGATTTTTGTCTTTTACACGTGGAGGAAGGGAATGAAGAAATCGCAGGAGGTTTCTAAAAGTTTCCTCAGTAAATCTGCTGTTAAATATAACGGAAGTTGTGATTGGTCCAGCTGGGGTAACGCAAATAACAAGAACCAATTTTTTAAAAGTTGACTTTTCATATTCTGACACCAGAGGGGCAATTCTTGTAATTTTAAGAACGCTCACAGTCTGATCTTAGTCTTAATCTGTCAAAAATACCTCTAAATTATTTACAATTTTGACAAGTTTTTGACATTGATTGACGCTTTTTTTTTTTTTTTCTGGATGGCAAATCATCAAATGACCCCTCCCGCTCTGGGTGGAGCGGAAGGGAGTGTCAGACTCTTACTGACTAAAACCCACCCGTGTTCCTTCCTTAGCCCTTTATGTTCCGGGCCAGCGGTAACCCTTTCGGACAATCCCGCTGGCCATTGATTGAAGCTGAAATGAGATTGCGACTAACTAAATTTTTAACGTTTTTAATTACGGTAAATGGCCTTGATCATAGATTTGAGGGCGTAGACAAAGTGACGGCGATAACGATGATAGAAAAGTTATAAATGCATTGGATTGGTATAAGCTACCAAAAAGCTTATGTCAATCCCGTTGATAGTCTTTGTAGAAAAACGGAACGCTTTGCGAGCGATTGCCACTTGTAGTTACAACTACCCGGTGTTACTAAAAACCTCGTAGCGGCATCAACATTCGAACTACGCATCACATTGACGTCACGCAAAATCCTGCATCGCGCAAGCAGAGTTTACCGCGCAACTATGCGAGTCTATAATAACTTACTGCATCCCTGTATGGGGCGGTACCTTCAAAACAGTGATGCTTAGGGTGGAAAGAGCTCAGCGGGCTGTTCTCAAAATTATGTATTTCCGTAAAAGGGACTACCCCACAGCTCAGTTGTACTCAGAAGCCCAAGTACTAACGGTGAGAAAATTATACATCCTCCGTTCTATCTTGCGCCGACATTCCACGATGCCACTAGACGGCAAGCTGTGTAGTCGGCGGATTGGCTTTCCTATCTGTGATTCTGTCCAATGTCGTACTGCACTTGCGCGACGACACTATCGTGCCCAAAGCGCACTAATGTATAACAAAATAAACAAAAAACTTTCAATTTATAAACTAACCCTACATACAGTCAAGCAGACTCTTAAGCCATGGCTACTGTCGCTGAACTATGACGAAACAGAGAAAGTTATCATATCCATTTCTTAACACAAAAACCCCTCCTAACCAATCATTGACATACACACATATACACAAACACACACACACATACAAACACACACACACCCACACACTCTCACAAACACACATACACACACACAAATACAAACTCAATACAGGCTTCTTTTAACCGCTTTAGTTTATCTTACTTTTTGTTGTTCCCATATTCTTTTTATTTGTTAATCTTTTTGCATAAGATTCTGTAATATATCCTACTGGGAGAGGGCACTGGCTCTTGTAACACAGGTCTATCACCTAGCACAGGAGTCAGGGACTTCACTCTATTTTGTAACCACTTTCTTGTGTAATAAAGATTATTATTATTATTATTTTGAGTGTTTTTTTTTTCTCAGCTCTTAGGCTGGTTTTAGCTACATTTACGGGCTAAAGCCAAGTAAATGTAGCGTGTGGTGTGTATTAGGGTGTGTTTTCTTCTTCTAACTGCATGAATTTCCTAACTATTCTGCAGGTGTTTAAAATGGCAGCTTTCTGTATGTTGATATAGACGGACTCTTCTAAGTCTATTTCTTTTTTTTTTAGGGCTACTGCCCTCCAGACTACTGCCCTCCAGACACAATATCCGACTGGTCGGAGGATCCTCCCTATTCAATGGAGGTTGAGTGATCTTTACACCATGTTCCTCATACCTCTATAACCTCATAAAAATTGGATACACACCTTGATTACCCTGTCCAGCTGACCCATACTGCCCTTGACCTTGGACCGTGATCTGACCTTGTCCTCCTGTCTGGTAAGAACCCTGGCCTCCAGTGGAATAAGACCCTCTTCCTCCTTGAGAGTATGAGCCCTGGCCGAACTGGTTCTTTTGGATGAAGGAGCCAGGGGTAGGAGTTACGGGTGAGGGGAATCCTGGGGTGACCTGGTTGGAGCCTTGTGGTTGAGTTGGCTTGGGGGTCACTCTGGAAAGATTTTATCTGGTTAGCATGGTTTTTAGGGTGTGGAAATGCATTATGTAAACAAGCATATTACAAATTAGAAGATTATATCCAAGGTAAGAACGCTTGGAAACAAGCAACTGTAATCTACCACGTGAGCCAAGCGCAGGTTGGTAGATGTCACATGTCTACGAATTTTTGGTTCTAGTACATGCCGGTGTCCTCACGATTTACACCTTCACCGTTTTGAAAGCAGTGGTGACACGTAGTAGTGCCTCGGCCTGGGCTGGAACCTGCGACCTACAACTCGTAAGACCGGCTCTACTACTGGGCCATCACTGCTATAATCTTATCTACTATGACATGACAAGATTTTATTTCTTACTCGAAGTTATTCAGATAAACAGATCCAGTAACCGGAGGCCTCACGGTGACTCCAGGTTGGTTGTTCGAGCTTCCTCTGCTGTCTGGCGCATATTTGCCGTCGTTGCCTCCGAAGACACCGGGAACCCACTTGCCGAGCTGGTTGGCAGGCCAGGGGTCAGTGTAGAAGGGGTCACGGCAACATTTGCCGATGCGGCCTGATTCTAGGTCCTTGCAGTCCTGTTAGAAGGTTGTTTAGGTTAGTATAGTCCTCAAGATATATTTTCGCAGCGAATCTCAGCGGAGATTGTCCATCTACGCGAGAGATATTATAGTGCACAAGTATATGTGCAAACATAGATGCAGTCACTCTTTCATCACTCTAATAGTGCGATGGGACGGCAATCGGTCACAATCACAACCGGAGAGAGATAATTTCCGAGGCACGGGGGTATCACACCGCCAACTGCCAAACTCCGGGCTGTTACTGAGAAATTCCTAGTAAAAAAAGCCCAGTAACACTGTCCGACCTAGGATTCAAACCCAGGACCCTACGCTCAGCATTTAAAGTAGTAAAGAAAAGAAAGAAAAGAAAGAAAGAAAAGAAAGAAAGAAAAGAAAGAAAGAAAAGAAAGAAAGAAAAGAAAGAAAAGAAAGAAAAGAAAGAAAGAAAAGAAAGAAAAGAAAGAAAAGAAAGAAAAGAAAGAAAAGAAAGAAAAGAAAGAAAAGAAAGAAAGAAAATTAGTTTATTCTGCACAAACAAAAACGCAAGCAAGCAAAGCAAAACAAGATTAAGCAGCAGATTCCGGGTTCAAAATTATTTTTTGCACCTGCTAGAAGTAAGAGTATGTGCGCGTAAACGCGTTCGACAAGCCCCACGTGCCTACCTAGTTCAACGGCTTTCACTTTGACAGTGCAACAACATTCATTGCGTTATTTACGTTGTTGAGCAGACGAATTTTTCGAACAGAAAAAGCAATGGATTAGCAATATCCTTCGAAATGATTCAGATTGTGTTTGACAGTTTGTTACTCAATTCGGGCGCTGTACTAAGTCCACAAAGTTAAGCGTTATTACAGTATACTTACAGTCAATGGCACTCTGTAGGCCTCCTGGTCTCTGGTGAGGGCGATAATGGTGGTGGAGATGACTCCCTCCGCGGTACAGTACTCGATGGGTGTGCATTTGAGGGCAGCGGCGCAGCCGGATGGGATGTCGTCTAGAGGAAGATTAGGTAATGTAGCTTCATTGCGTAATTAGTCTATAACGTTCCTACTAATGGGACAGGGCTTCTTTCATAAAACTCTGATAACTTTTAATTAATAAAATCACTGTTCTGTCCTTAAGGAGGAAGCGCTAAGGTAGCCCGCGAAATTCAAATTTTCTTACGTTTTTTGCAATTTGCTGGTCAGCATTAAGTTGTACGTTGATTAATATATGAATCGCGGCCGTAAGAAATATGTGTTTACAGAATTATAATCATTAAAGTCATCAACACAACTCTCTAAGACCACGTAAGTCCAAAGAATGATGATTTCATGAAACAGTTATTCTTGAGACTTACGTGGTCTTAGAGAGTTGTGTTGATGACTTTAATGATTATAATTCTGTAAACACATATTTCTTACAGCCGCGATTCATATATTAATCAACGTATAACTTAATACTGACCAGCAAATTCCAAAAAACCTAAAAAAATTGAATTTCGCGGGCTACCCTGGCGCTTTCGCCTTAAAGTCACCGTTCTATTAATTAAGGCGCTACTTCGAAAATCTAAAATCCCCGAAAACCTACTAAGCGAGCGAAAGTGATACAATTGCTTTTGAAACGCAAAAGAAGAATGATGGCTATAATGTGAGTGCGCTCGGAAGAAAACGACGTATGTGTCAAAACGAATTTACTCCCTATTTAAAAATGAATTAAATTTTAATCTATACTAAATTCATTGAATCATGTATTCCTTTTACATGATCCTAAACCAAAGAGTCAAAAAACATAATACCATAATGATAAATCCCTATTCCACATTTTAACAAGTCACACGAAATAGACTGTTTTGGACGAACGGACGACAATAAACTACTTTCATAACGTGCATTAATTCAATTACACACATCGTATACTTTACAAGTTACAGAAATAATATGAAGACTAAACGAAGCAACTTTATCTTTTTGATAGATTATTTTATATTTTGCGAATATGAGAGTGTAGATGGCCTTGTGGACTTTAGATTTGTAGGTCATTTTCTATTTTATTAATTACTCCGTAGTAGTCTGTGTTTCTATTTTAGTATTTGTTGACAGGCCTGCACTATCCTCCCATACTTATTAACAATGTAATTTGAAAACATTGTCCAATTCACAGGTCGACAAAATTTGACGAACACTCTTTCCGAGAAACCAGACTATACTTTTCCGAAGGATTTTGACGCGCTGGATTCAAATCTGGCCTCAAAATTGCTCTATCACGTCAGGGTTTCGAGATATCCTAACCTAAAAGTGCAAAAAATACCGTTTTTTCTCATTTTTGAGGTTATGTAGCACGGCCGATTCTATTTTCTTTCAAAAATTATTAATATCATCTCAAAGGACTAGTCTTCTTCTTTAAAATGACGTTGAGTTTACTCAAATATCTTTTTTTTTCGCTGAGATATCGGATTTTGAAATTTTCGTGTACGTGGATACGAAAATAATACGTTTGAGAATTCATACACATAGTCCATTGGAAAATTTCAAAATGCGATATCTCAGCGAAAAAAAAAGATATTTGAGTAAACTCAACGTCATTTTAAAGAAGAAGACTAGTCCTTTGAGATGATATTAATAATTTTTGAAAGAAAATAGAATCAACCGTGCTACATAACCTCAAAAACGAGAAAAAACGGTGTTTTTTGCACTTTTAGGTTAGGATATCTCAAAACTCTGACGTGATAGAGCAATTTTGAGGCCAGATTCAAATTCAGCGCGTCAAAATCCTTCGGAAAAGTATAGTAGTGGTTTCTGGGAAAAGAATTGTTGACCTGTGTTATTTTTAAAAGAGTAACCGTGGACTTTCTTACCGGCTCTTCTCCATAGGAAGCTTCTGACGTGTCATACATTGACATTGATTTATATTCTGTAATTACTTTAACTAACACAGTGACTTATTACTTGTTAATTTTTTTTAATGAAATTTATTTACTTTTACATGTTAATAAAAAAGTGAGCATCTTGTAACTATCATATATAATTAGTTTATCTGTCATGTAATTTTTAATTCTTTTACCTATTGTGATATAGTAATTTTATTCTATGTGCATGGTCTTCACATATAATTATGTATATAATTAATGTATAGAAAATATTGTAAAACGTTTTAAAAAAGTAACGGTGGAGTTTCTTGCCCATTCTTCTCCATACGAAAACTACCTTTTGGAAGGGGCGACTAGAATAAATTTTATTTTAATAAAAATAATTGTTTATTCTACTTACTGTTTTGAGGAGGTGTTACTCTATTGGGTGTCTCGGTCGGGAACTGGTCACGAATCAACGACCCATTCGTATACTGAGGGTATTCATTGCTCGGAGAGTCAGTAATGTCAAATGGAGGCAAGTACTCCGGCGCCTTGGTCGACACAGGTGGAAGGTACGTCGGTCTGGGAGTAGTGTACGGCCGGGGAGTAATAACAGGCCGTGGGGTTGAGAATGGACGAGGGGTGGTGACGAAAGATGGAGTGTACGCTGTAGAAACTACATTGGTTCCGCTAGTTGCAGTGTCTATGGGAGGAAGGTAAGGTACGCCAGGCTTGAGCCCACTTCCAATCCCGCCAGGACGGAAGACACCAGCGTTTTCTGATCCAGATGAGAAGGAATCAGTTTCCACGAAGTTCGATTGACTGGTCGACTTGAAGACTTCGTTGTTGAAGTTTCCAGCGTTGGAACCGAAACGGCTTGGTGTCGGTGCTGCAGTTGATCCAAAACCTGATACTGTTGACCCAAATTTGTTGCTGTTAAACGCGGAGCCTGATCCGAATTGGCTTCCGATGCCTGTGCTCGAGCTTCCTCTGTTGGCGTTAGCGTTAAAGGCTGTGTTGGTCTGGCCTGTTCCGAAACCAGCCTGGCCCGTGGTGCCAAAGCTGCTTTGGCTTCCTTTGCCTGAGCCTGATTGACTGAAGAGTCCCTGGCCACTGTTGCTAGATCCTTGGAAGGTGGCGGAACCGACTCCCAGGGAACCTTGGAGGTTGTTGTTACCAGCGAGAGAGGATGTTTCAATTCGGCAGCAGATTTCGGTCCTGGTGTTGCAGTATTGTTTCTGTGACAAAAGAAAGAGTTTGGTTAGGTTTTGGATCATCATCATCATCATCAGCCTATAGCAGTCCACTGCTGGACATAGGCCTCCATAGGCCTGGCCATAGGTTTTGGATATACAGGGTTAAATTAAATTAGCTCGCAAAACTCTAGACGATGGCTATCGAGATCTAAACATGATAAAATAAAAATAACAAATCCACATTCATACTCAAAACCTTCCTTACGACAGTTTCCTCATTCCTCCGCGTTGCGTTGCGCGTTGCGCCTGTATTATTTGTTATTTTATAGAATCAAGCATAATATGCAAATTGCCGTAACATCATTAAGACTTGCATTAAGATAATGCATTGTCTTTAATCAATGTTTCTCTAAACGGCAACCAAAACTATTTTATTGGCATTAACAAACGTCTAATCCATATTACCTTTAATTGAAAACGAATAAATGCGAAAGTAATTTTGTTTGTTTATTAGGCTTTCACGCTAAAATTACTGAAAAGATTTGGATGAAATTTAGCACATGGGCAGACCATGATCTGGAGAAGGAGATAGGCTACTTGTTATCCTGGGTTGCAGACGAAGTCGCAGGCAACAGCTAGATAAAAAATAATGCAAAAGTTTCTGTCTGTCTGTTACGTTTTCTCGAATATACCACGTATAAATCAAAATGAGAAGAAGATAATTTCCGACTTGATCGCGGGCGAAGGCAGTTGTATTTTTCATAAAATACGTTTTGCAATGCGTGACACGAAAGATGAGACTTGACACACCACGTGGTTTGACATGCGCAGTACACGATTTTAGGTATCTTTAGCGGTATGAGGTCTGAGTGCGGGACGGGACCGGACGTCATAGGGGTGGCGGAAAGAGCGTGGGAGGCGGGGTCAAGTCTCATCTTTCGTGGCACGCATTGTACTGTGATCGCTCTCGCAAATGTCGTGAGGAAAATTTTGAGTATGGATGTCGATGGCTATAAGAGTAGGGGAAGACCAAAGAAACGATGGATGGACTGTGTGAATGATAATATGGTTAGAAAGGGGGACTACTGAGATAACGACTGATAAAGAAGTATGGGAGAAAAAGACATGTTGCGGCACAAGAAATAAATTGCGACAAGGACAAAGAGAATGTTAATGACGTGTTACTGTGGTCAATATCAGAGTAAGTAATAAAAAAAAAAAAACATTTGCGAGTCAGACTCGCGCAACGAGGCTTCTGTACAAATCTGTACAGTACCCGGCGATAAATATTGCACATCGACCTTTGGAAAGAGACAATCGGCTAATTTCGGCTTCGTAGAGCGTTATCTCTGTCGCACGAAATACAAACAGTCCGGTATCTATTAGGAGCTGTTAAAACAATTACGATTTGCTTCTTTTGATAATTATTTTTATTCTTTGTATAAAATGGTTTTGTCTAAAAAGGTCGGTGTGCAATATTTATCGCCGGGTACTGTAGGTGTGTTAATAGTGTACCACGGTTTTTTTTTAAATGTAACTACATATTACGGTTTTCGAACTTTTTCCTTTACTTCCGCTACATGATCTTGCTTCTTGCCAAATTTCATGATTCTAGGTCAACGGAAAGTACCCTATACATTTTGATTCCTTTGAGAGTGTCGACATATACGTTTTTTGCGGCATAAACGGCGGTATCTTTTTTTTACGTTAACTTAGAAGTTTGATTTTTACACAGCTTCAAGGGGCTGCTGTAGACTTGTGTACATGGTTTTAATTTCAACTCGATACCTCCACGCTTTCCCGAGATAAAGGGTCTTTACAGACAGGCGGACAATAAAGTGATTCTATAAGGGTTCCATTTTTTCCTTTTGAGCTATGGAACCCTAAAAAAGAGATAAACTACAATAGTGAGTTTGATACAGAACCATTACTGCACGATTCGCACTTGGCCATTTTTTTAATTCAACCCTTTTACCGATAAATTGGAGTAGGTAACGTATGTTTTTATGACGAAAATCAGAAGACCAATTCCCGCGCGTAATCGAAAACGTTCAAAATGTAGTTGCAATTAATTTTTGACATGATTGTCTCCGAGATGAGCTCGGCGACAATCATGTCAAAAATCACAAATGTGGGGAAATTAGAGGTATTTTTTACAGACTGAGGATCAGACTGTGGACGCTCTTAGAGTTACGAGAATTGCACCTCTGAAATCCACACAGACGAAGCCACGGCTAAGCACTACTATAAAATTAAACTACAGAGCATACGGTACTTGATTAAATATTGCAACACGTACCGCTTAGTGTAACTTTAACTGCAAATCGTAAACTATACAAATGGCGACAAAGCTCGAAGATGGATAATTGTTAGTACTGAGGCTTGGTTCCGTAAATGGTCTGTCTTTTATAAATGGTATGTCTCATAAATGTCACACGCATACTGTCAATTTAAATTTATTTTGCGAAAGTTATGGTTAGTTTACACAGGACGAAAAATTTGGCAACTGTCATTCGCTTTAGATTGTTGACGGCAACTTTAAATGTTGCTTTAAAGTAACAATCGTGCGTTGCCTTTTCCCAACTATGTTGTGGTCAAGTTCCAGTCTAACCAGATGCAGCTGAATACCAGTATTTTACATGGAGCGACTGCCAACCTGACCTCTACAACGCAGTTACTAGATAACACGAAAACCCCAATAAGACTGTTTGCCTTTGCAGGCTTCTGACAACTCCAACAGAAAAAGCATGTTGCCTTAGAATTGATGACCGTTGGGGTAGACGTGTTCTTGAGTGGAGACCCCGAATCGGCAAACGTGAGGTAGGACGCCCTCAGGCCAGATGGAGCGACAATCTACGCAGGGTAGCTGGTAGCAACTGGATGCGAGTTGCCGAGAACCGAGCTAAATGGCGTGTAATTGGTGAGGCTTATGTCCAGCAGTGAACTCTTATAGGCTGGTGATGATGACAGCCCGTAACGACTGTCAAAGATCTACGAGTATCGCCCGATAATTGCTATTGTGTAACCAGCCTAAGTTTCGCCATTTATAAAGATGCCTTTTATACATCACCGAATGTCAATTTATTTGCGACACTGCCATAATGACATTATGTCACAATCTTTTGTGTAGTCTTCTTTACAAATACTTTCTTTACACGTAGGTGGTGATTGCAAGACGTATAATATATCAATATAATTGCCTTGGTATTTAAAAAGTTTCTATTGCATAGTAGTAAACTTAGAGTTCTTTGTAAAGGAGCTTGTCTGGTAATCTATAGCCAAGTTTGACAAGATTCACTTTTATCGAAATCAACCTTTGATTACCGACCTTCAGAAAGTTTGATACACTTAACTAAGTGCTGATTTTTCAATCGACGGATAATTTTTAGTCGTGGGATAAAATTGACGTATAGTCACCCATCCACAGCCCTGATTTCTTACTTCGAAACGACGTCAACTCCTTATACATCTGCTGGTTACACACGCAGCCGCGCCGGTTGCGAGTACTACGCACCTGTACTTTCTGAAGGATATTACCAATACTATATTTTACTTAGCTAATGAAATTGAAATATTAAGATGTTATTTACCCAGTAGTCTTGAGGTAATGTTAAGTCCATTTGATAATTACATATCAAAGTTAAAACCATTTAATAAGACAACGTTACAAGTATATTAAATTACAGTTACTTTATGTTAGTATTGAAGTAAACGGAATCTTATAAGGTACTATTAAAATATTTGCTTAAATGTTAATTGTAGGATGTTTAAGTATGTATTTCCATTGGGAAATTCCCAGTAGTCGCCCGGATTCTTATGTGCTTAGTACCTGAATTGAAATAGGCTTGTCCTTTGTACTATTATAGGACATACCTATAACTCAATCTACTGAGCCTTTTCCCAACTATATTGGGGTCGGATTCCAGTCTAAATGGATGCAGCTTTGGACCAGTGTGTTTCATAGAGAGACTGCCTATTTGACCTCCACAACCCAGTTACTGGGTAAGACAATACCCCTTAGTAAGAGTGGTTGTCAGACTTTCGGGCTTCTGACTACCCGTAACGACTGTCAAAGATCCACGAATGACAGCCGAGATCAATTGCTTAACGTGCTTTTCGAAGCACGGAGGAGTCTCGGCATGTTATGGATGGTCACCTATTCACAAACTGACTGCCGCAAGCGTAAACATTTATTTTTTAAATGTCGTAGCATCATGCTGAGATAGGAGCCTTTTGGCCTCGTATAGGACTTTCTGTTTCATTTTCCTTTTGTTACTTTTTTTATATATATAACCTGGTTTTTTATTTTGCTGTGTTTAGTTTAGTTTGTGATCTTCCTGTACGAGTCGCTATAAATACTTTTTCTTTTCTTTCTTTCTTTCTTTTCTTTCTTTCTAAGCTTGGATCGACTTGTGCGGCATTTAGCCATGTGGCTAGTGGCTCACGAGAATAACATTTCCATAATATCTCCACTGCTGGGATACAGACCTTCTCTCTGTGAGAGGAGCCGTAATCCACCACGCAGTCTCTTTGTGGGTTGCTTCTCAAGATTCATACAGTACCCGGCGATAAATATTGCACATCGACCTTTACCTTTTTTATATATCATACAAAGAATAAAAATAATTATCAAAAGAAGCAAATCATAATTGTTTTAACAGCTCCTAATAGATACTGGACTGTTTGTATTTCGTGCGACAGAGATAACGCTCTACGAAGCCGAAATTAGCCGATTGTCTCTTTCCAAAGGTCGATGTGCAATATTTATCGCCGGGTACTGTAACTCCTCGATTCGATTCTTAAATACCTGGTTGGTCTAGCGGATGCAAGGGTTACTGGTGAGCATGATGTCCTGGGTTGGATTCCCAGATCGTTCAAACTGTTATTGGACAAAACTGGCGAAATGTGGACGCACGTGTAAAACGTTCACCTCTGATTACCCATTCGGAGATTAAAGGCGTGTTATGTTATTCTGAACAAAAACTCAGAACGTGGAATATCATCTTCGCGTATAATACTTGTTATTGATGTTAATTACAGAAAAAAACGTATAGAAAAACTATTAGGATGCGTTCAACAATGGGACAATGGGTCGCACGCTGTAAAAACTTAATTAGACCACAGACAAACTGCGTTATTTCCTTGGAATAACGTCATGAAGAAAAAAAATACTGATATCCGGAAACGTTACGTTAACGTTGCTAATTATCATAGTCTTACACTCGGTTTGTGAAAGATTAATTCATCGTCTGCCTAGCCTTTTCGCAACTATGTCCGGGTCGGCTTCTAGTCTAACCGGATGCAGCTGAATAGGTACCAATACAAATAACCTGACATACCATCACGTTTGTTCTCACATATCGAAGCAATATGAACAATGTACCCAGGATTTTGTACATTATCTTGATTTAAAAGAGTGTCCTTGGAGTTTCTTACAGTTTGGTATAGACAATCTTTTATCTTTCTCACTAACTGACCGACTGAAACTCTTGGTCCGTGGGGTCCGAGTGCTCATGGTCTTTTTAAAGAAATTTCTAAACGGCTAGTTGCCACTTCCCATGACCCAAAGGCTGGCTTTTACTTTGGACAGAGGCTAAGCATTGCCATACAACGTGGTAATGCCGCCAGTCTCTTGGGTACATTACCAGTCGACAGCGATGCGGATGAATTTTTCGACGCAATTTTTTAGTTTCTCTATAGTTTTAGTTAAGTTAGAATCTAATTGTGTTATTTTTATTAATATAGAAACAGTTTTTGTTGGATTAGTGAAGAATGGTATTTTATGTACAGACGCCAGCACATCAAGCTATCCGAAACTGTCAAATTTTCTCTATCAACTTTGATCCTTATTTTTTAGCGATAAAGTTGAAAATCTATTAAAGAAATTTGATAGATGGTAGTAGCTTGATGTGCTGGCGTTTGTACCTATGTATTTCTCGAAGAGGTAGGTAAAGAATTTAGTACAGCCACATTTAACCAACATTTAAGCCGATTTAATAGGGGCGAGGTTGCCATTAGTTGCCTAGAGGTTTTCAATGTTTTATTTGGTTATATTTGCAAGTGCGATCTGACATTTAGCTATTAAATATAATTTAATGTTTCGTATTTCTTTTCTTTTCTAAATGATAATTACATTGCATGTGTAAAAGCAAGTTCTTCTAACTGAGCAGACAGCTGTGCTGCTGGGGAGTTTGTTGCGCCACTTCTTCTCCCCAGCGAAAGCACTAGGAAGTGGTGAAAGTCGGTCGTTTTGGGGGACTGGCTTATGTAATTTTGACGTTTAAAAAGTGCTGAATAATAACGTACAATGCGTGCCACGTAAGAAGAGACTTGACCCCGCCTCCCCCGCTCTTTCCGCCGCCCCTATGACGTCCGGTCCCGTCCCGCACTCAGACCTCATACCGCTAAAGATACCTAAAATCGTGTTCTGCGCATGTCAGACCACGTGGTGTGTCAGTCAAGTCTCTTCTTACGTGGCACGCATTGTACATATTTTGAATCAATAAGTTTCGATTAACCGAGCACAAACGCAGACTCTTGGCTAGTTTTTTTTCTCGTAAATATAGGTATTTAGATAATGGCGAAGGCGTCTTTAAAAAAATAGTGAAGTTGGATAAAAAATAAACGCGAATATTTGACTGCGGTTGACGAAATTGGTCTGATAGTTAGCATTGCGTAACATGACACACGCTCCGCTTACTCGGGTAAGCATTTCAATTTGTTGACGCACTGTTTCATCAAATATTTGCATTTCATTAGTCTTGTGGTTATCGTTTTGCAATTAATTTTATTTGTAGGTGATCCTATTAACACTCATGATGGCTCATTGGTTAAGTCCTTTTTGTCTTTTGAGGCAATATCTTACTTACTTACTTTTTTTTATAAACGTTGCTCCACACTAGGAATTTACTCCTGTATAATGGGTGCGTTTACAAACAAAAAAAAATCACCGTATTGAACAGTATCATTATCAATACTCAATACTTTTATTGCAAAGAAAATCTTGAATTAAGTTTTCGTCCGCATAAAATTTTCTATGTGGCAACACCATTCTTACTTCAAGCCCTTACAAAATTATCCTAAAAATAGAATAGAAATGTCTAAACGTCAAAAGGGCAACAACACTTTATCCGACTGCAAAAGGTCAAAGTTGCGTTATGCTTTGACAGCTAGCTGACCTAACTTCTAGAACGGTGCAAACGCAATAGGTAACTTAGATACATATGATCTTTATCTTGACATATAAACTTGGGTTATAAATTGACAGCTCAGTCTTTAAGGGAAAATGTCGAAGGGTGTGAAGCCAGTTTTAGTTTTAATTAAGGTGATTGCTTCGTTGGTTTCGTGGATGTGCTTGTGGTTAAAATAACAGCCGCACGGGTATATCTTTAAGGTTAAGCAACGTTTGCCGAGGTCAGTTCGTGGATGGGTGACTATCCGTAGCATACCGACAGCCTGACGTGCCTCGGAAAGCACTTTAAATAGTTGTCCCCAGTTGTCATTCATTCATTCATTCATTTGACAGTCGTTACGGTTAGACGAGTCGTCGAGTTCTTGAGTGGAGACCGCGACTCGGCAAACGTAGTGTAGGACGCCCTCCGGCCAGGTGGGATGACGATCTGCGAAAGACTGTAGGCAGATGCTGGATGCGTCAAGCTGAAGACAGGGCGCTATGGCGCTCATTAGGGGAGGCCTATGTCCAGCAGTGGACTGCTATAGGCTGATGATGATGATGATAACGGTTAGACGAAGCCTGAAAGTCTGACAACCAGTCTTGCCAAGGGGTATCATGTTTCCCAGTAACTGGGTTGTGGAAGTCAGATAGGCAGTCGCTGTAGCAGTCACGCAGTTGTTCAAGTTTTCACTTCTGTCGGCACTCCCGGAGTGCCACTGTTTTTTTTTTATTGTTTGCTTGTTACACGCTAAAACGACTGAACGAATTTGAATGAAATTTGGCACATGCTTAGACCATGACCTGGATTAAGACATAGGATACTTTTTGCCCGATATTGTTACGGGATCGAGTCATGCGGGTGAAACCGCGAGACGTAGCTAGTAATATTGGTAACTAAGAACTTAATGTTTACATGACCTCTTCTTAACGTACATAAATCATTAAGTCTTGCATATTTTGACGCCGATAATTTATCATAGCGTATTTAAACGGTAGGATCCTATTATATGTGTGTTCTCGTAATATAATAATTATTGCTATTAGATACTTAATAGTGCTTTGATAATAATAATATTTAAAAGCATCTCGTTACTTTGGAGACGTACCTCAATTTGGTTGGGAAAATGTTAAGTTTTTATAAGATGTAATGTATGTTTAATAGTCTCCTGGATGGGAGGGGACCTGTGGTTAAATAATAATAGCCGCACTGGTCGATCGATCAGGTTAAGCTACGCTTGCCACGGTTGGTCGGTGGATGGGTGACCATCTTTACATACCGTGACCCCTCCGTGCCTCAAGCCAAGCCATCGGTCCCGGCTGTCATTCGTGGATCTTTGACAATCGTTACGGGTCGTCAGAAGCCCGAAAGTCTGACAAGCAGTCTTATCAAGGGGTATCGTATTACTCAGTAACTGGGTTGCGGAGGTCAGATAGGCAGTCGCTCCATGTAAAAAACTGGTATTCAGCTGCATCTGGTTAGACTGGAAGCCGACCCCAACATAGTTGGGAAAATGATGTATGTATGATAGTTATTAAAAAGAAAATCGATCTAAATAAATCGATTTTTTAGGAGAAATCTCCAGGTATCATAAAAGATCATTATCATCTGTTTAGTCTTTTTCCAACTATGTTAGGGTCCATAGGGTTGGCTTACGTTCTAGCCGGATGAAATTTAATACCAGTATTTCACATGGAGCGACTGTCCATCTGACCTCCACAACCCAGTTACTGGGTAACACAAACCAGTCTTACAGTACCCGACGATAAATATTGCACATCGACCTATTCGATCCTATCGATTTTATACAAAGAATAAAAATAATTATCAAAAGAATCAAATCATAATTCTTTTAACAGCTCCTAATAGATACCGGACTGTTTGTATTTCGTGCGACAGAGATAACCCTCTATGAAGCCGAAATTAGCCGATTGTCTCTTTCCAAAGGTCGATGTGCAATATTTATCGCCGCGTACTGTACCAAAGGGTATGCCCCTTGGTAAGACTGGTTGTCAGACTTTTGGGCTTCTGGTAAAGACTGTCAAAGATCTACAAATGACAGCCGCGACCAACGGTTTAACGTGCTTTCTGAGACACTGAGGGGTCTTAATATGTAATGTATGGTCACCCATCTCCATGGCGACGCGGACGGTAGCTTAACTTGATCAATTGACCGGCGGTGCAGCTGTTAGCCACGAGCCCCTCCCATACTATTAGTAGATCATACTATTTCGAAATATCATCTATGTCTATCCAAAACACGATAATATTCGATATTGTAATAAGTGAACTACCATTTATCATTCCGTCGTGTACTGTCAAGAAGACAAGTGTAGACATGTACCGAGGTACCGGCGCTTGCGCAAGCTGTTTGTTTATTTCGTAAGTACAAGTCTAAAATATGGGTATGTTATGACCTTTTTCCTGACCTGTGTGACTTGTGGTAGTTGGCTCGCTCCCTTTTACTCCATCATCTGCCTGCCTTTTCCCAACTATGTTGGGGTCGGCTTCCAGTCTAAGGCCCCGTTCCCACAATGTCGTGACGACAGATTATCGTGTCGTTTAAAGCGTCGTGGCTTGTGTAGGTATTTAAATGGAGGTGTTCACTATAGGACTACACGATTTACTATCGTCCACGACTTTTTTTGCAGTCAATGGATGGAATTTTCAAGTCAATGGGAACGGCTAGCACGACAGTCGTAAAACGATAAAAAAAGTCACGACTTATGGTGACGACAAATCATGTGTCGTTATTGCCTCTATGCACTATGCAATTGCACCCTAGGACAACCCCCGGTTGGTGCAGGACTATTGCAGAACATGGGAACAAAATATGTTGGGCTGTGGGTTTGGGTTAGCTGTAGTGGATCGGTAACCTTGAACTATGGACTATGTCCCCTGCCTGACCAATAATAATATAATATTCACAGATAAAATGGCAGGGGGTGACTTGCACACTCAATAATGGACCCCCGAAAACGATCGCTAGCACATAGTGTCGTAGCGACAAGGGGGCAACATGTCCTGAGGTGCTTATGAGGAGTGATATTCCACGGCTATCAGGACAATCCATAATAATACTATCCATACTAATATTATAAATCCGAAAGTAACTCTGTCTGTATGTTACCTATTCACGCCTAAACCATTGAACGGATTTCAATAAAATTTGGCAGAGAGATAGATTGTACCCCGGGGAAGGACATGGGATAGTTTTTATCCCGATATTCCTACGGAATCAACACTTATGCGGGTGAAACCGCGGGGCGCTGCTAGTTTATTATAAAGTTTCAAATTCTATCTATTTTATAAAGTTACAATTCGTAGGGAAAGTATAACGTTTCATTATTCCTAGTAATATAAATGATGGCTATTGATGTCCTATTTGTTGATACTATAGTAATTAACTATACAGTCACCAGGAAATTTGATAAACATATAATAATTGTAAGCTTATAATCGTTTAAGTATCTATAAAAAATCGGAAGCAGAAAATGTTCACATACCAAGACTCATTCAACACAAAAAAAAAACCTATTAAAAACGAAATAAATTCATCAATCACTTTTGCCATTAACTGTACATAAAAACCATAGCCTATGACACAATAACTGTTAACACCATAGATATAGAAATACCTAGATAACGCAAGTATCACGAAATGTATAAAAACTAAGCGTGCCATTTTTTTAACTGCCTACAATGACGTCACAAGCTCGCGCTCTCGCTTACCCAGCCAGCAGTACACACAGGACTGAGCGCGAAAGTGGCAGCTTACGATTTTTGAACGTAAGCTGGTGCGATTTTTGGCACGCGAAGTAGTTGTTCTTGCGTTATCTATCTATATCTGTGGTTAACACCCATACATATTATGTATGAGAAGTGTATGTATTTATGTATATACGTTATAGTTTTTGCCCGCGGCTTTGTTCGCGTGGAAGTCGTAAGATACATAATACAGTGCGTCAGGAACATCGACGCAACCTGTTCTCATAGATTCAGTACATGATGAACCCCCTTTTTTTGTGGTCGGGAAATTAATCAAATGACTTCTCCCGCTCTGGTCAGAGCTGGAGGGCGTGCCAGACTTTTACGAACATTTTAAAACAAAAAATAGCCAAATCGGTCCAGCCGTTCTCAAGTCAGGTGAGTACTAACGAACAACATTTAATGTTTATTTATTAAACATGTATTTATGTATAGATGCAGCACAAACAAGATTTACATCGCCAGAGGCACTATTTGATTGTTTCCATTCAAGATAATGTTATAACCTTATTGTTTTGAAGTAGCTTTGAGGCGTGGTTGTATTCTGAATAATTATACTCGTCAAAATATTGTGTAGTATGCTTGTAATATGCTCGTGCCATCTCTATATAAGAAAAGGCGTTTGTTTCGCAGTGGGTTTATAATATACTGGTATTATTATTGCTTGTAAATGTTGTGTTTGTAGAATGATTAAAAAACTTCCATTACTGACCCGTTTCAATAAATCTTTCTGTATGAAAGATTTTTTATATTTACTCAAATATTTAAAGACCTGTGACATCTACCAATCCGCACTGGCCCGCGTGGTGGATTATGGCCCAGTCCCTCTCACCAAGAGGAGGCCTGTGTCCAAGCAGTGGAATTATAGGCTTATTATGATTTTTTTTTTTTGACTAGCGTTTCGCCAATGGTTCACAAGGATGAAAAAAAATTACTGATGTGGCGACATGCCAGAACATCGTAAGTATTTAAACCCTGGCTGGAGGCCTTCATTTATTGAGATACTCATAGGCAACCTGCGAGATACCATTTATAAAAATAAGAAAAAATCAAAACATCAACTATTCAATGCTAAATCTAAGTTAAATATTAATGTAGGCATTGGTAGCATATAAAAAAAATCCCTGACTCATTCCCTAAAAGAAGCAGGTACCCGTGTTCTTCACCAAAATCAGTTCAGTAGTTTAGCCAAAAAAAAACGTATCAAACTGACAGAATCACTTTCGCCTTCATCATAATTGGGGTCCATTTTTTACATTTTGTTTTGTAATCAACCATTACGTCAATTATGTCAAATCAAGCAACATCAATCATATCATAATACAACGTGGGTTTATGTGATGTCAGCGAGTTGCGTGGGAGTTTATGAGTCATTAACTAAAGTTTGTTGAAGCAGGTTGATGGATAGGTGATCTCAGGTCATTTTAGAAGCTCTAAAAAGGAATCTGAATAATTTCTTAATAAAATAAAAGGGTTTTATAAGGTTAATGTGAAATTAATAACAAAAGTTCTTTAATTATAGATATTAAAACAATACACAGGTGATTCCCGAAGGGACTCAGGTGTGTATAGATCATTGGTGTTACCCAGTAACTGCGTTGTGCAGGTCAGATTGGCAGTAAAAGACTGGTATTCAGTTGCATCGGGTTAGACTGGAAACCGACCGCAACACAGTTGGGAAAAGGCTAGGCAGAAGATGTGGTAGTAAAATTTCACCTTGAGTGGAGTTCCACATAGGTACTGGGAGAGTCTATATTATACTTGTACTGCTTTCAGTGAGATTTTTACAGAATATATCGGTAGGTGACGACAGTACGATGCTTGGTCATTGATATGTTTTTAACTTTATGATGTCTAAACTCTGCTTATTCTTTTAAGCTGTTTACCGTGAACATACACATAATATCCTCAGCCAGGCAGGTCATCAGGTTTAGTACTTGTGTCGCAATAGGTAGGTGCCTACATACGTCTCGACGACGCCGAACTAAAGGACATCGAGATAGAAGAGCGTCAGCAAAAGTGTCGGGCTTAAAGTATTGTATGTTTTGACATTTTGTTAGACGCCTGCTGTGAGAATGGTTTATGGAGTTTGTTTGAAATGTTATTGTGAATTATTAGTGATCTTTGAGGGTTGACAATGCGAATTTTATAACAGAAATTAATCATTGTCTGCCGAGTCTTTGTGGGGTCGGCTTCCAGTCTAACCGTATGCAGCTGAATACCAGTATTTTACATGGAGCTGTTTCAGATAGGCAGTCCTATCTAAAACATGAGATAATCGTCTAGTGGCAACCTCTGATCTTTTTATATCTCCTATCTGCGGATAATGCAGTGGATTGCAACATTACTACCTTAAGTTTTGTTAACCTTATATACAGACGCCAGCACATCAAGTTACTACAATCTGTCAGATTTCTTTAATAGATTTTCAACTTTATCACTCAAGCATAAGGTTCAAAGTTGATTGCGAAAATTTGACAGTTTCGGGTAGGTTGATGTGCTGGCGTCCGTACTACATATTTTGTAGTTGTTTATTATCCCTTAATAAATAAAATAAATAAGTAGCTTGGACCCTGTTCCCGATACCGGTGGGCTACTATTTTTTATATTTTTAAATGTTTTTATATTTCTTTTTATATTAATATTTAAAAAGAAAATTTATATGTATTTAAGTTAATAAATAAATAAACATACTTTTCTATTGAAGTATCGGAAAAAAAGCAAAGTTTTTTTTATTTTATTTTAGAGCCACCAGTAATCTATTTCATACAAAAAATACTATACTGTACTAATCAAATAAAAATGTATGGAACAGTTGATTTTTTTTTTTCATTATTTCATAGTTGCTCTGTGATCAAAGTTTTAAAAATACATAAGGTGGTTCCTACTTTCACTCCCAGAAAGTCATTTAAAAGTTACTTAGTATACATAAGGAAACTATTGTGGGCTTCTATTTTCTAGGTATGAGGGTTAAAATCGTACTAATAAATAAATATATGCCCATAATTATAAATAACGTTCTACGACGGTTTTTTATGGAATACTTACTCGAACAAAGACAGGAAAATGCCCCATATATAAGCAGAGTATAAAGTTTATCTATGTATATCTGTGAAGCAGTCTAAAAACCAGAAAAACCACATCATTATTTCTACCACACCCAAACTTTAACTTAGAATGAGATCCCAAACTATTTTGCAAATGCTACTTGCCTTGTTTCGCTAGATGGACATCAAAATGTTATCTTTACAATTGCTCAAGTACTTGCGCTCAAACGTGTTAGCTTTTTAAGCTGACCGTAATTTAGGCACACATGTTAAGGCCTTACATTGTCTTGGTAAACTAGTCGGTTTTTCATTAGGAAATTGGGCATAGGTTGGTTGGGTGGTTGGTTGGTTGGTTGGTTGGGTTGGTTGGTAGTTTGGTTGGTTGGGTTGGTTGGTTGGTTTGTTTGGGCATTGGGCATTGGCCATATTATCACGCCTGTATTTCACGAAGGGTTGGGCAGAGGAGTACACAACACATGAGAGCAGTGGTGGCCCCGATTTAAGAGTTGTAGGTCGTGAGTTCTAACCCAGACAGGCGTTTTACTTTGTGTAAATAATTTCATTACTACTGCTCTCAAAAAGTGCATGGGTGACCATCTTTACGTACCGAGACCTCTCCGTGTCTCGGAAAGCACGTTATGCGGTTGGTCGCGGCTGTCATTCGTGGATCTTTGACAGTCGTTACGGGTAGTCAGAAAACCGAAAGTCTGATAACCAGTTTTACCAAGTGGTATCGTATTACCCAGTAACTGGGTTGTGGAGGTCAGATGGGCAGTCGCTCCTTGTAAAATACTGGTATTCAGCTACATCCGGTTAGACTGGAAGCTGACCCCAACAGTTAAGAAAAGGCTAGCCTCTGACTACCCCTAACGACTGTCAAAAATCCACGAATGTCAGCCGGGACCAACGGCTTAACGTGCTCTCTAAGGCACGGAAGGGTCTCGGTATCTAAAGATGGTCACCCACCCACAGACCAACCGCAGCAAGCGTAGCTTAACCTGATCGATCGACCTGTGCGGCTGTTATTATTTAGCCGATCATTTTCCTAATTCTCAGCCTATTTGAATAAATAACATCAGATTTTGAATGTTACCTAAGTAGTTAAAGTTTGTATGCAAAAGAAGTAACAGGAAACAGTGAGTTTCTAATCTACAGACTTGCTCTAAGACAGACTATTATTAATTATCAAGCATCAAGGCTCCTACAAACACCCGCGACACGCGAATTATCGCGCGCGACACAAAGGCACCGCAAGTCGCGCAACGGGCGGTCCGTTGCGCGACTTGCGGTGCCTTTGTGTCGCGTGTCGTGTCGCGCCTGTTTGAAAGAGCCTTCAAGCTATCCTTATTATTATTACTATTTAATATTGAAGACCTCCTTGTCCTTGTTTTAATACGATTTCTTAAGGGGCTTACAGGACCTTAACGCAAAAAACGCAAGTTTTAGAAGCAACAAAAGTATCTGATAGACTACAGTAAACAGAATAAGAAAAACATATGATATTCTTCAGGATATATGCTAGGTAGATAGTGTGTTGAAAACATAATACAACTAATTTGATATGATAGAAAAAAATCATTAAGATACCTCTTAAAACTTTCTTTTTACAATAAAAACCATACTAATATACGTACTGATTTTTTATCAGATTATTCTACAAGCAACATACTAAAATACTAGTAGACTTTTTGTAATTAAATAATTGCTTCATATTTTGCGATAAATTACCAGCGTTGTGTCGTCGCGCTTCTCTTTCTTTTCTATGTAGTCCGACAGTGAACGCGTTTTAGGTCATATAAGCCCCTTAAAGATAATAATTGCAAGGTATTTTATAATAATGTATCGATTTCGGATATGTGGTTATAAGGTCCTAGGATCGACCCTTGGGTCATGAAGATTGATTAGATTACAAAAAATCTGCGATAGTAATTAATACATAGTAACGAATGAATGAATGAATGCTTTATGAATGAATGAATGCTTTATTTACCATTGCGAAAATCAATAGAGATAAACACACCCATATTTCGCCCAGTGAGGGTTTTCTGAAATGACGTTCGCTAGGTGGCAGCACTGACACGTCAGGTCCAGGCATCTGTCAAAGATCCTATATTTTCTTTAGTCATGACTGAATGATGAACGAATGAATGAATCGAATGATGAACGTCATCATATATTTTATATTGGAAGACCTCTTGTCACAGTGGTGCCAACTGGTGTCGTACATTTTCACGAAAACCCTCTTGCCATCATTCTGGCACAAATCCAGACTACTGACTGTTACTACGACATTCCTAAAAGACCATAAAAAACTCAAATACACTTGCCTGAACTAGGAATTGAACCTAGGACAATAGATTTTTAGCCCGACTTGATATTTGAACTCAAACATATACATGGCATGATATTTCACATGGAGCGACTGCCTATCTGACTTTCACAACCCAGTTACTGGGTAACACGATACTTAAGACTGGCTGATTTCTGACTACCCGTAACGACTGTCAAAAATCTACGAATGACAGACGGTACCAACTGTTTAACGTGATTTCTGAGGCACGGAAGCGTCTCGGTGTATAATTGATGGTCCCATCCATGAATCAACCTCGGCAATTATTGTTTCACCTCGAAGATCGACCCGTGCTGGTATCTAGCCACAAGCCTCAAATGTGTACAATGACAAATTATTTCCTTAATTTCATAACTTTTCGACCACACCTAAAATGCCTTCAAAGCCAGTTTCAATTAATTAATTTACAATCTTAACAATTATCACTAATTTATTGTTGTTAGTCAACAAAATTCTTGTCACAATGAATCCATCAGTTCTATAGATAGATAGACAGACAAACAAATATTAATAAAACATGATTTCTGATTGGGAGGATCCGGGTTCGTTTTTCGGTTGTGGCATTTTAATTTAGACCTTGACATTTCGCGGGGTTTGTCATATAAGATGCGTAGATTTTATTATATGATAATTTATTCTTTTACGCATCTTTAGACCGCGGTTTAGTGGTTATAAGGGCGACTGCTGAGCGAGGCTGCTAGGTTTGACTCCGTCCTTCTGTGAGACCGTGATGGTCAAGAAGGAGGCTGCCGAGCGGGATCGGGAGAGGGCTGATCCTGCTCGGAGAAGGAGGCGTAGGGGTGGCAACCGCCTTGGCGCCTGATACGCCGAACCCGCTTACCAATAAGGTAGGTGGACCTTTGGGGTCGCGGGCGCACAGAGTGGGGACTCCGTCCGCCCACCAAGTGACCCCAGGGAAGACGGTGGCACAGTGATCACGTGCTGCCGTGCATAGCGAGGCTCAGGGGAGGCCCCTTTACAGTCTCCCCAGGGATGTGCCTTACAGGCGTTGCACGGGGGGGTTCCGGAATTGGTCTTTTAAGAGGAACCGGGACCACCCCTATGTGCTGAAGGTGATCACCGGGGCGGTTTTAGTGAGGTAAAAATCCCACACTCCCCGACCTCCCTCCCCGGAGGTCGGGTGCCTTTTGAAGGTTTCCCCCCGACAACAAAGAAAAAAAAAAAAAAAAAAGGTTTGACTCCTAGCCTAGGTCAGGCAAATTGAATATAAGTTTTTAACCGACTTCAAAAAAGGAGAAGGTTATCAATTCGGATGTTTATATAATTATATATATTTTTTTACGTATGTTCGGGCATAACTCCCACATATTATATAGATGGATTTGAATTTTTTTTTTTGAACGAGGTTTTGTCCCATGTAAATTTCGTAAAGATCTGACGATGAGTTTCGGAGACAGACAACGGAACTCTTCAATAAATGCCAGCAAATCAACCGCGATTACTGCTATAGCTTAAGTATGCATTGTTTACGCAATCACACAACATATCATCACGCCTGTACCCTTTAAAGGGGTAGGCAGATGTGTTCAATAGCTTCCTGTCACTGATATTCACATAGCAAGTAGTGATAAATTCGACACCGACTTCCGAAATTAAAGTTATTTTTTACTTTGAAGTTTTTTTTTTTGAAGTCGGTTGTTTTTTTTTTTCTATCAGGAATTTCTCAGTAGCAACCCGAAGTTCGGATTCATGTCAGGTAATGGCAATAGGTTTGCCCGCTATTACATGGGACTTAGACGGAAATGTGGGTATATGTACGGACGCCAGCACATCAAGCTACTACAATCTGTCAAATTTCTTTAATAGATGTTCAACTTTATTGCAAAGGCATAAGGTTCAAAGTTGATTGAGAAAATTTGACAGTTTCGGGTAGCTTGATGTGCTGGCGTCTGTACTATCAATTAACCTGCCTACCCATTTCCAACTGTGTTGGAGTCGACTTCCAGTCTAACCGGATGCAGCTGAATACCAGTATCTTACATGGAGCGACCGCCTATCTGACCTCCACAACCCAGAACTATGGGACATCAATATAACTGCGAGAAGAAGTGGCGCAAAAAACTCCCCAGCAGCACAGCTGTCTGCTCATTTAGAAAAACTTTCTTCTACACAATACACCTCTGCCCACCCTTTTGAGGAAAATAGGCGTGGTGTTATGTTATTTGATGATTCAACTCATTAGTGCAATCTCTGTTCACATTATGACAACAAAGTTTAATATCGAAGACTTGACCTTAAGCCACTGTATCTAATTAAGGTCGAAGCATCAATACTGTTTTATTTTATTAAAAACTATTTGAAATTCTTCATATATCCTTGACAGGTAGGTATTGATTAATGATTTGCGAAGATGACGCTTGCGCACTGCAGGTGGTCGTTACTTAATTTGTGAGGTGTGTTTGTCGCGGTCAGTTTTGGGATGGGTGACCATTTTTTGCTATTTCCGTAGTTTTGGAAATGATTATCAAATGAATTTATAATAATACTTAGGTAATATGGCAGTGAGTTTTGGGAATGGTAATGAAATAATTATGTAGAATTTACTGTTTCCCAAATCCATACTAATCCTAACTAATATAATAAATGCGAAAGTAAGTTTCTTTGTTACCTTTTCACGCCTAAACCACTGAACCGATCATCCTGAAATTTTGCATATACGTTGTCAGGTGTACAGAAACGGACATAGGATACCTTGCATCTCGAAAAAAAGTGCTGTTCCCGAGGAAAACAACAGTAACGTTATTATGATAATAGATGGCGCCACGTCCCAGCCACCTTCTTCAGGTCGTCCGTCCATCTAGCTGGGGGGCGTCCCACACTACGCTTGCAGATACACGGTCTCCACTCCAGGACTCGTCTGCTCCACCGGCCATCGGTCCTTCGACAAACATGGCCAGCCCACTACCACTTCAGTTTGCTTACTCTGCTAGCTATGCCTATCATTACATTGGTCTTAAAAAACTACAGTCCTCATTTGTGTATGTTACTAAAAATAGCACAAATCTTGAATAAAAAACAGCTTCACATTTTTTTAATCAACTGGTCTTATTAATCATTTAAAACATCGCATTTAAAACATCCAGTCTCCGGACACGGAAGTAATAATACACATGTAATCATTACGTAAAACAGAAGCTAACAGGTATAATAAATCACAATTTGAATCTAATAACTTTATCTAATCTAACTAAAAAGGCCCCGACTTAAGGCTCCTTCAAACAGGCGCGACACGACACGCGACACAAAGGCACCGCAAGTCGCGCAACGAGCGGTGCCTTTGTGTCGCGCGCGATAATATCGCGTGTCGCGCCTGTTTGTAGGAACCTTTACCGAGTTTGTAGGTCGTGAGTTCGAACCCATGCTGAACTCATACTCAGCAGTTGCACTTACGACCGCTAGACAAACGAGGCAGTGAAGAATGTGAAGATGTTATTTTTATAGAATACTAGCAGCGCCCCGCGGTTTCACCCGCACAAGTGTCGATCCCGAATATCGGGATAAAAACTATCCTATGTCCTTTTCCGGGACGCAAACTATCTCTATACCAAATTTCATCTAAATCGGTTCAGTGGTTTAAGCGTGAAGAGGTAACAGACAGACATACAGACACACTTTCGCATTTATAATATTAGTATGGATTTTTACTTTTTACATTAACTGTCCATCTCTATCCATTCCGGAGATCTTTCCGTGACAGACATACGTCGTCAGCTCTCTCGCTTGTCAACAAGATGAAATATTATCGATTGTTGTTTGACCAACAGACTAATTTCAACAGCTAACAGCATAATATGTGACAGCACATGGCAGAACAGTTATGTATTGATCAGAGATAGTAGTTATCACAAAAATATTATCACATTAATATTATAAAGGCGAAAGTTTGTGAGTGTGTGTATTTGTAGGTTTTTTACTTCTTCACGCTCAAACGGCTGGACCAATTTTGATAAAATTTTGTATGGAGGTAGCTGACACCCTGGAATAACATATAGGCTACTTTTAAAGAATAACTGTTTCATGAAATTATCATTCTTCGGACTTACGTGGTCTTAGAGAGTTGTGTTGATGACTTTAATGATTATAATTCTGTAAATACATGTTAGTTACGGCCGCGATTCATATATTAATCAACGTACAACTTAATACTGAGCAGCAAATTGCAAAAAACGTCAGAAAATTTGAATTTCGCGGGCTACCTTAGCGCTTTCCCCTTAAGAAGCCACGTCGCTTCTTTTCCGCCAGTTTTGGTGCCACGAGGTTTAAGCATGACGAAGTTAGTCAACAGTAACACAATATCAGTAACAATGGCTTTAATTTTGACAATTCAACAACATTTCCCAGTAATGGTTTAGCAATAACCTTCAAAATGATTCTGATTGAAATTAATAGTGTGTTACGAAATTAGGATGCTTGCTGTGTCGCATTTGCGTAATTACGAGAGGAAAAACACATAAAAATGTTTAAAAAATATCATAAAAGACTCACCTGTGTATTAGCCTGCGGAAGACCACCTCCATTGGTGTTCACGACTCCATTGTTGCACTGTGACTTATGAACACAGACGTATCCTTGTCCAGCACAGGTCTGCTGCAGATCTCCTCCAGAATTATCATGAGCATTAACGTTTCCAGTGCTCTGGAAGATATCATCTATGTTCTGTTGTGTCTGCTGCTGTTGGAAGTCATATTCGCTTTTCTGGGTGTTCTGGATACGGTTGACGTTAGCACCAGCAGGCGCAAAGGGTGCGGGAGAGGATCCAGTGAAGCCGGCACCTGAGTTGAATTTGCTGTTGGAGTTGAAGGCGTTAAACCCGGTTCCTTGGGTGCCTTGGGCACTGCCGAAAGCGTTTTGACTGCCTTGAGCGCTGCCGAAGGCGTTTTGACCGCCCTGAGCGCCGAAACCAGTGCCCTGGCCAGCTCCAAAACTACTCTGAGTACTTTGAGAGTTTGAACCGAAGGCGCTTTGTGAGCCACTACCAATTCCACCCTGTCCTCCAAATCCAGCACCACCGGCTGAGACACCACCGTTTAAGAACGGATTTCCCGAGATGTCAATCTCCTTTGTCGAAGAAGATTCGAATGATTGGGTTTTAGCGAAGTTTCCACCAGCACCATTGAATCCTGCACCACCAGCTCCATTGAATCCTGCGCCACCAGCGAGCTTAGAGAAATCACCATTCAAAAAAGGATTGGCACCCAAATCAACACCTCCAGCACCACCGTTGCTCGAGCTGGTAAAACTAGAAGAAGATTTGCTGAACTTCTCAAAAGAACCACCACTGCCAGCAGCGCCAGTTTTGAACGGAGAATTCTGGTTCATCCACCAGAACGGACCACCATTTGCTGCACCACCTTCGAACACGCTGTTCCCAGCCGCTTGGAACTGGAATTCGTTACCAATATCAGCATTGGCTGCTGCGTTGAAAGCTTGTAGGTTTCCGAATTTCTCGATGATTTTACCGTCTTTTACTTTAAGTCCAGCACAGCCCTTCTCTGAGGAGCATCCTTCGAAGGATTCCTGTGTGTGTACTTGAGCATTTGGTTGGGTCTTTAGTGCTGCTAAGAACTCTTTGGGTGATTTAAGATTAATGGTGTTGGAGCAGGCTGTGCAGCGTTCGGCTCTTGCCTGTGGCTCGCTGGCTTCTGCTTCAAGGACTGGCTCTTTGCTCTGAGCCAGTTCTTTCACATCTTCGATGTTTTCGGGGTGAGCGTTGGCCGCTAATACCAGTATGGCAACCACTATTGGAAATAGTGGCTTCATGGTTCTGTAACAAAAGAAAGGGGCTATTAGTAATCATGTAACGTAAACAGAATGTTTTGATGTGTTTGGTAATCGTTAAGTTAGGTTTAGCTTCAAGTTTAAATATTTTTATCGATTTCCATTGTGATTTTGACTTCAAACGTAATTATATAGCCAAAACCAAAAGAATACGAACCTACGATGTGTGTTGCTCAAAGAAAAAAATATATTTAAAAAAATAATATCTTTTTTATTTTTTAATCTCATAATACAAAAAAAAAAGATACTAGTACAGACGCCAGCACATCAAGTTACTACAATCTGTCAAATTTCTTTAACAGATTTTCAACTTTATCGCTAAAGCATAAGGTTCAAAGTTGATTGGGAAAATTTGACAGTTTCGGGTAGCTTGATGTGTTGGCGTCTGTACCTATCTACTAATACTTTGAAACTTTTTTAATCATTTATTAACGTTAATATCGTTTCTGACTGTGGATTATATTACGTAATTTCTTAAAAAAAACCAATTCCGTCATTAATCCAAATAAAAATAACAGATGATACAGTATAAGAAATCCCAGTCTAATAACTAGGGTAGCCACCGAATTAGCATATTATAAGTAGTACAGTTTATTACCGCGTCTACAAAACCCACTCATTTTGCAGTTAAGTCATGTCTCTCTAGTTTAAAACGCGGAAATACCTGCCTAACATATACAGGCTTGATTTTTGTTCGGCATCGATTTAAATGTGATTAAAAATTTAGCAGTGTAAATATCATTTGTTTTTGCTTAGCTGTGACCACAGTTTCACTCGCGTTGTCTATTTTATGTGCACATACATGTATCCGTTACAATAAGAATTACGAACTTATGTATTTCAATAAACCCTGTACTTATTTTTGTTGCTGACGATCCTTAAGGAATAAAAACAAAAGAAAAAGCGGATCAAACCGGAATGAGAAAGTTTATAGTGGATAAGACAGAGATTAAAACAGAAGACGAACAAGCAGCAAGCAGGCAACAAACAGGGGATCGAGGGGGTGGAGAGGGGTTCAGACCGGAATAACTCCTAAAAATCTAGCCAGAAAACATTCTATGTGACTTTAAATTTCTCTCAAGGGGTATAGTAATAATTACTATGAAACCAAAACATTAGTAGCTAAAATATGTCATCTCTGTCATCTCTGACCTAGACTAGAGTCAAGAGCAAACCCATTTAATTAAAAAAAAATGTATAGGTTTTAATTGGAAATTAGATTCCAGAAAACAGTTGATTTTCTTTTTCAAACACTTAAAGTTTAGATTGGTCTAATAGTAAAGGTTTTTACCCCTGAAATAATGCTGATAATAATTCCTATTTTTATCTTAATGAGAATATAATTAAGATTTAAAATAAACACGTAAGTCGGAATGTGGGCCAAAATAGCACAGAACTGGTGCCCGGAGACAGTGAGACGGGGTCGCGGCAGACCACGTAAATTATAGCGGGACGAGCTACATAGGTTCCGTCAATACTGGAAAGAGGTCGCGTGGGCTCGCGACAGTTGGAAGGAGTGAAGGAAGGCCTTCGCTCAAGAGTGAATCAGCGTAGGCAAGTAAAAAAAAAAGTCGGATTAGTTGTTCTCGATTAATTAGTGCGGTAATGGCTGACCAACAGTGTATGACGTAAAGGATGAGGAAGATCAATGTACTATTTTTTGCTGGTGTATTCTCGTTAAGAATAGGTTACCAATCTCTATAAAAAGGTGTCAAAAACGATACAGACTCCGCTATTATTACGTCAAGAATATTAGCAGGATCATTCTCTGAATATTTTAAACTTAAAGTCTAACTCAAAGCATTTATTTCAATTAAACCAGTTCGATCAATTAGTCAAAAAGTTGATAAATGATTTTATTTGTGTGAGTAGGTTTGTACAAACACTTTAACACGGCAGATGAGGTCGGCGTTTTCTATCTGACTAGTCCGAGAAGAAAGGCCAAAACCAACTCTGAGGTCACAGTCCCTTTTAAAATCCAGACTTAATAAGATTATGTAGATTTGTGGTCGAAGCTAGTTGCCCATTCCAAAACGTAGATCTCTATGGAGAAGAACGGGCAAGATATTCCATAGTGCCTTGCAGTTGATGTGAAAAATGTTAACACGAATTCAGCAAATAATTCTAGGCTTTTGTGTAAATTTTGGTCATCAGAAGCCCGAAAGTCGGACAACCAGTCTTACCAAGGGGTATCGTATTACCCAGTTACTGGGTTGTGGAGGTTAGATAGGTATTCGCTCTATGTAAAATACTGGTACAGATATTCTATTTCACGAAGTCCATTCGCCTTTGATTGTAGTAGTGACGTATCCCGACAAGCGCGCTCTCACAGCGGCTGCCCCTTGCTGCCGTCGCATGAGGCTATTTCCGCGAATGTGTACCGTTTTACTTCACCCATTGTTGAGTCTCTGTTGATCACAATGTGCATGTGCACGCTTGACAACATTCATAGCCAAACGGACTTCGTGACATAGAACATCTGTACTCAGTTGCATCTGGTTAGACTGGAAGCCGACACTAACATAGTTGGGAAAAGGCAAACAGATGATGATGAGCTGTTTCATAAAGAATGCTATCTTCGGAACTGATCCGCTTCCGAAAATTCTTTCTTTAATGGAAAGCTACCGTACAGTATCCGGCGATAAATATTGCACATCGACCTATTCGATCCTATCGATTTTATACAAAGAATAAAAATAATTATCACAAGAAGCAAATCATAATTGTTGCAACAGCTCCTAATAGATACCGGACTATTTGTATTTCGTGCGACAGAGATAACGCTCTACGAAGCCGAAATTAGCCGATTGTCTCTTTCCAAAGGTCGATGTGCAATACTTATCGCCGGGTACTGGATTGCTGAATGTCATATGATATGTTTTACGTTAAAACAACGAATTTTATGCAGACGAAGTCGTTGGTATAAACTAGTGCAATATATTTTAGAGTCATCGTTATCTCAGTGGTGGCCCAGTGATAACGGTCGCGAGTTGGAGGTCGTAGGTTCGAACCTTGGCAGATGCTTTGCATTGTGTAAATAATTTCATCACTCTCAAAACGGTGAAGGAAAACATTGTGAGGAAACCGGCATGCCCTAGAATCAAATATTCGAAGACATGTGACATCTACCAACCCGCACTGGGCCCGCGTGGTGGATTACAGCCCACTCCCTCCCACAGAGAGGAGGCCTGTATCCCAGCTGTGGGGACATAATCAGCTGATTGTGATATGATGTTATCTCTGAGAGAATGTCACTTTGTTTAAGCTATCAAAAGATTCCTAAATCCTGCGGGCAAAGGCGACCTTTTAATCAATATTAATATTTTGATAAGCGAAACAAGATAAGTTATGTTACAATGGGCTATCCAAAGTTCAAGGCCCGGATTTGAACTCTGATCTTTATACCTAATGACAATAGCTCTGATAGAAGACTTATTTCTTAGCTATTTTGACGATCGATAATATTATCGGTTACGTGTATCTTTTCAGGTAAATTAGGCGGTTGAATGTCGTGATTACAGAAACAATTAAAAGCCATTGTGTCTTGCGTGGATCTACGCTCTAAGAAGGGTTAATTAAAGAAGTTCTGGCAACTTTTTGAAGGTAAGTGATCATGGCACAGTTTGGGAAAAAGCTCAGGATAATAGTAATTAACATAGTGATCGTCTCGTCTTGAGGGGTACGTGGCTAAATAATAAGAACCGCACAGGTCGATCGATCAGGTTAAGCTACGCTTGCCGCGATTGGTCTGTGGATGGGTGACCATCTTTACATACCGAGACCCCTCCGTGTCTCGGAAAGCACGTTAAGCCGTTGGTCCCGGCTGTCATTCGTGGATCTTTGACAGTCGTTACGGGTCGTCAGAAGCCCGAAAGTCTGACAACCAGTCTTATCAAGGGGTATCACATTACCCAGTCACGGGATTGTGGGGGTCAGATAGGCAGTCGCTCCATGTAAAATGCTTGTACTCAGCTGCATCCAGTTAGACTGATTCTGTGCTTCTCGCATCCAACGGCTTCCTGCGGCCTACACAAGGTCGTAGGTCCACCTTGTGGGAGGCCTTCCAACGCTACGTCTTCCGGTACGCGGTCGCCACTCCAGAACCTTTCGGCCCCATCAGCCATCTATTCTGCGACCAATGTGCCCTGCCCACTGCCACTTAAGTTTGCAATTCTTCGGGCTATGTCGGTAACCTCGGTTCTCCTGCGGATCTCTTGATTTCTGATTCGATCACGCAAGAAAACTCCAAGCATAGACCTCGACCTTGGATAGACATTCAGCCTTCTAATAAGGCACATTGTGAGCGACCACGTTTCAATGCCATAGGTCATCACTGGCAATACGCATTGATCCAAGACTTTCGTCTTGAGACACCGCGGTATGTGGGACGAGAAGATATTGCGTAGCTTCCCGAACGCTGCCCAGCCGAGTCGGATTCGACGATTGACCGCTTGGCCTTTAAAATTCATAAACCTACGTGCCCAAAATGGATGGAACAGCAGTGCTATTCTGTAAAAATATCACCGTGAAAATTTAGGTGAAGTGAGCGTGGAGTGAGCTGTCAAACTGTGTGATGTCGCATAACCGTTCTCGGAAACGTCGATATACGACACCTTTCGGCCAAAAGTCCTCTTTCAGACAGGTCTGTAGATGTTGGGTTGGAACACGTACCACGAATGACTTAAAGTTGATGTTGTGGCGCGATTCCAACCTTTCGACCCTCTGAGTCCAGTTGGTCTTCACCTACTGTACGAATTCCTCAGTTGTCGTGGAGTGATGCAGACGCGAAAGTTACAGCTGCGTCGTAGGCACAGCAGGGCGCAGCAGCATTATATATTTCATAGTTGATTTATGATAGGTTAAAATATATAAAAAAATCGTAGAAACAGACAAAGCGTTTTTTTATTCTAATACTTATCAAAAACATTGATTTTTCTTTTAAATGTCAAGCTATTTATACTAAACCTTTGAAATTATCTCTAACACTACTTACGAGTATCATTCAAAAACAACTCTTAATTGTCAACACATAAGATGTAAATTACCTATATTTTTCTTTAACAAACTATGCTATTCAATTTCTAACCTTGCTTCCATGAAAATAAAGTTCTGTTTCACGTGTCTGGTAGTATAAATGGTATCTAATTAGGTATACAACCTTGGAATAAAACATAATAAAAATCAATAGGATTTGTTTGAGAATCAGGTGTTTTTCGGCGGAAATACAAAGTTTGTAGATAGTTAGCTTCGTACTGCGACTTTGTCCGCGTGAAATTAATTGTTCCCGCGCCCCACCCCATCGCATCGCATCGCCTGCCCGCGCTACTTCGATTAGCCTAGCCTTCCTCAAGAATTGAGCTATCAAATTAAAAATATTCTTTTCAAATTCGACTGGTAGTTCTAGACAAACAAACAAACGAACTCTTCAGCTTTTTAGGGTTCCATACCCAAAAGGTAAAAACGGGACCCTATTACTAAGAAGACTCCACTGTCCGTATGTCTGTCTGTCTGTCACCAGGCTGTATGTCATGAACCGTGGTAGCTAGACAGTTGAAATTTTCACATATTATGTATTTCTGTTGCCGCTATAACAAAAAATACTAGAAATAAAATAAAGTTAAAATTTAAAGGGCTCAAAAGACTGTAAAGGGGCCTCCGCTGAGTCTAGCAGATACCTGGACATTAAGGGGTATCGTATAACCCAGTAACTGGATTGTAGAGATCAGATAGGCAGTCGCTCCATGTAAAATACTGGTATTCGACCTTCGGTCTCCGGAGGGGAGTGATGTAGCGGTATCTACAACGCCACATGCCAACAACGCGTCATACTGACGTCACGCAAAATCCTGCATCTCGCAAGCAGAGTTTACCGCGCAACTAGCATAGATACAATGGCGCGATATGAATCATTGGGCAATTGCCCGCCAGACACAACACCCGTCTGGTCGGAGGGTCCTCCCTTGTCTATGGAATCCTCTGTGAACTTTAAACCCTGTTCCACATACCTCTATAGCTGCATCTGCTTAGACTGAACCTGGACCATAAAATAGTTGGAAAAAGGCCAAGTGATGATGTTTACTTAAAATATACATAACCAGTCAGCAATCAAAGTTATGTTTAAACTTGGTTCTTTGCACGTAGCATCGAACCGATTGTTAATTGCTTAATTATTATGATGGGAGGTTGTATATTCGCCTACTCAAATGATTCAAGAGTTGGCTGAGTAATGAACCATTTGGAATCAGCTGTTTTTTATATTATTATTCAGGGTCAAAAAATGAGTTAAAATCAAGATGTTTTGAAGATCAGTCAGGTTATAATAGCGTGGGTAACATACCTAGAAATAATGTTTAGTTGCTTTTTAACATTGAAAAGAACCATAGACAACTAAGTGAAGCCATAAAAACTAATTAAGAAGTGCTGGTCCCTCAGGCCCTCAGAATTAACAGCCTATAATGTTCCCAATGCTGGGATACAAGCCTCCTCTCTGTGAGAGAAGGTGGGTCGTAATCCTCCACGTGGGTTGGATGATGTCACATGTCTTAGAATGTTTGGTTCTAGAACACGCCAGTTTTTTCACGATGTTTTCCGTCACCGTTTCGTGAGCAGTGGTGATGAAGAGAATTAGACAAAGTAAAGCGCCTGCTTGGGTTAGAACCCACGACCTACCAGTCGTAAGTCGAGGCCCCTTCCACTGGGCTATCACTGCTCACTTATCAGACCTCAGAAACTTAGCACAGCATGTTGCTAAACTGGGGGCTTACTCTCCAAACTAATTTTAATTCCAATGAGATGTCAATATGATTCCAATGTTAATTTTACAGTCACGTGATTCGGTACTCTTGAAAACAATATTGTCAACATTTACCCCACGCCAAGCCCGAACCCAATTCCACTTAGTTCTCCAAAATGGACACCCAATCTAAAAATCATTTGGTGCTAGCATCGAACTCAAGAGAACGAAACGTCACAATTCCACTGTCGATCTATCGGAATTAAATTGAAGAGTAAGCACCCTGGTCTCCAAACGGTGAAGGAAATCATGGTAAGGAAACCGGCATGTCCTAGAACCGAAAATTCGAAGACATGTGACATCCTCCAACCCGCACTGGACCTGCGTGGTGGATTACGGCCCGCTCCCTCTCACTGAGAGGAGGCCTGTGTCCCAGCAGTGGGAACATTATAGGCTAATTATGTTATGTTATGTATGTTAATCTCCTGATTCTACTATACTGAGCTTTACAGCCCGGGTTTGAAACCCAAGACAGTCTCTCTGTTACGCTCCATTCCCTCTCATAGAGAGCAGACCTGTGACCCAGCGGTGGGAACATTATATTCTGATAATATATACCGCTTAGTTCGAACAAAACTAAATATCAAACTCAAACTCAAAGCATTTATTTCAATTAAACCATTTACAGGCACTTTTGAACTGTCAAGAAGTCGGTCAGTCAGAAAATATGGAGCTAGTTGCCCATTCCAAAGCGTAGGTACCTATGGAGAAGAACGGCCAAGAAACTCCATGGACACTCTTTTTAAATTATACTATTTAATATTACATATATCTTACAAGTAACACACCTATGCAACATTTTTGTCATATAAACCGGAAACGGACATCACCAGGAAAACGGAACTACCTTCCTACTCCACCTCAAAGTTCTAACAAACTCAATTATACCTATTTATCATACATTTATTTGGTATCGCACCTCTTTTCAAGGTTTTTCTTTATTAGTCAAGAATCTGGTTAAACCAAATATTTGTTTAACTTCGCTTGGCCTCTGCCTTCGTGTTTGTTAAGCGTCATGTTGGTTTAAGAATGTTTGGAGAAGAATTAGCAAGGTTAACCTGGGGGATCCCGAGGTCTGGATTTTGATGGGTGGGTGGGTACTTGTAGCTATGTACCTACATTATGCACACACAAGAGTAGGTGAAGACCAAAGAAACGATGGATGGACTGTATGGAAGATGATATGGCTGGAAAAAGAGAAGGAAAACATAGTGAGGAAATCGGCATGTCCTAGAACGAAAGATTCGAAGATTTGTGACATCTACCAACCCGCACTGGGCCCACGTGGTGGATTACAGCCCTTTCCCTCTCAAACTGAGGAGGTCTGTGTCCCAGCTGTGGGAAAATTATGGGCTAATAATGAGTTATGAGCCCGGAGTCCGCAATAGGCGCGTCCCTATTACATGAGAATTGATCATAACTGGTGAAATGTCACCTCTGCCTAACACTGAGGAATCCAGGCGTGATATTAACATATCTCTGGGACTTATTTATTGAAGCCATAGGCCAGGGGTGGCCAACTTGGCTTGACCCAAGAAATACTGTTCACTGACGACGCGCGCCCTGTGCGATCTACCAATTACATACTTCTTGAAATCTTAAATGAAACAGCATAGTTCAGTACACAATTATGTAGTATGTTTTATATTATTAAGAGGGAAAATCTAACTCGTAACTCCGTTAAGGCTCCTTCAAACAGGCGCGGCACGCGATATAATCGCGCGCGATTTTAGCGCGTGTCGCGCCTGTTTGTAGGAGCCTTAAGTCTGTCGTCAACTGACTGACGGAGTGACAACCGCCCGCGCCCCACTCCCGCGTCCCACACGCTTCCCGCTTATTGTTATCGCGCACCGAAAACAAAAGAGAGCTATGCTGCATAGAAGAGAGGATAAATAACTCAGATAAAGTGTACTACTTTATCTGAGATAAATAACGTGACGGAACGGCGATTGAAAAATGATACAAGATGATGCGTGCAGCAGTTAGTGATTAGGTACGTTGCGCAGTCTGTTCGATGTATTTATATTTTTTTCCTTGCCACGATCGACTAGTCTAATAGTCGCGATCGACCGGTGGGCCACCCCTGCCATATGCTATTTACACCTCACTCTAAGTACAGGCGCCAGCTCATCAAGCTACCCGAAACTGACAAATTTTTCTCAATCAACTTTGAACGTTATGCTTCAGCGATGAAGTTCAAAATATAATACAGAAATTTGAGTAGCTTGATGTGTTGTCTGTAACTACCCGTGCTTTAAACACAAGAAGTATTACAAAGTCATTACACATCCTTTTTTCCTTCACAATCGGTGAGAAAAAAGTGAAAATTATTTGCCTTTTTATTTAGCGTCGAAACCGAATGAGAATTTACATAATAATTATCGGTCGTGAATCTTGTAATACTTACATGACCAGTATAAGCTGACTTCTGATTGTACGAAAAACCTGGACAATGCGAGGCCAGGTAACATTGGAAATTATAGGTAGCTTGATTTGTCGCCGTTTGTACCATCATTATGTAGATGTACTTGGATCTACCTACGCGATAATGATTGTAGTACACTCACGGTTAGGGTATTTGCAATGCTATAATGATACGCGATGCTATATCTATACTTAGGTACTAATATTATTATAGAGGCATGAGGAACGGGATGTAAAGGTCACTCATACTCTATAGAAAAGGGAGGATCCTCCGACCAGACGGGTGTTGTGTCTGGCGGGCAACTGCCCGATGATTCATGTCGGGCCGTTGTATCTATGCTAGTTGCGCGGTAAACTCTGCTTGCGAGATGCAGGATTTTGCGTGACGTCAGTATGGCGCCTTGCTCGCATGTGGCGTTGTAGATACCGTTACATTATACTTGGTTGGTTTTTATATTTCTTAATTATTTTTCGTCATAGTTTTCGAAGTTATAAATTAATATTCAAAGTGATCAATCAACCATAGCTCACAAGTTATTTATGATGTACAGACGCCAGCACATCAAGCTACTACAATCTGTCAAATTTCTTTAATAGATTTTCAACTTAATAGCTAAAGCATAAGGTTCAAAGTTGATTGGAAACATTTGACAGTTTCGGGTAGCTTGATGTGCTGGTATCTGTACAATGATTTGGTAACCAGTAAATTCTCGAGTGATCTGGTATTTCAGAAACATATGATTGCGATGGTATTTAAATATGCGGGGGTCAGATTACACGATTGATGAGGTTAGAGTGGTATTGGGCAAAGTGGCGCCAGGAGCTAGAGGTTTATGCGCGATCTCGAAACAGTCTGTTACATGTTAAATATATTAATAAATAAAAAACGCTAACGAGTTAGTTTTTTATTGGTTGTTTGTTTGAACGTGCTAATCTTTGGAACTTCTAGTTGGATTTGAAAAATTCTTTTAGCATTTGATAGCCCGATTCCTGAGTAAGGCTATGGGCTATTTAACATTACGCTAATACTCTCATGGCCAAGCAAAAAGAAAAAAGTAAGAAATGCTAAGCAAAAACGAAGTGATAGCGCGGGCAGGCGATGCGATGCGACGGGGCGGGTCGAGGAAACAAGAAATTTCACGCGAACGTAGTCGCGAAAGAAGCTAGTACATACATAGATTCACGCCTTCTTCCCAAGAGTGTAGGCAGAAACTACATTTGGTCATACACATACGCCGGTTGCGAGTACTACTAGCTTCAACTTTCTGACTAACTGCCAGACTATTTAATTTTGACAATTCAAAAGTGCCTGTACAAGGTTTAATTGAAATAAGAATGCTTTAAGTTTGAGTTACGCACCTTACCTCTCTGAAGAACATCACGAATAAAAAGTGGTTGAGATGAGTACAATGACCCCTTTTCAGGTTTTCAGTTATTTCAGTAATATCTTGTAGGAAATAAAGGTTCTTTGAAAGAATTTATCACTAGGAAGTGGTGAAGGGCGGGCGTTTTGGGGGACTGTCTTTTCAAATCAAATCCTTTATTATTTGTTAAACATCATCATCATCATAATTATATTGTTAAACATAGGTAACAAAAAAAAAAACAGATCTAATAGGTAAATACAGTGCGCTATGTTTTGTCTATGGTAAGACATACGAATGTGTGTAGTTTTAAAGTTTACAGTCAAAAAATTTATAAAAGTCAAAAAAGTAAAAAAATTGTTGATGTTCGAAAAGTGCTGGTTCCCAGCCTAGTTTCAATAAATGACTTTTGATTTTGAATATCTCCAGCGATACTATAATAATTGAAAATCTTAATATCGTCTCCACACTGTACCACAATCCTTATCACCAGCAGTAACTTTCGCCTCACCTTGTGCCTACGCACCACTTATTTAGATGGCCTAGGACAAACGTAGACCTGTTTAGATGACGCCTATATTCTAGGCTATAATGTTTACGCCTTGGTTCTGCTGTATGACTACCCTACTTTAACCTTTTTGACCTACAAGCAGATATCCATACTATTATTATAAATTTGAAAGTAACTCTTTCTGTCTGTGTGTTACCTTATCACGCCTAAACCAGTGAACGGATTTCGATAAAATTTAGATTGGATCCCGGGGAAGGACATAGGATAGTTTTTATTCCGATATTCCCACGGAATCGACACTTATGCTGCTGGCGCTGCTAGTAAAGCATAGGTGGCTGACATCATCATCATCTGCCAAGCCTTTTCCCAACTATGTTGGCGTCGGCTTCCAGCCTAACTGGATGTGACTGAATACCAGTATTTTACATGGAGCGACTGCCAACCCAGTTACTGGGTAATACGATACATCTTGGTAAGACAGGTTCTCCGACTTTCAGGCTTCTGACGACCTGTGACGACTGTCAAAGATCCACGAATGACAGCTAGGACCTACGGCTTAACATGCTTCCCGAGGCTGTAGCGCAGCTTGGGAGAGGCCTATGTCCCACACCCCCAGCTAGATGGACCGATGACCTTAAGAAAGTGGCTGGGACGGACTGGATTCGAAAGGCGAAGGACTGGGTGCTGAGGTGCAGCTTGGGAGAAGCCTATGTCCACCAGTGGTCAGAAATAAGCTGAGTCGTTTGAATATTATTCATGGATTTTTTTTTTTATTTGAAATGGGCTTGCTCTTGACTCTAGTCTAGGTCAGAGATGACAGAGACAAGTCTACGATGGAGTGAGCTCACCAAGAAGAAGCCTGTTCACTCTTACTTTGAAGAGATTCGTGTTGTATGCACTCGGAAACACAAACGCGGGTAGAGAGTTCCACTCTTTTCCTGTGCGCATTATAAAGGACATTTGAAAACGCTTAGTGCGAATTGGTGGAATAGCAACTAGGTAGGGATGGTAACTTGCAGTGCGTCTGGATGTCCGAAGGTAGAAGGGGGCCGGTAGAATGAGGTCGTGGAGTTCTTGGGCACACTCACCGAAGTACAATCTGTAGAAGACCGACAAGCAGGCAACCTTGCGGCGATGAGCCAAGCTGTGAAGCTTGGCATCCACCAGTTTTACGTCGCCAATGAGGATTCTATTTTAATATTCCTGTAACATGGGTAGCTTGAAGATACTTGACAAAAAACAACTTTCACGCGAAAACGAAAGTGATAATGCTGTTTTAAAAATAAAAGTCCTTTATAATAGCATCCATAAAACCTTCACTTGCGCAGAGCCTTAAATTACAATAAAATTCACTTTCGAAAACTTGTACGAGCGCTGCACACGATATGGTATCCTTTTAGGTATGATTTTTAGTTTGAATCTAAAGCCAAAAATATACAAGCCAGCTGTTTGCACAAAATATCACAAATACCTACTTTGCATGCCCATTTTATCACCAATCAGAAGTTAATATATGGCATGCAAGTGATGCAAGTTACTTTACCCAATTTTGGGAAATTTTTGCATGTAGGTATGGCTTTTCCAAAGTTATAATCTCTTGATTCTACAACTGAGCTTTACAGCCCGGATTTGAAACCCAAGACAGTCTAAGGTATCCTTTGGCCAACACCGTCCTGGCGATGATCGCCAACAGACTGAATTGCCCTTATATCCGGCAATGCTGCAGCAGACATATTGTTACCTTGTGAGTGTTAGTGTGAGTGTTCGTTTTTGTCTATGCTTGTTATCCTTTCTGTATCCTTTTATGTATCTGTTTGTATATGAATCTTGTTACTTGAATTAAACTAATTTTATTAATAACTAGCAGCTCCCCGCGGTTTCACCCGCATAAGTGTCGATTCCAAGGAAATATCGGGACAAAAACTATCCTATGTCCTTCCCCGGGATGCAATCTATCTCTCTGCCAAATTTTATCAAAATCCGCTCAGTGGTTTAGGCGTGAAAAGGTAACATACAGACAGACAGACCGAGAGACAGAGTTACTTTCGAATTTATAATATCAGTATGGATTTATTTATTTAGGTATTTTGAATGAATTCAATTTGAATGAACTACTAGGTACATTTTTGAAAATAGTGACATCATTCTTTCGTCATCCGGATCAGTACCAAGTGTGTTGGCTAGGACCTGGTGATGCCAAGAATTATTACGAGGATGGTAGTTTATAACGGCATACCCACCATAAATTGCCACAGATAATATAAAACTAGCGTGTTCAAAGACAAATCAGAATCAATCATAAAACAAAAAACAAAAGCGGATCAAACCGGAATGAGAAAGTTTATAGTGGGAAAAACAGAGATTAAAACAGAAGAAGAACTAGCAGGGGACCGAGGAGGGGATCGTGGCGGCTGGTTCCAGGACATCAGACCGGATTAATTCGGGAATCAGCACTTTTCGAACGTCAAAATTACATAAGACAGTTCCCCAAAACGCCCACCCTTCACCACTTCCTAGTGCTTTCGCTGGGGAGAAGAAGTGGCGCAACAAATTGTCCACAGTATCCCAGTGTTGGAAACATAGTTTTAAAAAAGGTAGATTTAAAATTCTTTTCACCCTGAGTCTCAATAATGGCAAACATTGTCATGCAGCCATAAGCACATTGTTTTGTAGCCATAATATACACAGTATTCTACATGGAGCGACTGCCTACCTGTCAGTTACTGAGTAACACGACACACCTTGGTATTACTGGTTGTCAGACTTCCGGGCTTCTGACTACATGTAACGACTGGCAACGATGTACGAAATGCCTGCAGGAACCGACTGTTAATGTGCTATCTGAGACACGAGAAATTCTTAATCATCAAAATTCATAATAGTTTAAAATGTTTCATTGTGTTCGCCCACAATGGGTTACCTACTTATAATATGTAGGTAAGCCCTCTCAAGGTTTTGATGTCAAGGTCATTCATGACACGGCGAAAAAAATATATTGAAGAGTTTTGTTTTAGCCTTTGCGAAAGCGCCATCTTCTAAAACAATAGAGCAGTGGGATGGCCGCGACTTAAGAGTTGTGGGTCATAGGTTCGACCTCCGGCAGGCACTTTACTGTTACTACTGTACTACTTTACTACTACTGTACTACTTTACTTTCAAAACGGTGAAGAAAAACATCGTGAGGAAACCGGCATGTCCAAGAAGCAAAAATTCGAAGGCATGTAATAATAATAATAATCTTTTTTGAGAACCTCGTGAAAGCCGAGAAAGATAAACAGATCAAATATCTTGACTTGGCTCGCGAGTTTGTCGACATGTGGGATGTGGACTCAGCGATCATTGTGACGATAGTCGTGACAGCCAATGGATTAATAGCCAAGAGTCTCGACCAACACCTAAGGAAGCTCTCGTTGGGCAGCTGGATCAAGGGCTTGATTCAGAGAGCGGACACGGCCCGCATTGTTAGGAGGTTCCTCTCTCTGGAGCCCTGACCGCCGGTAGCTTGGACCCTGTTCCCGATACCGGTGGGCTATTATTTTTTATATTTTTAAATGTTTTTATATTTCTTTGTATATTAATATTTAAAAAATTAATTTATAATATAAATTAATTTCCTTTATTGAACTAAATACATATTATGTATTTAGTTCAATAAAGGAAATTCTCTATTTTCCTCTCTTCACAAAGGTTCGCACAGTTATAACCAGAGACAAGAATTATAGAGTTTTGACAAAAATGCATAAAATATGATCCCTTGTGAGAGACTGGCGTCCATACTAGACTACCCTGTGTGACGGATCACCAGATACACATAAGACATCTACCAACTCGAACTGGGCCCGCGTGGTGGATTACAGCCCACTCCGTCCCACGGTGAGGAAGCCTGTGTCCCAGCTGTGGGAACATCATAGGCTGACTATGTTTAGATAAGAAGATTGGGTTGCAGCTCTTCAGCATCTCATCTTTGTGACAGACCGTCTGCTTAACAATTCAAAAGTTCCTGTATTGGTTGAATTGTTTTTTTTTTGTAATGGGTTTGCTCTTGACTCTAGCCTAGGTCAGAGGTGCCAGAGACAAAGTCTACGATGGAGTGAGCTTACCCAGAAGAAGCCTGTTCACTCTTACTTTGAAGGGTTAGGGATTAGGTTTGTATGCGCTCAGAAACACAGACGCAGGAAGAGAGTTCCACTCTTTTGCTGTGCGCATTATAAAGGACATTTGAAAACGCTTAGTGCTAATTGGTGGCGTAGCAACTAGGCAAGGATGGTAACTTGCAGTGCGTCTGGATGTCCGAAGGTAGAAGGGGGCCGGTGGAATGAGGTCGTGGAGTTCTTGGGCACACTCGCCGAAGTACAATCTGTCCAAGACCGACAAGCAGGCAACCTGGCGGCGATGAGCCAAGCTGTGAAGCTTGGCATCCACCAGAAGTCATGAAGTTTTGAGTTTGAGTTATGAAGTTTGTTTGATAAACGAGTCACTTCATATGTAATAAACCATGGTGTCGATTGGTTATGCACGTTTTAACCCAACTGTTAACATAAGTTAACCAGATACTGAATAACGTGTTGATAGTTTAAATAGTTAACCATTATAATTAATGTTATAGGCTTTGATATTTAATTGACTGCTTTATTGGTTAAATAATTTTGAATGTGGCAAATAGACTCGCATAGCTTGCTTAGTTTACGAGGCGTTTCCGGCTATTTCCAACGGGAACGGAACCTTTAGTATTTTTTTTTACCTACAATTCCTTTTCACACCTTTTATATAATAACAGCTGCACAAGTCAATCGATCAGGTTAAGCTACGCTTGCCATGGTTGGTCTGTGGATGGGTGACCATCTTTACATACCGAAACCCCTCCGTGCTTTGGAAAGCACGTTAAGCCTTTGGTCCCGGCTGACATTCGTGGATCTTTGACAGTCGTTACGGGTAGTCAGAAACTCGAATATCTGACAATCAGTCTTACCAAGGGGTATCGTATTAACCAGTAACTGGGTTGTAGAGGTCAGATAGGCAGTCGCTCCATGTAAAATACTGGTATTCAGCTGCATCTGGTTAAACTGGAAGCTGACCCCACCATAGTTGGTAAAAGGTTAGGCAGATGATCTCTTTACCTCGACATGTCTGCCTACCAACCTCTGCTAAAAAGGATGAAGTATACATACAAAAGTAACATGGTGGCTAAAGAATTCGGTGGCGTCAAACCAGTTTGATGACCGGATCTCGTTTACCTTTGTAGTTACGCAACAGCGGTTGCGCGTGCGTCGAAAAACTTACTTGTTACACAATATATTTGTTTGTCTCCTGGGTTGAGGGTTACATTAACGGTTTAAGTTAGCTGTAGTATCGATTTTGGAGTAAAACTTTATAAGAAGATAGAAAAAAACCGGCCAAGAGCGTGTCGGGCCACGCTCAGTGTAGGGTTCCGTAGTTTCCCGTCCGTCACAATAAGTGTTCCCGCTTATGAGTATAAAAGTGGGTATCCATTATGTTCGCGCTCCTGCAATTATTTTGTACAACTTTTTGTATTTTTTGTACAAAAACTGTTGTTTCCATCAAGTTCAAAATAATTTTCCTAGAAAGTCCTTATAACGTTCTACTTTCCAGATTTTTTTCAAATTTTCTAAACTTATGGTTCAAAAGTTAGAGGGGGGGGGACGCATTGTTTTTTACTTTTGGAGCGATTATTTCCGAAATTATTGACATTATCAAAAAATGATTTTAGTAAACCCCTATTCATTTTTAAATACCTTTCCAACAATATATCACACGTTAGGGTTGAAATTAAAAAAAAATCACTTCCCACTTTACATATAGGGGGGCTACCCTAATAAAACATTTTTTTCCAATTTTTATTTTAGCACTTTGTCGGCGTGATTGATATACATATTGGTACCAAATTTCAGCTTTCTAGTGCTAACGGTCACAGAGATTAAGCGAGGACGGACAGACGGACAGACAGACATGGCGAAACTATAAGGGTTCCTAGTTGACTACGGAACCCTAAAAATGGGAGTTTTTTTATACGAGATCCTGTGGGAATATCGGGATAAAAACTAACCTATGTCCTTTCCCGGGACTCAAACTATCTCTATACCTATCTAAATTGGTTCAGCAGTTTAAACGTAATGAGGTAACAGACAGACACATTTTCGCATTTATAATATTAGTATGGATTAAAATAGAAAAATAGTAATCCATAGCTTTGACTTGACCTGTCCTAATCCTAACAGAGTGCACTGAGCCTGCATGGTGTTCGCATAACGACATAGCAAGCTAGACATTTCCAGGATACGGAGCAATGAGGAAAATGTCGTGAGTAAAGTTTTGAGTATGAATGTCGATGGCTATAAGAGTAGGGGAGACCAAAGAAACGATGGATGGACTGTGTGAATGATGATATGGGTAGAAAGGGGGTGGGTTCAGTACCCACCCCCTTTCTATGATGATTAATAGAGATTTATATGATGATTAATAGAGAAGTGTGGAAGAAAAAAACATGTTCCGTCGAACCCAGGTGAATTGTGACAACAAGGTGTTTTTGTTACCGCTGGCCCGGAACATAAAGGGCTAAGGAAGGAACACGGGTGGGTTTTAGTCAGTAAGAGTCTGACACTCCCTTCCGCTCCACCCAGAGCGGGAGGGGTCATTTGATGATTTCCAAGCCAGAAAAATAAGGTGTTTTTGCCCGTCCGAAAAAGTTAATTAATCGGGTGTAGAGGGCATTCCAAAGTTTCGAAATACATTCGAATGGGCCCGTATCCTCGTCGACAGACTTAGAGAGTATGACCCACGGTTCCCGGGGTCGGAAGAAATGTTAATGGGTTTTTCCATCTGAGTTGATGGGAATGGGTTCTTGTTATTGCAATATGAGACTTAAATCTGGGGAAGTGTTAGTGTATTAATAAAAAAAACCTCTGTCTAACAAGGCGAGATGTTATGTGATAAGTTAAGAAGTCTTAAAAAAAAATTTAAACATCTAAATTGAGAACCTCCTCCTTTTTTGAAGTAGGTTAAAAATGCGGGACCGTCAACCTTTAAGGTCATAGAGATTAAATTAAAATGTGATAAATGACTAGGCTGGTTTCTCTTCATTTTTAGTTTTTTTTTTTAATTTTTAACCTGTTCCGAGTAGGTACCTATTTGTCTAACAACTCGCAGATTTCTAGAAAAAAAAAAACTAGTTTATAAATGAATTATGTTAATTTAAGTAAAAGTGTCGAAGATTCGTTTTTTTTTCTTTTTCGTTCCTAATAATTTTAGTATGGTGTAGTTATATAATAAAAATGCGTAATAATAACCTACTGACCGATTTCGATCACGGTGGCCAATCTCAACGGAGATTAGCCAGGTGTGCAGGAGATATTATAGTGCACAAGTGTGTGTGGAAACACAAGTGTACTCTCTGTTCCTTTACTCTCATAGTCCGATGGGACGGCTATCCGACACGATCGAGGACAGATCAGGCGCAGGACCAACGGCTTTTCGAGTCACGGGAGTATTAAACCGCCAACTTCCAATATCTGGGCTGTTACTAAGAAATTCCTAATGGAAAACCCAGTAACACTTTGTACGATCCGGGAATCGAACCCCGGACCCGACAGCATGCTCAGCAGTCGCGCTTCTAACTACGAGACCAAACGGGCAATCAAAAAGTAAAATAATAATATGCATAAGATTTAAATAACTAATTGTCGACTAGTTTTTTTTAGTATAATAATGGCTTCAATTCCCTTGTTCACAAACTAAACTAAATTTAAGTGCAGTGCATCTTTTTCTTTCTATTTCATTAAGAAAAGGACAGAAGATAAATATTAGTTTATAGTCCTGTCAAATTAGTCAGCGCCTGACGTAAATTGACCATTTTTAATAGCTATTTTTTTAATCACGACTAAAATTGTCTATGGCTTATCTTAATTTGACAGGACTAAACTAATATTTATCTTTTGTCCTTTTCTTAATGAAATAGAAGGAAAAAGATGGACTGACTTAAATTTAGTTTAGTTTGTGAATAACAGAATCGGCGCCATTATCTAGGTTTGACTACTTTTTAAGTTAGATAATGGCGCCGATTCCCTTGTTCACAAACTAAACTAAATTTGAGCTCAGTGCATCTTTTTCTTTCTATTTCATTATGAAAAGGACAAAAGATAAATATTAGTTTAGTCCTGTCAAATTAGTCAGCGCCTGACATAAATTGACGTATTTTTAGTAGCCAATTTTTTTATCACGTCTAAACTTGTCTATGGAGTATCTTAATTTGACAGGATTAAACTAATATTTATCTTCTGTCCTTTTCAAAATGACATAGAAAGAAAAAGATGCACTGAACTTAAATTTAGTTTAGTTTGTGAACAAGGGAATCGGCGCCAATATCAATTTTGTAATGTCTGTTTTTTACGGATTCTTGTTGAATACAAAAAAAAGCTTTTTTACCAGTGCAGCTGGTTATAGATTTAAATAAAAGCATTGTTATTTTGATGTTTGGTGGTTTCATATTTTTATTTTTGTTTTGGTGGGTACCTACCATGGACTAATTATAACTAAATATTATGTAGTAAGATTTTTAATATCTTTTTAATTAATTATATAAAATGTTTGTAGGTTCGCTAATTTTGCGACCGTGACAGGATTTATAAGCAAAAAAATGGCGAAAAAAATATCAAATAAGAAATTGTCCAGTTGAGTTATTTTCGTACCTACAAGAATTCGTTTATAAATAATATAAATAACTAATAATCCTTGTTTTTCCTATTTTAAGTAAAAATAAATTCTTAAAAAATAAATGTCCTAACTTCTCATCTCTTTCTCGTTTTTTTTAGGAAATATTACTTTTAATACTGATAATATCCTAACGTAACACCCAATCCATCGACGTATTCTTTACGTGAACAGAGAGCCGACCTATTTTTTGGCCGAAGAACCACCCCATACAACGTGGCGAAGCTACCAGCCTTTTGGGTACTTTTCCTATGGACAGCGATGCCGACGAATCTTTTGATGCCATTTGATTATTTCCCCTCCATTTTATATACTTGTAAATATTTATTTTTAAAGAAATAATGTATTCATACCACTTTGCCTGACCCGAAAACCTAACCCAGCCATCACACTCACAACCATTAAAACAACATATTACAGTCAAAAGTTTCTACAGAAAAAAAAATAACTAGTCGATTACGACACGTTAACGTAACATTTTATCGAATCGATAGAAGTCTCGACTCGATACTAAGCAACATTCGACCTTGTGTCCCAATGTCGTATCTCTTTAGAGATGGCACCAAAAGCATGTACACACAAGCGACTACATACCAAGTTAAACATTTATATCTTCCACTAGCATCTGCCCGCGACTTCGTTTGCGTGGAATTTCTTGTTATAACGTAAAATATACCACCAATTCCCGTAATTAAAAATGTTTAAAATCTAGCCGCAATCTCATCTCAGCGGCAATTAATGTCAAAAACTTGTCAAAAATGTAGAGAAATTATAGGTATTTTTGGCAGAGGGAGACTGATATCAGACTGACTGTGATCGTTCTAAAAATTACGATAATCGCCCTTCTGACTGTGAGCGTTCTAAAAATTACGAGAATCGCCCTTCTGACTGTGATCGTTCTAAAAATTACGAGAATCGCCCTTCTGACTGTGAACTTCTAAAAATTACGAGAATCGCCCTTCTGACTGTGAACTTCTAAAAATTACGAGAATTGTTACGGGTTCCCCTCAGTTGTTACGGGTCGTCAGAGCCCCAAAAAGCCGGACAACCAGTCTTACCAAGGGGTAGCGTATTACCTATAGTAACTGGGAGGTCAGATAGGCACAGCTCCATGAAAAATACTGGTATTCAGCTGCAACCCCATTAAAGGCAACAGTAGCTTCCCATTAATGAAAGATTTTTTGGAATCAGATCAACAGTTCCGGAGACAGTCCGTACTTATATATGAAGACTAGCTGCGCCCCGCGGTTTCACCGGCATAATTGTCGATACAGTGGGAATATCGGGATAAAAAGTAACCTATATGTTAATTCAGGGTGTCAGCTACCTCCATACAAAATTTAATCAAAATCGCTCCAGCCGATTGAGTGTGAAGAAGTAACAAACGGAGAGGTGGCTCTCGTAAAGGATGTCTGGGGGATTTGGGGGAGGCCTTTGCTAAACTGTGCTACAGTGTAGGCGAACGTAAAAAAAAGTGCCTGAATCAGTTTCTAGAACAGTTGAAATGTTCCAATGGAACTGGTAAGTGTCATCATCTTGCTAGCCTTTTCCCAACTATGTTGGGGTCTGCTTCCAGTGAAATCTGATGCAGCTGAGTACCAGTATTTTACATGGAGCGACTGCCTATCTGACCTCCACAACCCAGTTACTGGATAATACAATATCTCTTGGTAAGACTAGTTGTCAGGCTTTCGGGCTTCCGACTGTAACAACTGTCAAAGATACAAGAATGACAGCCGGGACCAACGACTAACATGCTTTCTGAAGCATGGAGAGGTTTTGGTATGTAAAGATGGTCACCCATCCACGGAACAAGCGCGACAAGCGCAGCTTAACCCGATCGATCGACCCGTGCGGCTGATATAACTTAGCCATAATGGAGGTGGTAGGTGTAATTATATTCATAATAGGCATGACCTTTGGCACTTGTGATAGCTAAAACCATTGAAATTATTCAATGGATTCTTGGTAGTCAAGATTTGAATAGAATTTGCTGAGTCATACTTATTTTGATCTCATAGTAACGTACTTCGGTTTGGATGGCTTACTTAATTATAATTAGCGACCAGCTGTTTTAGAACCCAATGGCAATGAATACAAAATTACTAGTGTTAAAATATTAAAAAAAAACTGGTGTGGAGAACCAATTTTTAGCATTTCATAATGATCCCACTGCTGGGACACAGGCCTCCTCTCTGTGAGAGGGAGTGGGCCGTAATCCACCACGCGGGCCCAGTGCGGGTTGGTAGGTGTCACATGTCTTCGAATTTGAGGTAATTTTTTTTTAGCATTTACGTAGAATTAAATGTTATAGTTAATAATGCATTTTTTTACATGTTATGAGGTAGCCGAGCCTAGAAATCTCTGTGGGTAAGACTTCAAAAAGACTTACAACCAAAGACCCGCGCCTGTTTGCCATCCCGTCCCAAAAAAAAGGGGGCGAATGAGGGTTTTCGTGAAAATTTACGACACCAGTTGGCGCCACTGTGACAAGAGGTCTTCCAATATAAAATATATGATGACGTTCATCATTCGATTCATTCATTCGTTCATGATTCAGTCATGACTAAAGAAAATATAGGCTCTTTGACAGATGCCTGGACCTGACGTGTCAGTGCTGCCACCTAGCGAACGTCATTTCAGAAAATCCTCATTAACCGGACACAAATCTAAATTTCGGTCTGCTACTGTAAAATTTCTGTCGGAAAAACCCGGATTACAACAGAAATGATGTAAAAACGTCGAAAACTAAATTTTTTCTATAAAATCCGGTACCTATGTTGTATTTATAGGTTTTCTATGCAAATGATTGTGTCCTTGGTATATTACTGCTGATGCCGTGTGAGGTAATAAGATTTATGATATAATATGTTATGATGTGTCCATAATATTACTTGGGGACGGATAAAAACAAAAGGTGGCAAAAATTACCGGAATAAAAATTTGGTAGCTAAAATTAAATATACTGGAAAAATCATTCTGTAGAAATAGTCCTGAGGCATATAGCATAGCATATTCAGCCTATAATGTTCCCACTGCTGGGACACAGGCCTCCTCTTGGTGAGAGGGAGTGGGCCGCAATCCACCACGCGGGCCCAGTGCGGGTTGGCAGATGTCACATGTCTTCGAATTTTTTGGTTATAGGACATGCCGGTTTCCTCACGATGTTTTCCTTCACCGTTTTGAGAGCAGTGGTGATGAAATAATTTACACAAAGTAAAGCGCCTGTCTGGGTTCGAACCTACGACCTACAACTCGTAAGTCGCGGCCGTTACCACTTGGCCACCACTGCTCCTAGCTCCCAGTCCTGAGGGTATGTGGCTAAATACTAACAGCCGCACGGGTTGATCGAGTTTCGGTCGGTTATTGGATGGGTGACCATCTATTACATGCCATGTCATTGTGCTGTTCCACAAACGATAGGACACTTAATATCGTGTCCTACGTGTCCTGTCAGCACCTTACAGGAACTGATGGACGCTGATGATGCCGCCAACCAGGTAGCCGAATTCTGGAGTCCATTTAGATTGCTATCGACACGCTTAGAAAAAGAAGACGTGTCAAGACCCTCCGAGGCTCGGGAAGCCCGTTAAGCCGTTGGTACCGGCTGTCATTCGTCATTACGGGTAGTCAGGAGAACAAAAGTCCGGCAACCAATAGTGAGGTTACCCAGTAACTGGGCTGTGGAGGTCAGATAAGCAGTCGCTCCTTGTAAAATACTGGTATTCAGCTGCATCCGGCTAGACTAGGAGCCGATTGCAACAAGTTGAGAACAGTGTTTTCTTACGTTATTTTCTCAAAAGACATTATACACCGTGTTCTTCACGTAATCCATAAACTTTGGCAAATAATAATAATAAAATTTATTCAAAAATATAAAGACTGATAAACATCTACTCCGAGCATGTAATGTTTGTAAATTCTTCTATAGCTTTTAAAAATCAAATCTAACACAGGAAGTTGTAGTTATAAAGGCTTCGTTACAAAAATATTTGTAATATCATTTAATGAAATTTAACTGAGCTATGCAGTAAGAATTAAGAAAGGGAAAAACTTAACTTTGACAAGTTTCAGCCCGCCTTATCTTATAAATGAAAATACGATTGACGTTGCCAATTCGGATAAAGAGGCATGCATATCGAGTGATTTACGTCGAGGTATTTAATTTATACGAAAATAATAAAAAAAATAAAAAAATGAGAATGCATTAATGTGTCCATAATGAAAAATGCTTATTTCCATGGTCTGAACATCTGGTCGAAGTTTATGTAGATATCTTTAATATAAATGAACATATTCCTACATTGGTTATGCACAAAGCTAGCTGAAGCTGTGAGTCAGATCATATCAGTCAGACGATCTTTGTAGGCGGCAGAATAAGCAGCTAAAGTCTATTTGAAATATTATTGTTGTATGTTTTGGCAAGACCTATTATTAGTTGTTGGATATGTTTAAAAAATCTATTATTATGCTATCACACTAATATTATAAAGGCATAAGTTTGCGAGTGTGTGTGTTTATATGTTTGTTACTTCTTCACGCTCAAACGGCCGGTCCAATTTTAATAAAATTTTGTATGGAGGTAGCTGACACCCTGGATTAATATATAGGCTACTTTTTATTCCGATATTCCCACGGGATCGAAATTTACGCGGGCGTAACCATGGCATAACTTGTCAATTTGTCATAACATAACCTCACTTTTCACCTCTTGCTTTGTGTTTGTTTGCGATTTTATGGATATATCTTTACGACGACCCTCACGGTTTGAATACTGGATTAGATTTCGACTGCCTTCGCGACGACCCCCACGCTTTGGACACTGGATTAGATTTTGAGAGACCTTTGTTATGATGGATGGATGTCAGACGGTACAGATTATCTACAGTTTTTACTTTTTAATTGAGTAGGCTAAGGAAATTGAATAAAAATCCGTGGGTTACTGTCGATGGCCGCCTCTAACAGAATTTAATTTATTTCTCTGGAAATACTAATCAGATAAATCTGATACTTTTTTTGTAGATAGTATTAGCTTATTCATAAGTGCAGAAAAAAAATCGAGACAATTTAATATTTTCATACATGACCCATTACGTGTGAATTTTGTGAATCGTCTTATAAATAAAACACGCGCGGTACCGGCTACGGCCATCTGTCTTACGAATTTTCGATCAGGTCACGTGTCCTGACGCGAGTTTAACATTTTTTAACCATTACAAAAAAAGTGTACAACGCCGTTAAAGAAGTTTTCACTTCAAAAAGTCGGTCAGAAATAAAATCGGTGCATCTCGACCGATCTGATCATCGGTGAAAAATGGAATGTTCGGAAATGTATGCGTTAACGCACACTACTCACCGACAGTCAGCTACATGCACTTGCTAGGGATGGACGTTGTGTTGAAGACAAAGTGACTCGTCGCCCAAAAGTGGGAACAATAAAGGTCAATTATGTTACTTTTATTATAGATACATATTAAAACTCGATTTTTTTCGCATAATCCCCACGCTAATAACTACTTACGCCCCACTAAGCAAATAAATTAAAAAAAAAGATAAGCCGTTTTGGTATACGGAACTCCTAAAAATATGTAATAGTATATTATTATCTATGATTATAAACGTTCCGACAAAAATGGTGGTCGCTAGATATTTGACAATAACAATTTGATTTATAGGATGTTGAGTGGTAGCTCTATTTGATAATATATTTGTTATAATAAATACCATATAATATTATATATTAACGACGTTTCCTTATAAGGATAGTCGTAAAACATAGTCACACGTTTTTTTTTGGTATGTTTGATTGGATTTAGTTGTGGTCGGCTTCTAGTCTAACCGGATGCAGTTGAATACCAGTATTTTACATAGAGCGGCTGCCTATCTCTCCTCCGCAACCGCGACGCGACTGCGACGTGACCGCGACAGGGCGCGGGAACCGGAGCCGAATTCACCGCGTGAAAACGCGTTTTTATTGAATTTGTATGTAAAAAATCGCATAAAATGTAGCCTGGTGCGTTGTAATGTGTGATCCGCCATACCCTATATACTCAAACTCGAAGTATTTATTTCAATTAAGCCATTTACAGGCAAATTTTAAAGTGTCAAGAAGTCGGTCATTCAGAAAGAAAGTTACCCATTCCAAAGCGTAGTAGGTTCCTATGGAGAAGAACGGGCAAGAAACTCCATGGACTACATAATAAGACATTGATAAAGTAACATTAGCGCCTAATTGACGAGCTTTTAAACTACTGGGTGCGTAGGTAACCCAAATATGGCAAGAAGCGGCTAGGTATCTTTTTTTATTGAATTAGAAGCGGCATCTCAAACATTTACCGCGCCACAACATTCTTAAAATACGTGTGAGTGTAAAAAAACACACACTGCAAATAAAAGTAGATCATGCACTAAGGGGATAAAGTAGTGGCTTATGTCACGGGCGCTATATTTGCACAGGACGAAGACAGTTTTATCTCCGAGGAGATTATTCAACATTTCACATTTTCCGCGATATAATCAGAAGTAGTTTGTTCGTTTTAGTTGCGGTTCTAAATTCAAATCACATTATTAACCAGCGGATTATAATGAAATTAAGTGCAATATTATTGCCTGGCTAGATCATAGGGCTATAATGACCTACTTTAGGTTAGGATTGCATAACATAGCAGACCCAGCCCATAATGTTCTAACTGCTGGTTAAGGTTATATGATAATTTAACATCATCGAGCAGGTGTTGTGAAAAATTTCGTTTATCGACACGAGCACATCACTAGAGAATCACGTTGTCAAAATGGCGATGGCGGGAGGATGCGGTACATTTCACAACCACTTGCGAAAGTATGCAGCTGATAATAAAGTTAAAAACTAGCTATCACACCATACGACAGAACGTGTACGAAACATCACGCCTGTTCCACGAAGGGGGTAGGCTGAAATGTATAGAAAGGACAATTTGACACTGAAGTTAGAGGGGCCATGTTATAAGGGCGAAGGGGGGTGGCTGTTGGGGTGGTTAGGGGTGGTTAAAGAGTATTTTATTCTATTACCATCAACTGGGCATGCTGAAGGCTGCTACTGAAAGTTGCTAATGGCAAAACCAATATCAAAATCAAAAGTCATTTATTCAAACTAGGCTGAGATTGAGAATCAGCACTTTTAAACGTCAAAATTACATAAGAAAGTCTCCCGGCACGCCCGCCCTTCACCACTTCTTAGTGCTTTAGCTGAGAAGAAGAAGTGGAGCAACAAACTCGCCAGCAGCACAGCTGTCTGTTCAGTAAGAAGAATCAAATCTAGGACCATCCACAACGCTAACAAAAATGTCTTATTCAATTACGTAACATAACATCAAACCTGTATTTCCCGATGGGTCGGACAGAGGTACACCTGTTAGTACACCCACATTGCGACAGTTATGTACAGATGCCAGCACAGCAAGCTACCCGAAACTGTCAAATTTTCCCAATCAACTTTGAACCTTATGCTTTAGCGATAAAGTTGAAAATCTATTAAAAAAAATTGACAGATTGTAGTAGGTTGATGTGCTGGCGTCTGTACGAGGGGCCCGTGGCTAAATAATAACAGCTGCACAGTTCGATCGATTAGATTCAGCTACGCTTGCCTCGATTGGTCTGTGGATGGGTGATCATCTTTACATACCGAGACCCCTCCGTGCCTCGGAAAGTACGTTAAGCCGTTGGTCCCGGCTGTCATTCGTGGATCTTTGACAGTCGTTACGAGTAGTCACAAGCCCGAAATTCTGACAATCAGTCTTACCAAGGGGTATCGTATTACCTAGTAACTGGGTTGTGGAGGTCAGATGCAGTCACTCCATGTAAAATACTGGTATTCAGCTGCATCCGGTTAGACTGGAAGCCGACCCCAACATAGTTGGGGAAAAGCTAGGCAGATGATGATTTCGACAGTAATGTATAAGTGACATGTAATACAGGCAAGCCTATTGCTATAAACCGGGCAAAAATCCGGACTCCAGACGGCTATTGAGAAATGCCTCACGAAAAACCCAAAAACACTTTGAGAGAACTGGGAATCGAACCCAGGAACTCGTGCTCATCACTGAACCTACGAGACGGTCCACAAAAAGTCTAAATTTAATTAACACTATAAATTACACACACACACACGCAACATTGCACCGAAATCATTTGACCATAATAACATGCAAATCGACCTGCCCATCTTAAAATGTGATCACAACAAAAAAACTGGGGTACCAAGCCATTCTAGATTAAAAACGGGGGCAATCCTAGATGAATACGTTATAACATAGCAACACCAGCTTTAGCCGCGTCTTCGCCTGCGTGGAGGTCGGAAAAAATATGTAATAAAATAAAATCCCAAGTGATTTTAAAACTTTAGATCTTAGATTGTTTAGAAAAAGCTACATAAATAGTTGAATATAATAATTTTTACAACAAAAAATAATTTGTTAACGGGAAACATTTTGTAATGTAGGTAACCTATATTATTTGCATGCAATGCTATAAGTAAAACATGTCTTATATGCTCTGTACCTAATGTATTTTTAAAACAACTTTTTAGACCATGTTATACGCAAATAAATATTATTTCTATTTCTAACTATCCCACAGGGCTACGGAACACAGTACACGAAAGAAGTTAGTATTTTGGTCTCGGCAGTGACCTTGACTTTTATGTACTGTGACCAGGATGACAAGTATCCTATGTCCTAACCTAGGTCATGGTCTAACTGTGTGTCAAATTTCATATGAATCAGTTTAGCCGTTTTATCGTGAAAGTGAAACAAAAAATCTTATCTTTTCTCTTAATAATATTATATTAGTATGACTTAACAGACGTTATCCTGCCCGAACATTGGCTTCGCAGCGACACCTACCGGGTCCAGTTGTAAATCTAAGCCATCCAGGGACCCACAAAAACATTCATCAAAATCGGTCCAGCCGTTTAGGAGGAGTTTAGTGACATACAGACGTACAGAAGAATTGTATCGATAAAAAAATATGTATAGGCAGATATAGAACTATAGATTTGACTGTTAAAAGCGACTAAAGAAGATGATTGTGTTTTGTGTATTTACATACATGGCCACGATATATCCGCCTTGACGTCAGATATTGCGTAATAGACATTCCTTTACCTCACATTAAACAGTGACAAATAAGATTTTTATATAACATTATTTTCTGTTATTTCGGTAAACAATTATTCATTGATTGAGTTGAACCTTCTGAACATCGGGTGAATTCATTATTCCCAAGGGGTATAATTGTGTTACCCAGTAACTGGGATACACTTGTGGGGGTCATATGGGCAGTCGCTTTATGTAAAATACTGGTATTCAGCTGCATCTAGTAAGACTGGAAGCCGACCCCAACATAGTTGGGAAAAGGCTAGGGATGTGAGTTATTACTTGAAGTCAAATAAAATATATATCTTCTATCTATCTATATATATAAATATAAAACAAAGTTGGGTTAGATAAACCATTTATAACTCAAGAACGGCTGGACCGATTTTTATGGTCTTTGATTTCTTGGATTTGTCTCCGCCCTAAAAAGCAAGATAACTAGTAAAACGTAAAAATTGACGGAAAAAAAGAAGATATTTAATTTCTCATACATTTTGTATTTATTGATTGTGAGGCGCTGCGTTAGCTACCTACTAGTTCGCCGGGTTAGCTACCAATTAAGGATGTAACTCCGTAATCACCTAACAGATAAGTTAATCGTCACAATAATTAAATATTGATTAATTTCTCGCGTTCATTTCGAATCTAGATTCTTTATTTATCCGGCATTGCTAAATATATACAATTAAGTTTAATACATCCTAGACGGAGATGACCTACATGGTACAGACGCCAGCACATCAAGCTACCCGAAACTGTCAAATTTTCCCAATCAACTTTGAACCTAATGCTTTAGCGATAAAGTTGAAAATATTGACAGATTGTTGTAACTTGATGTGCTGACGTCTGTATATTACATTTGTAATAGGCAGAGATGTTTCTCAGTAACAATTTTACAGACCAAGGGGTATCGTTTTGCCCAGTAACTGGGTTGTGGAGGTCAGATAGGCAGTCGCACCCATGTATAAAATACTGGTATTTTACTACTGCATCTGATTAGGCTGGAAGCCGACCCCAACATAGTTGGAAAAATGCTAAGCAGAATATGATGTTCTGTGTCTTGTAATGTTATATTACTTTGCATACCTAGTATTGTATACAATCAAGTATTTTCTAACTGAACAGACAGCTGTGCTATATAACTTTAAAAATGGTGTCTGACTAATATTGAATAGGTAACATTCTGTAACTGTGTCATAAAAAGGGAGTGTCGTCCTGTTTGAAATCGATGATCGAGATGATAATGATGATGAGGTCACAAATACAACTAAGTAGGCTACCTTTGTATCCTGCTTATGCGTATGAAGTTTCATCAATTCGGTTCATTCATTTCGAAAAACAAGGGCTTGAAATTTTGTATGAAATGCCGTACGTCGTAAACGCTCTTAATTTAGAGACTCAAATCGTCAGCACGCAGTGGGTAAGCTGTAAGCTGAGGCAAGGTCTTCAGGCTGAGAATCAGCACTCTGTCCCCCAAAACGCCCGCCCTTCACCACTTCCTAGGGCTGTAGCTGGGTAGAAGAGGTGGCGCAACAAACTTCCCAGCAGCACAGCTGTCTGCTCAGTTAGAATAAGTTATTTAGGCGTAGTTCACACCCACTATTGACAGCTGTTGTAACAGTTAAATTCCTTAACAGTTAGCGAGTTTCTTTTATAGCGAGTGATAATAGGAGGTGAGGTTACAGTATGCGCAATGCTTTAAAAAGTTGACATTACCTACCTGATACTACATAGGCTGTCTTAGATCACGATTTCAAAATGTGCAAAAAAAATTGTGAAATTCCCATCTGAGATTCTGTTAATTTGTTAATAATTTAAACATAACATAACTCCTGTCTTCCTCAAAGACAGATGTGCATAGTGCACTCACTTTAAAAAAGATTAAATATTTTATTTGGGTCACGCACAGGAAATACAAACGGTAAAAAAAAACAGGTCAAGTGCGAGTCGGACACCGAAGGTTCCGTAATTTGTAGGTATGTGCCTACAAATTTATGGTTTTCGGATTTTTGCCTTTACTTACGCTACATGACATTGTTTCTTGCCTTTCATGATTCTAGGTCAGCGGGAAGTACCCTATAGGTTATGATTCCTTTGCGAGTGTAAAAATATGCGGCATAAACGGAACATAGACGCCCGTATCTTTTGATTGCGTTGACTTAGAAGTTTGATTTTTTCACTGCTTTAAGAGACTGTAGTTTTGAGTATTTGATATTAATTTCAACTTGATAACTCTACGCATTCTTGAGAAAAAGGGTCTTGACAGATGGACAACGCAGTGATCTTATAAGGGTTCCTTTTGAGGTGCGAAGTCCTATAAAACATGATAATAAATAAATAAATAAATGATGTTGTATTGCCATGCAAAAAATCTCAAAGACAATTCTTCGTAACTTAACTTGGGGAAACACTAATGTTACTATGACTACCTATGAACACATTGTTAAACCATTGTATTTAAAAATAAATGTCTACAAGTTATATTATTTGTGAGCAGAATAATAAGAAGAACTATTAAAGTTTTAAGTAACAACGTCACGTCATGTGGTTATTTTTAACCGACTTCTAAAAAGGAGGAGGTTATATGTTAGTCTGTATGTTTGTTCATTATTATTTTTTTCATTTGTTAGAAGAAGCTTGCGCGGTAATCATACTAATATTATAAAGGCGAAAGTTTGTGAGTCTGTTCGTATGTTTATCACTTCTTCATGCACAAAACGGCTGGACCAATTTTGATAAAATTTATCGCCCTGGATTAACATATAGGCTACTTATTATCCCGATATTCCCACGGGATCGAGTTTTATGCGGGTAAAACCGCGGGGCGCAGCTAGTCTTATATAAATTGCATTAACTTTGCATGAGTAGGGGGTAATAGGGGTCCGTGGCTTGGAAACCATGTTAAGCCGTTGGTCCCGGCTGTCATTCGTGGATCTTTGACAGTCCTTACAGGTCGTCAGAAGCCCGAAAGTCTGACAACCAGTCTTACCAAGGGGTATCGTACTACCCAGTAACTGGGTTGTGGAGGTCAGATAGGCAGTCGCTCCATATAAAATACTGTTATTCAGCTGCATCCGGTTAGACTGGAAGCCAACCCCAACATAGTTGGGAGATGAACTTATGTAGAAAAAAAAATGGTTACAAGTTGACGTTATTCTTCTTAATATTTTATCTTTAATACCTAGATAATCTTGAAATTCTCGAATCCAATTAGGTTGAAATCTTTTTAATTGCTATGCTAAATGCAAAAAATATAATGACTCATTAATATTATTAATATTATGCTGCACGGATGTTGATAAACTGAAATAATAAAATAATTATTTTACTTCTGACATATTTTACTCATCTCAGTTTAAACTCAAACTCAAAGTATTTATTTGGGGGCATTTATTTAGCAGTATGCGTTTATGCGGAAATTTCAGAGTAATTTCAAATATAAATATATGCAAAAACCTATTAAAACTATAAATATAATATTTTTTATTGAACTGAACTGATTTCGATAAAATTTGGCAAAGAGATAGATTGCATCCCGGGGAAGGACATAGAATAGGTTTTATCCCGATATTCCCACGAAATCGACACTTAAACGAGTGAAACCGCGGGGCACTGCTAGTAGTATAGATAGATTAGATAGTATAGATTGTGCAATATTAAAATCTGGTAAAAATTAACAAGAACTGGTCCTTGGTAGCTTTAAACAGGGAGAAATGGAAAGAAAGTAGGGAGTCACATGCCCTGGGACATCACAGGCTTTTAATAATAATAACAAATAATGTTAAAATCTCCCTAATTAAAAAGCTTGGCTTTTTTTTCTCAAACTGTCAAATTCGCTTGTCATGCTGACTGGCTTATTTAATATTCGTAGCATGAAAATACCCTGATTATTGTTTTATGAAAGCGCAACTGACGTAATTGAATACAATATATTTAAAATATTCTAAAAACCAACACTTATTTTAAAAGCAGTAAACCGAAAAATAAATTTATTTAATTATTTAATTTGCCTATTTTAAATTAATTCGCTAATCACTTAATAAACTAAATACTAAACCCATAAAATTATTTGAATAATATTATAATTCAATAAAACCGTATATTACCAAAATATAATAATTTAATAAAACCGCAAAACCGCAAAAACTCAAAAACGCCAAAAAAATTCAAACTCCTAAACATTAGACATCAACGCGCGTCCCTAACCCAACAAAAAAAACACAACATTTTTTTAACTCACTTAAATAAAAAAAAAAACAAAAATTAAAAAAAACTCACATTAAAAAAATTCACGGCAACCACTCCACACTGAATACCACACCACACTGAAATGAACCACGAGAGAACTTTGCTTAATACGTCTTTTGATATCACAGATGGAGATTTTTTTTTATTAACAGTTTTTTTTAGCGCGCGTGGCACGTCACTTTCGTTCGTCGGATAAGAACAACCGCTGTTAAGATGCAACGGACGCTTTTATACAACTGTTTATGAAATTACCGTGACCTCGGTTTTCAAACTACATGCCTCGGAACTAAGAGCTGAATCATTGTATTTTCCTTTTTTTAGTTGTAGTTTAAGGATGTAGGGAAGGGTTGTCTTTGCTATTTTAATTTAGTTTGTACATTAAAAAAGATACAATAAATGATTTTGGTGTTTATAAATATGAAGTTCCATAATGACTAAATAACTGACCAGTTCTTTTTTTACTTTTTATTTCTGGATGTTTTGAAGGGTTGTCACTGCTTTAAGTTTTATTTTGGAAATTAATAAACAGCGATGAAATTTGTAGATTTTTTAACGTATGACACATTTTTGTTAATTTAAGTTATGAAAACTAATGAATTTCAATGTTGCGCTAGCAGAACACGTTAAATTACTACCTTTTTGTAGATTTTGGGTCACCAAGATACAGGCTGTGTCTAATTTGGGACCCGCTGTAAAATCTGTCAAAGACTTCTGAACTGCAAAAAGAAAAGATTTGATTTTTTGTGTTTGTTTGTTAGGCTTTCACGCTAAAACCGCTGATCAGATTCGGATGAAATTTGGCACATAGGTAGACCAAGACATAGGATACTTATTACTATATATTGCCACAAGAACTAGGCTTATGCGGGTGGAACTGCGAAGCGCAGCTAATATTATATATTGTTATAAAAGAAAATAAATTGTTCTTTAATTGTACGGTCAGCATCAAAAGTTGATTAACACTTCAGTTTTTTTAATCTCAGTTATTGAGCAAAATATTTGTTCGAAATTGCAGCAGAAGTATAATGCGATTTTGAACAAATATTTTGCGCAATAACTGAGATTTAAAAAATTGAAGGGTTAATATTTTGCTCAATAACCGAGATTAAAAAAACTTAAGTGTTAATCAACTTTTGATGCTGACTGTACCATAGATTATTGACATTGCAAGATTATTTTCTTTCTTTAACCAGCATTACCAGCATTAAAGGATGCTGTCCCCAGCATCCTTTAATGCTGGTAATGCTGGTTTGTTGTGCTACTTCTTCTTCCAAGCGAAAGCACTAGGAAGTGGTGGAGGGCGGGCGTTTTGAGCGACTTTCTTATGTAATTCTGACTTTCAAAAAGTGCTTATTCTCAGCTTAGTTTGAATAAATAACTTTTGAGTTCGATTTTGATGATATATCTGAGTCTACGGGCTTGTTAAACAGATTGGGATTGGACGGAGATGTTTTAATAAACCGGTTCTACCTGCTAATCTTTTGGCAGAATTCCTTTTAAATTTTCGGGCAAATGACCTCTTTTTAAATAGTTAGGAAATTGGTTGTCATGGTATGGGCATGTGATGTGGAGGAATGAGGAAAACTTCATGAGGAAAGTTTGATGTACGAATTTCGATGACTATAAAAGTAGGAGAAGAAAAAAAAACCTGGCCAAGTGCGTGTCAGACTCGCACACGAAGGGTTCCGTACCACAAGGCAAAAAATGCCGAAAAAACACGTTTGTTGTATGGGAGACCCCTTAAATATTTATTTTATTCTGTTTTTAGTAATTGTTGTTTTAACAGCAACAGAAATACACCATCTGTGAAAATTTCAACTGTCTAGCTATCACGGTTCATGAGATACAGCCTGGTGACAGACAGACACGGACAGTGGAGTCTTAGTAATAGGGTCCCGTTTTTACCCTTTGGGTATGGAACCTAAAAAACGATGGATGGACTGTGTGAATGATGATATGGTTAGAAAAGGGAGTGTCTACAGTGATGACGACTGATAGAGAAATATGGAAGAAAATGACATTGTCACTGGAAAGGAGAAAATGTTAAAGCGCCATTTGGGCTAAAATGAGCTATATAATATATCGCCAGATTAGATTTTTTTTCTGCGTCGATCTGTATAAGTTTCAAGATAATCTGTGCCAATTTTAATTGACTCAGATTGTTTTTTGTTGTTCAATCAATTAATTAATAATTCACAGGACGACAAAATTTGACGAACACTCTTTCCCAGAAACCAAACTATACTTTTCCGAAGGATTTTGACGCACTGAATTCGTATCTGGCCTCAAAATTGCTCTATCACGTCAGGGTTTCGAGATATCCTAACTAAAAGTGCAAAAAATACCGTTTTTTCTCATTTTTGAGGTTATGTAGCACGGCCGATCCTATTTTCTTTCAAAAATTATAAATAAAATTATAAAATAGGATCGGCCGTGCTACATAACCTCAAAAATTAGAAAAAACGGTATTTTTTGCACTTTTAGTTAGGATATCTCGAAACCCTGACGTGATAGAGCAATTTTGAGGCCAGATTCGAATTCAGCGCGTCAAAATCCTTCGGAAAAGTATAGTCTGGTTAGTGGGTAAAACTTTTGTCGACCTGTGATATAATTTATTTTGTTAACATAAGTATGAGGATAAAGATAAAAATTAATTTATTTGCAAAAACATGTGTAGGTGTGTATGGTTACAGATAGTATTGTTGTCTAAATATATGCACTATGCTTGCCAGTTATATGACGTACAAAATTAACATAAGCAATTACAATTGAGGTGGCAAGTCAATAGATAAAAAATAAAAAAAAAATTAAATAAAAAAAAAAAAAAAAAAAAAAATTTAAAATATGTATATCAGGTAAACAGGTCACTACAAAAAATAATTAAAAAAAATTAATAATAATTAAATTTAAAATATATCAGGTAAACAGGTCACTACAAAAAATTATTTAAATTAAAATATGTCTGGTAAACAGGTCACTACAATTCATACTTAATTAATAAATAAAATCATAAGTGCTTAATTAGCAATTCGGAATCGTCATACTTCTGTTTATCGATAGGAAACTCAGTGATGGAGTAGTAGCATCTATCTAAAATGGAATTTAAACAAAGACCTTTTTATTAAGATAATTTCTAGATTGCAGTGCGATCTAGAAAAAAAATATCTATGTTGTACCTAATTGCACCAATTTGCCGAGTCTGGCCATACCGCTGTTAAACCCGCGATGGTTTGTGTGGTATGTTTAATTGTTCAACAAGGATTTGTTACTGTTTTGTTTTTGATTAAAAAACAATAATAATAATAAATATTTATTTGATCAATTTTTTTTACAAAAAATTTAAACAAAGACATTTGTTGTTGTTATGTTGTTGTTGTGAATCCAACGATATATTACATAACTCATTTTGGCCCAAATGACGCTTTAGCGTTTTCTCCATTTTATTGACGACATGTTGTGCTGACCCCAAATAAATTCGTAGGGCAGGAGAATGATAACCTCCTTTTAAAATAATGTGATGTCTACCAACCCGCACTGGGATCGCGTGGTGGATTGTGGCCCTCTCCCTCTCACACAGAGGAGGCCTGTGTCCCAGCAGTGGGAACGTTATATGCTGATTATGATACCTTTCCTTCTCTTCATGAGAAGAAGCGTTGACCCTGCAGTGGGACGGTTACAGGGTATCTGGGGGTACGGTAGTGCCCCCGCCAAGACGAGTCAAGCGAAGCGCAAGGGCACTTTTTGAACCCTCATAAAGTTGGTTTCCGATGTACCAGATAGTTCATATTCTCAGGATATGATGTCAATAATAGACTCATTGAACATACAAAGCCTCAATTGAATAGCTCAAATACTTTAGATTTTATTGATATCTAAAATACACCAATTTCGTCACTGACACACTCAACGATACACTGACACACTGATGATCATCAAAATGTTTGACTACTTCCTGAAGTGCTAGATAGCTGAAATTAGGTATGTAATCTAAGTTAAGTATACAACCAACAAAAAAGTCATAAAATTATAACTTTCGCCCCCCATCCCCTAAAATGGGGGGTGGAAGTTTGTATGAGACTTCAAAATGTTAAGGTACTTCCTGAAGTGCTAGAAAGCCGAAATTTGGTATGTAAACAAAGTTCAATATACAAAAAAAACACTACCGTGCCACCAGATAAACTTATAACTTTCGCCCCCATCCCCTAAAATTGGGGGGAGGGGTGGAAGTTTGAATGAGACTTTCACCAATTTTATGAAGTAGGACATGAAAGTTTACACGGGATTGTAGACGGTAACTAAAAAACCTATTAATAAGTACTTACAAGAACCTCCGCCTTAATCAAGAGTCTCATGGTAGGTGTCAGTTATTTACCTTTGACGACGAGGTGAGCAAATCGACTGTAAGTACTTCATTTCATTTCATTTCATTTCATTTATTTTGTTTTGTGAACATAGGTGATTACAGGTGTTTTTACTGTTTGTACTTAATTAATACGATAAGATATAATACTAAAGTTACGTATATAATTAAAATAATTTTACTAATAATACCTATTTAATACACTAAAAAGACTGCCCAGCAACTTACAAAAGAACTGAAATCCCACCAATAACATTTCATGTAAAATGTTGCCAAGATGATCACATAAGGTTTGCCCTGTGAAAAAGATATCAGATCTCATGTAGAGCCAAGCTTCTGAATCTACACGGCCTAACTCTACCGACTCTAACTTCATAAATTCTACATATCAGTAAAATGTATGGCTTCGCCGTTTCGTTACTTACTTCAGAAACTAAATATTCGCATCACCTCCACGACGGTAGTGCAACGGCGAAGCAATACATTTTGGGCAGTTGTTACGGGTCGTCAGAAGCCCGAAAGTCTGACAACCAGTCTTACCAAGGGGTGTCGTATTATCCAGTAACTGGATTGTGGAGGTCAGATAGGTAGTCGCTCCATATAAAATACTGGTATTCAGCTGCAACCGGTTAGACTGGAAGCCGACCACAACATAGTTGGCAAAAGCCTACATAGATGATGATTTATAGGTACTTAAGAAATATTATAGCACAGTAAAAAAATAGCATTGTTTTTTTTTTTGTAATAATCAACTTTTTATCGTAATAGGAAGTTACTAATTATCAATTTGTAATGAAAAAGTCTTCACAGTAGGTCAAATCAACACTCTTGCTTTTAACATAACTGTAAAGAAGGGTTATGTTTTTAACCGACTTCAAAAAAGGACGTTTTGTATTCGACCCGTATGTATGTTTGTATGTCCGCTGTTTTCTCAAAAACTAAAAAATCTATTTTGATAATTATTTCTTTCATTAATGTGATCGACATACTTTCAGAATGATTTTAGTATATAATACATTAGGTAATTATTTTTATGTACGAAGTTATATGCATAAATGTACTGCATCTCAGGCATTTCTATGCGAATTTTGATGATTCTTCTAGACAGTGTCTTCAATTCTTCAATGCACTAGTGTTAATTGAATTTGTGTGGGGTAGTTCGCGAATATAGCCTCATGCGACGGGAGCAAGGGGCAGCCGCTGTAGGAGCGCGCTTGTCGGGATACGTCACTACTACAATCAAAGCCGAACGGAGTTCGTGAAATAGAATATCTGTAACTGGGTTGTGGTGGTCAGATAGGCAGTCAGACACATCAACTCAGGCTATCGCAGTCCACTGCTGGACATAGGTCTCTCCCAGGCTGCGCCACAACACCCTGTCCTCCGCCTTCCGCATCCAGTCTGTCCCAGCCACCTTCTTTAGGTCGTCCGTCCATCTAGCTGGGGGGCGTCCCACACTACGCTTGCCGATACACGGTCTCCACTCCAGGACTCGTCTGGGGGGGTTTGTGTTTGCAAATTTATGGTTTGGCTTCCACAACACGCTTTGCTGCTTACTTGCTTGGCTTGGTTTTGTAGACGCAAACCTACCTTGCCTTCTCCTTCAGAGGAGGCAGGGTGGCGTGGTCTTGAGGGAGAGCGCAGCGGTCGTGTAGATCCTCAAGGCAAGTCTGGTGATGTTCCTTCTCGAGGTTGCTCCCCGTTATTGGTCTAATTCCATATGAATTAGACGTAACAGAAATCACTGGGCGAATTACCTCAGGGGTGGCGAGGTCATGCCCCTGGGTGTCCATCATCAAACAAGAGCTGATGATGGACAGCAATGACCTCCCGCGTGTTTGTGCCGTGCGCGGGGACCCGTACGGAGGGATGAAGGAATCCTGGTGGTTGAGTGGAGCAGGTTGCACACAACACACCACTTTGGCCCAGATTTCCTCTTACACGGGAGGTAGTGGGGTAGCTACCCACTATCAACCGGCTGAGGCATCCCGTAAGAGGGATGTCAAGCGAGGAGCGGCCTAGTGGGGGAGGGCAGCCGGCGTGGCGTGGGGTCTCGGGATGAGTTGCGGCATAGTCTCGTGTCGTATACAGTCCTGTGATCTTCCGTCGCGTGCGGGCTCGTCAATTTCTTACTAGGCTGGTCCTATACCGTAGGAGTAGCTCTGGCGATCGCTCGTTGAACGGGCGACGTCCCCGACTGACGGCTCCGTGGCGGGTGGAGAGCTCCAACGGTGAATCATAAACGTCCAAAGTTATGGATAAAGAGACCAAACCAACATTTAAACCACAAGCTGCGTCCCACTCGTCGGATGCGCTTACAAAAACAATTGTACCAAAGGCTGCGTCATCAGATGTGCCATCAACGTCCAAAACAGGGGTCGCGTCTCAAGATGCGCCCAAGCGGCAACTGCCTAGGGTTGCACCCGAAAAACAAAAACGCTCGGCTGCGTCCAAGGATGCGATGAGGAAGGCAACCGCAAAGGATGCGCCACAACTGGCTGCGTCCCGAGCGATCCCAACCTCATCTGCGTCCACGGATGCGCCCCATAACCTAACCCTGACACAAAGGCCAAGGACAGCACTCGCTCATGGCGACTCGAGGAGTACTGTGGAAGTGGATGCGCCCACAACACGGGCTGCGTCAACGACTGCGGACTCTGAGAGAGACCTGGCGAGTCTGGCCGAAGCCCCATGTGCAGGAGCTTCAAACGACAACAAATGGCAAACAGTCATTAACAAGAAAACGCCCCTCAAGGCGGTGTCGGCTACGGCTGAGAGGCCAAAAGGCGAGGCTGCCACCGGCGCTAAGCGCAAGCGCAGCGAGAGGCCAAGAGGGCGAAAAAATGTAAACAAAACCAACATCATACCACCGACCAGGGCGCAGAAGCGTTCGCGTCCCGAGGATTCCGTCACACCAACCGGGGTTAGCAAGAAGAGCAAACCTGCTCGCTCCCGGATGGTTGACGGAACCTTGGTGAGCTACGCTGAAGCGGCTGCGTCATACAAGAACAACGAGCTTTGCGTTGCCGTCATGACCGAGCCCTTTCAGGAAATGACGCAGGAGCAAGCGGAGGGGATCCGCCAGGTAATAGAAAACCAGCTCCGAGCTCTGCTAAAGGCTCCTGAACCAACAGAACCAACAGACACAGATCAAAGCACCGCGATCCACTTTAGAGGCCGGGCCCACTTTGCTGAGGGCGTCCTCAAAACTTGGTGTGAGGACGACTTCACAATGGCCTGGCTCAAAGGGGTCATAAACAACATATCGTCCCCGTTACCGGGGACCAAGCTCACCGTTCGGCCTCAAGCTGACATACCTAAGAAGGTAATGTGCATGCTGTTTGTCCCCGAGAACAGCGAGGACACAGCTGAACTTCTTAGGATGCTGGCGAGGCAGAACCCTAATCTTAAAATGAACACCTGGACCCTGACACACGAAAGGGCTAGACAGGAGCCCCCGGGTACCTGTCTCTTCTTTCGTGTGCCGGAGTCCATGGTTAAAACAATAAAAGACCAGCAACGGCGGGTATACTACCTTATGGGCTGTATTTACATCCGCTTCCTGGAGGAGGGTGGTACCAGGGAGGATGCCGCCGCAAAAATATCAGGAACAGCCTCGGGTGCGCCTGAGAGGGAGCCTGGTTCGCCGCCTCCTGGACGTTCCCCGTCGCCTCCCGCGATGGGGACTGCTGAGGAGGCGGTCGATTTGGCGACTTCCATGGCCGCGCTGGAGGTTCTCTCAGCAGCGGGTTCAACGAGGGATCCACCCTCGTCCGGTCTGATTTCGGACGAGGATTGCTTTCCGCCAGGGGAGAGTAGTGAGGGCGAGGACAGCAGCCTCTGCTCCTCTCCTTTGCGGGACTAGGATCCTACAGACCAACCTCCAGCACAGCCAATCTGCGTCGGCTACCTTGCGCAGAGTGCTGGAAAAACAGCAAGGAAAGACCATCGCCCTCATCCAAGAGCCGTGGATCAGGGGCGGCAGAATATGCGGTCTTGGCAACATCGGGGGTAAGTTGCTACTAGACACCTCCGTTAGTAACCCGCGCACCTGCATCTTTATTCCAAAACATGTACCTAACCTTTTAATTAACGAATTCTGTTCAAGGGACCTGACACCAGTCAGGCTTTTCAGAACTGAACAAGAACTCCCGGACATCGTACTAGCCTCGGCATACCTGCCAGGCGATGAGGACGTGCCTCTGCCAGAGCTCGCCTCACTGGTTGAGTACTGTGAAAAGGAGAAACTGGAACTAATCATCGCGACAGACTCCAACGCGCATCACACGCTATGGGGTAATGATAAAACCAACAACCGAGGTGAGGAAATGCTTGATTTTATTCTTAGCAATAACCTTGTTTTACTCAACAAGGGCTCCGAACCTACCTTCATAAATGCAAGATCTCAAACAATAATTGACTTAACTGTAGCAACCATAGGCATATCAAACTCCATACAGGACTGGCATGTGTCCACCGAGATATCATGCTCAGACCACAGATGGATCCGTTATACTATTAACTTCAACCTAACCAAACCACAGCCAAGAAGGGTTCCGCGCAATACGGACCAAGTCAGATTCACTAAACTAGTCGAGGCTGAACTTGGTAGATTACCCGCCCTTCCGGCTGAAATACCAGTAACCAACTTAGACGAACATGTAAACAACATCACACACATACTCCTATCTAGCTATGAACAGTCTTGTCCCCTCACGGTACCTAGACAGGGAGCTCGCCATTCCTGGTGGAGTCCTGAACTGGAAAGACACCGGCACAAGTTGAGAAGACTGTTCAACAGAGCTAGGAACACACGGTCGCCAGTAGATTGGGACCGATATATAACAGCTCGTAAAATATATAAAAAACTGATACGCCTCAGAGGTAGGAATAGTTGGAGACGTTTCTGTACTAACATTGAAAGTAACAACCAGGCAATGAGGGTCAAAACCTGTCTTGCCCAAGAGACTAACCACTCAATAGGATGCCTAAAAAAACCAGATAACACATACACAACAAACGACGCTGAAACAAGTGAACTACTCCTAACCACCCACTTCCCAGGATGCCAGATTGCCGCCCAGCAAAGCTGGGAACTACATAGGGATAGGGCCACAAACAGCCTAGATTGGGAAGTGGCGTTGGAAGTAATTGATAAAGACAAATTAACATGGGCAATCAACACCTTCCTACCTTTCAAAGCAGCAGGACTGGACGGTATTTTCCCGGCTCTGCTCAGGTGGAGTCAAGATGTACTGGCCGACTACCTCGTTAGGGTGTTCCGAGCCTGCCTGGCCCACCGCTACATTCCCTTGAAATGGCGGGAAGTAAAAATAATATTTATACCGAAACCAGGTAGGGGTGACTACACCCAGCCCAAATCTTTTAGACCTATAAGCCTTTCTTCGTTCTTCTTGAAGACACTGGAGAGGCTGGGGGATAGGAAGATCAGATCCCAGGTTTCGGTACAAAGACCACTACATCCTAATCAACACGCCTACTGTGCAGGCAAATCAACTGAATCAGCACTTCATAGCGTAGTCTCACGCATAGGTAATGCTCTAAAAGCCAAAAACCCAACCCTAGGCGCCTTCATTGATATAGAAGGTGCTTTCGACAAAACTAACTTCGTCAGTATCGAACAGGCACTTGCCACACACGGTGTTGCGCGAACACTCATAGAATGGATTAATAACATGTTAAAATACCGAGCTATTCAATTCACCGTGAACACCACCACACGAGGTATCGTGAGTAGAGGCTGCCCACAAGGTGGGGTGCTGTCACCACTGCTGTGGAATTTAGTCGTTAATGAGCTTATCTCAGAGCTCAACGCCAGCAGTCTGTACTCAGTGGGATACGCGGATGACATAGCAATTCTGATTTCGGGTAAATTTGAGGGCATCTTATGTGATCTCATGAGAAAGGCCTTCAAAATAGTCGAGAGTTGGTGCACGAAGCACGAGCTATCGGTTAACCCCTCGAAGTCAGAACTAATAATGTTCACCAACAAGAGAACTCTTGGACCTCATAGGCTCCCAAAACTTTTCAACACAGAACTAACATTGAAAGACGAAGTCAAGTACTTGGGGGTGATTCTAGATAGCAAACTGCTCTGGAACAAGCATCTTGACTACAAACTTAATAAAAGCACAATTGCACTCTACCAATGCAAAAAAAATGTTAGGGAAATCATGGGGGCTCTCTCCGAAGATTACTCTGTGGATTTACAAAGCGCTGATCAGGCCAATGTTGGCTTATGGCGCTCTGGTTTGGTGGACGAGGACAGAACTCTCGACCACCATTACCAGACTACAACGCTTCCAACGACTGGCCTGCTCAGCTACCACTGGCTGCATGAAAACCACCCCAACAGCAGCCATGGAGATAGCCCTTCAATTAACTCCCCTTGACCTGTACATACAGCAGGAAGCGGCGCTAGCCGCCATCAGGCTGATGCATCTGGGCATATGGGGCAAAAACATTACCAGTCCACACGCTAAAATCCTGGACCGGGCGATTGAGTACCAGCCTCTCATCGCTGCCCCGTGTGACAGAACACCAAACCAACCGATGTTCAACAAAAACTATATTATACAAACAGTTCAGGAAGAAAGGGATCAGTCAGGAGTCAATGAAGTGCGCATCTATACAGACGGCTCTAAGACACAAAACGGTTCAGGTGCTGGCGTACACTCCCTTGACCTCAATATTAACTTTCACATACCACTAGGCACACATAGTTCGATCTTTCAATGCGAATGTGTTGCCTTAACACAAGCTGCAACAGCAGTAAAGCGCTTAGGCATCCGGAACTATGGCATTAAATTCCTATCCGACAGCCTATCTGTGCTCAAAGCTTTAGCAAGCAAACAAACTAACAATAAGCTAATTTTTGAGTGCCATCTAGCTCTGGAGAGTTTATCGACGTCTAATCGTATTACTCTCCAGTGGATCAAGGGGCACAGTGAATCTCTGGGCAATGATGCTGCAGATGAACTTGCGAAGAGAGGCTCTGACATGAGGGTGCTAGGCCCGTACCCACTTCTCCCTTTGCCTTTCTCACAATTTCGTGCGTGGATTCGCCAAAGATCGACCGAACTCCATAACAACAGATGGTCACGGGCAACAGACTGTAGACAGTCAAAATTGGCTCTACCAATGATACACCCGCGATTAACCAAAAAACTTCTCAACCTGAGTAGGAATAACCTTAGAATAATACCTATATTATTCTAAGGTTATTCCTACTCAGGTTGAGAAGTACAATTACGGGCCACAACCTCCTTAACAAACATCTTTTCAACATAGGCGTCACGGACAGCCCCCTCTGCAGGGGCTGCCTTGATGCCGAGGAATCAGCCGCCCACGTCATCCTGGATTGCGAGGCCGTGGCTTCTCAACGTGAAGAAATCCTCGGAACAATGAGGTCGCTCCGCGAAGCCTGTGAAGCTCCCAGGAAGCTTCTGTGCTTCTGGGCGGAGCTAGGCTGGCTCTGTTAGCCAGAATCCCCACGCACAACGGACCGAGTGAGAGTCTAAGTGCGGAAAAGGGAGTCCTATCATCATCATCATCATCATCACCAGGACTCGTCTGCTCCACCGGCCATCGGTCCTTCGACAAACATGGCCAGCCCACTGCCACTTCAGTTTGCTTACTCTGTAAGCTCTGTCGGTAACTCCGGTTCTTTTCCGGATAACTTCGTTTCTGATTTTATCCTTCAAAGAAACTCCGAGCATAGACCGCTCGATGGGCAGTCGCTCCTTGTAAAATACTGGTATTTAGATGCATCCGGTTAGACTGGTAACTGACATAGTTGTGAAAGGCTAGACGGTTATATATTCATTGAAGAAAAATCATATAAATTATTTTAGTTGCTATGTATAAAACTGGACAGAGATTTTATGACCGAGATATTGCAAAACGATAAAATAATAAAAATAGTTTTAGGCGGTAGGTGTTATTTGTATTTTAAAAGTTAAGGCTAAGCGCGCATAGCGATGCGTTGTTTATGGTTCCGTACACAAAGGGTAAAAACGGTACTAAAACTCCATCTGTCTGTCTGTCACCAGACAGTATCTCATGACAGCTAAACAGTTGAAATTTTCACAAATGATGTATTTCTGTTGCCGCTATAACAATAAATACTAAAAACAGAATAAAATAAATATTTAAGGGGGGCGCCCATACAATAAACGTGATTTTTTCGGCGTTTGTGCCTTGTGGACGGAACCTTTCGCGTGCGAGTCCGATTCGCCCTTTGTCAGTTTTTTTAAATCGTATGTTCATGTTAAATAAAATCGCAAACTCAAATATAATTTTTTTCAAGCAATTTTTTTCCGCAGTGCGCAGACTCTAGTATTATATACTGGTATTGTTTCCAGATTGGCGAATTTTGTCGCAACGATTAAAAATCGTAGTGCGCGCTTAGCCTTATAAATGTCGTTATTAATTAAATATCAAACTTGAATGTTTATTTTTATATTGGTGTTATTTTGTGATGAATATAAGGTTATATTAGTGATTTATTATTTTATGACTTTATTACAAATCAATAGTCATCCGTGTTTTAGGTACAGACGCCAGCACATCAAGCTACCCGAAACTGTCAAATTTTCCCAATCAACTTTGAGCCTTATGGTTTAGCAATAAAGTTGAAAATCTATTAATGAAATTTGACAGATTGTAGTAGCTTGATGTGCTGGCGTCTGGACAACAGACTTACGACTGACTCGGATAACTTCCTGGTTCTGGGCACTGCACGCGTAGCATGACCAACATAGAAACGGGTTTTGTCGACGGAATAATAGACAAAATGACAGATTGTAGAAAGATTTTTACCGTCTTAACATGGCGCTGAAGAGAAGATATGTTTATATTTCTCAGTCGACAAAAGTCTACAATGTCAAGCATGACGACCAATTTTTCTCTACACTTGAGGGTAGAAACATTTCTTCTCAACAAGTGTCAAATAGGACATTGACATCACATTGGACCTCGACAAGAATTTATTTCGATTTTAAAATTTGCTTCCCGCTGCTATGGAAACTATAAATATGTCTGTGTCGCCATGGAAACGCGAGTCTACAGGTCGCCCCGTGCTCGAGCAGAGATATCGAGTTGGATAGAAAGAATTTTCTCTATTCTTTGTAGAATAGAGATTGAATGGTCATGCTACGCGAACTGGGTTCGATTCTCAGAACTGATGAAATATTAATAATAATAAATATTTATGTTCCGGGCCAGCGGTAACCCTTTCGGACAATGCCGCTGACCCGGCAGGCTTCGGCCCTGACGGGCCCCTTCGAATGATGCTGACATCTCTTTGAGGCGCGCGTGGAACACGTACGCACCGTCCGGCACGGGCCTGGTCCTGATCGGACGGTGAGCTACCCATTACTCTCCGCCTGCAGGCCCGCGCATGTTAAGTAGCCTCTAGCCTTCTTTAGGCTACTTAACATAACGCTAGAACCCTTTGGAGCCGAGCAAAAATAAAAAAGTCAGACAGAAATTACGCGATAACGAAGTAATAGCGCGGGCAGGCGATGCGATGCGACGGCGCCGAGGGAACAAGAAATTCGCAGAAGTCGCAGGCGGATAAAAATATTTATAGGTAACCGAACTCTGTTTCAAGGTCCTTTAATAAGGATGGCCTAAATCATTTTTTAATTTTTTTTTTAAAAACCTCTTACAGACAGACAAAAAAGTGATCTTTTAGAAGCATCGAGATGATATAAGTACTAACGTACTAGAGAAGCTACGTCAAATAACTGAATTGTCCTATTCTTCGTAATTTTAATCTTTAGTTCGCTGCAGCGCTAAAATAATAACAATTCGTCTAAACCGTAACTAATTTACCACAGCGCTAGATTTGCTGCAGAAGTGTATTTATTCTCGGCAAAAAGGTCTTAAGCGCCATGTAAATCACGGCACTTACGCGTAAAGAGCTAGAGAGCGACTGAGTGAGGTGCGACGCGATCGCCGCAGTTGAACGAGACAAAGTAGGAATTTACGGTGTCTTCTCTAGTACGTTAGTACTTATATCTCGATGTTTAGAAGTTCCATTTTGCCGAGTCAGAATCCAAAAAAACATGTATTTCTATTACTACAACACACTCTACATACAACAATCCCACATGCACAAGGCTCCTAAAAACAGGCGCGACACGCGATATAATTGCGCGCGACACAAAGGCACCGCTCGTTGCGCGACTTGCGGTGCCTTTGTCGCGTGTCGTGTCGCACCTGTTTGAAGGAGCCTTTACCTATTTTAAGTTTTCAGCCACACAGGTCAATCGATTAGGTTAAGCTACGCTTGCCGCGGTTGGTCTGTGGATGGGTGACCATCTTTACATACCGAGACCCCTCCGTGCCTCAGAAAGCACGTTAAGCCGTTGGTCCCGGCTGTCATTAGTAGTAGATCTTTGACAGTCGTTACGGGTAGTCAGAAGCCCGAAAGTCTGACAACCAGTCTTACCAAGGGGTATCGTATTATCTAGTAACTGGGTTGTGGAGGTCAGATAGGCAATCGCTCCATGTAAAATACTTGTATTCAGCTGCATCTGGTTAGACTGGAAGCTGACCCCAACATAGTTGGGAAAAGGTTAGGCAGATGATGACTATTTTAATTTTTACATTTTTTTTAAATTATTTGTTGTTGTTCTTTATTAACCTCTACTGTATTTTCATCTCTACAATCTGGAACGCTGTCGTCTCCCAATTGAAGGTGGGCGTTAATATCTGCGACACAGTTTTGTAACTAATGCAACTATTTACGTACGCAATAAATTTGTAAAATGTGATTTTGTTCCAATAAAGATTATTATAATAAAAAATTGATATATGTTTCTATTTTGCATGCTGGCCAAATAGTATTAAAAAATACACTATAATACTAGCTTCTGCCCGCGACTTTGTCTAGCGATCTTAACGTTCATCATCATCATCAGCCTATAATGTTCCCACTGCTGGGACACAGGCCTCCTCTCAGTGAGAGGGAGTGGGCCGTAATCCACCACGCGGGCCCAGTGCGGGTTGGTAGATGTCACATGTCTTCGAATTTTTGGTTGTAGGACATGCCGGTTTCCTCACGATGTTTTCCTTCACCGTTTTGTGAGCAGTGGTGATGAAATAGTTTACACAAAGTAAAGCGCCTGTCTGGGTTCGAACCTACGACCTACAACTCGTAAGTCGCGGCCGTTACCACTTGGCCACCACTGCTCACGATTTTTTTCTTTTTGCACGGCCCATAAGAGATGTAGCGTGATGTAAAATAGCCTTTCAAATCAAATATTAAATAGAAGGCTATTAAGAATTAGGCTATCAAATGCAAACATAATATTTCAAATCAGAGTGGCAGTTTCAGAGAAAGCGGGGTCCGAAAACAAAAAAAAATAGTTTTTATTGAGGTGACATATTTCTCTTTTGGTTATAGATAGTAATTTTGATTTAAACTTTTGTGATTAATAAAAAAAACATTATGTTAATTTGTAAATCAGCCAACCCTGGTATTTACCAATGATTGATACGACATCGCATTCATAACATTCTTTAATAAAAAGATGTCATATTTTGACCTACAAGTAATTAAATACTATAGTTATTATCCTTAATTTGATCGACGCAGACTCGAACCCGGATACGTGCGGCCGTGGGCGAACCGCATAGCTACATATTTACTGTTTTATATTATCTGGAGTCTTGATATGAGGCTGGATGTCTGAAGCATCTTATGAGTAGGTAAAATAATAAAAAGCGGCCAAGTGCGAATGGGACTCACGCACGACGGGTTCCGTGCCATACGCTTTTTAACTTTTAACTTTCCTTTTCTTTTTTTCGATAGCCTATATTGTATCCCACTGCTGGTCAAAGGTATCCCCTTTTTCCTTCCAAACCTATTTTTAAGCGATCTCTAGCCATATTAGCCCTGCAAACCTCGTTAGATCGTACGAATCCTCAGCTCTCCGTTGATCATTTTTAACTTTATTTTACTTTAAAAGTAAGTATGTAAATACTTTATAACGGTTTTTTTTTTTAATTAACGACAAATTTACGGTTTTCAGATTGTTTCCTTTACTTGTGCTACATGACATTGCTTCTTGCCAAATTTCATGATTCTAGGTTAACGGGAAGTACCCTATAGGTTTTGATTCGCTTGCGAGTGACAAAATTTTGCGGCATAAACTGAACATAAGCGCCCGTATCTTTTGATTGCGTTGGCTTAGTAATTTGATTTTTTCACTGCTCAAGGGTTTGCAGCCCTGAGTATTGGATAAGACTCTAAGCTCAAACAATTTATTTCAAATAAACCAATTACAGGCACTTTTAAATTTTCATGGGGTCGGTCAGTCAGAAAGATAACGCTAGTTGCCCATTCCAAAGCATAGTAGGTACCTACCTATGGAGAAGAACGGGCAAGAAACTCCACGGACACTCTTTTAAATCGAAATAATATGGTTACAAAGTATTGATTGCATCACTGATATTACTTTCAACTTGATAACTCCACGCGTTCCTGAGAAAAAGGGTCTTGACAGACGGACAATGAAGTAATCTTATAAGGGTTCCGCTTTTCCTTTTGAGTTACGGAACCCTAAAAAAACAACGAGTAAGGGTACCATCGATATAAAAAGAAGAACTAATAAAAAGTGAAAAAATTTTATAACTTCGAACTTTAAATCAAAATAATATGGTTACAAAGTATTGGTTACATAATTGATATTACTTTCAACTTGGTAACTCCACGAGTTCCTGAGAAAAAGAGTCTTGACAGACGGACAGTGAAGTAATCTTATAAGGGTTCCGCTTTTCCTTTAGAGTTACGGAACCCTAAAAAAACAACGAGTAAGAGTACCATCGATACGAAAATAAGAAATAATAAAAAGTGAAAAGAATTTATAATTTCGAACTTTAAATCAAAATAATATGGTTACAAAGTATTGGTTACATCATTGATATTACTTTCAACTTGATGACTCCACGCGTTCATGAGAAAAAGAGTCTTGACAGACGGACAATGAAGTAATCTTATAAGGGTTCCGATTTTCCTTTTGAGTTACGGAATCCTAAAAAAACAACGAGTCAAAAAGAAGAACTAATAAAAAGAGAAAAAAATTTATAACTTCGAACTAGTCGATTGGTTTTTAGCCATTAGAGAAAGTAGCACTATTAACTTAGTGTGAGGTCTAAGGTCAAAGTCGCATAACGTTTGGACTCAAGACCTGAATTCTTTAGTTATGTAATCGTCATAATGTCCAACACATTTTTCATGTCTAAAAAACAGGCCAGCAGTGCCGTAAGATGTTATTCTGCTCTGCACAAGGGTCTCGTGGTCACGTTAAGCAACACTTGCCGAGGTCGGTGTGTGGATGGGTGACCATCCGTTACATACCGAGACTCCTTCGTGCCTTGGCAAGCACGTAAAGCCGCTGGTCCTGGCTGTCATTCATAGACCTGTGACAGTCGAAACGGGTGTTCTGATGCCCGAAAGTCGGACAACCAGTTTTACCAAGGGGTACCGTGTTACCCATTTACTGGGTAACTGTTTGGACTGGTTGTCAGACTTTCGAGCATGTGACGAAAGGTAACGACTGTCAAAAACCCAAGAATGACAGCCGGGACCAACGGCTTAGGGTGCTTTCCGAGGCACGGAGGGGGCTCGATACGTAATGGATGATCACCCATTCATGAACTGATGGTGGCAAGCCTAGCTTCCTTGATACCGCATACCTTAGATCGACCTGTGCAGCTGTTTTTTTTTTATAATATACACATTGACATTAATATATTTTTTTTAAAACAATGACATTTGCTTACTTTGTCTGTACAAAGTAAGCAAATGTCATTGTTTTGTTTGTTTCATTGTTTGTGTTTTGTGTTTGTGTCGTAATACTTTTATTACGTTATTTTAATTATTGTGAATGTGAAGACGATGTGGGTCATTTATTTTATTCATTTTATATTTTTTTATTATTCTCTCCATGGTCCATGGCAGTTTGAGTAATTTATGTGGCCTACCCAAATGTCCTTTCTTTGGTATTGTTCGTCGAATCGTTGAGCTCCTTAAGTCTTGAGTTGAGCTGCAAGATTTCTGACAAATGCGTGCACTGACTGGACAGGTCCTCTCAATCTGTGTGGTTCTTTCCTCAAAAGACCATCTCAGACATCGACCTACATGGTCTTCATATAACCTGACCAAGATTATGTCTGGACTTTAAAAGAGACTGACCTCTGAGTTCGTTTCGGCCTTTCTTCTCAGAGTAGTCAGATAGGATACGCCGACCTCATCTAGTTTAAAAAATATATGATTGACGTGTAAAAGTGTTTGTGCAAACCTACTTCCAAAAATAAAATCATTTATCGTTTAGCCACGAGCCCCACCGAATTCAGTAAGTATCTTAAATTAAACGATTTTAAACAGGACGACACTCCCTTTTTATGACACAGTTACAGAATGTTACCTATTCAATATTAGTCAGACACCACTTTTAAAGTTATACAGCACACCTGTCTGTTCAGTTAGAAAATACTTGATTGTATACAATACTAGGTATGCAAAGTAATTAACATTATCTACAGGACACAGAACATCATCTTCTGCCAAGCCTTTTTTCAACTATATTGGGGTCGGCTTCCAGTCTAACCGGATGCAATTGAGTACCAGTATTTCACATGGAGCGACTGCCTATCTGACCTCCACAACCCAGTTACTGGGTAATACGAAACCCCTTTGTAAGACTGGTTGTCAGAATTTCGGGCTTCTGACTGCCCGTAACGAGTGTCAAAGAATGACAGGCGGGACCAACGGCTGAACGTGCTTTCCGAGGCACGGAGGGGTCTTGGATGGTCACCCATCCACGGACCAACCGCGGAAAGCGTAGCTTAACCTGATCGATCGACCCGTGCGTCCGGCAGAAATAAGGGGCTTGTGGCTAAGTAATAATACTTAGCCACAAGCCCCTCATTTCTCTCATTACAAGACACAGAACATTAATAGTAGATTGTTGCATCGAGCGCAAAGTGAGTTATTAATGCACGAGAGTTATGTTGGTGTCCGAGCGCATGCGAGGGCACTAAATTAACACGAGTGCATAAATTACTCACTTCAGCAAGGTGCGTAATCTACTTTTCTTTCAACTACCAATCTACCTACCGTGATAAAATATACCTACTCAAAATAAAAACTCAAGTTATTGAAAACAAAGTTTTCCTAAGCTTTTAACATTCATCCCGCGACTTTTGCAGCAAAAGTTATTAACAATTTCATTTGCAGCTGTTTTTATACTTTCTGGAGTTGCATTCATATCGCTATCGCTATTTCCATTTTTTTAATATTTTCTTGCTAAATATGAAGTATCAAAGTTTTACAATGGTACAAAATGCGCGCCATTTTTTTTTTTCTTCACCAAGTCGGTTTTATTCAGCCGATTTTTATTTTCAGTCAATATCTTTTTGACCTAATTCATACATTTTATATTAAACTTAATAGGAGACATTAAACCTCTGTGGTAAATTTATATCTAAATAAAAAATAAAAAACAGTGCATTTATGAAAAACTGTGCAACCATGAGATTTCATACAACATTTCTGCACTGTTTTGGTTCTAAGCAAAAATTACGTCCTTTTTGTAGTGATTAATGATAACATTACTAAGTAGTTGAAAGAAAATAAATGATTTGCAATATGTCAGCTAGTCACGCCAATATACAAACAAATACAACAAAAACTATACGTACTCAAGCAAAAAACTAATAAATAAAAATTCAAAATGTATACAAAAACTTACTCTACCTATATAAAACATCGCGAATACTGTGATATTGATAGACATGTCAGCTAAAAGAAACCTAGTCTTTGGCTGTAGGTTTGGCCAAACAAAACATACAAATTAAGAACAAAGACATATTTTTTCGCACACCCATCTATTTTAAAACCGGATCGGTGACTGCTTACTGAGACGGATGCAATTGGCCTTTAACCCCGTAGAAGAACTTTAAATGTGAATATTTTTACTAGATTATTTATTTACCAACATTACTATATTAAAACTAGCGTTCGCCCGCGGCGTCGCCCGCGTGAACGTCGAAAATATTATCCCACAGGAACGTACCACAGTTATAAAAAGTATCGTATGGTCCTAACCCAGGTTATGGTAAATAAGAAAATTAGAAGATTATATCCAAGATAAGAACGCTTGGAAACATTCTGGTCCTGCTCCATAGGAAAATCTAGAGTCTGGACAAAATCAAACTGGTTGCTAATTTAATTGTAAAATTAATTGTTTTTTTGACATTGATTTAAATTCTGTAATTAAGTACCTACTAACAGCCTGACTTATTACTTTTTAACTTTTTTTATGAAAGTCGTTTTCTGTTAGGTACCATGTTTGTAAATATGTGAGCACAATGTATCTATCAGATAATTAATTTATATGTCATGGTTTCATTTTTTTAATATTTTACCTATTGTGGTATAGTAATTTTATTTTAGGTGCATCGTCTTTACATATTATTAATATATAATTAATGTATGCAAAATATTGTGAAACATTTTAAAAGAGTAACGGAGTTTATAATCCATTCTTCTCCATACGAAAACTACCTTTTGGAAGGGGCGACTAGAATCAATTCTAGTTTATTGTAATTTTTGACGTTCAAAAGTGCCTTTTATGTGCCTATTTGAAATAAATGCTTTGACTTTGACTTTTTGGTATATCCGTGTGCCCATCAAATTCCTTCAAACGGCCAGTGAAAAAACAGAAAGACAGAAATAATTACTTACGCATTTATAGATGCCTCGTCAGTCTAGTGGTCTGCGCGACTACTGAGCATGAGGCCCTGTGTTCGATTCCCAGGTCGGCCCGGAGTCTGTTTTTTTTTTGTAGGTACCTGGTTCCTGGCAATAGGCTCGCCCCCTATTACATGGGACTTAAACATAACTGGCAAATTGTGAGCGTTCAGGTATTGTTCACTTCTCAGGCCCTAGAGAGCGTTGTACGCAGATTGTGCGAGGGCAGTGGAGACTAGTCTCGAGCGACTCGACTAGGTTCGACTCCCAGCCACGGCAAACAATCTATGGAGAAGAACGGGTATGAAACTCATGCTAGATACTTTCCTCTTTATTCATAAACGTTACTTAAAGTTATTATTTTTTTTGCCTCCTTTCTGCAACTGTTTCTATTGTATGCTCCTGCTAGTACTCAGAACCTACTTAGTTAACATACCATTGGTGCCGATTCCCTTGTTCACAAACTAAACTAAATTTAAGTTCGGTGCATGTTTTTTATTTCTATTCCATTAAGAAAAGGACAGAAAATAAATTTCAGTTTAGACCTGTCAAATTAATCAGCGTCTGACGTAAATTGACGTAACTTTAGTAGGCAAGTTTTTAATCACGTCTAAACTTGTATGGAGTAGTGTCAGGCGCTGATTAATTTGACAGGACTAAACTAAAATTTAGATGCACTGAACTTAAATTAAGTTTAGTTTGTGAACCACAGAGTCGGCACCGTTGTATAGATAAAATTTAATGGAGATTAATTCTGTACTTTTGAAAAAAAATATTTAATAAATTTTCCCGTCAATCAAATGTCAAACCTGAAAACATTGTAGCTTGCGAAAAAATCAATTAATTGAGTAGTTTTTTATTATTTTATTGATTCGTTACACCCATAGCAGGAACCCTATTGAAAATGGTTATTTTATTAAAAGTAGTTTATTTATAATTAATGAAAAACTAAGTAATATCTATGGTTTTTTCTACGATCAAAAATGAACATTATATGCCGTGCACTTTTGGATTTTCCAATGTTTTTACAATACATTCGTTTTTATTGATTCTAAAGCGGTACTAAGTTCGCCGGGTTAGCTAGTCAATTATAAATAAACCCTCTAGAGACGTTTATAACATGCATTAGATGATTTCACAACCAAAAAACGTCAAATCGATTAAATATTAACACTGTATTAATAAGGCGATTTCTAGTCAAAACGTGACAAAACGATATGACTAATATGAGTCATTTTGTAAACTTAATAATCTATACCAATGAGTTTGTTTGAACGCGCTATTTAATTCTCAGAAACTTCTAGTTGGTTTTGAAAAAATCTTTTTGCTTTGATAGCCCAATTCTTGAGGTAGGCTGATGTAGACTATTTAACATCACGCTAGGACCATTAAGGCCCCTTGCCCACGGCGACTTTTTGTAGCGATGCTGTCGCACGTTTTAGGGGCCTTAATGGTCCTGGCGTGATGTTAAATAGTCTACAGCCTTCGTTATTAGTCGCGTTTGCAACGTGCGACAGAAACGATGCAAACGCGCGGCTGTATCGATACACATGCGCGACGGCATCGCGACTGTAGCGATGTTTTCTTTAGTAAATGGGTGCATCCAATATATTTTACGCTGCTTACGTCGCGCACGCTTCGGCTGGTTACGTTTACGTAAAAGCAGCACCAAACACAACGAAACCAATGTTATCTCGACTGATTCCATCTTGCAACTGTAGCGTTTACAGGCGGCGCTTTCGCATTTCTGTGTCGATGCTGAATCGTGTTTGCATTGCGAGTGAAGCGCGACAACATCGCGATAGTAGCGATACAGAATCTGGGCGAAGGTACACAGCCAGCGACAGCATCGCGGCTGTATCGATACACATGCGCGACAGCATCGCTACAAAAGTTGCCGTGGGCGAGCAAGAACCGAGCAAAAAGAAAAAAAGTCAGAAAGAACGCTAAGTGAAAACGAAGAGATAGCGCGGGAGGTGATGCGATGCGATGCGATGGGTCGGGGGAACAAGAAATTTCACGCGGACGAAATCACGGGTTGAAGATAGTAATATTATAAAGGGGCAAGATTTGATTTAATGTAGGTACGTTTTTTTGTTTCGCTTTCACGCTAAAACTGCTGAACGGATTTGGATGGGTAGACCATGACGTGTACATGTACGTATATTTAAAATGTAAACCAATATGAATTAATGAACAAATAACTTTAATTCCTACATAATAAAGTTCAGTTTGCGCTACAACTTCAAACATTTTTATAATTTTCTCAATAGTGTTAGTCACTCTGAAATCAACTTAATTCTCATTGAAATAAAGTTGATATTCGTTTAACTTGAAATAGGGTAGGGGTGTGCAGACTGCGTACTTTTACTATACATAAGATATTTTTTTAAGGGCTTAGATGACCTAAAGCGCGGTCACTGTCGGACTGCATAGAAAAGAAAGAGAAGCGCGATGACACAACTCTGGTAATTTATTGCAAAATGTGAAGCAATTATTAATTACAAAAAATCTCGTATTGGGACGAATAAAATTAAAACACTAGTATTTTAGTATGTTGCTTGTAGAATAATCTGACAAAAAAATCATAATGATTGATTGTATGTATAATTTGTATGATTTTTATTGTAAAAAAGTTTTTAGAGGTATCTTCATGATTTTTTTCTATCGTATCAAATTAGTTGTATTATGTTATCAACATACTATCTACCTAGCATATATCCTGAAGAATATCATATATTTTTTCTGATTTTCTTTACTGTATTTAATCATATACTTTTATTGTTTCTAAATTTTGCGTTTTTTGTGTTTAGGTCCTGTAAGCCCCTTAATGGCGCGCGATGTCCTCACTCAGGCATCGTAAGTGATGATCCTTTGATTTGCCCATCTCTCCGGGTGCATTCGTGAGACGTGTCCGGCCCACTCCCACTTCAGCCTGCCTGTTTTTTCTCCAACATCCACTACTTGAGTTATGAACTTATCAGCGCAGGGTTGTGTATTTTACAATAACAATTATGCAAGGTAATATTTGCCACATGTCAGCTAGCACACGGCAATATACCACCAAACATTGAAAAGTAGGCAGGGCAGGGGTAGGTAGGGCATTGGCGAGGGCTATGCTTGGAGTTTCCCTACGTGATCGAATCAGAAATGAAGAGATCCGCAGGAGAACTAAAGTAACCGACATAGCCCGAACAATTGCTAAACTTAAGTGGCAGTGGGCATTGCTCGCAGAACAGATGGTCGATGGGGCCGAAAGGTTCTGGAGTAGCGACCGCGTACCGGAAGACGTAGCGTTGGAAGGCCTCCCACATGGTGGTCCGACGACCTTGTGAAGGCCGCAGGAATCCGCGTGGATGCGGGAAGCACAGAACTGGAGGAAGTGGAGGAGCTTGGAGGAGGCCTATGTCCAGCAGAAGACGTCTTTCGGCTGGAATGATGAATTAATTTGAATAAATGACTTTTGATTTTTATTTTGATCCGCGCAAAAGTTATAACTTAGCCACGAGCCAGTCCGACATAAAATTAATGTCCCTACCATAGTGTAAAGGATATTTTACATGTAAATAAACACAACGGTTTGCCCTTTAATAAGAAACATGAATTATTCAAATAATGTCCATCTTTGATGTCATGAATTTGTCATCGTTTTTACTACTACGACCTCACCAGCAGGGTTTTCCAAGACTTTAAGATCCGCTTTCATTGAAGGTAGGTGATCTGTTCGTCCTTTTTCTTCTCATGGGTCGATCTGGTAAGGTTAAGCTACGCTAGCCGCGGCTGGTCCGTGGATGGGTCACCATTCATTCAAAATCAAACGCAAAGCATTTATGTATTGGCATCAATATATTCAGGTTAAGCTATACTAGCCGCGGTCGGTCAGTGGATGGGTGACCATTCATTCAAAATCAAACTCAAAGCATTTATTTCAATTAAACCACTTTTGAATTGGCATCAATATATTCAGGTTAAACTATACTAGCCGCGGTCGGTCCATGGATGGGTGACCATTCAATCAAACTCAAAACATTTATTTAAATTGAATCAATTACAGGCACTTTTGAATAGTCAAGGAGTCGGTCAGTCAGAAAGATAGTACTAAGTACTGCGCTATTTGCCGTTTCTAAAGCGTAGTAGGTTGCTATGGAGAAGAACGGGCAAGAAACTCGATGGACACTCTTTTAAATCAAAATGTTGTTATAAAATATTGGCTACTTACAATATACAGTATGTTAACTAACAGAGGGCGTTCCCGTTAACCCGCAATAGTATAGCATCCATACATGCTAAAAAAATATTACCATTCGAAAATAAAATGTTTTTATTTTTTTTATATTAAAATATTCACTAAAAATCGTAAATTGATACGTTAAAGAAACACTCTGTACACGCGTACTTGAAGGACAGCAATGTCGGAATTTATTTAATTAAATAAATTAGAATTAATTAAATAAATAGAGTATCAATTTACGATTTTTAGTGAATATTTTAATATAAAAAAAAATAAAAACATTTTATTTTCGAATGGTAATATTTTTTTTAGCATGTATGGATGTTATACTATTGCGGGTTAACGGGAACGCCCTCTGTTAGTTAACATACTGTATATCGATACCCCGCTGTGTTTCGAAAAACATGATTAGCCGCTGGTCCCGGCTGTCATTCGTAGATCTTTGACAGCCGTTGCGAGTAGTCAGAAGCCCAAAAAGTCTGACAACCAGTCTTAACAAGGTATTGTTTTACCTAGTGAAAAAAGTGTCCATCATTACAAGCGCAAAATGTTTTAGAGGATCATTCATTCAAAAAAGTATACATCATAACATGTACCGAAAGTTTTAGAGGTTCCTTCATTTGAAAAAGTGTTCATCTTCAGAAGATCAATAAGTTTTTTTGAGGATCAGTTAAATATTTATCTTGACGATTTTCCACCATTACGATTAAAAGAACATGAAAACTGTGTTCCTATATCCAGCCGTTTTATAGGCTGTTAGGGTTGACTTAATTAGACTAGTTTAATGGTTTCATAATAACCTAGTTTTATTGTTTAACGACTTTTACAATGTTTTTACTATTATATATACGTGGAAGATAACTACTATATTAGCTAATAATATGCTTGATTTTATTTGTTCTAGCAATTATTAATCTTTAAACTAGGTGATTTAATAATAATTATAGGCATAATTATTTATTAAATCTGATTGTCAAACTGGTTGTCAGACTTATGGAGTTCTACCAAGTTATCGTTCTACCCAGTAAAACAAGGGTGCATCATTAGAAGCGCTAAAAGATTAAGAGAATCATTCATTTAAATAAGTGTCCATCATTAGAAGCGCCAAAAGTTTTAGAGGTTCAATCATTAAAAAAAGTATCCATCGTTAGATGCGCCAAAAATTTTAGAGGATCATTCATTAATAAATCATCTATCATTAGAAGATCAATAAGTTTTTTTGAGGATCAGTTAAATATTTCTCATGATGAACTACCACTATTGGACGATTAAAAGAACATCCAAATTGTGTTCCTATGTCCGGCCGTTTTAAAAGCTGTTAGGGTCACTTGATAGACTTGTTTAATAGTTTCATAATAAGCTAGTTTTATTGTTTAACGACTACTACCACGGCGTCCTCACCTTCCGCCTGACGGAGGTCCTCACCGGACACGGTTCCTTCGGGAGGTTCCTGTTCCGTATAAGGCACCCTCCACGCGCCCTCAAAGAGATGTCAGCATTAACTGACGGGGTCCGCTAGAACCGATGCCTGACAGGGTCGCGGGTTGTTCGAAAGAGTTACCGTGGCCCCTGGCACAGGCCCTTGAAGGAACACGGGTGGGTCTTAGTCAGTAAAAGTCTGACACGCCCAGAGTGGGAGAAGTTCATCTGCCTAGCCTTTTCCCAACTATGTTGGGGTCGGCTTCCAGTCTAACCGGATGCAGCTGAATATCAGTATTTTAGATGGAGAGACTACCTATCTGACCTCCACAACCCAGTTACTGGGTAATACGATACCCCTTGGTAAGACCGGTTGTCAGACTTTCCGGCTTTTGAACAAAACAAAAAGGTATTTAAAAATTAATGAAGTTTATACAATAACCAACAATCAGGAAAACAATGTGCGAATAGTAATTAAAAAACAGTAGCCGATTTGAATCATCGTTTAATGAAAAATATTTATAGATTTTATTGTCAATTATATCGTAAAACATAATGACCGATGCAGAGAAACTATGATTTTACGATAATAGTTATATTATGAATCATACAAAATATGGAAATTATTTCAATATACTAGTTGGTCTGCCCGCGACTTTGTCCGACTAAAATTTATTGTTCCTCTTAGTCCAACGCGTCGCATCGCATCGCATCGCATCGCCTGCCTGCATATTCAGGCGATGCGATGCGACGTAACTTGGTTACCTCGTTTTCACTTAGCGTTCTTTTAGACCTTTTTTTTTGCTAGTCTTCTAACAGTCTTCGGGTGATGTTAAATACTCTATAAGCCTTTCAAAAGAATTGGGCTATCAAATGCAAAAAGATATTTTCGAATCGGACCGGTAGTTCTAGAGATTAGCGTGTTCAAACTAACTCTTCAGCTTTATTAATAGATACAGTACCCGGCGATAAATATTGCACATCGACCTTTGGAAAGAGACAATCGGCTAATTTCGGCTTCGTAGAGTGTTATCTCTGTCGCACGAAATACAAACAGTCCGGTATCTATTAGGAGCTGTTAAAACAATTATTGATTTCCTTTTTTTGATAATTTGTTCGAAGGACCATGTGTAGGTGGATGGTAGCTGGCTGATGAGGTGCTGGTATATTGGTGCCGAGGAAGATAAATAATTGAGACGAGACAAGTACTAATACACGTCTATATTGTACCAGTGTCGCAGATGGAAGGGAATAGTGTTGCCACTATTTACATGATGTTTTACATTTAATGTTGGTGTTGCAAATCAAGAATTGAAATCTCCAACATAATTATTTTTATTCTTTGTATAATTATATATTTATCGCCGGGTACTGTAAAATAGTGTTTGCAATGGTTGAGGGGCTCGTGGCAAAATAATAACAGCCACCTGCCACACGGGTCGATAGGAACAGTGGTTGCTCAGCGGCCGCGACTTACCAGTTGTAGGTCGTAGATTCGAACCCAGACAGGCGCTTTACTTTGTGTAAATTATTTCATCACCACTGCTCTTAAAACGGTGAAGGAAAACATCGTGAGGAAACCGTCATGTCTTAGAACCAAAAATTAGAAGACATGTGACATCTACCAACCCGCACTGTTGCTACCGGTTGGCAGTACTATGCTCCTGACATTTCTTAACTCACACCCTGACTTATTACTTGTATTTTTTTTTGTTTAAATGAAAATCGTTTGCTTTTAGGTACCATGTTTGTAAATATGTGACCACCATGTATCTATCAGAATTAAATATGTCATGATTTCATTTTTAATTCTTTTGCCTATTGTGGTATAGTGATTTTATTTTAGGTGCATAGTCTTCATATGTTATTATTTTATAATTCATCATCATCATCATCATCAGCCTATAATGTTCCCACTGCTGGGACACAGGCCTCCTCTCAGTGAGAGGGAGTGGGCCGTAATCCACCACGCGGGCCCAGTGCGGGTTGGTAGATGTCACATGTCTTCGAATTTTTGGTTCTAGGACATGCCGGTTTCCTCACGATGTTTTCCTTCACCGTTTTGTGAGCAGTGGTGATGAAATAATTTATTTATTTATTTATTTATTTATTTTATAATTTATGTACACACAGTAAAATATATAGGGACATGACATGTTTATAAATTGAGTACAAAGGTACTGCTTATTTCTTAAGAAATTTCTTCCAGCAGACCTGCGAAAGGAGAAGTAAAAAAGAAATGTAGACAATAGTGTGTGAGAACAAGAAGAGAAAAATATGAATGTGTGATAAAACTAGAATATTAAATAAACCTACACATATAATGCAAAAAATAAAATAATAATAAACATAAATATACTTAAATAAATACATAATGCTAAAATATATAAACATATATGTATATACATACTCACAGTATAGAGGAAAGGTAATGCTCTTTCAATCTACATTTGAATAGAGAAACAGTTATTTACACAAAGTTAAGCGCCTGTCTGGGTTCGAACCTACGACCTACAACTCGTAAGTCGCGGCCGTTACCACTTGGCCACCACTGCTCTACTTGGCCACCACTGCTCTTATATAATTAATGTATGCAAAATATTGTAAAACATTTTAAAAGAGTAACGGTGGAGTTTCTAGCCCATTCTTCTCTATACGAAAACTACCTTTTGGAATGGGCGACTAAAATCAATTCTATTTTGTTGTAATTTCTGAAGTTCAAAAGTGCCTTTTATTTGCCTATTTGAAATAAATGCTTTGACTTTGACTTTGAAGAACATTACCAATAAGGTCACTATATGACCTCCTAAGGCTCCGCCTCCCTTTGTTTCGATTCACATCTGCCTTGTAAGCGGAATCTGACATTTTTAAATCGATATCTTTACTTAAGTAATTTCCGTAATTTTATTTGCATACTTAAATATGTAAATAAACTAAAATACAGCTCAGCATGGGCCTACAAATTCCAAGCATCTTGGGAAAAACACAGAGTTGATTGAAATACCGGATGTATAATTTTACGATGTAGGGAAATACGTCATATTATATACTTTACGTCTATTTAAGGAAGATTTCCACCAAACGGCTCGCATCGCATCGGATCGGAACGGCTTTTACAATCTCTAAACGATATTAAATCGTGTAAACGGTGTCTAAAGTCTATATTGATTTTGTAGTATACATAAAAACATCGCCTTGGATGATTCTATAAAGGTGTTATAACTGTGGTTTAAATAAATAAATAAATATTACCTAGCCGCGCCCAGCAGCTTGACCGCGGGCGTCTTCCGCGACACGCGATCGTAGCCGAAAGTATGCTGGACGCGCGATCGGCTCCTTTCGCCTGTTGTCGTATCCGATCGAATCCTTCCGACTGTCATCCAAATTTTTCTTTTCCTCTTCTGTGTTTTATGATTATTTTCTTCTTCTTCTTATGCAATAGCCAACAATACTACGTCAATTTTGACCATTTTCAAAAATTAGAACACGTCAACACGGTAGGAATGAAACTATTTGGCTAGGCGCAGAAACGGATACGTTCGCAAATGGCGGTACGGAGCCGATCGTAGGCGTCGACATGCTGCCGGCCGCGATCGGCTGTAGCCGCATCCGTTCGTATCCTTTCCGATCCGATGCGATGCGAGCCGTTTGGTGGAAATCATCCTTTAGAATAGTACATAACATAATATCAAACAACGTTATAAGGGTTTATTTATTGTACTTATCATTATGAACAACCAAACATGAAATCGCGCAAGATAAACAGCTGCTCCATACATTTATGTTCGCATAACTCGTCAAAATGTAGGAAACAGCTGATTCTATTTTTCCAATTTCAGGTTTGATCCCATAGTAACAGTTGTTCATAATGATAAGTTCAATGACCTCTTAAGGGCCTTACTCTCGTTTAGTACCGTAACTCGGTCACTTTATGAAGCTTATAACTCATTAACGGTTTGGTTAGAAGGTCTGTAAAAAATATATGTTTGCTATAGATTCATGTACAGCATTTTTGAAACAGGGTTTTTTCATAAGGCTAATACTTTTGCCTTAAAAAAATATTTACTAAAACGCTATTTTGGCTAATATTTCCTTATAACTTCTAAACGGCTTTGATGTTTGGAAATATTTTTACACTGAAAAATTGATGGTTAGAGGTACTACATATTTGAAATAGCGTTTTTAAATCAATCAACAGTTGCAAAGACAATGCCCCATTTTGAGATATAGGTTCAGAGGTGCTCTGCGCGGGCGCGGGCGGCAGTCGTGCGTTAGCACTGAGACGGGGTGGCTGTGTCGCTCGCTGCTCCGCCCGGCTATCGATCGACTACGCGCGTTTGGCTGTGTTAGTGCAAATATTTATGAACGAATTGTATCAGTATGCGTTTATAGATTAGCTCGCTGCAGAGGGCCCATTTCTATTGTCCGCGTGGACGCTTTATTAGTGGTGCCATTTCTAAATACAGTTTTTGTTTATATTGTTTATTTTGTAAATATAAGATAATTTCAAATTTGTAAATAAATAAAAATGGCAAAGCAAAGCAAGTCAAGAAAAATACTTTTTCTCTACGACGACGCACCGTTTTATAGATATTAGTGGAAAACTCAAAAGTGGGAATTTTTATACCCCCCACTCCGGCTCACCTCCTAGACGCGGGGACTTTTAGTATGTTTACTCCCTAAGCACTCTGAGCAACTTTCTGAAGAAATCGCTCAGGGCCCAGCTCACGCACTCTACACCTCTTTTTGGATTATTCGTTGAGTGGACTAATAAGTATCTATACAAATAAATAAAATTGGAGTTTCTGTTTGTAATATTAAAACAACCGCTTCAGGCCATTTTATTTTGACTGTTTAGAAAATAACTACTTACTCACAATAAAAAAAAAATGTTTTCAAACACCTTAATTTATAAAGAATGAGCGTTTTTAGTTGTCAATCTACGAGTCTAATCTACAGATAGGTGAATAAGGAGTAACTTAGGCTACTTTTATTTTAGAAAAAAAAAAGAAAATAGGTTCCCACGAAAAAAAATTAAAACCTATGAAATGAAATATGAATAATATCCGATTCAAATAGGGAGGTTGTATACTACGTTTATTTAGGTACCTACTTAACCAAATGTAAATATGTAAATCATAATAAAGAAACGGAGAATAGTTTTTTTTTATTTTTTATAAGTGGATCCTATACGTGAAGATTCCTTAATCTCCAATGCAATTGATTGAATAAATAATAAAATAATATAGTGTTTTTGTTTTAGCCCAAGGAAATCGTTCACCAAATATTGTACCTATATAAAAAGGCTAATACGAAAAACTAAAAATAAATAATAATTAAACTAAAAATGCAAAAACGATCAAAAAGAACTAAATGGAGAAATATTAGAAGAATTTCAATAAAATTAGCATAGGTATTTCTTTACGTGGCGGTGAATAGACGACTTTTATGTATTTGAGGGGGTGAAGCAGATGAAGTGGGATACGAACAGTCCCCGCCTAGGGCGGGGTGCACCGCGCGGATTTCGTCGATGAGCGACTTCCATTATATTTAGAAGCGTAATTTCGCGACTCGAATAAGATGCACGATTGCCTCCGGGCTCTACTGTCCGGATTGTCACTGCGTAATCACCAGGTTCGAATCTCAGTGGACGGGCATCATATCTTTAGTTTTGTTATTTTTTAATTATAATGTACTTATCTTTTGTTTTGTTATTTTTTAATTATAATGTGCATATTTTTATTTTCTTATTTTTAAATTAATGCAATAACTAATTGTTATTTTAATAAAAACAATCATTTTTATTCCTATAGTTATTTTTCTTCAGAATCTAGAGAAATATAATAAAAATAAAATAAAAACGTCCACCAAGCTTGATTCGGAAGAAAAATAATATACCTACAGTGTGTTACAAAAGAGTGTAAGCAATAATAATATAGTCTGAAAATTTTCAAACAAGAAAATCGGCAAAAAGTAAAATAATAATTAAAAAAACATTTATCAAATAAGAAAATCAACAAAAAGCATATATGGAATAGTTCGGATTTGAACCCAGGCGTTAGTGACTAAACTACAGTGACGTGACGCACAAGACCACTAGACCAATCGAGCTGTTGTAACGTATGTCGAAATTACGCGTCTATTGATATAATCTGTACAAACAAAATATGGTGTGTACAAAAAAGTAGGTACATACTTACTTTACAATTTGTTTCGTCGAATAAGATCTCTTTATTGCCTTCCGTTTATTTTCTTGTTGACCATTTTTTATATACTGATAGTACAAACATTTACACCAACAACATAACTTAGAAAAAACTAATCATAAAATAAAATATAATAAACAGCTTTCATCAACAAACAGATACCAAAGTACGTACACTAGGTACCGACTCGAAATATTTGCAAGACTTCAAAGTATTTTATACGGCTACTCGCGTACCTAACTACATAGGTACCCAACGCGTCAGTTTTCGCAAATGCGATCATTCTCCTTATCAATTAGAGTCTACGGAACAATTTCGTATGAAAGTATTTTTACTTTAATGGTTTGTGAAAATATTAATTGTAAACGCGATTATGCTCCTTATTCATAGAAGGTAACGGGTCAATTTCCTATGCAAGTATTTTTACTTCCAACTAAGATTGAAAATAATAATTGTAAAACAAAAGAATCTTCGTTTATTTGTGGAATATTTAACATAATTATTGGTTAGCAACTCGGCATTCTTATTTCACGTGTAATACTTAAAAAATATTTTTCATGTTTGATGTGAGACTCGAACCCGAACGCTCGCCATGCGAGGTACAGTGCTAGCCACTTTGGCCACCGTAACGCTTGCGAAACTTATTGAAATTTGTAATAACAATCATGTGGCCAATTTGTAGTGTTGTCAAACATTCTTACTAATATTGCTATGCCATAGTTTTGTGAGATTGCTAGTCGACTTCTGACTGTTTTTGTAATATACCAAAATATTTTTTTTACAATTTTTGTCTGTCTGTCTGTTTGTTCCCGCTAATCTCTGAAACGGCTGGACCGGTTAAGACGGGACTTTCACTAGCAGATAGGTGAATAAGGAGTAACTTAGGCTACTTATATTTTAGAAAAAAAAAGAAAATAGGTTCCTACGAAACAAAATTAAAACCAATGAAATGAAATATTGAATAATATCCGATTCAAATAGGGAGGTTGTATTATACTCCGTTTAATTAGGTACTTCCAAATGTAAACAAATCATAATAAAGAACGGAGTATAGTTATGTTTATAAGTGGATCCTATAGGTACGTGAAGATTCCTTAATCTCCATAGAAATTGATTGAATAAATAATATAATAATATACTTAGTGTTTTTGTTTTAGCCCAAGAAAATCGTACACCAAATATTGTATATAAAAAGGCTAATACGAAAAACTAAAAATAAATAATAATTAAACTAAAAATGCAAAAACGATCAAAAAGAACTAAATGGAGAAATATTAGAAGAATTTCATTAAACATGCATAGGTATTTCTTTACGCGGAATACAGAATTAATAAGTTATCGTAAACTCTGCGAACTCAACTATAACTTTTTTCTTAAATTCCACGCGGACGAAGTCGCGGGTAACAGCTAGTACAAAATATATCAGTCTTGCATCCGCCATTCCCTTCTGGAATCGTAGGCAAAAATGGCGACCTACGTGCGGCATGTCTGCGCCTCTTCATATTCTTTGAATTTCGTTTTAGTGTAGCGCGCCATCCGCACGCGTTTTACGTATTCGGGAGTAGGACGCTTAGCTCCGCCCACATGCACAAGGTCAGTGAGCCATCTATACACCTTAAGAGGTTATCCATTAATTACGGGACGCCCTGTATGTGTACAGACGCCAGCACATCAAGCTACCCGAAACTGTCAAATTTTCCCAATCAACTTTGAACCTTATGCTTTAGCGACAAAGTTGTAAATCTATTAAAGAAATTTGACAAGTTGTAGTAGCTTGATGCGTCTGTAGGTACATAAATGGTTTTTTTTTTGTTTGTCTATGTTTTGTCCCACTTCTGGGCGAAGCCCTCTCCTTTTCCTTCCAGACCTTCCTGTCTTGTGCGATCTGTGTTTCTCCATGTTGATCCTACAAACGTTATCATAGCGTCACCACGTCGTCCACCATCGCCGTGGTCGACCTTGACGGTGTCTTCCCTCAGCTGTCCAGTAAGTGACGATCTTTGCCCATATTCTCTCCAGGTGCATTCGTGAGACGTGTCCGTCCCGCTCCCACTTCCTGGCAGTTTTTTCTCCAACATCCGCTCACTCTGGAATAAATTTAGATCTGAAGATCTTTAACAGTTTCATCGGTTTAGATGTTTCTTTGTCAGTCAGTCAAGATATTTCCCAATCACTCTATTCCATTTGTTTTTGTGAAACTGACACGATCTACAGCAAAATCACAGTAAAAAGTATTGGCATCACAGAAATCGATCTATTAAAGATAACTATTGTTCTCGTCGCGTGTTTTTAATAAGACTAATTAGTCATAATTGTCGCTTCCAAGAAAAAATCTTGACATATCAATGTAACGTGTACTTACTTCCTTTAAAGGATTAGAATTACCAGTCTTATCGCTGTTTCGAAATCATATCATTGTGTGGCTAGCGCAGGGCAGGCGCCAAACCCCCTTTAATGATAAATGTAAACAAAATACCGTGCCCCCCTTATCTCCGAAGTTTGTATTTGTATATAAAAATCTGAAATTATTCTATGTTATAGAAGTTTATGTAAAGATTACAGAAAAAATTAAACGAAGTCTCTAAATAGCACACTTTTTCAGAACTCATCAACAAAAATTACATTAGTTCCACTATCGGTTAAGAGATGTCGTTGGCCTAAAACTGCAATATTCTAAACCGCAGTGTAGTGTTAAAATTCTCTGACGAATAGGCCTCGCCGATGAAAATTTAAAAACATTTCACGTTTCACAATACGAAACCCTCGGTGCGCGAGTCCGACTCACTCTTATTTGGCTCAAACATGAAACAGCTACGCGGATACACTTCGCTGACGCAGTCACTAAGTTCTCAAGTGTGCAGGCGACAGCCCCATGCGGTGCAAGATAAGAGGTGAGCCATTATCATGTAATAGGGAGCAATTTGACAACGATGTCTTAAAACTGAAAGTGTCTTCGAATAAACCCTTAGTCACTGCTTGCGACAGACAGGGAGAAAGGGAGGCCTCGTTCATGCAAATGGACATAAATATAAGATTATGACGTCCGTGTTATTATGGGTTTTCAAATTTCGCAAGCTATGGAATGATTCAAGATACTTTCATAATATTGTATCATATTTCGAAACCGATGTTTGTTGCCGGAACGTGGACACTCACGGTCTGGCTAGTCCATAAATTCAAGGTCGCTCAGCGAGCTATTGAATGGGATATGCTTGGAGTCTCTCTGAGGGATCTAATCTGCCACGAGGTGATCCGGCAGAAATTTCTATCCGGAATATCTCAGGACAGGCCGGAGTATGGATTTGTGTCCGGTAAATGGCAATGACGTACGTTGCTGAGATGTGGACGCTCACGCAGGAGGCTGTGTATATGATAAGAATTGCACTAAGAAAAAAATAAATGGAAAAAAAAAACCTGAAATAAATGGATAAATAAATAAATAAGAGCCATGGAGCGTTCCATGCTTGGCATAAGGATTATAACCCAAGTTGGATTAGGAATTTCCTTGAAATTTCCAATGGATTACAAGTTTTTTTTAAAACTCTCGGATCGTGCGCCCTGACCCTGTAGTGAGACAGTTACAGACTGATAATTATAACATCCTCATTCTGAATGATTTTGTCCGTTGTATGAGTAAATTTGCCTTGAAATAGCTTAGTGAGTCAACAGTGATTCAGATAACTAAGTTTATAAGTTTTCCCCGAAGTGCAAGTGCCAAAAATTTCAAGGTTTTATCGGAGACTACGTGTTAACGTCACGTAGGAATAATCTCGTGATAGTTTGGAATTTAAAGAATCGCTTTTGAATATCTAGGTATTCAAAAATCCTGTGACTTTTTCAACGTCAGAAGACTTTCTAGGTTATTTTTAATTTGATTTTTTTCTTATTTGTCTTAACGTAACGCTACACTCGAAGTTGTGGACGAGTATGCTTATCTAGGACAAACTATCCAATTAGGTACGTCCAACTCTTTCTCGAAAGAGGTCAATTGTCGAATCAGACTCGGCTGGGCAGTGTTCAGGAAGCTACGCAATATCTTCTCATCCCACATACCACAGTGTCTCAAGACGAAAGTCTTTGACCAGTGCGTGTTGCCAGTGATAACTTATGGCATTGAAACATGGTCGCTCACAACGGACCTTATTAGAAGGCTAAATGTTACCCAAAGGACAAAGGAGAGGGCTATGCTTGGAGTTTCCCTACGTGATCGAATCAGAATTGAAGGGGTCCGCTGGAGGACCAAGGTAACCTACATTGGACTATAAGAATGAGAGAAAGAGATTGCACCTATGCTGCATACACGCTACAATATCTCCCGCGTCGACGACTAGTTTCCGCTGATATTGGCCGACATGGTGCTGATATTTTGGGGATACATGAAGAAGCCTCCTCGTATAGCGCAGTTTGTTCTGCCAGTTACTCAACTGAACCGAGTGCTCGGTGCATCCTGGACAGTCACACTCAACACCTTATTTGACTGGCCAATTCTTGCCTTGCGGTGGTAGGGCTAACGCCCGCCTGGTTTGCGACCACCCTCCCACCGGAGTCAAGCAGCCTGCTATGTTTCTGCGTGGCAGTTTCAGTGCCTAGGCATCTTTTAGGTACGCTCGTTCCATCATAGACCTCATCCATCGCTTTCCATCAGGCGTGATCGAGGTCAAGAGCGCCCATATAGCAATTAAAAAAAATGTTCTGACCGAAATTTGATCGGGATTTTTTTTTCCTCATCAATACGTTAGGCAATATTGGACGTCAGCAAATATATGTATATGTGGCGCCTGGTCTCCCTCTCTTAAAGGTCATAAGTGGGTGACTCAAATATTGATCCACCTACAAGAATTAACAGTCTCCATTTTAGAATATCGATAATTTGTCACATGTTTATGTTCGGAGTCCTAATGACTTACATTATTATTGGCTTAACCTTTTTTTAATATATTTTATTACTGATTTAAATGGGTGTGAGAGAATTTCAGTATTTGTTTTATGAAGAGATTGTGCAGCTGGCCTCAAAACCTATGTTGATGGGGAAATCTTAGTATTCTTATATTCAAATCTATTATTTACTGAAAATAATTGTTTTGGTCTACGTTGTTTCTCCGTGGTTAGGTACGTTTTCAGAACCAATAAGCTCACACACACACTGGCATGGAGTCACCCAGATTAGGACACAAACCTTCGGAGCACCCAGATGTTACAAAAGTGTTCTTAACAGACCAGGAGACATAATCAACTTCTGGAGGGAGTTGGGCCAGTTGGAATAACAGTGCACCTAGCTTCTGACGTTTCATTAGTGCCCATGTAAGTTTATGTGAAATAAAATATTTTGATTTTTGATAAACCATAGACTGCCGCCATGGCCCAAGCACAATGGTCCACTAGCACCAAACATAGAAAAAACACTGGCAAAAAATAAAATATCAGTAAGCTGTAAAAAAATCGTGTGGAAATGAAAATCAGAAATACATCATCAAAATCCTTGATATAAAGAATCACTATATCACCCATAATGCTGACCTTTAAAAAACAACAAAGCATCGTGCCACCCATCTAATTCTATGCCTCATCAACGCTGCCTCAACTCTAGTCTTATTTTCTCTAAACAACCTTGACGCTTGGAATCCTTATGTGTCAATGTGTCATTAAGGAATGACTCACTAATCTAAACCAATATTTTGAAATAATAACATTTATGACTGTCTGTATATTGCATACTAGCTTATGTCCGCGACTCTATCAGCGTCAGATTTCTGACTATAAGTATACCGCGTGGTATCGTGATACTCAGTAAGTCCAGTAACTGGGCTGTGGAAGTCAGATAGACAGTTGCTCCATGTAAAAAACTGGTATCCAGCGGCATCTGGTTGGACAAGAAGCCAACCCTAACATAGTTAAGAAAGGGCTAGACAGATGATGATGGATCTGTGCCTATTCGAGAGAAGATTTTTTTTGTTGACACTCTTTTCAACGCACAGAGCTGTGTTACAACCTACAGAGCGATTCTGTAACCATCTCACCGTGAAAACTTAGGTGAAGTGAGCGCGGAGTGAGCTGTCAATAGTGTCAATTCCTAGCAAAAACAAACTCACTTCACCTAAGTTTTCACGGTGAGATTTTTACAGAATCGACCGGCTGAAATAGTCAATTTTATAACTTTAAACTTTTTAATTTTAAATCCTGTTATAATATAAATTTCAGGCACTTTTGAATTTTCAACGAAGCTCTTCCCCGAGTTGCGCATTCCAAAGCGTAAGTACTTATGGAGAAGAACGGACAAGGAATTCCACGGACACCCTAATGGCTTTCAAATTGAATTTTTTTTTGCTCTCTTGTGGAAAAAGTAGGTACTTACAACACCCAAGTTACAGCTGACAACCCTTTAAGGCAAAAGCGCCAGGGTATTAAGTTGTACGTTGATTAATATATGATTCGCGGCCGTAACAAATATGTATTTACAGAATTATAATCATTAAAGTCATCAACACAACTCTCTAAGACCACGTAACCCCAAAGAATGACTATTTCATGAAATCTTGACATTTTGGGATTATACTAACCTAACAAGTTGTAATACTGATTCTAATGATTATGATTCTGTAAATACATATTTGTTACGGCCGCGAGTCATATTTTGATCGACGTACAACTTAATACTGACCAGCAAATTGCAAAAAACGTTAAAAAAATTGAATTTCGCGGGCTACCCTGGCACTTTCGCCTTAAGGACACAGCAATTTTTAAAATATTAAATGTAAATTAATTTGCATTTTAATATAGCTTTATCAGTTTAGTATATTTATGCACGCGCAGAATAAACAAAGTTTCACTCTTTGTTATCTTTGTCTCTTAACTCAATATTCAAAATTCATAGACAAAGCCATGTGCGAACACGTGTAAATAACGTTGTCTGCATTACAATATGTATGCTGTCATTATATTTAGCTCGCGGCATGTTCGTAGGCGTAGGGCGTAGAGGTTAAGTCACTGCTGGTGCACATAATAATAGGATGGGTGGGCCGCGTCAATTGTCAAGACAGATGATGATTTCATTATTATGATAATGTTCGGGTAGACGAATTAATCATAATTTTGTAAGTAAAAGGTTTAGAAGTCAGAAGTATAGAACCGGTTGATGTTGCGGTGCTTTTTTTTTTCAGGATGGGTTTCAAAAAATGACCCCTCTCGCTCTGGGTGGAGCGGAAGGGAGTGTCAGACTCTTACTGACTAAAACCCACCCGTGTTCCTTCCTTAGCCCTTTATGTTGCCCTGGCCAGCGGTAACCCTTTCGGACAATCCCGCTGACCCGGCAGGGTGTGGCGGTGCTTGGGGGAGGCCTATGTCCAGCAGTGGACGTCTTTGGGAGTGAAATGCTGATGATGAAGCAAAAAGTTTAGGAATCCGATTCTTAAAGCAAGAACATTGTAGCGACATCTACGAATACACCGCCACATTTATCACACTGACGTCACGCAAAATCCTGCATCGCGTAAGCGAAGTTTACCAGTCTAACTGGATGCAGCTGAATACCTGGATTTTGGAGTATTCCCGTTTGAGCACCTATTTTTAGAACACCAAATTGAGCACCAATCAATATTTTACCTTGGTGCTCAAAGGGGGAAAATAATTTTTTTTAACTTTATTCCCGTTTGAGCACCTACGGTAGCTTCTAGTGTATAATGAAACATATCGATAAAAATTGGCAGTTTCATTGCAGAATGTTATCATTTAATAAAAACATAATATCATCATTAAAATAAAAGTTTACTCAATCTTTTATTATATGGAGCGACTGCCTATCCAACCCTCCACAACCCAATTACTGGGTAATACGATACCCCTTGGTAAAACTGGTTGTCATACTTTCGGGCTTCTGACGGCCCACAACGACTGTCAAAGATCTACGAATGTCAACCCGGACTAACGGCTGAACGTGCTTTCCGAGCCACGGAGGGTCTTGGTATGTAAAGATGGTCACCCATCCACGGATCAACCACGGCAAGCGTAGCTTAACCTGACCATGCGGTTGTTATGACTTAGCTGCGAGCATGCAAACATATGTATGTATGTACATGCTGATATAACGTTGTTATTATTTAAACTGTAATCCAAGGTGAAATTCTTCGAACTAACTACATATTAGAATATCATTGAATGCGTCAGAGTTAGAAGGTTATTTTGTGAGTAAGATGTAGGGAAAAAGGTCAGAGTAATAACGTTGATGAGTGTCTGACCTATATCAAATCTATACTTAAGAGTAAACCAGTCGCGAGCTCGAACTCACTGGTGGTCATGGCCAAAAAGCACGCTGACCAACCTGGCTTCGTGTCCGACAAAGCTAGTATCAGTGATGAGCAGTTATACGCTAGTCCAAACGAACAACATCTAGTTCTCACGCATAGAAACACCGTTCCGCACTGACAGGCGCGTAAAAAAATTCGAACAGTGCTTCGGAAAATCGAGTTTTATGAAAAAACCACTGCATAAATGAATTACAAATGAAGTTTATTGAACTCTTCGATAACTGAGCTTTGTCAATACAGACTTGGTTTTAAAGATTTTACAGGTCTTTTATTACTTATTTACACCCAAAGTTACGTTAAAAATAGCAAGAAAATCTTTGTTGGCTCATAACTTTTTAATGGCTTTTTATTTTACTATTCTGTTTCCGTACAGACAACATTAATAATAAGACTAAATGATATCATGTTTAACTTAAGATGCACAATGTCAAACAGTGGAGTAATACTCTCCCGAAATTTGTATGGAAAAAATATAGACTAGTAGCACCTTAACCGCGCTTTAGGTCATGTAGTCCCCACATGACCTAAAGCGCGGTCACTGTCGGACTGCATAGAAAAGAAAGGGAAGCGCGATGACACAACACTGGTAATTTATTGCAAAATATGAAGCAACTATGTATTTACAAAAATCTATTGCTTGGACTAAAAAATTAAAACACTAGTGTGTATATAATTATGTAAATGAATAAACGTACTATTCTTATTCATAAGTTGCACTTACTTATCTTTTCATAAAGGGTAATAAAAAGTAGAGTATCCACCTCGGGAGCGACACTATTTTAAGTTCGAGTGACATACTATGACTACTCTAGAATCCTTCGCTCTGCTCTGGATTCAAAGAAACACTCTCGCCTTCAAAATCAATTCTTTATATTCAATCATATTCAATATAATTCTTCAATCAATATAGCAGTTCAAACATTTGGATCACTAGAATTTTAAATCATGATGTGGTGTACTACAGCACTCGCAGGTGAAGTGGAAAAATGTCAACTAACTTTTAGACATCAACTGTCAAATTTTCCCAATAAACTTTGAACCTTATACTTTAGCGATAAAGTTGAAAATCTATTTAAGAAATTCGACAGATTGTAGTAGCTTGATGTGCTGGCGTCTGTACATTTCGTCTGTACATAATTCTCCCACGTCGTCCAAATTCCAAAAGATTGACATTTCAACCTAAAAAAAATCGTGATAAGTACATATCACACGAGTTTTGTGCCTCAAATCAAACATGTCTGACGTGAACTATCTCAAACAATATAAAATGTCAAGGTGACGAACAAGTACAATGAACTGCCTACCTTTATTGTTATGCGAAGATTTTTATGACTAACAATAAATAATCTCAATACGAAATGGTTTGTACCAAATTGTAATTGTCTAAATATACTGGGGTTAATTAAATTAGCTAATGAAACTCAGAAGCGTAGCGTGCCCTGGCGGGGCCCCGTATAAAAATTTGTTTGGGGGCCCTTAGGAAGGGTAAAGATTTCTCACAAAAGAAAAAAAAAATGTTTGCATAAATTAAAAGAAATATCATAATTATCTATATGTTACTTTTTCCAAAAAAAATACAAGCAATTCAAATTAAATACGGGGCCCCCGTGGCTCGGGGGCCCCGTATAATTGATACGGCAGATACGGCGGTAGCTACGCACCTGGTGAAACTCTGCAGTCGACGAACGATAAAATAAAAACGAAGTATGATGCCTTTTTTTAGGGTTCAACGAATGCTGGCTGTGGTTGTTACTTGAAGAGAGAAAATCTGTGTTCTTTAGTTTTTTCTTGTTATGAAAGAAAAGAAAGAAAGAAAATATATGTCGCATCCGGTCATGCATTTGACTAGTCGGAACGCTAAGCGCCATCTGGTGGCGCTTGACAGAGTCTAGCCTGAGTCCGTGGGGGTTATAAAACAGCTCGACAGAACGATGTGGAGCGCACTTTGGATTTGGGACTTGACCATTGGACATCGTACGGACAACATGTGCTCAGAAACTGTCCAGCGTTCCGTATCTGGTTGTGTCGTGTACCTACAGTGTGTAATTTGCTAGTGTGACTAAATTGTTTGTGAAATTATAATCTTATTTGAACTGCAAACGGTTTTTCTATTGCGCAATAACCAACACATACCCACTGTACGCCCACAATAGTTAAATATGGCTGATAATAACGAGACACACTATACCTTCTCCGTCATATATTTATTTAGCACAGACTAAGAGACACACAATACACCAGATAGTTAGATAATAGTCGTACATCAGATAAAAAATAAGATAAAAATAAAAAGTGCAAAGTCCGATGTAAGAAATTAGCAGGAAAGTGTGCCTCACGGCTGCGCCAAAAAGGCCCAGTTCAGCAAAAAACACACATCACACTCATCACGTCTGTGAAGTTTACACAACAAAAAGCTGATTTTTAAACTGATATTTTACGGGACTGCACTAACTGCGGTCGGTGACCCCTTAAAAATTTTCGTCCAATTAATTTATTTTTAGTTTTATCGTCTTTAGGTATTAATGTCCATCACGTCGCGAAGTTTTGCTAACTATTTTAATTTGCCCTGTATATAAGGTTCCATTAAAATGGACAAACTTTTAGAAATCATTCAGACCACCAAAACAAGGACGATGGTAAAAAAATAATAATAAAATCGCTCGCTCTTAGACAATGCAGACCGTGGTGGTACCTATCGTGAAAAGTAAGATTGGTGATATAAGCGACGCTAACAACTATAGACCCATCTCTCTGGCTACAATTCTGTCTAAGGTGCTTGACAGTCTTCTTAATACGCTGATGAGTGGCTGTCTCGAGTTACATGACAATCAATTCGGTTTCAAATCGGGACTCTCCACTGAGACAGCTATTCTGTGTTTGAAGCAGACTGTCAAATACTATACTGATCGCAAAACACCAGTCTATGCTTGCTTCCTCGACCTTACGAAAGCGTTTGACCTGGTTTCCTATGATATCCTTTGGGATAAACTTAACGACACATCCCTGCCAAGCGAATGCATTCGTATTCTCAAATATTGGTACGGGAACCAGGTCAACGTAGTTCGATGGTCGGGAACGCTGTCTGAACCATACAGGTTGGAGTGCGGGGTGAGGCAAGGGGGGTTGACCTCACCAACGCTCTTCAACCTTTATGTAAACGCACTCATCGAGAGGCTGAGCAGCACGCATGTCGGATGTCATGTTGGTGGAGTCTGTGTGAATAACATAAGCTATGCAGACGACATGGTGCTGCTGAGCGCCTCGGTCTGTGGCCTGTCTAAGCTGCTCGGCGTTTGTGAGGAATATGCTCTCAGTCATGGCCTGCTCTATAACACCAAGAAAAGTGAGTGTATGGTTTTCCGGGCCAGGGGTAAATGTCCAGATAGTATCCCTAGCATCAAATTAAATAATGTACCGCTAAAGAGGGTTGACACCTTCAAATACCTTGGGCATCTGGTGACCTCTGACCTGAGAGACGATTCAGACATAGAGCGGGAACGTAGGGCGTTGTCTGTTAGAGCGAACATGATAGCTCGCAGGTTTGCACGATGCTCGAAGGAAGCAAAAAATACTCTTTTCCGAGCCTATTGCACCTGTTTTTATTCGAGCGCCCTGTGGGCTAACTATACACAAAAACAGTACAACGCCCTACGAGTCCAATTCAACAATGCCTACAGGATGTTGTTGGGGTTGCCTCGGCACTGCAGTGCGTCGGGGATGTTCGCTGAGTCACGCATCGACTGCTTCTATGCGACGATGCGGAAACGGTGCACATCCTTGGTGCGCAGGGTCCGCGCCAGCTCCAACACCATCTTGAGGATGTTGGCTGAGAGGTTCGACTGTCACTACATTAACCATTGTTGTATGCTTAATGTAGTGACAATAGCAAGAAAATGAAATAATCATAATTCATAACACGTTAATGGTCATTATCTGTCCTTGTTTTCTATTCTACAATTTTAAAATCTTGAATATATATGATTATTATTAAATGAGTTATTATTTTTACATTTATGATTATTTCTAATTTTAATTTGTTTGAATGCCAATTTAATTTTTAAGTAATAAGTAGTGAAAGTATGTGTTGTTTTCTGTCTTATTTTATTTATTTTTCTAATAATATTTATTCAATGTCCATAATGTTAATATATGATCCCATTGTTGATTGAAATAAAAGGAATTGAATTGAATTGAATTAGCGATACGACCGCCCATTGTGTCACCCTTTGTACAGTTTCTATATTTATGTCTGTAATTTATGTGGTGTACATAATAAAGAGTATTCTATTCTATTCTATTCTAAAAACGCATAGATACTTACAAGAAAAATAATCAGCTAACGAAAATACACTAATGTGCCGGCAATTTATTATTTTACGTCAAAATAAAATAGTGATTTTATTTTTCAGTGTATTAATCAGTGTTTTTTCTTTTTTGCTTGGATATCTTTAATTAGACGTACTGAGCCCTGTGATAAAATTTGTCCATCTATTTTAATGGGACCCTGTATAAATACATAAAACAAAGTCGGGTTAGTTACGCCATTTATTACTCAAGAACGGCTGGACCGAATTTTATGATCTTTGATTTGTTGGAAAGAGCTTATGAAAAGAAATCTGCCATTGACACTAAAGCGAAAAATTATAGACATGTGCATCCTTCCCATTCTGACCTATGGATCCCAGACTTTGTCTTTGTCAAACATTAAAAAATCCAAACTCAAGGTTTGCCAACGTGCAATGGAGCGCAGTTTCTAGGTGTCAAATTCACAGACCATATTCGCAACACCACACTGCGCTCCTAAACACAGATTTATTGACGTGGCTCAAAAATCCGCTAAGCTGAAGTGGGACCGGGCTGGCTACGTTTGCCGTTGAGCTGTGGGCCAAAATAACCACCACATAGAGCCCTGACACAGGTAGAAGGCGTCGCGGTAGAGCCCGTAGAAGATGGCGGGACGAGCTGGACAAAACAATGTGATGAAATTATTTATACAAAGTAAAGCGCTTGACTGAGTTCGAACCTACGACCTACAAATCGTAAGCCGCGGCCTTTGCCAATAGGCCACCACTGCTCTAAGGCTCTCATTTTCTTTTTTATTACTAAATAGGCCCGCTCTTGTCCTCGATCACGCCTGATGGAAAGCGATGGATGAGGTCTATGATGGAACGAGCGTGTCCAGAAGATGCCTAAGGCACTGGAACTCCCACGCGTCGACGAAACACAGCAGGCTGCTTGACGCCGGACTCCGGTGTGAGGGTGGTCGCAAACCAGGCGGGCGTTAGCCCTACCACTGCAAGGAAAGAATTGGCCAGTCAAATAAGGTGTTGGGTGTGACTGTCCAGGATGCGCCGAGCGCTTGGTTCAGTTGAGTAACTGACTCAACAAACTGCGCTACACGAGGAGACTTCTTCATGCATCCCATGATACAACATAGCTAGCGAAAAGTTGGCTACACTTCTGTATACCTCTTTGAGAAAAACAGTCGTGATGCTATGTTATCATAAGGGCATAGTATTGAGATGAAATCATAGATAATTATTATCAGAACAATGGCTGGCCTCTGACGAATTGATTTTCTATACTAAAGTGTGACCATGGGTTTGGGATTATTGAATAAAAAAGAACACGATTTATTTTTTGTTCTGGCAAATATTTTTTTAAGTTAATGAATATATAATCGTTTTTTAATAATTCATTATTATTTTATTTGACATTATAAAGAATGTGAGGGGTCCGTGACTTATTAATAACAGTCGCACAGGTCAATTGATCAGGTTAAGCTACGCTTGCCGTGGTTGGTCTGTGGATCGGTGACCATCTTTACATACCGAAACCTCTCTGTGCCTCGGAAAGCAAACCGAAACCGTTGGTCCCGGCTGTCATTAATGGATCTTTGACAATGGTTACGAGTAGTCAGAAGCCCGAAAGTCTGACAACCGGGTTTTATTTCTCCATAAAAGATTATTCCGCGGACATTGGTGTGGGTTACAAGTTTACCTCTATTACCCTAGTTTGTTTTTTTACAAAAATTGTAACGTATAACTGTTTTATGTCCCAATAAAATAAAATAATGATAAGATGAATAATCGTGCAAAATAAATTAATAAAATATTACAATTTATGGGTAATGTATAAAATTTAATAGATTATTAAATTGAAAATCATAAGTAATATCATAATTATTTGTAATTTATGTGTAATGCACGATGTTAAATTATGAATGAGTCTAATTATTACAACATTAATGTAGATTAGATCCTCAAATAAAGGTTGTTTTGTGGTCTGCTTCCGTTTATTTCAAATTCATAATAATAAATTACGCATTGGATGTTTAATTAAAATGTAATGTCACTATAATATTTTAATTTCATCACTCGCCTAGCCTTTTCCCAACTATGTTGGGGTCAGCTTCCAGTCTAAAGGCTCCTTCAAACAGGCGCGACACGCGATAAAATCGCGCGTGTCACAAAGGCACCGCAAGTCGCGCAACGAGCGGCGGTGCCTTTGTGTCGTGCGTGATTAAATCGCGTGTCGCGCCTGTTTGTAGGAGCCTTAATCAGATGCAGCTGAGTACCAGTATTTTTCATGGAGCGAGAGAGCGACTGCCTATCTGACCTCCACAACCCAGAAACTAGGTAATACGACCCCATGGTAAGACTGGTGTTTTTTTATATTTGAAATGGGTTTGCTCTTGACTCTAGTCTAGGTCAGAGGTGACAGAGACAAAGTCTACGATGGAGTGAGCTTACCCAGAAGAAGCCTGTTCACTCTTACTTTTGAGAGATTCGGTTGTCAGACTTTTGGGTTTCTGACAACCCGTACAGGCTTCCAGAGGCACGGAGGGCTCTTGACATGTATAGATGATCCACGGAGCGCCCGCCTGATCCATAAGGCTGGTCGATCGACCCATGCGGCGTTTATTACTTAGCCGGTATAATATTCAAATCATGTCCCAAATAATTCAAAAACCATGGTAACACTAATATAAAGTTCACGAAACATTGTGACGGTTTAAAAGTAATTATTTCATTATTTTTAAGAACGAAATCTTTAAGGTCAACGGGTTAAAACTAATATATTCAAATATGTATCATACATGCACTGTACTTTTAACAAAGAACTGGCAGATTTTTTTAATAAACTAACAGCGCCTTTGCACCAGCGTAAGTTTCGATCCAGTGGGAATATCGGGATAAAAAGTATCCTATGTGTTAATCCTGGTTAATGTTAATCTGTATGTCAAATTTCATCCAAATCTGTTAAGTAGTTTTTGCGTAAAAGAGTAACAAACATCTAGCCATCCATCGCCACAAGCTTTTGCGTTTATAATATTACTAGCCACGCGGTTTCACCCGCATATGTGTCGATTCCGTGAGAATATCGGGATAAAAAGTATTCTATGTGTTATTCTGATGTATACGCTATATTATTGTAAAGTTTCATCAAAATCTGTGCAGTAGTTTTTGCGTGAAAGTGTAACAAACATCCATCCATCAATCCTCACAAACTTTCGCGTTTATAATATTAGTAAGATAGTCTATTTCCCCTATTTTTCCTATTTTTTTTCCTATTTCCGAGGTCCTCAAATAACCTCTAAAAAGCTATTGATATAATAACATGACACAGTTGTTTTTCAAAATTTTTCCTTAACATATTGTGATTGTTTTTATTTGCTATGAAATTATTTACATCCATCTGCCTAGCCTTTTCTCAACGATGTTGGGGTCGGCTTCCAGTCCAACCGGATGCAGCTGAATACCAGTATTTTACATGAAGCGACTCCCTATCTGACCTCAACAACCAAGTTACTGGGTAATACGATATCTCTTGGTAAGACTGGTTGTCAGACTTTCGGGCTTCTGCTAACCCGTAACGACTGTCAAAGATCTACGAATGACATCTGTGACCACGTGCTTTCCGAGTCACGGAGAGACGTCAGTATGCTATGGATGATCACCCATATACGGACTGACCTCGGCAAGTGTTGCTTAACCTTGAAGATCGACCCGTGCGGCTGTCTTTGTTAAGCCACCAGCCCCTCACGTCATATAATCTTACATCCTAGAATAAAACCCTAGCTGTTGTAATCTAAAAATATACTATCACATAAACATATTATAAATAAAACAAAGTGCGCCATGATTGTCTGTCTGTCTGAACGCGATAAACTCAAAAACTACCGTACGGATTTTCATACGGTTTTCACCAAAGCACGGAATGATTCATGAGGTAGGTTCAGTTGTATAATTCATTAAAGGTTTTGTGTAATTTGGTTGAAAAATGACGGTGACTGTTGAAGTTGTCGGAAAAAATCATCCCGACTGGCGTGCGCCGCGTAAATCAATAGAGTTATTTAAAAAAATGGGGATATTTTCCGACATCCACGAGTGCGAAGCTGGGTGAAAAACCTTACATATCATAATTATTATTAATAATTGGGTAAACATTCCTATTATAGGAATGCGGAACTATCCTTAATCTAGAGATTACAGATTATATAATGAATATTCAAAAAGTTTTATATGTACACCATTTATAATACATTAAAACTAGTGCGATAAATGCGAAGGTTTTTATGAGGTAAAATCTTATACAATTAATTTTGTTTGTCAATGTCTCTAAACATTATTATAGAGGTATGAGGAATAGGGTGTAAAGTTCACTCATACTCTATAGAAAAGGGAGGATCCTCCGTGCAGAAGGTTGTCGTGTATGCGGTGGGCTACTGCCTGACGATTCATGTCGGGTCGTTGTACATTTGCTAGTTCTGCGGTAAACTCTGCTTGCGAGATGCAGAATTTTAGCGTGACGTCAGTGTGATGTGTAGTTGGGCCGACCCCAAATCCTTCCAGACATCCTGTTCTAGAGCCAACTCGATCCAACCCTCGTGGCATGCGCCTAGGTCATCTCGCCACCTTTTCCTGGGCCGTCCTCAGCAGCGCCATCCATCCTCAGGCACCCGCCGTGTGCAGACTGTTACCCAGTGGTCACTGTGCTTGCGGCTGACGTGACCCGCCTAGTCCCATTTCAGTTTGGCAGCCTTTTTATCTACGTCGAAGGTTGCTGTGCGCGTAGCATGACGACGTTCTGTCTACGAAAGAATAGACTACATAAGACATTGCCATGTTTAAGTCTGATACTCCCTTCCGCTCCACCCAGAGCGGGAGGGGTCATTTGATGATTTCCCATCTTCAATGAAAGTGTTGTTAACTTTTTACTTGAATTTATATTTAATGTATTATGTGTATGTGTAAACTGTCTTCAATTTCTGTAATTGGTTGGTTGTAAACCGTTTTAATTAAAGAATAAATAAATGTGTATAATTACAATTTGGTACTTGAAACCACTTTGTTTTGAGTAGGTATTATTATTTATAGTTTTCAAATAGAGCAACAGACCTTTTTAACCGGTTCATAGATTGTTTTTAAACAACTTTAACAATATCAAGTGCTATTTAAGGCAATAAATTAAATTGCTTACGACATATTAACATATTCGCCGCCCACATGCAACTTGGTAACTGTACTAGAAATCTATGAACTGGCATTTTATACAAATGTCATATTTTTTTTTATTTAATTTCATTTGCGAGATGGGTTCTAAATCTGGAATTAGGAAACGAACGTAACTTTACTTTTAGAAGTGGTTTTGTGTTAGGAATATATTGAGTATGTACTAGCTTCCGCCAATGCGGCTGCGTGGTATGGCGATAAAATGTCTTTTCCTAGGATTCAAATTTGCTTTATTTTGTTGGCTTTATTTTGTTAATTTTGTATTTTGTGTCACACGAACTATTAAACTTTATTCTTCTTTCATCTTTTTTTTCAAACTTCTTTCATGTTTCAACCTTTTTTCTTTCTTTCATCAAAATCGGTCCACCCGTTTCGGAGATTAGCTGGAATAAGCAGACAGACAGACAACATTTTTTAAGCTTTTTTTTAGCTATTACAAACAGACACTTCAATTATATTTATTTGTATAGATTGAGTTTCATGAAGCGCTTAGTCGAAATTAGCATAAATTACCTATTTGTTAGACGAAATGTCCATTTTTTCATCCTGGAAATTACTATCACCATACATACCTATTTCTACTGCCATGGAGCATTGCTAAATGATAACAGCCGCGGGGTCTATCGAAAGTTAAGCTACGATTGCCGGGGTCGGCTCGCGGATGGGTGACAATGCATTACATATAGAACCCGTACCCCGGAAAGCACGTAAAGTCGTTGGTCCCGGCTGTCATTCGTAGATCTTTAACAGTCGTTACGGGTAGTCAGAAGCCCAAAAAATCTGACATTCCGTCTCACCAAGCGGTATTGTGTTAAGGCTCCTTCAAACAGGCGCGACACGCGATAAAATCGCGCGCGACACAAAGACACCGCAAGTCGCGCAACGAGCGGTGTCTTTGTGTCGCGCGCGATTATATCGTGTGTCGCGCCTGTTTGTAGGAGTCTTTACTCAGTAACTGGGTTGTGGACGTCAGATAGGCAGTCGTTCCATGTAAACTACTGGTGTTCAGTTGCATCTCGTCAGGCTGCCAACCAGCGGGGTAATTGCGTAACATACTTTCAGTAGAAATGGTTGAGCTGGATGGTGCTGATCCACGCGTCATGTTCGTGAACGGGCGCCGTCGGTTGAGACTGGTCATCTCTTAACTGCCAAGGCTTATTTTTAATCTTCTTCTTTTTTCTTGATTTAAAAGAGTGTCCATGGAGTTTCTTGCCTGTTCTTCTCCATAGAGATCTACGTTTTGGAATGGGCAACTAGCTTCAACTTTCTGACTAACTATTTAATTTTGACAATACAAAAGTGCCTATACAAGATTGAATTGAAATAAATGCTTTGAGTTTGAGTTTGATTATGATGGAGGAAGTCCATGAGGATTTCCACAGAGCACCAAAAAAAAAGTAGTTGGGAACAGACAGGCTGTCTGATTGGAACATTACCTACTGTGTCTAGTGTGAAGGGTATGGGAGCCGTAGCTCACCGTCCGATCAGGACCAGGCCCGTGCCGGACGGCGCGTACGTCTTCCACGCGCGCCTCAAAGAGATGTCAGCATCAACTGAAGGTGCCCGTCAGGGCCGAAGCCTGCCGGGTCAGCAGGATTGTCCGAAAGGGTTACCGCTGGCCCGGAACATAAAGGGCTAAGGAAGGAACACGGGTGGGTTTTAGTCAGTAAGAGTCTGACATTCCCTTCCGCTCCAGCCAGAGCGGGAGGGGTCATTTGATGATTTCCCGTCCTGAAAAAAAAAAAACAGGGTATGGGAGCCGGTGTAGTTACAGGCACATGAGATATTACAATTACACCTTTGTCTTTAGCATAGCAACGCCTCTGGTATTTCAGATGTCCAGCGGTGGGGGCTGACCACTTACCATCAGGTGGTCGTGACCACTTACCATTTACTAGACCGTCTAATCGTTTACTATTGCAACCGAATGGCTTCAGAAATATTGTGTTGTAAGTACTCTACTAGACTAGGTTTTTTTAGGGTTCTGCAGACAAATGGCTAAATCGGAACCCCCTGGTCGTCCGTCCGGATATGACACAGCCATTATACTTGAAGGCAATTTGCACTATACCGATGAAAATTGTAAGGAAGATGTATTCGGTGCACCGCTTAGCAAATTAAAAAAAAACAGTGACACTCCGGCAGCGCCGACAGAAGTGAAAACAAAACAAACAGAATACTTTGCCATCACTCACTGACATATAGGATATACATTAAAACCGAGTACATCCCGAGGACAGCCGAACACTTCCGAAGCGGATATTTTTTTAATCGTCTTAAAAACATAACACGCGCGGTGTCGCTTACGGCTACACTTAGTGGCGCGAGCTCAATGGTTTTTTTCCCATATCAAAAAATGCCCAACGCGCCTATAAGAAGTTTGCACTAAAAAAAACTAATTACAAAAACACATATTATGTATTATTAGGGGTGGCGCTCCATACTTATTAATTAAAAGATTATAATAAATAAATCGCTGAGGGATGATTCGAAGTTCTCAAGTTCAAGTCTCTCACTCTCCTCAGTATTGAAGCTGTTTTTATGCACAATCACGTTAGATAAATTATAATGATTATTATGTTTTTTGAGACATGGGATATTTTTTGTTAAAAACGCTGAAATAACTTTGTATTTCATAATATTTTCGAGAAATATTATGAAATACAAACGTAGATAAAATCAATATTGATTGATTGTTTATTGATTTGTTTGTTACGTTTTCTTCAATTTTGATTCTTGGACTTTTATTTAGGAAGCAAACCTATTTTAATTTTATTACTGAATATGTTTTTAAACCCGAAATACTTAAATGAATCCCTCCACATTGGTGCTCAAGATACAGGCTTGATTAGTTTCCAAACTAATCAAACTTGTATCTTGAGCACCAAAAAACTTTACTCTCTCCCCTCTTTTTTCCTCTCTCTTTTCTCTCTCTCTCTCTTTACTTTTAGTTTTTATTATTACTTTGCATACCTACTGTACTGTGCATTTTGAGCTCCTGAAGTTTTGAGTTGAGCTGGACGATTTCTGACAAATGCGTGCACTGACTGGACAGGTCCTCTCAATCTATGTGGTTCTTTCCTCAAAAAGACCATCTCAGACATCAATCTACATGGTCTTCATATAACCTGACCAATATTTTATCTGGACATTAAAAGAGACTGTGACCTCTGCGTTTGTTTCGGCCTTTCTTCTCAGAGTAGTCACATAGGAAAAGCCGAGCTCATCTAGTTTTAAAAAAATCTGATTGACGTTTAAAATTATTTGTGCAAACCTACTTCCAAAAATAAAACCATTTATCATGCGTAAATATTCATGCCAATACGGAACCCGTCACTGCGTGGTCCGACACGCACTAGATTATTTTTTTAATATCTTGTTTGCCCTGAACTTTCACTGGTGCCAAAAAATGACGATACATAGTAATTATCTTGTTACATAGTTGTAAACGCTCTTCAATCATGAGATTCGCTACATAACATTTCAAATTGATTTACTTGCATATAGATTAACCTTCATATACTCGTGCCAAATTTTGCGACATCACCCGTGCAAGGTCTCACAGACCGCAAGTTCAGAATAACAATTATTCCAAACTATTTTCGATTTTGACGACACGGTTGGCGCGGTGGCTGAGCGATCGACTGCTGCGCTGCGTGTCGCGGGTTCGATTCACGCACGGAACAAATATTTATATTGCCTACTGGTAGTTGCTCCGGGTCTGGCTGTTTGTGTATGTGAATTTAAATGTTTGTAAACGCACCCACGATACAGGACTAATTCCTAGTGTGGGGCAACATTTTCTAAAAAAAGAAGATTTTTTTTTTAAGTTGAAATTATGTTTTTTGAAACTAGGGGAATATTGATCATAAACCATTCGTATATTAAAAAAAAAGGAGAAAAATAATAAATGGAGTAACTAACAGTCTCTTTGACGTCCGTGTGGACGTGGCGGTGCTCTGCCCAAGCCATGTCCGCTGAGGACCTGCGTTAGGCGGAAGGTGAGGACGCCGTGGCGCCTCTCCAGCCACTCCTCAAAGAGGGGACTTATCGCCGCAATTGTGGCGTGTTCTTGTTTTGTCGGTCTTACAGACCAATGAGCCGTTTAATAAGGTAAAATAAAGCTGTAAATAATTTGCATAGTAGATAATTGCTAATATTAATTGACTGCTAAGCGGAGTAAACATTCACTTGGTAATTGACCTGGTTTTGAGCGCATTTCGCTGATATTTTTCGACCTTGAAAGTTGAAATGTTGATTTTTCATAAGGGTATCGGATGCAAATAAAAATAATTTTTAAAGAGTGTTATTTCTCATCTGTTCTGCGAGCAATGTGCCCCCTGCCCACTGCCACTTAACCCGTTGGATGCGAGAAGCACAGAACCGTTCGAAGTTGAGGTGCTTGGGGGAGGCCTATGTCCAGCAGTGGACGTCTTTCGACTGAAATGATGATGATTATTTCTCATTTAACTAGTGATATCATTATGAAATTTACTTACGTTTTTTTGCATGCATGTCAGTGTCAGATTGTATGTTGATTTAAATATGATTAGCGACCGTAACTAATATGTATTTACAGAGTAATAATCTTTAGAATCAGCAATACATCTCCTTGAGTTAGAATAAAACTCAAATGTCATGATTTCATGAAATAGTCATTCACTAAGGTAATATTTTTATGATTATAATTTCATAATCAATATTTGTTACTGCCACGAATCATATATTTAGATTAACATACACCCCGAGCCACCATTATCTTACCATATATCCATTTATCGATTCATAAGGAACTCAGAAATACTGTAGCTTTTTATCAGTGAAAGAATTATCGAAATCGGATGAGCAGTTCCGTTGATTACTCTTACCTACATACAAAATTTACCACTTTATAATATTACTAGCTGTGCCCCGCGGTTTCACCCGCATAAGTTTTAATCCAGTGGGAATATCGGGGTAAAAAGTAGCCTATATGTTAATCCAAGGTGTCAGCTACGTCCACGCCAAATTTCATCAACATTGGTCTAGCCGTTTGAGCGTGAAGAAGTAACGAACATATAAACACAAACACTCACAAACTTTCGCCTTTATCGCCGGAGGGGTCTTGAATTCTTGATATGCAATGGATGGTCACCCATCCACGCGCTGACCTCGACAAGCTTTGCTTAACCTTGAATATCGACCCATCCGGTAGTAATTTTGTCTCAAGGTGTTAAAATTAACACTTACTGGAAATCAATTCAAAAAGAGATAATCCTAAAAGCTTTGTGCACCAAATGCATTTATACGAGGTACATAAAGGTTAAAATTTTATTAAAAACTTGACCGAAATCAAAGGTCTTCTTAATAGACGATCTGACCTTTGTATTTGATACCATTTCGTAATACTGAGTAGTGAGTAGGTAATAACATTTGGGAATTTTAGTTCAGTGCATCTTTTTCTTTCTATTTCATTAAGAAAAGGACAGAAAATAAATTTTAGTTTAGTCCTGTCAAATTAATCAGCGCGTGACACAACTCCATACAAGTTTAGACGTGATTAAAAACTTGCCTCCTAAAGTTACGTCAATTTACGTCAGGCGCTGATTAATTTGACAGGTCTCACAGATCCATTCTGGTTTCAGAACGCATGTTTGTTGTCAGGACGCCACCATATTGGCCATAACGTTATCAAACGGCAATAATTAAAAAACTTTAATTTGTTTGTACAAACGCCAGCACATCAAGCTACTATAATCTGTCAAATTTATTTAATAGACTTTCAACTTTATCGCTAAACCATAAGGTTCAAAGTTGATTGGGAAAACTTGACAGTTTCGGGTAGCTTGATGTGCTAGCGTCTGTACACAAAGGGTTATTCTCAAATTCACAGATTAATATTTCTTCCTTTCTTTCTTTCTTCCTCTTCCTTTCTTCCATATTTCTTTCTTCTTTTTTTATTTCTTTCTTTTATTTTTCTTTCTTCTTTAGATTATTTTTTTCTTCTTTCTTTTCTTTTTTTTTTCTTTATTTCTTTTCTTCTTTTTTTTTTCCATTATAGGCTAATTATGTTATGTTATGTAATATTTCTCCTAAATTCAGGGTATTTTTTCCCCGATTTTTGATATATTGTACTACAAGTGCTAGCCAAAAATGAAACATCTCCTTTAGTTTAGTTTGTGAACAACAGAATCGGCACCAAAGTTTGAAAAATTTTCGGCCATGTTGGTTTAGTGGTCGCAAGCGCAACTGTTGAGGATGAGTTCCTGGGTTCAAATCCCAACTCGGATAAACTGTAATTGGGTTTTGCAATCAGAAATTTCTCGGTAGCAGCCGGGAGTCTGGAATTGTGCCCGGCTGACGGCAATATAATGCTGTCCACCTTTTACATTTTTGTTTTTTATTGCAGATTTGGCCTGCTCTTGACCTCAATCACGCCTGATGGAAAGCGATGGATGAGGTCTATGATGGAACAAGCGTGCCCAGAAGATGCCTAAGGCACTGGAACACCAACGCATCGACGGGACACAGCTGGCTTGACTCCGGTGGGAGGGTGGTCGCAAATCAGGCGGGCGTTAGCCCTACCACCGCAAGGGGAGAATTGGCCAGTAAAATAAAGTGTTGGATGTGACTGTCCAGGATGCGCCGAGCGCGAGCGTTCAGTCGAGTAACTGGCGGAACAAACTGCGCTACACGAGGAGGCTTCTTCATGCATCCCAAATGCACATAACTGGCGTAATGAAAGTGTACCTGCTATGGTTACACCTCTGCCTAACCAGTAGGGAAATACAGGCGTGTTGTTATTGTGTTCAGTTATTAAATAGTAGATTGTTTGCCAAGGGAGCAAACAATTATTTTAAAGGCGAGAGCGTTTCTTTGAATCCTGAGCGCAACGAGGGATTCAAAGTACGGCATTCGAGCTTAAAATAGTGTTGCTCCCAAAGTGGACACTCTACTTTTTATCACCCTCTACGAAAAAATATAATAAATAAGTGCAATTTATGAATAAGAATAGTAGGTACGTTTATTTATTTATTTACATACAATTTCGAGTAAACAATTACGGACGAAGGCAGAATGCTTTTCGCACGTTGTCACAAACTTTTTTTTAATTTGGCTTGCGCGCTTTTTACTTTAAAATACAGCCTGTTACTTGTTCATACAACGTTCGTGATTGATCGCTTTGGTTATTAGAACTTTTACTAACAATATCCACATTCCAAATTCAAATCACTTTTAGTCCCTAGGGATTAAAGAGCTACTTTAGTCCCTGTTTACGAAGAATACACTAGCTCTATCTGAATAGATGTGATAAAAAAATATTACCACAGCCTGCCCTGCTAGGAAGATAGCATAGCGCAACGGTGTCGATATACGTTGCATCCCACACCAAAGGCCGACTCAATTTCCACGGCATTATGGTCATTCCTTCTCGCCTCTTCCTATGCAGGATGAGATCGAAACGATCTGGAACACGATTGCAACTTTGAGATAAGACCTATTTCATATTATTATGGGTTCCACATAAAATAACAATCAATATAAAGTGTGTGTGTGTAATATAGATGCTCGGTGTATGTATATTAGTGGTCGTGACTGTACGCGCCATCATTGATTTCATACATATTAAGTAGTCGTCTGTGCACAGCCTAAACCAGGGGTAGCGAACCTATGGCACGCGTGCCATTGGTGGCACGTCACAAAATAATTTAGGTATGGCAACATTTCAAAAATGTAGGTACCCAATTCATTGAAGTAGTTTGCAATAGCAAAATTCACAGTAATTTGTCATTGCATTTGAATAAAAACGGCTTTTCATACAAACTTTCAAGCCCATATTTTTCGAAATGAATGAACCGATTTTAATGAAACTTCATACGCATAAGCAGGATACAAAGGTCTAAAAAGTTAGTAGAGAACATTTTCTAAAAATAGTGTTACAGCCAGATTAGACCGATTTAAAATTTTCCATAGAAACAGAGATTTCCAATTATCTTTTTTTAAATAAGACATTTCGAAAATGGTTTCTACTAACTTTTTTTATTGTTTGTTGGCAAGTCATGGCCGCATGAAATATTTATTTGGAAAAAATGGCACGTGGATGTAAACAGGTTCGCCATCCCTGGCCTAAACGGATGTTTCAATATGACTTTTGTTCTCGACCTTACACACAAAATGGGCCTATGACCAATGACTTGTAGTGAACTGATCTAATCTTATTATTAAACTATTCAGATGATCTAACTATGCAAAATAAATTACGCACCGATTTGAGCATGACATTATGTTCCAAGTGTATTTACTAAGGCTTTGTTCTAATGTTACGTTTTCACGCACTTAAGGTATTGTTTGAAAAGTACGATAAAAAAATAAACTTTTAAAATCGATCTAATTTGGCTGTAACAATATTTTTCAAAAATATTCTCAACTAACTTTTGAGACCTTTGTATCCTGCTATGCGTATAAAGTTTCATTAAAATCGGCTCATTCATTTCGAAAAATAAGGCCTTGAAAGTTTGTATGAATGCCGTACGACGTAAACGCTCTTAAGAACATTTTCGAAAAGTTAGACCGATTTTAAATTTTCCTTGGGAACAGAGATTTCCAGTTATCTTTTTTTTTAAATGACATTTCGAATATGTTCTTAAGTAATTTTTTAGAACTATGTGTCCTGCATCCTGCTTATGCGTATGAAGTTTCATTAAAATCGGTTCATTAATTTCGAAAAACAAGGACTTGAAAGTTTGTAAGAAATGCCGTACGGCGTTAACGCTCTTAACCGGATGCAGCTGAATACCAGTACTTTACATGGAGCGACTGCCTATCTGACCTCTAGCTACTGGGTGACACGACAGCCATCGGTAAGACTGGTTGACAGTCTTCCTTGCTTCTGATCATCCGTCATAATCAGCGTAAAATGTTCCCACTGCTGGGACACACGCCTCCTCTCTGTGAGAGGGAGTGGGCCGCAATCCACCACGCGGGCCCAGTGCGGGTTGGTAGATGTCACATGTCTTAGAATTTTCGGTTCTAGGACATGCCGGTTTCCTCACGATGTTTTCCTTCACCATTTTTGACTATCCGCAACGATTGTCAATGATCGACAAACGACAGCTGAGACCAACGTCTTAACGTGCTTTCCGAGATACGGAGGGTCTCGGTTTATAATGAATGGTCACCCATCCACAGATCGACCTCGACAAGCGTCGCTTAACCTTGAAGGCCCACCAGTGCGGCTGTTATTATTACTTAACCACGACCCCTTGGTAGTAGGTAGTTAGTTATAATATCAATATACATTACGCACGCGCGATAATCTCAACGCGTCAATACAGACAAGCCCTTACAAATCCGATGACTAACAAATGTCACTTCGCAAAATTAATAGCCTTTTGGGTTACCTATTAGTTCTTTGTGTCATGATGAATAGGTGACCAAAACAGGCTCATTGCAGACTTCCATATTAGGCGGAGGCGTCGGATTGTGACTGAGGTCAGGAGTTCGAACCGCACCTGTAGAGTTATTGAAGAGATTCCTGTTGTTTATATTCGTTTGAATAATTATATCTTCATCTACTTTTCTTTCTCAACATTTCAAAAGATATAGTTCTGTAACAGACGCGTCGGCTGACTAAAGAAGTTCCATACAAAAGACGAGCGTGTTGCCATTAAACGGGCACAATTTCTAGTTCCAAAAATTCCAATAATATTTTGCCGCAACTGGGATTCGAATCCCGTCACGCTTGCAACCACTACACTAAGGCCCGGTATCCACCAAAGCGGAGAGGAGAGGAGACGAGAGGAGATGTGCCGCGAAGCTGGCAGGTTATTTCCACCAAAGCGGAGAAGAGATGCGTTGCGGAGAGGAGATGTGAGCTGTGTGTAGCGGAGATGTGAGCTGTGAGAGATCGAAGATCGAAGAAAGGCGCGGGGAGAAGGCAGCGGGGTGAGGGGTGCGCGAGCGCGTGCGCCGCCCGGCCGCCCCCGACTAGACACTTCTCCGCTCTGCCGCGCCGCTTGCTCGCTCGCTGCACAAAATTCTATAGAAAAATGAGACATCTCTCCTCTCCGCTTGACCCATTTCCACCAAAGCTAAGCGGAGAAGAGATGTGGAAATAACGAAATCGGATTGGTTTATTCAAACACATCTCCTCTCGTCTCCTCTCCTCTCCGCTTTGGTGGATACCGGGCCTAACAAGGCAATCACCCTGCACATCTTCGTAGCGTGTCGAAATGCACTAAGCCCAGAATTCGGCTACTTGTTTGGCGCCATCATCAGCGTCCACCAGTTCCTGTAACGTGCTGACAGGACACGCAGAACACGATATTAAGTGTCCCATCGTTTGTGGAACAGCACCACATTTACACTTCCAGGCGGAGTCGTCGATGAATCACCATCTCAACAAGTATTCCTTGCTGCGGCCAACCTGCATCATTTAACATTTTAAAAAGCTAAGTTCAAGATTAATTCGAAATGAATTAGTTTTTCAGCCAGCCAGTAACGTAGATTACAATTTTAAAGGACAAGCATACTACGTGCATACCTAAGTGCTTGGCCAGGCTGGCAGCATATGGCGGGTGCGGGAACGCGCGCGATCTGCCTGTCTGCAGTCGAGCGCGGCTTCGTTCTGAGAGTTGTCGTGTTCAGTGTTTGTCAAAATACTCGTATAATTATAGATGATGAAGACTTATTTTTACTACATAAAATCTCGAACTAGTATGAAAACCCCGATCTACGCACGGGCCGCCCGCGCACTCACTGCGGCCACTTGTATGAACGAGCTATGGCATGAGTTGCCCGCGCACTCCCTGCGCCAAGCAGCCCGTGCCGCTCACCACGCCCGCGTGCCTACTTTGGACGCTCAAATAAAGTTCTTATGTTTGAGTAAGCCGAAATCCGCGCCGCGCCCGCCCCGCGCCCACGTCTGTAGTCTGGTCAAGCACTAATTGGCTTCTGTCCTCGACTTCGTCCGCGGGAAATTTTTTGCTCCCCCAATACGCAATGTCGTATCGCATCGCCTGCCCGCGCTATTACTTCGTTTTAGCTTAGACTTTTTCTGACTTTTCTTTCTTTCGGTCATAAAGTCCTCTAGACCGAATTTCGGTCATGGAGACCAATCTTAGCGGAGACCAGCCTTCGGCGCGGGAGATATTATAGTGCACAAGCGCGCGCGCAGACACAGGAGCACTCCCTCCTCCCTCACTCTCATAGTCCGATGGGACGGCAATCCGACACGACCGGAGAGAGATCCGGCGCAGGACCAACGGCACAACATGCTTTCCGAGGCACGAGGGTATCACACCGCCCCGACTTCCAAACTTCGGACTGTTACTAAGAAATTCCTAATGGAAAAACCCAAAAAACACTTAGCCCAAGAGAACCGAACCCATCAGGACCCTACGCTCAGAAGTCGCGCTGCCACGTTGGGCTCATGATAAGGGTCATAGCGTGGTGCTGTTATAACCAACCTTCTTCAAGAAATGGCCTATCAAATACAAAAACTCTGGAACTCTCTACCTGCGTTTGTGTTTCCGAGAGCATACAACCCGAATCTCTTCAAAGTAAGAGTGAACAGGCTTCTTCTGGGTGAGCTCACTCCATCGTAGACTTTATCTCTGTCATCTCTGACCTAGACTAGAGTCAAGAGCAAACCCATTTCAAATAAAAAAAAAAAAACAATTTTTCAAATCGGACTGGCAGTTCCAGAGATTAGCACGTTCAAACAAAAAACACTCTTCAATTTTATGATTAATAGGTAGATATTATAGATTTGAAAATCATAATTGCAACCATCATTATTTCACTAAAACTAGTAGCCGATTATGTCATTATAAATATCTGTCCATCGATCAAAAAGGATGTCTAGATATATCAATCAATCATGAGATTAAATCACTAAATTAAGATTAAACCATTCTTCTTAATATTAATCAAATCGTTGCACAACGAGCTCGAAATAATATCTGTCTGGGAATGTCATTGCAGAACAAAGGCGCCTTCTCATGCAGAGAAGGCACGAGCATTGATCACCATTTACAATTTTCAAACGTACGCATTTATAAACAAAGTGACATTCTACAAGCGATAACGATGTTAGAGAAGTCAAAAATGTATGCCATCGCGGTTAGAACCTGCAGTGCGATTCTGTAACCAGCCGATCGATTCTGTAAAAATCTCACCGTGAAAACTTAGGTGAATTGAGTTTGTTTTTGCTAGGAATTGACACTATTGACAGCTCACTCCACCTAAGTTTTCACGGTGAGATTTTTGCAGAATCGACCGGCAGCTCACGGCGAAAACTTAGGTGAAGTGAGCTTGGAGTGAGCTGTCAATAGTGACAATTCCTAGCAAAAACAAACTCACATCACCAGTTTATACGGTGAGATTTTTACAGAATAACACCGCAGCTCACCGCGAAAACGTAGGTGAAGTGAGCTTGGAGTGAGCTGTCAATAGTGACAATTCCTAGCAAAAACAAACTCACATCACTTAAGTTTTCAAGGTGAGATTTTTACAGAATCAACCGGCTGCAGCCTAATTGTGTACAGCTGTGCTATTCTCTAAAAATCTCACCGTGAAAACTTAGGTGAAGTGAGCGTGGAGTGAGCTGTCAATAGTGTCAATTCCTAGCATAATGTGGAATGACAGCTCACTTTAAGCTCACTTCACCTAAGTTATCACGGTGATGTTTTTACAGAATCTACCGGCAGTACCCGGCGATAATTGCACATCGACCTTTGGAAAGAGACAATCCGGACACAGACCCGGATCCCCCCGGGGGTCCCCGGTCCGGATCCGGAGACAGTCCGGTATCTATTAGGAGCTGTTAAAACAATTATGAATTGCTTCTTTTGATAATATTATTTTTATTCTTTGCATACAATACAAAAAAAAGGTAAAGGTCAATGTGCAATATTTATCGCCGGGTACTGTAATACTATCAATCATATTATTCTGAATGATTTTGAAGGATATAGCTAATCCATTGCTTCATATGTGCGAATAATTTGTCAGCTCAACAACGTAAATAACGCAATGAATGTTGTTGAACTGTCAAAATGACAGCCATTGCTACTGTTAGTGTGTTACGCAATGAGGGTTTTCGTGAAAATTTACGACACCAGTTGGCACCACTGTGACAAGAGGTCTTCCAATATAAAATATATGATGACGTTCATCATTCGATTCATTCATTCGTTCATCATTCAGTCATGACTAAAGAAAATATAGGCTCTTTGACAGATGCCTGGACCTGACGTGTCAGTGCTGCCACCTAGCGAACGTCATTTCAGAAAACCCTCATTATACCGCAGTCTCTCTTTGTAAAATTTTTGTTCAAGAAAATATTAAGTAGACCGTTCTAAGCAGGATGTGACCAGAGAGGGTGGCCACGTTGGTTTAGCAAGGTCAAGCGTTACTTCTGACCACCTAGGCGCGGGCCTGCGGTCGGAGAGATGGGTAGCGCACCGTCCGATCAGGACCAGGCCCGTGCCGGACGGCGCGTACGTGTTCCACGCGCGCCTCAAAGGGATGTCAGCATCAACCGAAGGGGCCCTAGAGGGCCGAAGCCTGCCGGGTCAGCGGGATTGTCCGAAAGGGTTACCGCTGGCCCGGAACATGAAGGGTTAAGGAAGGAACACGGGTGGGTTTTAGTCAGTAAGAGTCTGACACTCCCTTCCGCTCCACCCAGAGCGGGAGGGGCCATTTGATGATTTCCCATTCTGAAAAAAAAAAAGCGTTACTTCTGAGCATCAGGCTCTGGGTTCGATCCCGGGTCGGGCGGAGTGTTCTTGAGTCTCTCCATCTGGATAATTTCTCAATAGCAGCCCTAGAATTCTGCCCGCTTGATGGCAATACGCTCATCTTCTATAACATACAACTGTCGAAATGTGGGAGTTCTGGAGAAATTCTGGTGTACTATGTAGGTACCCAAAAAAAAAACGGAGTTACGGATATAGTTTGCAGAGTAACCAAACTGAAGCTGCAGTGTGCTGGCCATGTTTGTCGAAGGACCGATGCCGGGGGAGCAGGAGTCCTGGAGTGGAGACCGTGTATCGGCAAGCGTAGTGTAGGACGCCCCCCAGCTAGATGGAAGGACGACCAAGAGAAGGCGGCTGGGAAAGACTGGATGCGGAAGGCGGGGGAGAGGGTGGTGTGGCGCAGCCTGGGAGAGGATTATGTCCAGCGGTGGACTGCGATAAGCTGAGTTGATTGGTTGATTATTTATGTGGGTCCTGCGCCAGATCTCTCTCCGGTCGTGTCGGATTGCCGTCCCATCGGGAGAGTGAGGGAAAACAGATTGCACCTGTGTCTATAATTGAAGAGCTTGGACGCCGTGGCCGTAGTTCGGTCTGGACGATTCATCATCATCATCATCATAATAATTTTAGCCGAAAGACGTCCACTGCTGGATATAGGCCTCCCCCAAGCACCTCCACTTCAACCGGTTTTGTGCTTCTCGCATCCAACGGGTTCCTGCGGCCTTCACAAGGTCGTCGGACCACCTTGTTGGAGGCCTTCCAACGCTACGTCTTCCGGTACGCGGTCGCCACTCCAGAACCTTTCGGCCCCATCGGCCATCTGTTCTGAGCAAGTCTGGAGGATTATTATTATTTACACATCCGCTTTACCCTTCGGACAAAACACGCGTGGTGTTACGTTAGGTTTTATGAGTATGTTACATCCTTATGATATTTAGAGTTAGATCAAACAATAAAGATATATCGAAAGCATCTGACCTGACATTTTGAGTCGACCGTCACAAGGTTTTTCTACACATTAATCATTTGTTTGGTAGCTAGTAAAACAGACAATATTATTTAAGTTATGACTGTGCTAACAGATTGTTATAATCTTGCATACATTATAGTGGTTTTAAATAAAGTATACCTAGTCTTAGAAAATGGACACAGCAGCAATCTGTAAGATTCATAGCATAATCAGCCTAATGTCCCTCTGCTGGGACTCAGCCCTCCTCTCTTCTAGAGGGAGTGGTTAGTAATCCACCACGCGGGCCCAGTGCGGGTTGGTAGATGTCACATGTCTTCGAATTTTTTGTTCTAGGACATGCCGGTTTCCTCACGATGTTTTCCTTCACTGTTTTGAGAGTAGTGGTGATGAAATTACCTATTTACACAAAGTTAAGTGCCTGGATTAGTGGAAGCCCAGTGACAATAGCTCCGACTTACAAGTAGGTCATGAGTTCGAACCCTGTCAGGCACTTTACTTTGTGTAAATAACTTCATCACCACTACTCCCAAAACGGTGAAGGAAAACATCGTGAGGAAACCGCATGTCCTAGAACCAAAAAAAATCGAAGACACGTGACATCTACCAACCCGCATTTGGCCCGCGTGGTGGATTTTAGCCCACTCCCTGTCACAAAGAGGAGGCCTGTGTCCCAGTAGTGGGAATATTATAGACTGATAATGATGAAGTGCTTGCTTAGGTTCAAACCTACGACCTACAACTAATAAGTCATGACCGTTACCAGAGTTACCACTGTTCCCCATTTACAAGGTTCGTTGACTTATTCAAATATTCGTAAATAACCATACTCGTTAAACAAAAAATGTCGCCTGTCGTGTCAAATCTCCTACCCGGATCAAACCATACACGTTACGTCCTGCGGTTTTCACCGACATAGCTAAAAACCCATTTAAAATAATAGGCTTCTCAAACATTTATGTTGAACCCCATGGTATTTCCCAAATAGAATGATTCATTGTTATACGAGTAGATATATTTTCCTTAGACGGATCTTCACAATGTTGCAGGTAGTGTTGGAATTTAGACATTTTTATCTGTTTTAAGGGGAACTAAACGCAAAAAAACGCAGGTTTTATAATGCCTGAAAGTATATGGTCGATCATATACTTTTAGGCATTATAAAACTTGCGTTTTTTGCGTTGCGTAAAAGTTCTATCTATAGTTAAGGGGCTTATAGGACCTAAACGCAAAAAACGCAAGTTTTAGAAAAAATAAAAGTATATGATCGACTACAGTCACTAAAATCAGAAAAATATATGATATTCTTCAGGATATATTATGCTAGATAGATAGTGTAATAATTTGATACGATAGAAAAAAATCATGCAGATACCTCTAAAAACTTTCTTTTTACAATAAAAACCATACTAATATACATACTATCATTCTGATTTTTTGTCAGATTATTCTGCAAGCAACATACTAAAGCACTAGTGTTTTAAGTTCTTAGTCCAAACAATAGTTTTTTTGTAAATTGATAATTGCTTCATATTTTGCAATAAATTACCAGCGTTGTGTCATCGCGCTTCTCTTTCTTTTCTATGCAGTCCGACAGTGACCGCGCTTTAGGTCATGTAGTCTCCTTGAAATGTTTTTTAACTTTTATTAACAGGTAATGCTTATATCAATAGTAAATTATTATGTAACTAACGATTTACACTACTAATTTAAATTAGTACCTAATGCACGTTAAGCCGTTAGTCCCGGCTGCCATTCGTGGATCATTGACAGTCGTTACTGGTCGTCAGAAGCCCAAACGTCTGACAACCAGTCTTGCCAAGGTATTGTTTTACCCAGTGAAAAAATTGTGCATTATTAGAAGCGCCAAAAGTATTAGAGGATCATAAATTTAAAAAGTATCCATCATTAGAAGCGCAAGAAGTTTTAGAGGATCATTCATTCAAAAAAGTATCCATCATTACAAGCGCCAAAAGTTTTAGAGGATCATTAATTTAAAAAAGTATCCATCTTTAGAAGATCAATAAGTTTTTTGAGGATCAGTTAAATATTTCTCATGACGAGTTTCCACCATTGGCCAAATATAAGAATATCTAAGGTGTGTTCGGACGAACGAACTAGCTAACAAACTGCACTCATATATAAAAACCAAAGGAATTTAGACATTTTGATTAATGAATGAGTAAATAAGATTATGCGACCATGACCTCTCAGTTTGTTTAAAGAATCCTTCTCTGAGATCGTAAGGTATGATATCTTTAACCAACTTCAAAAAAAGGAGGAGGTTATCAATTCGGTTCAATATTTTTTTAGGATTCCGTACCCCAAAAGGAAAAATGGAACCCTTATAGGATCACTCGTGTGTCTGTCCGTCCGTCTGTCACAGCCAATTTGCTCCGAATCTAACGGACCGATTAGGTTGAAATTTCGTAAACATATGAATCTCTGTGACCCAAACATAGACGTGTAATGTAAATAAATGAATTTTCAATATGGGGGTCATTTTTGGGGGCAAATAGAAAATTTAAAAAAGTTTCGCTATCTGTACCGTGTGACATATCAAATGAAAGGGCTTCCTGTGAGAATCTCAAATATGTTTTGTTCATAATTTTAAAGTAAATCGTATTAAAGTTATTTAAGAAAATAGACGAAAATTGACCTGCCCCCTTATCTCCGAAACTACTGGGCCTAAAATTTTGAAAAAAATACAGAAAAGAAAATAGTTCTATACCTATAGATTACAGGAAAACTTATAAGAAATCTGTGGTCTTAAAACAACATGGTAAATCTCTCAATATTGTGCGTACAAACTTACACAGTTTCAGTTGGAATGTATGGGAGAACGTGTCTTTCAACTACAATGTTAAGTTTGGTCTTGGCATAAATTCATTCCAACTACGGAACCCTTCATTATGCGTGGTCCGACACGCACTTGGCCTGTTTTTTAATGTTTTTTACCTCAGAACTCCGTTATTTATAAGCCGATTTGTAAAAAAAAATATTTGAAATGATACTTTCAGATTGGTCCCATTGTCATCAGGTCAGGATCTGATGATGGAATCCTCCAGGATTCCATTATCAGATCCTGGGACATGGATCCTGGATCCAGATCCAGGGACGTTCATTGTTGAGGAGTTCTCCAGAACTCCTCAACAATGAACGTCCCTGCATCGGGAAAAACAATATTTTGTAAAAGGCGATGAGCAAGTTGACACTAGGCTATTATGACTTAGATAAATTACAAGCAGAACCACTAAAAAGCGAGAAATAAAAACTAAAAAAAACCGTCTTCCAAAAATAACACTACAAAGTGAAAAATAGCATAACTTTAATTTCCCAAATTGGTGGCAAAAACTAAAATGCATACCCAAAGACACGACTTGCGAAATTAAAGTTATTTTTCACTTTGTAGTGTTTTTCTTGGAAGTCGGTTTTTTTTTGTGACGCTGTCTGTTTTAAATATATAAACTCAAAACGGCTGGTTGATACTTCCCGTGACCCAAGGGCTGGCTTTTACCTTGGCCAGAGGCGAAGTATTGCCATACAACGTGGCAATGCCGCCAGTCGACAGCGATGCAGAGGAATACTTTGACGCCATATTAAAGTTGTTAGAAGTTTTAGTTATTTTTATAGTTTGCTAGTTTATTTAGTACTGCAGTGCGATTCTGTAACCATCTCACCGTGAAAACTTAGGTGAAGTGAGCGTGGAGTGAACTGTCAGTGTCATCTTACCAGATACTAGGGATTGACCAAGCATACATTTACAATCATAAAAGAGATTTTAATAATATTTTTTTAGCCTAATCCTATTGATATTTTTATATAATTCAAAGCTAGTATTTTAGTGGTCAAAACATTAATATTTTGTGGGGTTTTACTTAGTGCATGTCGCACAGACTGCGGCCCCGCATGTAAATTACACGAACGTGCGTCAATGAGCAATTGCAGATCGAGTCTAGTAAAGACTGCGACGATGTTCAGCGTTGTTATTAACCCAAAACTATTGAATTAGAAGAGATAACCGAGTGTGTCAAGTCATCGAGTGCTAACGGATGCCTAGTTGACGGACCATAGAATGTAATCCCACGTAGTTTGTGTGGCGTGATCACTTCACCCGATTCACGACACTAATTGTCGTAAATCGGGTGAAGTGAAGGTGAAGTGATAAGATCACGCCGCACTTGCGCGTTAATCACTGTCGTTATCACATTGCAGATTGCGTGATCACTTCACCTTCCCTTCACCCGATTCACGACATTTAATGTCGTGAATCGGGTGGAGTGAAGGTGAAGTGATAAGATCACGCCGCGCTTGCGCGTTAGTCACTCATCACATTAGAGATTTGTTTTTACATATTTAACTTGTAAGGCGTCATGTATAAGAACATTAGGAAATTATGGTAATAATATTAATAATTAATATAATACACCATGGCGACCCTGCCTTAGAGTCTGCCAAGGGGCAGATTAAGCAAAGTTTTCGTTGAGCGATTTTCAAAATGTGTAACTCTAAAGTAGAAAAAGACGAGGTATTCGTCAATCAAAACGCGGCTGGTGGAGGTGTTGTTGACGCCGAGGTGGTGTTGCCATGGTTACGAGATTCGAGTGGAGTGATATATGGTACATTCCGAATTGCACTGTAATCGACTACAGCGTGCTTACACCTTGACCCCAATTATTCTGCTGTATGGTATTTATCTATTATTCCCCGCATAATCTTACCACGCCGTACGGTTGTCAAGCGTGGTATTTTGACAGTTCAAACCGGTTTCGGTCATTGTGTCATAGAGAATACGTTTTCGCAAATTATTTATGTGAGCGCTGTGTGCGATGATGACTTAATTCGGAATGAGCCATATTTCACGCCGCGCAAGCGCGTTAGGCGCTGGCGCTGTCTGGCTATATAAGGACTTACTAGTCTAGGGAAAAAAGAAAAAAAAAACAAGGTTGATATTCTGACTGCGCTTCTGTTTTGCAATTTTATTGTAAGTAAAACCCCACAAAATATTAATGTTTTGACCACTTAAATACTAGCTTTGAATTATATAAAAATATCAATAGGATTAGCATTAAAAAATATTATTAAAATCGATCATGATTGTAAATGTTTGCTTGGTCAATCCCTAGCATCAGTAGGATGACACTGACAGCTCACTCCACGCAAGTATTCACGGTGAGATTTTTACAGAATCGACATGCTGCCCCGCAGTTTTACCCGCATAAGTGTCGATCCCGTGAGAATATCGGGATGAAAACTATCCTATGTCCTTCCCCGGGATGCAATCTATCTCTCTGCCAAATTTTATCAAAATCCATTTAGTGGTTTAGGCGTAAAAGGTAACATACAGACAGACAGAGTTACTTTCGAATTTATAATATTACTAGCTGCGCCCCGCGGTTTCACCCGCGTAATTCCTGAATTTTCTTTGCTATAAACCTCACGGAGCCCGAGACCTTTCCAACGAATGCAAAACCATGGAAATCGGTTCGTGCGTTCTGGAGTTATAGCGTCAGGAAGGAAAACCCGACTTATTTTTATATAGTAGATGTATGGATTGTCAGATTGATCGAACACATGAGGACCACGTCCAGGCAGTCGCTCCATGTAAAATACTGGTATTCAGCTGCATCCGGTTAGACTGGACGCCGGCCCTCACATAGTTGGGAAAAGGCTAGGCAGGTAATGATGAGGACCACGTAGATTTCACAAAACGTCTATATTTCTGTTTACCTGCGACATTCCTTCTTGATATTGTTAGATAACAACCGCTTGATTATCTCTCATTTCGATATTATAATACAACTCTTTCATAATAGGGTATAAAAAATGAGCGTATTAACACAATTCTTATGAAGATGTAGAGTAGAGCTGTATACAGGGTGTTACAAATTGAAATGTATGTTCATTCGCAAGACCAGTGTTTTTAATTTAACAAGGTGTAATTAAAATAACGGAAAACCTGAAAAGATAGGATTTATTATGAACAACTTTTACTATGGCAAACCTTAAAATTACGATGGAAAAAACCGCTATTCCATATATTTAGGTACACTTGCACGTTTACTCGGGATAAATTAAGAGCTCTTACACCGTACGGCATTTCATACAAACTTTCAAGCCCTTATTTTTCGAAATGAATGAATCGATTTAAATGAAACTTCATACGCATAAGCAGGATACAAAGGTCTAAAAAGTTAGTAGAGAACATTTTCGAAAAATGGTGTTACAGCCAAATTAGACCGATTTTAAATTTTTCATAGAAACAGAGATTTCCAGTTATCTTTTTTTAAATAAGACATTTCGAAAATGTTCTCAACGCAAAATTACCCTGCTGAGAAAATAATTAACTTTATGAGCAACTAGCAGTGCCCCGCGGTTTCAGCCGCATAAGTCTCGATCCCGTCGGAATATCGAGATAAAAGGATTCTATGTGTTAATCCTGGTTATAAACTATATGCGTGGTAAATTTCTGGAGTTTCTTGCCCGTTCTTCTCCATAGGTACCTACGCTTTGGAATGGGCAACTAGCTTCATATTTTCTGACTGACCGACTTATTGACAATTCAAAAGTACCTGTAAATGGTTTAATTGAAATAAATGCTTTGAGTTTGAGTTTGAGTTTTGAGTTTTCATCCTAATCCGTTCAGTAGTTTTTGCGTGAAAGAGTAACAAATATACAAACACACTCACAAACTTTCGCCTTTATAATATTAGTGTGATAGTGTGATAAACCCAGTGTCATATAAGATAAAGTTCAAATACCATAGCTACTGACGAGTTTTGAGGCCCTTTACAAACAGTTACTCAAAAATCAACCTAAAATCTTAGCAATAAAATACAAAATGCTAAAGTGTACATGTACACTTTAGCATTTTACAATTTTACACCACTTACACAACTATATGTATATAGTTGTGTAAGTGGTTTTGGAATGTAGGTAAAATGAGGTTATGAATTCAAGTATAAACATAATTTTCTTTTTGGAGGGGCGACGGCTTAGTAACAGCCGCCCGGGTCCATCGATCAGATTAAGCTTACCACGGTTGTTTCGTGGATGGGTGACCATCTTTACATACCGAGACCCCTCCGTGCCTCGGAAAGCACGTTAAGCCGTTGGTCCCGGCTGTCATTCTTGGATCTTTGACAGTCGTTACGGGTAGTCACAAGCCCGAAAGTCTGACAACCAGTCTTACCAAGGGGTATCGTATTACCCAGTAACTGGGTTGTGGAGGTCAGATAGGCAGTCGCTCCATGTAAAATACTGGTATTCAGCTGCATCCGGCTAGAATGGAAGCCGAGCCCAACATAGTTGGGAAAAGGCTAGGCAGATGATGATTAATATGTGTTTAAAAGCAAGCGGAGTAGAAAACTAGAAAATGAGTCAGTTCTTTGTCATACAAAGTAGGTACCAATGTGGGGATTGGAGGGTATTCAAAGAAAATCCGTTGTTATAGTGCGGTTTTTAAAGGTTGGCAAATAAAGTAAATAAAACAAGTAGGCACGGTAGGCAGTTAGGTAGTTAGCGGGTTCAATTCCCGAGACAGTGTGGACTAAATTATACAGAAAGTTGGTTGTCTTTAATTCAATTCAAATTTATTTATTTTAGGACAACTCTTCTCTTCTTTAAAAGATCACTCTTAGAGATAAGACCGCCTATTGTGTCACCCTTTGTACAGTTTCTATATTTATGTCTGTAATTTATATGGTGTACATAATAAAGAGTATTCTATTCTATTCTATTCTAAAGTTAATGTCAAGCCTCGGACAGGTCTTTTTACGTTTCTTTTTTTTGGCTCTTTTTATATGTAATTTTGTTAGTTTTAAATGCTCTTTTTTACTGTTTGTATTCCCTGTGCGTGTCCCAAATAAAATATTTTTCTATCTCTCTTTTCTTTAACACGTTAATCATGTTTTAAAAACTGGCCAAGTGGGAGCCGGACTCGCACACGAAGGGGCCCGTACCACAAGGCAAAAAAGCCAAAAAAAAAACACGTTTGTTGTATGGGAGCCTACCTTAAATATTTATTTTATTCTGTTTTTAGTATTTGTTGTTATAGCGGCAACAGAAATACATCATCTGTGAAAATTTCAACTGTCTAGCTATCACGGTTCATGAGATACAGCCTGGTGACAGACAGACGGACAGTAGACAGTTAGTAATAGGGTCCCGTTTTTACCCTTTGGGTACAGAACCATAAAGACTACATAAGGTGGTATTTCTTCTCCAAACCAGCTCCTGCACAAAAGCTACTGCTTCCTGCTAAACATTACCTTAAAATCAAACAAGGGAGGACTTTTGACCCCAGTACCTTCCTTTTGTACCCCACCTTTGTAAAATCAACTTAGGTTTTTATACCTCTCTGTTAACTCATTATTGTCAAAATTTACGTTTTTGTGAATACATTATTATTATTATTAACAAGACTACTACAAAACCATAATTTACATAATCGGAAACAGCACAAAAAACGCAGTATACTGAGCAAAGTTGAGTATGTAGGAAAAAACACACTTTAAACGTAGTCAGAAACGCCGAGAAACAAACATACAATGGAACATAAAACGCTTGGATTTCTAGTTATTTCACACGTTTGTGATTATGGGTATTACAGTACATATAATTAGGAAATTACCGAATGAATCATGTGCTCATCTTATTGTTAGAAAAACCGTTTTTTTTTAAACTGTTTTTTCCCCAGTTTCGGCAATTGGAGATCAGAAGGCCAATTCCTGTACTAGTCGCAATCTAGTGCGTAAGTGTGCGCGGAAATTCAGGTGCACTCTTTTAAGGGGCTTACATGACCTAAAGCGCGATCACGGACTGCATAGAAAAGAAAGAGAAGCGCGTTGACACAACGCTGGTAATTTATTGCAAAATATGAAGCAATTATCTATTTACAAAAAATCTATTATTTGGACTAAAAAATTAAAACACTAGTGCTTTAGTATGTTGCTTGTAGAATAATCTGATAATAAATCAGAATGATTGTATGTATGTATGGTTTTTATTGTAAAAAGAAAGTTTTTAGAGGTATCTTCATGATTTTTTTTCTATTGTATCAAATTAGTTGTATTATATTTTTAACACACTATCTATCCTGAAGAATAACATATATTTTTCTGATTTTGTTTACTGCAGTCGATATACTTTTATTGCTTCTAAAACTTGCGTTTTATTGCGTTTAGTTCCGGTAATCCCCTTAATCTGATGGGACGACAACGACACGACCAGAGCGAGCCCAGGCGCAGGACCAACGGCTTTACGTACTACCGACTTCCGAACTCCGAGCTGTTACTAAGAAATTCCTAATTGAAAAAGCCATTAACACTTTTCTTGACCCGGGAATCAAACCCAGGACCCCTCAGCAGTCGGGCTTGCGACCACGAGACACGTTTTCAAGAACTATTATTATATGATCATCATAATCAGCCTATAATGTTCCCACTGCTGGGACACAACACAGGCCTCCTCTCGGTGAGAGGGAGTGGGCCGTAATCCACCACGCGGGCCCGGTGCGGGTTGGCAGATGTCACATGTCTTCGAATTTTTGGTTCTAGGACATGCCGGTTTCCTCACGATGTTTTCCTTCACCGTTTTGAGAGCAGTGGTGATGAAATAATTTACACAAAGTAAAGCGCCTGTCTGGGTTCGAACCTACGACCTACAACTCGTAAGTCGCGGCCGTTACCACTTGGCCACCACTGCTCTACTTGGCCACCACTGCTCTGCTTGGCCACCACTGCTCTACTTGGCCACCACTGCTCTACTTGGCCACCACTGCTCTGCTTGGCCACCACTGCTCTACTTGGCCACCACTGCTCTGCTTGGCCACCACTGCTCTACTTGGCCACCACTGCTCTGCTTGGCCACCACTGCTCTACTTGGCCACCACTGCTCTGCTTGGCCACCACTGCTCTGCTTGGCCACCACTGCTCTACTTGGCCACCACTGCTCTACTTGGCCACCACTGCTCTGCTTGGCCACCACTGCTCTACTTGGCCACCACTGCTCTGCTTGGCCACCACTGCTCTGCTTGGCCACCACTGCTCTACTTGGCCACCACTGCTCTACTTGGCCACCACTGCTCTACTTGGCCACCACTGCTCTACTTGGCCACCACTGCTCTACTTGGCCACCACTGCTCTACTTGGCCACCACTGCTCTACTTGGCCACCACTGCTCTACTTGGCCACCACTGCTCTACTTGGCCACCACTGCTCTTATTATTATATGCTTTTTTACAATTATTGCAATATAGATAATTGGATACCATACCATATTTTGCATTGTATATTAACACATATTATAAATCTATTAACTTTTATAGATTTCACATAAAATTATTGATTTATTGAAAAATAATGCGATATTTTTAAGTGTTTTTTACCTAAAAGGCAATGTAGAGATAATTTTAAAATATTTATGATCTCGAGCCAAAGAGCAAACATATAATCTTGATACTCACACTTGTATACCTATTCACAACCATCCGACAGGCTGTCGTATCTAAAATGACACATTTCGATAACCACAAATCATTTCGATAACCAAACAATCATTGCGTTATTTACGTTATTGAGCAGATGAATTATTCAAGCATGAAGCAATGGGTTAGGATTTTTTTTTAATCTTTCGGAATTTGAAAGAAATTGTGTTAGGTATACAATCGGTGTGCTGGGTTTAATTTAATTGTCAATGTCAAAATAAAAAATTTGAACCAAAACCAGTACAAATCTCGTGCACTTGCAGTGTGACGTCACAGGCAAATTATATACCTACATATATTTTTATTTCTTTCTTGTTTGCACAATAGTTGGGCAAATGCCAATGTCTGTAACTATTCCAAATTTCAAGTTGATAGCATTAGTAGTTCTTGAGATATCCAACTGTGACAGACAGACAGACGGACTGAGTCTCGCCATAAGGGTTCCGTTTTACAATTTTGGTACGGAACCCTAAAAACGAAAGAAATATCCTAAAAGTTAAAAAAAAGAATAACTTCAACAGCTCGTGAGGGATTTGAACCCCCGACCACCACTTTTATTTCAGCAAGCGGGCGCTCTAACCACTGAGCTAACGAACCTGTGACAAGAACGACGAAAATGGCCGCCAGTATCGAATGGTGACGTCACCTTAACAGGAATGTCCTTAGCTTGCATTGGTATTATGGGGACTACATGACCTAAAGCGCTATCACTGTCGGACTGCATAGAAAAGAAAGAGAAGCGCGATGACACAACGCTGGTAATTTATTGCAGAATATGAAGCAATTATCTATTTACAAAAAATCTATTGTTTGGACTAAATAATTAAAACAGTAGTGTTTTAGTATGTTGCTTATAGAATAATCTGACAAAAAATCAGAATGATTGTATCAAATTTGTTGTATTATGTTTTCAACACTACATAATACAACAAATTTACAACATAATACAACAAAGTACTGAGCAAAGTTCGTATACGAACGAATTTGCACGTGTTTTAGCGTTTTTTTTTTCTAGCGTTTTCCATACTAATATGATCCATAAAGACACGCCCCTGAAATCATTAAAATCATTTCCCAATTATCGTCGGCTTCCAGTCTAACTGGATGCAGCTGAATACCAGTATTTTACATGGAGCGACAGCCTAAGTAACCTTCACAACCCATTTACTGGGTAACAGGATACCCCTTGGTATAACTGGTTGTCAGAATTTCTGGCTTCTACTCCCATAACGACTGTCAAAGATCCACGAATGACAGCCAGCACTCGATATGTAAAAATGGTCACCCATCCACGGACTGACCGCGGCAAGCATAGCTTACCCTGAGCAGCTGTTATTAATTAGCCACGACTTCAAATCATTTCCGTATTACAAACAGTTATTGCATTTGCCACATCCACTTTGTATCCTTAAACAATCATATAATCAACTCTTACATCAATAGGTAAACTGGACACATGATTCTAATTATACGTATTTCTGCAGAAAAACTGTAATTAACGACTATTGTCAATAAAATATAGTTCAGTTTGCGTTGGAGGCTCTAAATCAGCGGGTTTATAAGCGACTAAGTTCTGACATTCTGACCGCGACTTTTTCCGCGTTGAAGCTAATTACAGGGTAGCATAGCAGGGAAAGACATCGACGCGCAAACTGTAAACTTTAAATAAGTGATTCTAGACGGAGCGGAATAGCGAATAAGACACTAATTTCTCATAATACAACACTACGCCGTTCTAGCGCCCCGCGATCTGTCCGCGGGCTTCGAGACCGGGTCTGCGTCGCCGCCCCCGCTGACTTCGTGTCCGCAGTCTAAGAGCGGTTCTGCGCTACATCCGACCCGAATCCGAGAAATGCTAAGAGCAGTTTTGCACTACTTTCGATCCGAATCCGTATTAAAGATCCGACTTCAATCCGAATTGGGAGTGTTCTAAATTCGGACGGATAAAGTTCGGATCTAGTGCGCAACCCCGGATTATGGTCACTTCGAATATTTTCTCCGATTCGAATCGGATGTAGTGCAGAATCGCTGTAATTGCGTAACTCTTTCAATCACAATCTGAATGATACTGCTAATCTATACTAATATTATAAATTCGAAAGTAACTCTGTCTGTCTGTATGTTACCTGTTCACGCCTAAACCACTGAACGGATTTCAATAAAATTTGGCAGAGAGATAGATTGCATCCCGGGGAAGGACATGAAATAGTTTTTATCGACATACCTCGCGGGCGAGGCCACGGGCGGCAGCTAGTCCATCCATAAACATTTAAATGCGAAAGTGTCTGTCTGTTACCTCTTCACGCTTAAACCACTGAACCGTTTTAGATGAGTTTTGGTATAGAGATAGTTTGAGTCCCGGGAAAAGACATAGGATAGTTTTTATTCAGATATTCCCACGGAAACGATACTTATGCGGTTGAAACTGCAGGACGCTGCTAGTTGCTCCATATGTTCGAAAAATTCGTTTGCTCAAGAGCGTAAATAACGCAATGAATGTTGTTGAACCGTCACAATGAAAGCCATGCATGGCTACTGTTAGTGTGTTACGCAATAACCTGCAGAGTGGCGCATAATGAGGGTTTTCTGAAATGACGTTCGCTAGGTGGCAGCACTGACACGTCAGGTCCAGGCATCTGTCAAAGAGCCTATATTTTCTTTAGTCATGACTGAATGATGAACGAATGAATGAATCGAATGATGAACGTCATCATATATTTTATATTGGAAGACCTCTTGTCACAGTGGTGCAAACTGGTGTCGTAAATTTTCACGAAAACCCTCATTGTCAGATTGGGACCCACTATTCTTATGGCCCCACTCGGCTACAAGATAGATTGAATGGTTAATAATCGTAATTAAACCAATTACTTATAACAATTATTGATTGTTAAGTTACGACACGGCACATGTTTTAACATTTGCTTGGCTTTGTTCTTCATTGTTTTAAAAGAATAATATTCTTCAGATTTGCATACTTAATTATGCAAATTTGAAGAATATTATTAGACGCTTTAAATATAGCTTTAAAGCGTCTTCTCATCATCTGCCTAGCCTTTTCCTAACTATGTTGGGGTCGGCTTCCAGTCTAACCGGATGCAGCTGAATACCAGTGTTTTACATGGATCGACCGCCTCTCTGACCTCCACAGCCCAGTTACTGGGTAATACGATACCCCTTGGTAAGACTGGTTGTCAGACTTTCGGGCTTCTGACGACCCGTAACGACTGTCAAAGATCCACGAATGACAGCCGGGAACAACGGCTTAACATGCTTTCCGAGACACGGAAGGGTCACGGTATGTCAAACTCAAACTCACTCAAACTCAAAGGATAAATTTCAATAGGCGTGGCGACAGTATCAAATAATCAAAGATTTAATGATTTTAGGGGAAAGTACACATTAAAAGGATTTAAAACACTGATTTAGTTTTATTTAAAAACTTGAGATTAATCGGATTTTCACTAAAATAAAAGATGAAAATACGGCATTCGGCCATTTTGACTGAAACGCCAATCACAGCGCATGACGTCACGCCTATGTAAACATCACTTGCGTTTTGTTGACTACTACCGATTACGCATTTGGATCGATTTTTTATTAATTTAAGTGTAATTTATCCACTCCACTTGACTCTACAACACGAATCTATAACAAAATGGTTTCGCCTTGCGAGCTTTAACCATTGAACTCTTATTATTTGCTTGTTTGGGACATATATAAACACCTTGTTGGGAGTGGTTATTGATGTGTTTTTACACTGAGGCACTGCACACCACTTATACACTTTGGAATTCATTTTTATCAGATGAAATATGCAATGTTTGGTTTTGTCAACACGCGCAGTCAGAGGAAAGGTAAACACTAAACGTAAAATGTGTCAAATGTGTCAGCTTGACACATTTGACGTTTAGTGTTTACCTAGGCGTGACATCAGACCCGACGCCATGACACTGCGAGCTGTTTTCGCGCGCTATTGAAAAAATATTAGAAAAATGTCTTTAAACTTCGTTCAACTTTAGTTTATAACCGAAATATAGGTTTTTTCGTAAATAGTAAATGTGTATGTACATTACGGAAGAGGATTTCAAAATCATTCGTCATCCCTATTACAGGCACTTTTGAATTGTCAAGAAGTCGGTCAGTCAGAAAATATGAAGCTAGTTGCCCATTCCAAAGCGTAGGTACCTATGGAGAAGAACGGGCAAGAAACTCCATGTAAAGATGGTCACCCATCCACGGATAACCGCGGCAAGCGTAGTTTAACCTGATCTATCGACCTGTGCGGCTTTTATTATTTAACCACGAGCCCCTATTTAATGCGCCTTCTTTAAAACGAAATAAAAGTTAATAGGCATAAGCAGGATACAAAGGTCTAAAAATTTGCTTAAAACATTTTCGAAATGTCTTATTTAAAAAAAGAAAACTGAAAATCTCTGTTTCTATGGAAAATTTAAAATCGGTCTAATTTGGCTGTAACACTATTTTACGAAAAACTTCTAAAATAACTTTTAAGACCTTTGTATCTTGCTTATGCGTATGAAGTTTCATTAAAATCGGTTCATTCGTTTCGAAAAACAAGAGCTTGAAAGTTTGTATGAAATGCCGTAACGTCGTAAACGCTACGCGTTACAAAATACAGGTCGGTGACAACCATTCAAATTGACAGATGACGGGTGAACTTTTCTTTATGGTTTCTCACACAAAGGATGCCAAAGGGTTATTACTAAGCCTCTCTTTTGAACCGTAATAGGTAGACACGGAGGTTCAAACCCAGTCAGAAGGTGCAAACCCAAACAGGCGATTTACTTTGTGAAAATTCATCACTACTGCTCTCAAAACGGTGAAGGAAAACATCGTGAGGAAACCGGCATGTCCTAGAACCAAAAATTCGAAGACATGTTATTTAATTGATCTCACGCTGATGGCAATGTATATTCTAAGATTTTTATTTTTCTGTTTTTATATTATATTACTAGCTGACCCGGCCACGCGTTGCTGTGGCTAACGTTTTTGTGCAATAAAATAATATTGCGATTATAAATGGAGATGTGAGCTATCCTATCTTTCAAGTTGGATCAAACTGCACACGGTGTACAAATTTGATTAAAATCGGTTAAGTAGTTTAGGAGTCCATCGCGGACAAACATCGTGACACGTAATTTATATAATTATACATATTAAGATTTTAATGTAATTGATTTTAGTTTAGTTAAATTTTAGTTTTTGTTTCCCTGTCTTGCAATAATGGCTATTTAATTGATTTCACACTGTTGATTTTATTTCGCTTAGTTTGATCTCACGCTGATGGCAATGTTATATTCTAAGTGTATTTTATTTTTTATTTTAAAATGATTTTAAATTTGTTAAATTTTAGTTTCTCTTTTCCTGTCTTGCAATAATCACTATGCACTATGTTACATAGTGCGACATTTTCTTTAAGTGGTACATAGACTATGTACCACTTAAATTTGAAAATGTCGCACTACTCAACACTGACTCCTAAGATACAGGTAAATGCCTAGTTTGGGGGTCACAGTCTACTCTATTCCTGTACAAATTGTGATTAATAAAATAATTTGAATTTTGAATTTGAATGTAACATTCACCAATCCGCATTGGGCCTACGTGGTAGATTACGGCCCACTCCCTCTCACAGAGAGGAGGCCTGTGTCCCAGCAGTGGGAACATTATAGACTGATTATGAGGTAGACACATAAAATATCGGTTAATAGCTATAAGTATGTTATTTAACATCACGCTAGAACCCTTAGGAGACAACCAAAAAAAAAATTGCGCAGACGAGCTTTGTACGACGGAGTGGGTCGGGGGAGCAAGAAATTCCAAGAGGACGAAGTCGCAGGCAGAAGCTAGTGTATATATAAAATGTTTTTAAGAATCCATACTAATAATAATTATTATAAATTCGATAGTAACTCTGTCTGTCTGTCTGTATGTTACCTTTTGACGCCTAAACCACTGAACGGATTTCGATAAAATTTGGCAGAGAGATATATTGCATCCCGGGGAAGGACATAGGATAGTTTTTATCGACATACCTCGCGGGCGAAGCCGTGGGCGGAAGCTAGTATAATAAATTTGAAAGTAACTTTGTCTGTCTGTCTGTATGTTACCTTTTCACGCCTAAACAACTGAACGGATTTCGATAAAATTTGGCAGAGAGATAGATTGCATCCCGGGGAAGGACTTAGGATAGTTTTTATCCCGATATTCCCACGGGATCGACACTTATGCGGGTGAAACGGTGGCGCGCTGCTAGTCAACTTATAAAAATAAAAATATAATGTCATATACTCTTGACATCTAGTTACCTTTCACGCCACCTACGGGTAAAGACGATGTCACTGCGACCTATCATTTACCGGGAACCCATCACAGAGATACATTGTAGATAATTCATCATTGTTGAAGACGACCTTTGCTTAAAAAATGACGCTATTGTTGTTTGCCATTGAAGTGACAGAGTAGATAGTGTTACAGAGACCAAGCACACACACATCACGATGCAGTATAAAACTGATTTACATCCGTCACCTCACACACCAGGTCCAGTTGAAAACCAGCGTCAGGCATTAGTTGTCTGGCATTTTTGCTGAACTGGGCCTTTTTGGCGCAGCCGTGAGGCACACTTTCCTGCTAATTTCTTATATATCGGACTTTGCACTTATTATTTTTATCTTAAAAAAAAGTAACAAAAGGAAAATGAAACAGATAGTCCTATACGAGGCCAAAAGGCTCCTATCTCAGCATGATGCTGCGACATCTGCTAATTAGCTTTATGTGATAAATAGTGTACCTAACTTTAAACTATAATACGTGAGTGCGTAGCAATTACAAGATTATTAACTGTAAATTGGAGTTTTTCTTCCGCTCTTCGATCACAACTTTACCTCCAATACGCGTAAGAGGAGACAGGTGGAATACCTTCCACCTATATTTTCCACCTATATCTCTAAAAACCCTTTACAAAATGGCATTGCGGTCACTATAAGGGATAAGTAACCAGAGTCGTCGGGTATAGTTGAAGTTTAGTATGAAACTGTTGAATGTTTCGAATGAATTGATAAATGACTTGTTTGTTTTCTACCAATTCAAGTAATTTCATTCGAAAACATCCACCGGTTTCTTAATAAACTTCAATTATATCCGACGACTCTGGTGACTTATCACTTTTGTTGACTGTACAATAAAAGCGTCTTGAAGTCGATTTGTAGGTCGTAGGTGCGAACCCAGACGGGCGCTTTACTTTGTGTAAATAATTCCATCACCACTGCTCTCAAAACGGTGAAGGAAAACATCGTGAGGAAACCGGCATGTCCTAGAACCAAAAATTCGAAGACGTGACATCTACCAACCCGCACTGGGCCCGCGTGGTAGATTACAGTCCACTGAATCTCACCGAGAGGAGGCCTGTGGCGGAGGCCTCTGGAGGCCTGGCAGTGGGAACATTATGGTAATGATCAATAGTCAATATTTAGGCAAGCTTGGTCTCTGTCGGTGTATTTACTCTTGTGCTTTGAGTCTGAGATTTTATTTATTAATATTGAAAGCATATTTTTAAACATGACCTTTACAAAGGAATGTACTGATGGATACAGAAGTATTATGAATTATTATAATTTTTTGAGTGATATTTTATTCTTGTCAACAGGAATTTTTATGAGAATATCACAAAATTATTAGTTTACAGATTGGTCGGTTTACAGATTCGTGTCAACAGAAGTCTTATAAGAATATCACAAAATTATTGGTTTACAGATTCGTGTTAACAGGAGTTTTATGAGAATATCCCAAAATGATTATTTTACAGAAGCTATGAAGACTTTGTTTTCAAAATCTATTAGTCAAAGTCAAATCATTTATTTCAAAATATAAATAGGCACATTAAAGGCACTTTTGAACGTCAAAACTTACAGTAAAATTGAATTGATTCTAGTCGCCCCTTCCAAAAGGTAGTTTTCGTATGGAGAAGAATGGGCAAGAAACTCCACCGTTACTCTTTTAAAATGTTTTACAAAGTTTTGTATACATAATATAATTATATGTGAAGACGATGCACCTAGAATAAAAGAAAAAAGCGGGCAAAGTACTCTGGAACTCGGGGAAGGTACTTTGGAAAGTTAGGCCCGCTTCCATGTTTCTTTCTAAATAAACTGTTAAGGAACAAATAAACTTTTAATATACAAGTAGAAGTGTTTACTGTTTAGGGGCTGTTCATTTATTCGTAAGACGATTTGAGGAGGGAACAAGACTTATTTTTACTTAAGTGGGGGTGGGAGGGATTTAGCTTGTTCTTACGTAAACATAAAGGGCTAAGGAAGGAACACGGTGGGTTTTAGTCAGTAAGAATCTGACACTCCCTTCCGCTCCACCCAGAGCGGGAGAGGTCATTTGATGATATCCCATGCTGAAAAAAATAGATCACAAAAGTAAGTAAAACATATAAGTTCTCATATTTTTTGCTACGTTTTAGGGTTCCGTATCCAAAGGGAAAAAACGGGACCCTATTACTAAGACTCCACTGTCCGTCCGTCTGTCTGTGTGTAGCTAGAAAGTTGAAATTTTCACAGATGATGTATTTCTGTTGCCGCTATAACAACAATTAATAATAAAAATAAAATTAAGTCAAAGTTTAAGGGGTATAAAAGAAACGTTTTTCGTCGTTTTATGCCTCGTGGTACGGAACCCTTCGTGTGCGAGTGACTACGAGTCCCACTCGCACTTGACTGGTTTTTCTTTACAGTTTTGGTAGATCTTACGTAAGATTGAAAGGCGCGGAGGGGGGGTTCTTTCTGATCCTGTTTTCTTACATAGGGGGAGGGTTTTAAAAAGTGGTAAACATTTTCTTACGTAATAAATGGGCTATGCTTGGAGTTTCCCTGCGTGATCGAATCAGGTATGAGGAGATCCGCAGGAGAACCAAGGTAACCGACATAGCCCGAAGAATTGCCAAACTTAAGTGGCAGTGGGCAGGGCACATTGCTCGCAGAACAGATGGCCGATGGGGCCGAAAGGTTCTGGTGTGGCGACCGCGTACCGGAAGACGTAGCGTTGGAAGGGCTCCCACAAGTTGGTCCGACGACCTTGTGAAGGCCGCAGGAACCCGTTGGCTGCGAGAAGCTCAGAACCGGTCGCAGTGGAGGTGCTTGGGGAAGGCCTATGTCCAGCAGTGGACGTCTTTCGGCTGAATTGATGATGATGATTAAATGAACAGCCCCTTAGAAGCAGTCGTCAGTAGTACTGAGAGGACTTTTTAAAAATGGTGAAATAACTTTTCTACACAACGATACACAAACCTCCGTCCATTTTAAAATATTAATGTACTACTTAATACTACATTGTAGAGGAACGTCTTTATCTTGATGGTTTACGTATAACTTTGGTAGAATTGGAGTGTGCTTGCGCAAGCGAATACATCGCTTGATGACACAGTCGGGTTTTGTGAAATAGTTCTTTTTTTGTGATAATTATATCGGTATTGGTCTGATATTTTTAGAGACATCTTCAAAGATATGTATATAAACCGTGACCCCTTTTGGGGGGCTTGTGGCTAAGTAATTATAGCCACTCGGGTCGATCGATAAGGTTAAGCTACACTTGTCGCGGTTGGTCCGTGGATGGGTGACCATCTTTACATACCAAAACCCCTCTGTGCATACGATGGAGGTCTGCCCCGCTTGGGCGGAGCACCGCCGTGTCCTCGTAGAGGCGATCGGCAGCGGCGACGACCTCTCGCGTCCAGCCCTGGTTCAAGCCACGGTCCGAAGCGAGAGGGAGTGGAGGGTTGTCACCTTCTTCTGCGAAGCAGTCATGCTAGCGAAGGAGGTGGCGGGATGGCTGACGGAGAAAGCCTACCGTCCCAGCCGCCGCGGGAGCCGCTCCGGGCGTCGGGAACCGCGTGACGACTCCCGGCCACCGTAGGCGCGGGCCTGCGGGCGGAAAGTAATGAGTAGCTCACCGTCCGATCAGGACCAGGCCCGTGCCGGACGGCGCGTACGTGTTCCACGCGCGCCTCAAAGAGATGTCAGCATCAAGGAAGGGGCCCCTTAGGGCCGAAGCCTGCCGGGTCTGCGGGATTGTCCGAATGGGTTACCGCTGGCCCGGAACATAAAGGGCTAAGGAAGGAACACGGGTGGGTTTTAGTCAGTAAGAGTCTGACACTCCCTTCCGCTCCACCCAGAGCAGGAGGGGTCATCTGATGATTTGCCATACTGAAAAAAAAACCCCTCCGTGCCTCGGAAAGCACGTTTTAAGTCGTTGACTGTCATTGTATCTTTGGCAGTCGTTACGGGTCGTCAGAAGCCCGAAAGTCCGACAGCCAGTAGCCAAGGAGTATCGTATTATTACGTGTTTGTTATAGACGGCTTCCAGTCCAACCGGATGCAGCTGAATACCAGAATTTTACATGGAGCGACTGCCTATATGACCTCCATAACCCAGTAACTGGGTAACAAGATACCCCTTTAGTAAGACTGGTTGTCAGAGCAGGTCTAACTGCGCACTAAACGTTGGCACTCGTGGCACGCATGCCGTCGTGTATTTGAGCACTGTACTCAAATATACGAGCGGTACAATGCGTGCCACGAAAGAGGAGACTTGACCCCGCCTCCCCCGCTCCTTCTGCTGCCCCTATGACGTCCGGTCCCGTCCCGCACTCAGACCTCATACCGCTAAAGATACCTAAAATCGTGTTCTGCGCAAGTCAAACCACGTGGTGTGTCTAGTCTCATCTTTCGTGGCACGCATTGTACGTTGTCGATAGCAGCCGTCGACGGCTGCGCAGTTGTCTCCACCGTTGAAGCGTGTCGCCCGTGTGTATGCACACTCAGTTAACCCCCCGGCTACGAAGATATCACACAAAAACCAACTTGACCTCGCTTAAGTCACGAGTAATTGAAATAATAATACCTTCTCATTGCCAGGATGTTAAGAAACATTTATTTTCAATTGCGTAGGCGCAGGCGCCTCTACATACTTTTGAAGTAGGTTAGAGATACGATAGGTGTTAGGTGTTGTGTTTGTGAATAGGCTATCGTAAATCTGGGTGTCGATAAAGGTGATAATTGAATCTAGGTTGGAACTTGTGAATGTAGTAATAAAATTAGCATAGTTTTCGTTCCACAGCTTTGAAATAAGGATAGCATAATCAGCCTAAAATATTCCCACTGCTGGGACACAGGCCTCCGCTCTGTGTGAGGGAGTGGGCCGTAATCCACCACAGGAGCCCAGTGCGGGATGGTCTTCGAATTTTTGGTTCTAAGACATGCCTTCTCACGACGTGTTCCTTCACTGTTTTGAGAGACGAAATAATTTACACAAAGTAAAGCGCCTATATTGGTTCAAACCTACTGCCAACGAATCGTAAAGTCATAGACCAATTAATTATTTCTAGTGGGCTAATAAAAGGCACTTTTGAACGTCTTTACAAGAAAATACAATTGATTCTAGTTGCTCCTTCCAAAAGACATTTTTATACGAAGAACAATGTGCGAGCAACTGCATAGTCTTAAAATGTTGTATAATATTGTGTATTTATGTAACAATAGCTTCTGCCCGCAATTTCGTCCACGCGAAATTTCACTCTCCCCAAATTCTCTCTCTCTCTCTCAATTTCTTTCTCTCTCCTCTCTCTCTCTCTCTTAGGGGTGAAATTTAGAAAAACCCTTTCTTAGATCCACTAAGAAAGTGTTTTTTACCTACTCTTCACAAAGAACACACCCTCCAAACATGTCTCTAGGACCAGCGGTTTAGGCTGTGCGTTGATATACGAGTATCAGTCAGTCAGAACTTTGCATTTTATAATTATAATATATTCATTATAACTGGCATGCATTTTACCGAATCTCTAATATAAGTATTACGGCCCACTCCCTCTCACAGAGAGGAGGTCGGGAGGTCGGGAGGTCGGGGTACGTAGGTAGGTGACCGAACAACATCGGAACGGTATATTTCTCGTATGACGACAAAGCTGACACCACACAGTAAAATGAATATTAAAATGTGACAGAAATAGTTTCTTACGTCAGAGAGGGTGGTCCTTACCTTTGAAATAATTAATTGATACGATTTACATTTAACAGGAAATTATGAAAGAGTCTCTCAAAGCAACGGAACATTGTAACAGAACTTGTTAATTTAAATTAATTTAACTAAAATGTCGTAAAAAAAACGACATTGGGAAAGTAACTGTAGGTATCTATGTGACAAATTCATTATGAATTCACGAGATATTGAGTAATTTTTTAATATAACGTTATTGATAAACCAACTTTTTATTCTGATTTGTCACGTCATAAAAGTTATGAATATATGCATTTTTTTCGTTGAAGAATTCAATTTTCATAATGAATATGATTAAAACTTTTGCGTTGTCATTTTGTCAAATAAATCTTTGTCAATAATCATTGGCATAATTAGGTACGGTATAAATATAATAAAGGTTATAATATAAACATAAAGGCTAAGAGTTTCGAAATTAATATTTAGCATGCTAAAATGATACGACATTTTCGCATGAATGAGATATTTATAAATGAATGGTATGAAATCCATCAATACAATAAGTATTATAATTTGGTTCTGGGTGGTGTGTGGGTTTTTTTTTCTAAAACTACTTACCAAAAAAAGTAGGAAATCAATACATTAACTAACAGCCGGTCGATTCTGTAAAAATCTCAGCGTGAAAACTTAGGTGAAGCGAGTTTGTTTTTGCTAGGAATTTACACTATTGACAGCTCACTCCACGCTCACTTCACCTAAGTTTTCACGGTGAGATGGTTACAGAATCGTAGTCCTGATTTTAAAATCAGCACTGCATCAACATCATCACCATCTGTCTAGCCTTTTCCCAACTATGTTGGGGTCGGCTTTCAGTCTAACCGGATGCAGCTGAGTACCAGTATTTTAGGTACAGACGCCAGCACATCAAGCTAGCCGAAACTGTAAAATTTTCCCAATCAACTTTGAACCTTATACTTTAGCGATTAAGTTGAAAATATATTAAAGAAATTTGACAGATTGTAGTAGCTTGATGTGCTGGCGTCTGTACATGGAGCGACTGCCTATCTGATCTCCACAACCCAGTAACTATGTAATACGAAACTCCTTTTTTGTCAGACTTTCGGGCGTCTGACGACCCGTAACGACTGTCAAAATGACACGAATGACAGCCGGGACCAATGGGTTGTTGTCTATTCTAGCAATATTCTAAAGAGGTAAAATTAGTGAGTTTGTATAACTAGAGAGGGAAATCTTCGCAATTACTTACTGATCCGATGCCAAAAAGTCTTTCACTCATTGGTCTTCATTAGTCTATAATATAAAATTTATAAGTTCATATAGTAGCACAGATGTGAGTTCTATGTACCTTATTACCCCATTTACCGGGTAATAATATGTCTTTCATTGACTTGAATGTGCGTTTATTTTTGGATTGTTGTTTTGCTAAGTACTATTTGTTGAACTGTGGACGCTTTTAACGCGTACGTCTTTTTTATTTTTTACATCGTTCTCACATTATATAATTTTACATTCAAAAGAAATGATGTAATATTTTTGTAAAATATAATTTTAAAAGAGTGTCTATGGAGTTTCTTGCTCGTCACTACACTTCTTGACAATCCAAAAGTGCCTATAAATGGTTTAATTGAAATAAATGCTTTGAGTTTGAGTTAGGTACTACCGGTGCGGCCCGCTCCAGCTTCGCACGGGTGTAATTTTATTATTCGAATTTCCGAAATTTTCTATCTTTGTTACTTCTTCACGCTCTAACGGCTGGACCAATTTTGATGAAATTTTGTATGGAGGTAGCTGACACCCTGGATTAATATATAGGCTACCTAGGGTTTTTATCCCGATATTCCCATGGGCCCAGTGCGGGCAGTGGTGGATTACGGCCCACTCCCTCTCACTGAGAGGAGGCCTGTGTCCCAGCAGTGGGAACATTATAGGCTGATGATGATGATGATGATGATGATTCCCATGGGATTGAAACTTATGCGAGTGAAACCGCGAGGCACAGCTAGTGTTAATTATTTCTCAAAGCTTGAACTTGTCATAGTGTTGTAAGATTCGTATCTCTAAAGTTTCTAAACGCTCATTAAAAGTATTAGTGTTGTCAGCTCATTAACACGATTCGGTATATTTAATTAGTCAACTTTTAATTTTTACCATGAACTATGTAAATACTTAACTAAATATTGAAATACAAAACGAACCGCATTGATGAATTTAGCCATTATTTTAGAATTGTTAACTTATAAATTATACTATACTTACCCCATTTGTTTAGGTAATTAAATAAAGGTAAACAAGAAACCACGTGACGTGGTTAACCGACTAAACGTAATACCAGTCTCTTCAATTGTCATGTTACGTCACAGTTGTACTCTTCAATTTAGCAACGTTATAATTCGTTAATAATGCCGACCACTAATGATTTGGGATAAGGGCAAGGGGCTTAGAGATTGTTAAAATTTGCTTTTTCAAAAAATTGGGATGGTCTCAAATCAGACGGATTTCTAACACTCAGTGAGTGTGGTTACCATATTTTCTCGTTTATTCACTTTCACATGGTGATGATCACTCTATTATTTTGGGATCACATGACAGTTTCATACTGCATAAAAATTTTAACCGAATTATCAGTAAACTTATTAAATATAAAATCGCACCATAATAATATTATGACGATAATATTCTTACAAGGCTTATGCTGCCATCTGTTATCGTAATCTAGCAACGACACTCCTCATAATAGTTTTGCTACTCCCCGATAGGTGTCACTGTCAACCACAAAATAAGTTACCCTGTGCTCGTCTGGATACTACCTAGCTATTTTTTTAAATATTTCTTGTTATAAGTACCAATATAGCACCTACTCATTATTCTTGCAATTTAAATAATTGTTTTTCTTTATTGTGCCTACACATAATATTACAAAAAGAATATTACAACATTACAAGGATAGCTTAATATGTTTGTACAATTCTGGTGAAAGCTCAGCTTTGTAGGCGAGCTTCACCCAGAAATGGGTTCTTTACCGGTAAACCTCAGTGAAAATGATTCTTAGGTATTCTTATAATGAACCATTATTTTGATCTAGTATTCGCCAACGTCCATACTACGTTGAATACACCGGTTCTCGTCCGATCACCGAAGTTAAGCAACATCGGGCGTGGTCAGTACTTGGATGGGTGACCGCCTGGGAACACCACGTGACGTTGGCTTTTTGCATTTTTTTTAGGATTTTCTTTTATAAATTTATTTGTACATAATTATTATTATAGCACTTACACCTACATAATTACTAATGCTAAACGCTGTACAATAATGCACGTTTATATGAGGAATGACAGTTTGACATTTTCTATACATAAGCTGTCAAACCGTAATAAAAACTAACTAAAAATCAGGCCTAAGACTATTAAGTTTATAAATTAATTAAGTGCAATATTTCATTGTAGGCTAAGAAAAATCATTTTCTATTAGGACTTGTCGTCAATATAAATTAATGGTGCAAAATCCCATCAAAACAATACATTCTGCTTTGATTCGAACTGTGAAAAGAGTGTGGCGTGAAAACAATCTAGATAAACTGACTTTAAGATTAAACCTGCACCAAAATCTATTGCAAATAAATGACAATGATTAAAAAACCATTTAAAATCCAGTATAATAAAATTTTTATAATTATTACATATTCCTATACTGTATCAGTATTTCGTTATAGCCTTCGCCAACGTCCATACTACGTTGAATACACCGGTTCTCGTCCGATCACCGAAGTTAAGCAACATCGGGCGTGGTCAGTACTTGGATGGGTGACCGCCTGGGAACACCACGTGACGTTGGCTTTTTGCATTTTTCTGGAATATAATATTTTTTATCCATGTACTTATTATTAATTCATAATACTAACATAGGATAAGATTTTTTTTACCAACAAATGAGTCATGGTTGACCGCTTAGGTAGGTATTGAACTATTCTATGCATCAGCCGATCTTTTGAGGCTATTTGAATACACAATGTATGCAAGAAATAAAAGCTTGTGTGTTGTGTGTAATGTGACCACAATAATAAATAATAGAATCTGTGGCTAAATTAATAGGCAGTTTATTAGATTTTGTGTTCTTTTATATATTTATTAGATTAGTTAGTCTTTTAGACGTGGGGTATGACGTGGGGGTATGGGTATACAACAGTCATTTATAACACACTAGTATCTGCCCGCGACTCCATTCGTGTGAAATTTCACCTTCCTTGCATTGAGCCCCATTCACCCTCTTAGGGGTGGAATTTGGGTCAGTGGGATTGTCCGAAAGGGTTACCGCTGGCCCGGAACATAAAGGGCTAAGGAAGGAACACGGGTGGGTTTTAGTCAGTAAGAGTCTGACACTCCCTTCCGCTTCACCCAGAGCGGGAGGGGTCATTTGATGATTTCCCAACCTGAAAAAAAAAAAACGAGGTGGAAGTTCGAAAAATCCTTTCTTAGTGGATACCTACTCTTCACAAAGAACACACCCTCCGAATTTCATGTCTCTAGGACCAGCGTTTTAGGCTGTGCGTTGGTATATCAGTCAGTTAGGACTAGAGTTATAGTAGTGAATGAGTTGTTTTAGAATTTTCTCAATTACGAGGCCACAAGGCGGACCGACGACCTCGTGAAGGCCGCAGGAACCCGTTGGATGCGGGAAGCACAAAACCGGTTGATGTGGAGGTGCTTGGGGGAGGCCTATGTCTGAAATGATGATTGTGATGTTTGCAAAAAAAAGCAATGGGCTTGAAATGCATGCAGCGTGTATCAGATAGGTGTGTCATATTCAAGGGTATGGTACAGACCAGAGACATACATAGATACACCTAGATAACGCACGATCAACTACTTACGTACAAAAGTCGTAAGCCGCCACTGTCGCGCTCAGTCCTGTGTACTGCTGGCTGGGTGAGCGTGAGCGCTAGCGCTAGGCCCTAGGTGGGGCGAGACGGGTGCCGCACGCGGCGGCGTCTTGAATCGATTTGATTTTCCCATCACTAAATAGTGCTTGTGACGTCATAGTAGGTAGTCAAAAAATGGCACGCTTGGTTTTCATACAGATCGTGATACTTGCGTTATCTAGGTCTATCTATATCTGTGGTACAGACCATCATACTAAACACCTTGCTCCATGGGTCCAGCATCGCAGTCACGAAACAATCAGCCATGATTTGGGTCGAGTATACCTTTTTGATACATGGCTACATTTTGTTGTCAAGAAAAACAATTCAAAGACATTTTTAAGTTTAAAAAATGTAATTATAATAAGTTTACATAGCATAACATCACGCCTGTCTCCCACGAAGGGCTAAACACAGGTGTACACTGCAGAAACGTCGCCTCATTACATTTTTCTCAAGAACCTTTTGGGCTGTATTTTTACACATTTTATAACAATAAGTATTTACAAAACTTTAATAAAAAAAAAACAGTCGAGACGTTCAAAATAATTTTGATTCTATACACAGAGGCGTCTTTACCTATGGTGCAGAGTGTGCGGCGCACACGGGCGCCGGGTCTAAGGGGGCGCCTCTGCCCTGCACCCTCTAATGCGTCACCTCCAAAGATTTTTTATTCTTATAACCGGAAGGGGTTATAAGAATAAAAAAATCACAACTTTCCTAAAAAAACTTTTTGCTTCCCGACATCATTTAAAATTGCACCATTTGCATCCGAATTTCCGTTTGAAAATATAACTGTTAGTATTCAATTTTGACCCCGCTCCTACTAGACTAGAGGGCGCCAGGGTACTGGCTGCACACGGGCGCCACAAGGGCTAGAGACGCCTCTGTCTATACAAATCAAATATTTAAAGGAATGTAGAAACAAAATACATTTTTTATTTAAATAAATACATATAATGCGGCAGTGCATTAGAGAGAGGTTTAGTTGCAAATGAAAAATGAGTTTCGTATTAAAACAAAAATAATAAATAGATTAATTAATGAAAAATGTTTTTTGTATTAAAACTAAAGTTAAATTGATAGCTTTTCTCTTTGAGACATCACGCCTCTACCCCCAAAATGGTAGGCAGAGATGTACAATCAACAAAAGAGATACGTATGCAGGATCGTCGAATATAGTTGAAGTTTAGTAAGAAATCGATGGATGTTGTCGACTGAAATTTAATTTGATAGATGAGGTGTTTGTTTTCTATAAAAAAAAATATTCGAGAACATCTCTCGGTTTTTTACTAAACTAACTATATCCGAAGATCCTGAATACGTATCTCTTTTGTTGACTGTATAGGTACAGTCAACAAAACCCACACACACATTTCGGCAGGTTTGTATAAGTCAGTGTAACAGGGTGGAACGTTTTTGAACCATAATTTATCATGATAATTATGTTTACATAATATTTTCATCTTATTTTTTTAAGTTAAGTATTTACAACTTAAAACTCAACTCTTGAACGAATTTTTTGTATTTTATTGAGAAATATGGACTACAATACATTTTCAAGATCTTTACTAGAGAGATATATCATTATTTTTCAGTACTTACAATTAAAAATAGATGTAAGTAGGTAATCAAATAAAAAATGGGTCTTGTGATATTCAGTTTCCAGTACTTACATTTGTCGAACAATATAGCTAAAGCTGGGATTTATATGATTTCCATAGAAACATTGGTATTTGTCCGGATTTGAACCCACTACCTTGTAGATGAGAAGCGAGACTTTAACCATTGGGACTAGAAAAATACCAACCTAACTTTTTCGAGATACTGGCGCCGATTCCCTTGTTCACAAAGTAAACTAAATTTAAGTATAGTGCATCTTTTTCTTTCTATTTAATTTTGAAAAGGACAAAAGATAAATATTAGTTTAGACCTGTCAAATTAAGACACTACATAGACAAGTTTAGGAGTGATTAAAAAATTGGCTACTAAAAATACGTCAATTTACGTCAGGCGCTGACTAACTTGACAGGACTAAACTAATATTTATCTTCTGTCCTTTTCTTAATGAAATAGAAAGAAAAAGATGCAATGAGCTTAAATTTAGTTTAGTTTGTGAACAAGGGAATCGGCGCCATTATCTTTAGTTTTTTAGCAAAAACATTAGAAAATTATCAAAATCCCAGTTTTACCCATATGCAGTGGCAGGGCCGCGCAAACTGGAACCAAAGATTCAGTACCTACATGATTCTAAACGTTGAATTTTTTCATCGATAAATATGTGGCTAAGTAATAACTAACAGCCGCACGGGTCGATCGATCAGGTTAAGCTACACTTGCCGCGGTTGGTCCGTGGATGGGTGACCATCTTTACATACCAAGACTCCTCCGTGCCTCGGAAAGCACGTTAAGCCGTTGGTCCCGGCTGTCATTCGTGGATCTTTGACAGTCGTTACTGGTAGTCAGAAGCCCGAAAGTCTGACAACCAGTCTTACCAAGGGGTAACGTGTTACCCAGTAACTGGGTTGTGGAGGTCAGATAGGCAGTCACTCCATGTAAAATACTAGTACTTAGCTGCATCCAGTTAGACTGGAAGCCGACCCCAGCATAGTTGGGAAAAGGCTCGGCAGATGAGATATTGTACTTTTTCAAAGCAGCAGATATTTTTTATAGCCGACAAAATAAATTCTACGCTAGGGGGAATCATGTATTGAAACCATGGTAAACAGTTGCGCGTCGATGACCGTGCCACCAAGAAGCTTATAGATAAAAGTGGAGGCAACACTCTCAATACCCAAGTGAAGACTACTGTGGTCGGACAATCTCTTTCTAAATACATACATATGACAAAGAAAACACATATCACTGTCTCGTTCATAAGTGTGTATTTAGAAAGAGAGAGTCCGACCACAGTCGTCTTCACTTAGGTATTTAGAGTGTGGCCTCCACTTTTATCTATAAGCTTCTTGCGTGCCACCCTGCATTGACAACACAATACATACGTACTTTAAAACTTTACATAATTGCATTTATATACATAAGCTGATCTTCGTATACAATAAGTACTACCTATATTTACAATATTTTTCCTAAAATATGAGATTACATAATAGTTAAATAGTTTAGGTTATACTAAAATACTAATACAATTTAGGAAAAGGACGAGCCATAATATGCGTTTCAAACCACAGTTTTCTGAAAGTTTCGATACACGTCCACTCAATCCGTGTGGTTGGTGGCTTTCCTCAAAATTCCATTTCAGACATCAATCTACATAAGTCCTCATGTCTTCATGATCTGACCAAGATTATGTCTGAACTTTAAAAGAGACCTCTGAGTTTGTTTCGGCCTTTCTTAGAGTAGTCATATAGGAAAAGCCAAAATCTATTTAAAAAAAATATGATTGTCGTGTAAAAGTGTTTGTACAAATCTATTTAGAGAAATAAAATCATTTATCGTTTACCAATATTGAAACGAAATTCTGTTCTACTACTGATTTATCGGATGGGTTTGGGTAGTGCACATCCGGAGACAATGAATCTGACCTTTTAAAATTTTGAAGCCAGTTATCGTATTTTGAACTTTATTCTGACGACAGTAAGTTCCTATCACTAAAAAACTGCTTTCAGAGCTGAGTTTAAATGTACATACAATGGAATTAGGGTCAAAATACGACAACTGGCTCGAAGGTTTAAGCTTGAACAAACTCTTTATGATGATAAGACGGTTTAGTACTTTTTCTACTCAGGGCGAATTTCACCAAACTTTCTCTAGTCTTATCCCGAAAACTAATTTTGAATTTTTGACAGTTTGTCGCTACTAGAACTGACAGACGTCAATTTTATTCCACGGATAAAAGATATTACTACTAAGGGCAAATTTTTCAATCGACAGATATGTTTTATTCGTGGCATAAAATTGACGTCTGACAGGTTTTGTATGAAAGAACTGTGAAAAATTCAAAATTAATCCTCAGATAAAATTATCTGGCGTTGGAGAAATCAGCCCTAAGACTGGTGAAATCGGCCCTAAGACTTTGGTGAAATCGGCCCTAAGTCTTTGGTGAAATCGGCCCTAAGACTGGTGAAATCGGCCCTAAGACTTTGGTGAAATCGGCCTTTAATGTATTTAATTTAATGTTATTTTTTAAATTTGATTTCGATTAATAACAACATAATATGGCTCTACCTCTATAAGGGTGGGGAATGTGCTACAATCTAAACACTGAATTTTTTTATTTAATAATTAATATTAAAAAAGTGTTTTAAATATCACTTCAGACATCTTGTCTTAGTCCATTCAATCTTTTAAAGATTTTTTTTTGTTTTATGTTTCCAAATGATTTGGAAATGATTGTATTATAAAAGGCACTAATTGATTGTACCTTCGTAATTAATACACAACAGTAATAAGGCTCAATGACTGGGGTACAAAATACATCAAGTCTGGGTTCAAACACACCCCATAAAGGGGTGCAAATACACCCCACAACTGGGGATTTAACATACCCCTCCTTTAAGGTTTCGCACCAACTGTGCTATAACAACTACATCACATACACAAGCTCGCGCCTTCTTCACATGAAGGTAGGCAGAGACTACAGAACGTCACCTGCTACGATACTTTTAAACATGTTTAAATACATCATAATCAGCTTATAATGTTCCCACTTCTGGGACACAGGCCTCCTCTCTGTGAGAGGGAGTGGGCCGTAATCCACCATGCGGGCCCGGTACCGGTTGGTAATGTCACATGTCTTCGAATTTTTGGTTCTAGGACATGTCGGTTTCCTCACGATATTTTCCTTCACCGTTTTTGAGAGCAGTGGTGATGAAATCATTTACATTTATTTTCGAACCTACGATCTACAACTCGGTAAGTCGCGGCCGATGCCACTGGACCACGAATGCTCTTTTACGTTTTTAGAAACTGAATTGTGAACTCAGTATAATCTATAAAATCTACAGTGTCCTCCGACTTTAAATAAATGTCATAAAGGCACATTCATTGACTGGCTTTAAAATATTATCGTTCCTGGGTTTTTGAACGAGCATGTAACCATTTCTGTAGTATTTGACGAAGCAAACATTTACATAACAATAACGGATATAACTTTTAAACCTGCACTGCACTACTCGCGAAGCAGCTCGACGAAGTACTGGTCGAAATTAACCGAATTCCGAAGTTCTAAGAACTCATGTTAAGAACTACGGGACGCTTCCGAGTCCTTTGACTCGGGCGAAAAACCGACAGCGATCGGAAGTCGCCCGAAGCGAGCCGAGGTTGCACGAAGCGAACCGAAGCGCCTCTCTACACTTTCCACCGATCTGCTTCTCGAATAGTGTCAGGTTGAGTCTCCATTTTATCGTCAAATTGACGCATGACGCTACAGCAATAGTTGTTCTGGGTCATTTTATACAGAAAATCACAACAATCCTAACATTCACATTTTGCCATTTAAAAACATCAAGATTTTTGTTATATTGGCTAAAATAAAAAATGCAAATAAACTGAATTACTGTCATGGAAAACCAAATGACATTCAATTGTAGTGATGGGTCAAAATCTGTTAAGAATTCCCATAAAATTAACCATTACAATGATTGCAATAATTTTGACTCACAGCAGACTAGAAAGTGACCTTTCTGATTTCTGAAAATTCTATTCAACCTCCGTTACGACGACACATTCACATCAAATCGACGAAACATTTACTTTCTACACGACGACGTTACATTTACTAACAGCATAAACGTCGAATCAGACGTAACATTTACTCGATATTAAATTTACGTCAACTCTACACAAAGGCACTTCGTCATCTCGACGTAACGCTACGTCATTTGAACGCGTCAAAATTACAAGTTCCAAATCGAAATTCCTTCTCAAGACTACGCCACCAGCTCTCGCAGCTTACTCTTCAAAAACCTAACCTTTTTATTAACAGCGTTTTTATAATTATTTTTACTGCTATTATCTAAATTTTTACTGCCTGTCTTACTTCTGCTTCTCACTCTCTCGTCAAAGAGTTCATAGAAGTTTGGAAGTGGGGTGTCCACTAGGTCCGGTGGCGGAAGTGGTGATTCTGGTGATAGACGGTGGTGATAGCTGGCGGCCATGTTTTGTATGAAATGGGTGAACATTGCCGTCTCAGTGAACCACTCCAGGAAGTACTGGTTCTGCTTTGATGTGGCTGCTTTTATGAAAGAGTCTTTCTGTAAAGAGAAATTTGAATGTTAGTATTAAAATTAGTTTTAAGAGCTAAAGTGATAGATGATTTATTTTCTGTAAGTAGGTTTGTACAAACACTTTTTTTTTTCAGGATGGGAAATCATCAAATGACCCCTCCCGCTCTGGGTGGAGCTGAAGGGAGTGTCAGACTCTTACTGACTAAAACCCACCCGTGTTCCTTCCTTAGCCCTTTATGTTCCGGGCCAGCGGTAACCCTTTCGGACAGTCCCGCTGACCCGGCAATGTTCTCAACTTATATACTTCAAGTGTCATAACCAGCGGTTGTTGACCCCTTTTTTTTTTGTTTTATCATATTTGTATAAATCGATACCAACCACGTTTGCGGAGCTTTGCTCGCTAATTAATTTAAACCTGTATGTTAAAAAAGTTTTACCAGCGGGTTAATTGCGTAACACACATAAAATGACAATTGATCTCTTTCTAATTTTGACAGTTTTGCCACTTTCATTGCGTTATTTACGTTGTTGATCTGAAGAATCTCTCAAACCTATGAAGCAATGGATTGGGATTATCTTTCAAAACCCTGAGATTGCTATTGAAAGCGTGTTACGAAATTAGGATACAGCCGGTCGATTCTGTAAAAATCTCACCTTGAAAACTTAGGTGAAGTGAGTTTGTTTTTGCTAGGAATTGACACTATTGACAGCTCACTCCACGCTCACTTCACCTAAATTTTCACGGTGAGATTTTTACAGAATAGCACCGCTGGTATTTTAAAGGTATAATGTACTTATAAGTTAACAAATAGAATTTTACGAACTACCTAACCGAAAATACAACAAAAAAAACGTCATACTCACATCAAAAAGAACGCCATCCCTTCCCAAACACCCATCCTTGACTTCTCCCACAGAGAAGAACCTCCAGAAATCACCAAGAATATCCACAAAAAACCTCAGAAAAGCTTCTGATATCATGACATTCCTTGTCTTAGTGTCTTCTGAGCGATCCTTGTTCTTGCTTGTCTCCATTTGAAGGGCGGTCTTTAGGGTTTTGTAGCAGGGGGTAGGCAGTATTGTTGACTCGTCTCCTTGATAGAAGAGGACCTTCGATGGGTGTGATAAGTCTATTAGCATGCCCTGTGGATGAGAGAAAAATGTTTATTAAATAACATTATATATGGTTTGTTGGTTATGGTACGACATAGCGTTGGAAGACCTCCCACAAGGGGCCTATGACCTGGTGAAGGCCATAGGAACCCGCTGGATGCGAGAAGCACAGAACCGGTCGAAGTGGAGGTGCTTAGGGGAGGCCTATGTCCAGCAGTGGACGTCTTTCGTCTGAAATGATGATGATGGTTTGTTTTCGGACAATCCCGCTGACCCGGCAGGCTTCGGCCCTGACGGGACCCTTCGGTTGATGCTGACATCTCTTTGAGGCGCGCGTGGAACACGTACGCTTGTCCGGCACGGGCCTGGTCCTGATCGGACGGTGAGCTACCCATTACTCTCCGCCCGCAGGCCCGCGCCTACGGTGGCCGGGAGTCGTCGCGCGGCTCCCGACGCCCGGAGCGTCTCCCGCGGCGGCTGGGACGGGAGGCTCACTCCCTCTCTCACTCAGCCATTTTGGGGAAAGGCTTAGAGAATGAATATGCTTACCTCTTCAAATACAACGCCCGTCATATCCCCGTCGTGCGGTGTGTGCAGCATGCCGGCTAGTATCGGCAGGGGAGCCTCCAGCACCTCGCGCTGTATCTCTGAAGGTATGGACGATATTAAGGGCTGCTGCCACACGAACGGATATAGAGAACTTTGGAGGGCTTCTACGCAGGATGAGACGGATCTGTAAATAAGTAAAATGTCGTTATTTTTTGTTATAAATGGTGATCACGTGGTGTTTGTTCAAACCTACATAAAAATAAAATCATTATTGTTGCGCGCCACAATTAATACCTGGTACAGTACCCGGCGATAAATATTGCACATCGACCTTTGGAAAAAAACAATCGGCTAATTTCGGCTTCGTAGAGCGTTATCTCTGTCGCACGAAATACAAACAGTCCGGTATCTAATAGGAGCTGTTAAAACAATTATGATTTGCTTCTTTTGATAATTATTTCTATTCTTTGTATGAAATGGTTTTGTGTAAAAAGGTCGATTTGCAATATTTATCGCCGGGTACCTACTGTACATGGCGACATTAGTTACTACTAGCGCTATCTAGTATCGGGTAGCAGAACTAGTAGAGTGAAGATCCTTCTAGAAAGTTCGACGCTAGAACTTTCGAAAACTATCGACATCTGGTCAGTCAGGACCGGTATGTACTCGAACATTCTAGATGTTTCTACAGTAGAAGGTTCTAGAAATCTCTCAGGCACTATATAAGGCCGGTGTGGGCCGCGACCAGATCAGATTGGATACAGCGATACAAGCGAACACATCGAAAGCGATCTTCAAGTGCGACTTAGACCGATCAGTAGTGCAATTGTGTTTCATAACTAGTGTGTTTGAGTTGTTATTAGTGTTGTAGATTAAAGTGTCATTTTTTTTCACCCCAAGCTCGTAACATTATCATTAAACTTACTTCAGCTGATCACCGATGATGATGACCTTCCTCTCCAGGAGCAGGGAGCCGAACACTTTGATCACCAGTCCGGCGCCCAGTGTGTCTAGTAACACGGATAGGTTATCTTCATCTACACGAGGTTCGATGGGACGTTTTATTATTTTTAACCTGGAATAATGGGAAATCACACTCAAACTCAAACTCAAAGCATTTATTTCAATTAAACCATTTACAGGCACTTTTGAATTGTCAAAAAGTCGGTCAGTCAGAAAAAATTAAGCTAGTTGCCCATTCCAAAGCGTAGGTACCTATGCAGAAGAACGGGCAAGAAACTCCATGGACACTCTTTTAAATTATAGTTTTACAAAAATATTAGTTACATCAATAATGTGAATTTATAATTATATGTGAGAACGATGTAAAAAAGACGTACGCGTTAAAAGTGTCCAGAGTACAGCAAATGGTAAGAAAACAACAATTCAATATTAAAATAATTAAAAATAATCGAGGCAGCTAAGTGATGACCAGCCCCAACTGACGGCGCCCGTTCACGAATATGACGCATAGATCAGCACCATTCAGCTCAACCATTTTGAAGGGAGCTAAATATATGGTTTAAATTTCAACTCGATACCTCCACGCGTCCCGAGATAAAGGGTCTTGACAGACAGACGGACGGACAACAAAGTGATCCTATAAGGGTTCCGTTTTTTCCTTTTGAGGTGCGAAACCCTAAAAAAAAGTAAAACAACTCACCTGGGCATATCAAAATTAACTGTCACATTCTTGATGCCATTGTTATTATTTTCCAAATCATAGTAATCAGGTATACCGCTATTATTGGCCGACACATCCCTTCTCATATCAGGCAACGTTTTGCTCTTCGGCGAGATCTCATAATCAATGGCAGGTACACAGTAATCACCCGGTTTCTCGTAATCATTACTGGGTATCTCGTAATGATTACTGGGTATCTCGTAATGATTACTGGGTATCTCGTAATGATTACTGGGTATATCGTAGTCGTGATGTTGGTTTTTCGAGTAATGGATGGTGATTTCTTCTCCTGGGTTCGGGAAGTCTGTTTCGAAGAGCTGCTGGAGCAGGGAGTGTATTTCAACGTCGGAGCTGCCGTGGTGAGATTCGATTTCTTCTAAGACCTGGAAAGATAGATAAAGCTCTGATTAAGTTTTTTTTTTTCTGTATTTAGGCCACTTTGTTAAAATGTGCCTGTATTCTTTTAACCGACTTCTAAAAAGGAGGAGGTTATGTGTTCGACTTTATGTATGTGTTTTTTTTATGTATCTATGTTCAACGATTTCTCCGTCAATTGTGGAGCTATTTTAATAATTTTTTTTGTTTGTATGGTTATGCTCTCGAGGTGGTCCCATTGTCGCCAAGTCGGAATTTGATGAGGGAATCCCATCGACAAAATTTTATTGATGGTAGATTTATATACAATTTTGTCGAGCTTAGCTAGATTTCCTGACTACATAAATAGATGTTGTTACATACCTTATAATAAAATCCGGGAGCTCTGTACCTCCCTATAAGACAGTAGCAGAGTGGAAGACATGTAGTAGCGCCCTCTGGAAGCACTCGACGGCAATAACTGTAATGAAACAGATTTCGTATGTTTAGAAAATGTGAAGGAGTGGAAATCTGGACTTGAGTCACAAATCAGCAATACATTGAGACTAAGGCGACGTACGCACTGACAGGTGGCTCAATGTTTCCTAAAAATACATTTGATTGAACTTCGTAGGCGTTTCACAAGGTTCGACTTTAGGTGCCATTTTTTCCAGACCATTTTATTGTATTATGTGTAGATTAGAGGAACCCCTTTGCTATGCATTAGGTGTGGCAGATCTACTAGCAACTCCTGAGTTACTCACCAATAGTCCCTCTCTACTCGTTCGTCAGTAACAATGTAACTAGCGAGTAACACTAGACTGCGAGAAGAACTAATCTTTTCAAACTAACAAAAGGTATACGCTTCGGTAATCTTCGTGTTTCCGAATTAGTCCGAACGTCGCTCCACAGAGGCAGCTTCTAAGTTTTGTACTTCCGCGCTTTGTAGTAGTGCACCTACCATTGCGTCATGGGATCTGATAGTACTCACCCATAAGCCCTCTCTCCTCGTTCATCAGTAAGTACTAGCGAGTAACACTGTAGACTGCGCGCGTCCACTGACCACTCGCTGCGCGGAGAAGAACTCATCGTCTCTGGGAAGACTAAGTTCTCTATGTGGGGTGGAACTCTCACCTGAAAATGTTTGAAAATATGCTTGTAAGTTTTGAAATAGTTTTGGAAATAGTCACTGTATTTGCAACAAACGGGAACTAAAAAAAATACTACTAAAAAAACACAGACTATTAAAAATTAATTCGTCATTGAAAGAAGTTTGTTATTTAAAAAAAAATCTCTCATATAGAGGATTTCTACAGTGTGTTAGGTTAAACGAGGGACATACTTTAAGGGAGTGTAGTACTCATAAAAATGAAGAACTTTTACTAAGAAACCAACATTGAAATCGAGAAAAAAAACACTGGCACTCCGGTAGTGCCGACAGAAGTGAAAACTTGAACAATTACGAGTGTATTTTGTGAATCGTCTTATAAACAAAACACGCGTGTTAAGGTGTGTTCCTTATTTTATAGGGTTTTTTGCAAATCAGGTATGATGACCAAAGTGACTGGTTTATTCTTCTCGTGAAAGGAATTTATTCAGATTTACAAATAAGCACACGGTTATATATCCGTGGTTCAGCGCCATCTCGTCGTTGTTGGATGAACTACGTAGTTAGTACGCGAGGCCCTCGTAGTTCTTCCCGATGTGCATAGATGGCGCTGTCCTCAACAACGCGCGTCTTAAGTTTTACGTCTGACGTTAGTACGCGAGGCCCTCTTTGTTCTTCCCGATGCGCATAGATGGCGCTGTCCTCAACAACGCGCGTCTTACGTTTTACGTCTGACGTTTTACGTCTTACGAATTTTCGATCAGGGTCACGTGACCTGACGCGAATTTAGAAGTTTTTACCCATTCCAAAAAAAGTACACAGCGCCGCTAAAGAAGTTTTCACTTCAAAAAACCAGCCGCTCTATACATTTCTGTTCGCATAACTGGACAAAATGTGGGGAACAGCTGTTTTTTTTTTCATATTTTTGAGTCAGGCCCATATTAAAAGTTGTTCATTTTCATGAGTACTACACTCCCTTAAAATATGTCCCTCGTTTAACCTAACACACTGTATAGTCAAATGCGATGCCCGTGTTCCAACAGTGGAAATATTATAGACTGATTATTAATTTGCTAAATGGCTTCAAAAATACAATACCATTATTTAAAAAACACAGATTAACCGACCAAAAACTTCAAATGATCAATAATTAAATTCGATTTATGACATCAATATTCTGTAATTTAAACAAGAGAAGTTATGGCAAAAATATTAAACATAAGTTCGTCATGAACATGGCATTTCCTGGTAACCGCAATTAACTGTGTTGATTCATCCGTTCTAAGGAATATATAAAACGGAATATGCTTTATTTTCCATCAAAATTTTAACACAATTAATATACAACATCTGTATAGAGGACAGAAGCAGTAAGACAATTTTTCTCGCCATGGTTTTAACTGAACTAAATTTGACCAGAACAGCACTTCAAATAAAAAAATCATAAAACAGCTCACCTGACTAGGAAACACATTCTTCACATACGCCTGCCCCGTCATATGATTCAACCCTACCAACAGACATAAATTAAACAGCCCCCGCTCCCTCGGCTCAAAAGGCAGGTCAATACACCCCGCCTTCTCATCGATACTCATATTGTCGAAGCTATCGGAGCTAGCGTCGAGGACGTCTTTCATTGAAAGCACGTTGCCGTGAGAGTCGGTCAGATTGAATTTGGAGTCGGTGTCCATCTTGGTAATGTTGCCTTGTGAAGTCCTGAAACTTTTCCAGGACCTGGAATGAAGAGAAGCATGTGTTAATGCATGTATTAAATCTACCAACCATCACTGGACCCGCGTGGTGGATTACAGTTACAGCCCACTCCCTCTCATAGAGAGGAGGCCTGTGTCCCAGCAGTGGGAACATTATTTATTTTTATTTTTTTTATTTGAAATGGGTTTGCTCTTGATTCTAGTCTAGGTCAGAGATGACACAGACAAAGTCTACGATGGAGTGAGTGAGAATAGACTGATTATGTTAATAATATAATAATATTTTTTTTTATTTCAGACCATTGATCCATATAATGTTAGTAAAATCTTAACCTATTGTTAGTACATAAAAAATAAAAAGCTTAAATTAATTTAGTTGGCGACATGTATGCCAACGCACATGTCTACCTGCCCAGTGCCTAATGAAAGGCCCATCAATTTTGTCCGCCAGTGTAGCCAGTATGTTGTTGGGGCTACCCCTGAATCGCTTCAGCATACTCGCACATCGCTTGCGCATAACGGCATAAAAATCATCTAACCTCGCTTCAGCAAACATGCCAGACGCGCTACAGAACCGAGATAGCCCTAACAATATCCTCAAAGCATTATTATACTGAACGCGCAGAGCGTTGTAAGCCTTCTGCGTATACCTTACCCACAGGCTGCACGTTTAAAACGATTGACAAAACGCTCGAAAAAGAGTCAGTTTCACCTCCCTAGTACAAAGTTAATGCTAAGGACAGTGACGATAACTTACCTAAAGGTAGAATAAGGGTTGTCGATGACTTCCTTGTAAGAACACACGGAGGTCTGATGTCTGAACCGCTTGATATTCTTGGGGTCTAAGTACGCGACTCTGGTTGATACTCTTCTGACGTAGTTCTTACGTTTCTCTGTTAAACTTCTTGTTAGTTTCACTGATTCTGTGGAGGAAAAGATGTAAGGTTATAAAACGTTATAGAATATTGATTGTTTGGTTAACTTGGGATAACGCAGTTCAGTATTATGATATGACATATAAGCGTCTTACAAGTTTCAGCATAATTCATTACTATATGTGCTCTATTAGATAGGGTAGGAGGATTTATTTAAGTTCACATTGTGGAATGGAAATAAATATTGAGTACCAAGTTATTGAGTGAGTTCTCAAAAGCTATGTTACAAATATAGTTTAAGCATGGTTTCATCTTCAATTTATGTGACTACATACATATCTTTTAGTTTCATACTCATGGAAAAAAAAAAACACATCTCATATAAACTTTTCCACTTGCTCTAACCCAGTCAAAGTCAAATCATTTATTTAAAATTGGCATATTAAAAGCCCTTTTGAACGTCAAAACTTATAGTAAAATTGAATTGATTCTAGTCGCCCCTTCCAAAAGGTAATAAATGGAGAAGAATGAGCAAGAAACTCCACCGTCACTCTTTTAAAATGTTTTACAAGGTTTTGTATACATAATATAATTAGAGGGTAGAACAACAAAACTTCTAACCTTCACTAGTGCTGCCATCTGAATGTTCTGTAGGAAAACTGCTTGGCTTATTGTTCTCGTCCATATTGCATACAGCTGTGACAGTTTCGAAGAGCTCGTTCATCAGATCGTTTAGCTGTAACAGACAGAAAGGCGGACATAAGAAACGGAGCTATTGACAGTTCAAGAAATTTAGCTTAAGGGGGAAGCGCTAAGGTAGCCCGAAATTCAAATTTTCTTACGTTTTTTGCAATTTTCTGGTCAGTATTAAGTTGTACGTTGATTAATATATGAATCGCGGCCGTAAGAAATATGTGTTTACAGAATTATAATCATTAAAGTCATCAACACAACTCTCTAAGACCATGTAAGTCCAAAGAATGATTATTAATTCATGAAACAGTTATTCTTTGGACTTACGTGTTCTTAGAGAAGTTGTGTTGATGACTTTAATGATTATAATTCTAAAATCACTTTTAGACCGTGAGAATGATAGAAAGGGGGTGATAACAGAGATGACGGCCAATAGAGAAGTATGGAAGAAAAATACATGATGCCCCGACCCCATATCAATTGGAATATCTTGAAATGAATGAGACGAAATTCAAGTCTTGTATAAAACGCACACTATGCAGTCAGGCATATTATAAGTTAGGGGATTACATCGCTGATAAAAATGCCTGGCTCAAGGCTGGTCCTGCTCCACAACCACAACTAATTGATTATTAACACTTGAAGATTCTGTTGGAGCTGCTGAAGATTGTAAGACTATCTTTGCATTGTATAAACTCAATTTCCTTTGTATTGTATAATTGCATAGCACAGATGTGAGTTCTATGTATATACTATACACTATGTACCATTTACCGGGTAATGTGTCTTTCATTGACTTGAATGTGCCCTGGCGGCTGATAGTATGTCATGCTCACACAAATGTCTCGCTGACGGTGGCGTGTGTGTTGGATCATTTAGCTCCCTTCAAAATGGTTGAGCTGAATGGTGCCGATCTATGCGTCATGTTCGTGAACGGGCGCCGCCAGTTGGGGCTGGTCATATCACTTAGCTGCCTCGGCATATTTTTAATTATTTTAATATTGAATTGTTGTTTTCTTGCCATTTGTTGTACTCTGGACACTTTTAACGCGTACATCTTTTGTACATCGTTCTCACATATAATTATAAATTCACATTATTGATGTAACTAATATATTTGTACAACTATAATTTAAAAGAGTGTCCATGGAGTTTCTTGCCCGTTCTTCTCCATAGGTACCTACGCTTTGGAATGGGCAACTAGCTTCATATTTTCTGACTGACCGACTTTTTGACAATTCAAAAGTGCCTGTAAATGGTTTAATTGAAATAAATGTTTTGAGTTTGAGTTTGAGTTTGAATAAAGGCTCCTGCCTTTATCCCAAGCCTCCTCCTCCTCCTGCCTTGATCGTCATTCTCCTGAATGACGATCAGCCCTTTTGGAAGGTCAAAAGTTACAAAAGACATCTCACATCCTCATATTCATTACGCTAGGGTTTAAACTGGGAAGAAGTCGTGCAAAATAACAAAATTAGGTTTATGTTTTTTGCAAAATTGGCCATCGTCTGGCGACATCGAGGCAGACCCAGGAGAAGATGGCTGGACCAGCTTGGACAGGTACAGACAGGATTGATCCACACTAGCTCAAGATAGAGAGAAGTGGAAAAGAGAAAGGGCGGCGTTTACCCTCAAGTGGGACAACAAAGCCTAAAATTAAATAAATTAAATGGGCCAGCTCTTGACCTCAACCTCGCCTGGTGGAAAGCGATGGGTGAGGTTTATAATGGAACGGGCAAGCCTAGAAGATGCCTGTTCCCTCTGGCTTTGAAGGCAGACGAGTTATACGTGGAAGAACGCTGGCAGAGAGTTCCACACTTTGGCTGTGCGCATTAATTTGGAAAAGCAGCACTGATTATGACTGGTCGATTACAAAAAATATGTTGTTAACAATCCCAAATCTTTTGTCATTTAAAATCACTTTCCACAAGGAAGTAGAAAGTTATTTCCTGAATACAAACATGCTTTGCAAAGCTTGTAATGTTAGAAATTCATAATGACTGTCTTTTAGATCCTAGACAATGCCGTTTCCCACGTCAGTACCTATTAACATAGCACATTTTTAACCCCCGACAGAAAAATAAGCTGTTCACTGAGAAGGGTGGTGAAGGATAGGGCAGTAGATGTCGCCTGTCTTTTAGAGGTTTTTATGTCGGCGATTTTTTAAATTTTAATGGAAACTTTCATATTTATGGTTTAACTTTTTCGTAGCACTTATAACTATATATAATTCCAAAATAGTTGAGTAGGGTTGTGACGGATAGCGCAGTAGATGTCACATGTCTTCGAATTTTTGGGTTTTAGGCACTGACCTCTATTATACAAGTATATAGGTCAGTGATTCTAGGTCATGCAGGTTTCTTCACGACAATTTCTTTCACTGTTTTGATAGCTGTGGTGAAGAGATAAATTACCTACCCAAAGTTAAGAGCCTGCCTGCCCCATAACTTTTGTAACGTGCACGACCGATAAACAAACACTTCTACACTATTCCAATGACCGGCTATGACTAAATCCTATTTCTCTGCAATTGAGAACAAAAAATGATTGTTGGAAAACATTTTAGCGCAAGTTTTACAGTTACTGTGACCTTGATATACATGATTGAATTTTGGCTGACTAAGCATTTGGTGTTAGACGATTAACCATGGTATCGGTCAAGGATCGTTAGATAGGACATTAACACCATAGTTATTTCAACATCAGACTGTGACTCAACTATTCAATGGGATATATCTTGGAAGTAATCATTATTCATCACCTGCCTAGCCTTTTTGCAACAACCATGTTGGGGTCAGCTTTCAATCTAACCGAAATCAGCTGAATACCAGTATTTCACATGGAGCGACTGCCGATCTGACCTCCACAACCCAGTTACTGGGTAATATGATACACCTTGATAAGACTAGCTGACGGTCTTTCGGGCTTCTGACAAACTGTAACGACTGTCAAAGATCCACGAATGACACCTGGCACCGGGCTTAACGTGCTCTCCGAGGCACGGAGGAGTCTTGATATGTAAAAATCGTCACCCATCCGCGCACCACCCGCGGCAAGCGTACAATGCGTGCCACGAAAGATGAGACTTGACACACCACGTGGTTCGACATGCGCAGTACACGATTTTAGGTATCTTTAGCGGTATGAGGTCTGAGTGCGGGACGGGACCGGACGTCATAAGGGCGGCGGAAAGTGCGGGGGAGGCGGGGTCAAGTCTCATCTTTCGTGGCACGCACTGTACCATCGCGGGTAGAACCTGGTAGAGGCCGACACAGCAGCATGGGGATGGCACAAGATAAGAGAGGTCTTTGGCCAGGAGTGGGTGAGGTCGGGTTGTGAATGATCATGATGGCGAAAACTATTTTACAGACAAAAAAAAAGCTACCGACTTCCAAATAAGACACTACAAAGTGAAAAATAAGTTTAATTTCGGAAGTTTGTTGTATTTGGGTTCTCATTTTCGTTGTTAGTCACCGATTTCCGAAATTAAAGTTATTTTTCACTTTGTAGTAAGTCGGTTGTTTTTTTTTTTTTGGCATTTTATTTATTTTTCCCTTTTAATTTGTAGTGACCCCACACAAACTCGAATAACACTACTTGCTACGTAAATATATTTTTTTTTAGTCGAATTGAGAACCTCCTTTTTTGAAGTCGGTTAAAATGTGGGTGTGCAATACAATACACTTCTGCCTATATCTGCAGGGCATACGGGCGTGATGTTATGTGTTATCAACAAGTGACAGATGCCTTATGTAAATAAATAAAGGAAGTACAGTCTTGCTGTCAACGTGTGGCGTCCATTAGTCTCGAAAACAAATCTTTAGCGACAATATTGTCAACATTATTAGCGAGGTCACGTGAATTTCCATTTAGATTGTTATCTGTGTAGAAAATATCTATAGGTGATGACCTTAAGTGTTTGGCCAGACTGGGGAGCGGGCGCGGGGCGGACGCGGCGCAGCGAACTCAAACATACTATGAATTTCGTTTGAGTGTCCATAGTGGGCACGCGGGCGCGGTGAGAGGCGCGGGCTGCTCGGCGCGTCGAGCGCGCGGGCAACTCACGCCATAGCTCGTTCATACAAGTGGCCGCAGTGGGTGCGCGGGCGTCCCGCGAGGGGACCGGGGTTCTCAAGCTAGTTCGAGTTATTTTTTCTAGTAAAAATAAGTCTTCTTCATCCATATTATATTTTGACAAATACTGGACACGACAACACGCAGAACGCAGACGCGCTCCAGTGCGGAGGAGCATCCCGCGCGCGTTCCCGCACCCGCACTCGCCCCGCACCAGTCTGGACGGACACTAAAAGTTCGAAATATGTCTGTGTCGATATCGCCCCGTTCTGTTGCCGTCAAGCAAAGATATCATGTACCTGATTAATGTGGGTTTACACCACACGAACAAGAGCATTCTTTTCATGATATTCAGGTCATTTTTAACCGACTGACCGACCGACAAAAAAGGAGGAGGTTCTCAATTCGGATGTGTGTGTGTGTGTATATGGATTTTTATGTGTGTTCATAACTCCGTCACTGTATAGACGGATTTGCAGAATGCAAATTTAATGGATAAGGTATGCCTTAGGTACCCTTAATAGATTTGATTAACTTTGCTTGGGTAGTTTTTGAGTTAGCTTCAATAATACGATTTTTTTCCACTTAGTTTATTTTGATGATGTTTTAATGAATTCCTGTCGCTGATATTTAAATAGCAAGTAGTGTTAAATGAATTTGTGTAGGGTAGGTACAACCACAAAGTGAGAAATAAAAACTTTTTAACAAAAAAAAAAAACAAAAAAACCGGCCAAGAGCGTGTCGGGCCACGCTCAGTGTAGGGTTCCGTAGTTTTCCGTCCGTCACAATAAGTGTTCCCACTTATGAGTTTAAAAGTGGGTATCCTTATGTTAGCGTAATAATCGTAGTCGATCATAGATCTTAAAATATTGGGATTCGATTTTAATAATTCTTTTTTTGTTTTTGTTTGAAAAAAGATACGTTCAGGATAATAAAATATTTAAACGAAGTTAGAAAAATGTAGGGATGCATCCGATACCGATACCGATACCGATATATCGGCGATACTTCAGGTATGCCGATATATCGGTATCGGCGATATTTTTATGGCCGATGCAACGATACTTTTACGCTTTAAAAATGTAATGTAAACGCGCGTGTTGTGCCGTCTATTTCGTTGCAAACGAGGCACGAACCAACTATGCTCGGGGAAACCCCGCGCTTTATTCAGTGTTTTGTTACGCCCGCCCGCTTTGGCCTCGCACTCGCACATCTATCCCATTTCGTTAGGTTGAATGTTGTTGCGCGTAGTATCTTTCCATGCAAATAAGATTTTTAATTCCATAAAAATCTTATAAATGTTAATTTTGATTACTAAAACTATTAATTAATTGTGTTTTATTTAATCTACCTTCGTTTTTGAATTCAGTAAGCGTATCGGTATCGGTATCGCCGATATTTTTATAAGAGTATCGGTATCGGTATCGTATCGGCAAAAAGGCGTATCGCGGCATCCCTAGAAAAATGCTTGCATATACGATACGTTACGGGCAATTACAGTACCCGGCGATAAATATTGCACATCGACCTATTCGATCCTATCGATTTTATACAAAGAATAAAAATAATTATCAAAAGAAGCAAATCATAATTGTTTTAACAGCTCCTAATAGATACCGGACTTTTGTATTTCGTGCGACAGAGATAACGCTCTCTCTCTCTCTGTCTCTTTCCAAAGGTCGATGTGCAATATTTATCGCCGGGTACTGTAGGTAGCACCTTTGCCTAACCCATTGTGGAAAACAGGCGTGATGATATGTGTGTTATGTTACCCGAAGAACTTTCATTAGAAGAAAGGATATACATCCTCAAACCCATCATCATAGCCTAGTTTTTTCCCAACGATATTGGGGTCGGCTTCCAGTCTAACCAGCGGGGTAATTGCGTAACACACTCATCATCTGCCTGCCTTTTCCCAACTATGTTGGGGTCGGCTTCCAGTCTAACCGGATGCAGCTGAATAAAGAATACCTATCTGAATGAAGAATATCAATATGTTTCTGATTTTGTTTACTGTAGTCGATCATAATACTTTTATTGTTTCTAAAACTTGCGTTTTTTGCGTTTAGGTCCTGTAAGCCCCTTAATTCCACAGTTCGTGCAATAAGAGAAAGTCATGAACACTAGTAATGCATTCATGCGAAAGAAATTAAATTACCTTCTTCCGCCATTTTGAATAGGTCAATGTAACACTGGCACAGAATTAATACATTTAATAAATATTTGAACACAAAAGTTTTTTTTTTCTTTTTATACTTTTTTTTGGTATCACATTAACACTGCATCCATCCACCACGAAACATTTTATAATTTTTTTATTATTTTCGTAGATAAATCACATCATTTTTTTTTCTTTTTATCCTGTATTTTTCTACCAAACTAACACTGTATCCATCCACCACAATATTTTGACACAAAAAACTCAAAAACTTTTTTTTTTTGTGAAAATTAATTAATTACAGTTTTTTTTTCTCCGTAATGTAAACGTTCGGAGCGCTAAGTATGCAGAATGATCAAATTTGTAATAATCACAAAAACATAATGTTTCTCGTACAGATAACTTCTTGTATGTAACGCCGCGCGTGGTTTATGTGGAATGGCACAATTTTTGTAATATTTTTCCTTATTAATTGGATGAGGATGTGGAAAATATTTTTAGTTTTGTGGGGACTGTGTCTTACGTACCCATCCCTTGCATAGTTTTAAGAATATAATATTTTTATAGAGGAACTTATTGTAATAATTTTTAGAAAGTTTCATTTTTGTGTTATTCCCACGAACCACATCTGCAAGCGATTTAAGTTATAGGTACTATTGTCTTTCATGATTCTTTACTTTTAGTTAGGGTTCTTCATTGTTCTATTATGTTTAGTTATCTTGTATTGTACCCATTTGCTATTGTTAGTTAAGGTTCATTGTTCTGTTATTTTTAGTTGTCTTGTATTGTACCCATTTGCATTTCTCGTGTTTTATTATTGTACTTGTAAAATGTAATCGTTTTGTTACGTCCTTTGTGTAAAATCGTTTTGCCGCTTCCTTTGTCTAGTGAACGGCAGATGTGGGAGAGTTTTGGTTCGAAGCTTCAGGCTGTGCTGAACTACGATCGTGCGAGGTCCTCTCTGACCCCCGATCATATTTTACTCGCCGAAGCTCGCCGTAATAGTTTACGGCGAGCTTCGTGTTTCTATTAGTTTTACTCTTCATGTAACATTATTTAATTTTACCTTTTCGTGTCAAGTGTAACTACTAGCTTTAGTTACTTGATATCGTAATAAATTAATCGCTACTTCTGTGTACAACGTGCTTCAGTGTATTACTCGCCCACGCGGTCACGAATTCCCACAGTGGTGACCCCGACGTGATCAAAACTATCAATAGCGTGAGTTCGTGACAGTGCGTAAAGAGTTTCGCGAGTGCTAAATCAAAGTACGTGTTAAAATGGCGAGCGATCCAGCGGGTGTCACTAGCGGCGGATGACGCGCATTCCCAGCCAGCCAGCTCCCACGGCTTCAACGGGTATCCTGACCACCAGCATGCAGCGACCGCGCATACCTGGTCATCACCCTCAGCCTCATCAGCAACCTCGGCACAGCACACTGCACTTTCGGCCGGTCTACAAGAAGAGCTCAATTCCTCTCCTGGTCGACGCAGCAGCCAGCTTCAACTCGGCGCTGTACCACATCCGACGCACTGGAGCATAACGCAGCGCCCGCACCACCCCGACTCACTGGGGACATCTTCGCAGATAGTTCCGACTCACCGTAAACTATGCGGCAACCGGTTCCGACTCACTGGAACCTAAGTTGGCCTGGCAAGCATATTCCTCGCCGTTCTGGTCGCTGTACCACATCCGACGCACTGGAGCATAACGCAGCGCCCGCGGCACCCCGACTCACTGGGGACATCTTCGCAGACAGTTCCGACTCACCGTGAACTATGCGGCACCGACGCACTGGAGCATAACGCAGCGCCCGCGCCACCCCGACTCACTGGGGACATTTTCGCAGACAGTTCCGACTCACCGTGAATTATGCGGCACCGACGCACCGGAGCATAACGCAGCGCCCGCGCCACCCCGACTCACTGGGGACATCTTCGCAGACAGTTCCGACTTACCGTGAACTATACGGCAACCGGTTCCGACTCACTGGAACCTAAGTTGGCCTGGCAAGCATATTCCTCGCCGTTCTGGTAGGCGAGTTAAATTTCCTGATTACTATCAGGCAGGTTTCGTGATCTTTATCACTGGTAGGGGGGTACTGTGGGGAGTACTGTGGGGACTGTGTCTTACGTACCCATCCCTTGCATAGTTTTAAGAATATAATATTTTTATAGAGGAACTTATTGTAATAATTTTTAGAAAGTTTCATTTTTGTGTTATTCCCACGAACCACATCTGCAAGCGATTTAAGTTATAGGTACTATTGTCTTTCATGATTCTTTACTTTTAGTTAGGGTTCTTCATTGTTCTATTATGTTTAGTTATCTTGTATTGTACCCATTTGCTATTGTTAGTTAAGGTTCATTGTTCTGTTATTTTTAGTTGTCTTGTATTGTACCCATTTGCATTTCTCGTGTTTTATTATTGTACTTGTAAAATGTAATCGTTTTGTTACGTCCTTTGTGTAAAATCGTTTTGCCGCTTCCTTTGTCTAGTGAACGGCAGATGTGGGAGAGTTTTGGTTCGAAGCTTCAGGCTGTGCTGAACTACGATCGTGCGAGGTCCTCTCTGACCCCCGATCATATTTTACTCGCCGAAGCTCGCCGTAATAGTTTACGGCGAGCTTCGTGTTTCTATTAGTTTTACTCTTCATGTAACATTATTTAATTTTACCTTTTCGTGTCAAGTGTAACTACTAGCTTTAGTTACTTGATATCGTAATAAATTAATCGCTACTTCTGTGTACAACGTGCTTCAGTGTATTACTCGCCCACGCGGTCACGAATTCCCACAGTTTTAATATATTAATAGGACGTGCATTTAAGAACGTGGTGATGTATGAATCATCACATTCATTACATTATATAGTTAAGTTATTATTATTATTTTAGCCCTTAATGTCCACCGCTGGACAAAGGCCTCCCTACTCTGTGTTATTTACTCATAAAAATTTACTTAATGTCAATTATTTTCTATGTTCAGTACATACGAATACTTACTAACTATAAACCAGGTCTTATGTTTTTAAATTACCATTATTTTCACCGTAAAAAGCACTTTGTTTCGCTCTCACCAAGTAATCACGAAAAACCACTACAAATGCGACGTTGCTAGCCCGCGCGGTATAAACGCTCTTGCGACACTTCAAGGTCAAAATATTAGTTCCATAAAAAGTAACAGTCAAAATAGACAGACAACAGCACAATCTTGCGGTAATTATTCGCGTTAAGAAGTCAATGCTATTTGGAACAGTATCAAAATGTGCGAGGAAGCATTTATTTTTTTATTTGTTTCGACGAGAATGCGATTGAAACTGCACGGAACGGCAGACTACACTCGGGTCAATGTCTGATGGAAAAAACCATGAATCACGTTGTAAGATAATTAGGTCATTACTTACTGTAAAAATGGCGTGATGAACCAGATGAACTATTTAAATGTTTGTTCTTTTTTTTTTTCAAAGAATCTTTAGTAAAGTATGTTGTCGACTTTGTTTCGACAATCTTGAAGGAAATATCAATAAAATTTTATTTATTTTATTTTATTTTATTTTATTATTTTTGGAAAACTTACAGCTAATCTGACACAATAGTTACTAAATTTTTAACATGATGATGGCCAATTACAAGTTTTCACATATAGAATATCAATTAACTATGTAAATACTAGGTAACAGACAGTGTTAATTTAGTATACTGTATATTCGTATATAATGCAAGGGCTATGTTAATTTGTCGAAGAAGTGATTGCAAAGAGCCTTCTTTAATTTAGGCACACTAGTATTAAAAAGATCTATGTCAACTTCCTGGCAGGCTTCATTATACATACGGCTCGCCCTAATCATGTACGAGTTTTGTCTGTAAGTTGTTCTTGTTGTTGGTATGTGCAACAATCGAGGTTTACGCAGAAACGGAGAGCATACGCGCAGCCCAATTTTGCTCAGCAGCTCAGGGGTGTCGTTGGATCCGTTTGCAATTTTGAGTAAAAATGCTAAATCGGAGATTTTTCTTCTTTCATAAAGTGGAAGAACATGAAATTTTTTACACCGCACGTTGTAATTAGGTAGGTATGTTTTGGAACGAAATTGAATGTACCTAAGGAATTTTCTTTGTATGCCCTCTATACGATCGATATGAGTATTATAGTTAGGGTTCCAGACTTGAGAGGCATACTCGAGGTGACTACGAACAAAGGAGCAATATAATATCTTAAAAGTCTTGATACTTCTAAAATCAGACGAGACCCTGCAAATAAAACCTAGTGCTTTCGATGCTTTGTTGACAATATTATTAATGTGACTGTCGAAAATAAGCTTTGTGTCGAAAGTAACCCCGAGGTCTTTGATAGAATTGACCCTGGCTATTGGGGTATCTAAGAGTATGTAAGGAAAATAGAAAGGGTGAGGTTTGCGAGTGAAGGAGCACACATAGCATTTGGAGACGTTTAAGTCCAGCTTATTAATATTGCAGTAGGTTTGAAAGTTGTCAAGATCCTCCTGCAGTAAGAGAGCATCTGCATGGGTGGCAACCTGATTCATGATCTTGATGTCATCGGCATAAAGCAATATTTTAGAGTTTCGAAAACAGGAAATCACGTCATTAATAAAAATATTAAATAAGAGGGGCCCCAATAACGACCCCTGAGGAACTCCCGAGGGAATACGCATAGCTCTAGATGAGTAACCGTTCAGCACCACAGTCTGACATCTGCCCTCAACATACGACGCGAACCACCTGAATAGGTTACCCCTGATACCCATGGATAAAAGTTTACGCATTAAGATTACATGGTCAATTCGATCGAAACATTTGCTGAAATCGGTATATATAACGTAAATGTACTCAAACTAGCAGCGCCTCGCGGTTTCACCCGCATAAGTGTCGATCCCGTGGGAATATCGGGATAAAAACTATCCTATGTCCTTTCCCGGGACTCAAACTACCTCTAAACCAAATTTCATCTAAATCGGTTCAGCGGTTTAAGGGTGAAGAGGTAACAGACAGACACACTTTCGCATTTATAATATTAGTATGGATTGTGGTAGGTACTCGTATCGAGGTGGACCGCCTGACTAAGTGGTAAAATTAGCAAGAATCAGGTGAATGATGGAAGCACAGGAACAGTTATTGTAGTGATGCATGGGGGAGGCCTATGGCCAGCATTGGAAGTATTAAATCTTCTTAGGGCCATTATTGCAGCGTCTGATGATAATGAGTGGACAACTTCCAGGTGAATAGCTCGAACCGTTAAGCAAGTAATTAAGCCAACCCAGCGCTTTTCCGTTCTTCGCCCAATCTTCACGTTGATGGGGCCAAAATAGTCTAAGCCCACGAAAGAAAATGGTCTACAGTGATGAGAGAGTCTGGCTGCAGGAAGGTCGCCGATGGGTGGTTGAAACGCGATGCTTCGACGGACCTTGCAAAACTGGCAATTGAAGGTTACCGAACGTACAGTGCTCCTAAGGCTCAATACCCAATACTTTTGCCGTAGTTCGTTTACGATCATCTCTGTGTATGCATGAGCCGCCTTTCGATGGTAGTCTAGCACGAGAAGTCGGACAGCAGGATGTTTTCCGTCAAGCAGTATAGGAGACTTGACAGCTTCTGGTACCTCTTTGACAGCGGTTATTCTACTAGATAACCGCAAAATATTCTCACTATCAATAGTAGCGGATAATCTAAATAACCTACTACGGCGTGACACGGGTAAATTGTTCCGGATGGATCTGATTTCCTCCGAGAATGAATCTATCTGACTCTTACGAAAAACATGAATCATTGCTAAGTGTAAATCATCAGAAGTCAGCGTACGAGGCAGAAAGCCACGGCCACTGTTAACGTTTGGGGTTGGTGGCAAATTAAAAGTGAGTATGAGGTTTGGAACTTTATGATTGAAATCAACGCAAATATTTTTCTTACGTAATGAATGAAGTCGCAGTAATGATAAGTACCGGTGAGCGTAAGCAGTAGCTCTGATTAGGCGAGACCACGAACTAAAACGTCGTGCGTTCGCAGACAATGAATGATCATCGTTTGATATAATGTTGATGACATGAGCATGAGTTTCATGAGTAGTTCCCATTGTCATAACAGGCTCTTCAGGCCAGTCTGAGGTTAATAAAAAGTCGGGTCCCTTTATCCAACGGGACTCGGGAATAAGAGGACCTCGACCCAAACGGGTTGCGTCGTCAGCGACGTTGAGGCTGGTGGGCACCCAACGCCACTCTCGGACATCAGTGAGTTCTATTATCTCACCCACTCGATGAGCTATGAAAGGTTTGTAGGTGCGTGCATCGTTTCGAAGCCAACCCAAAACGTTCATTGAATCGCACCAAAATATGCGTTTGTGAAGTTTTAATCTAACTGCATCTACGATGGAACTAGCTAGACGAGCAGCTATTAGTGCAGCTTGTAATTCTAATCTAGGAATACTACATGGCTTCAAAGGGGTGACCCGTGATTTGCTAGATATGAGTGCGAGTTGCACATCTCCATTCAAATAAAGAAAACGCCAGTATGCTACAGCAGTATATGCTTGTGCACTTGCGTCTGCAAAGATGTGCAGTTCAACTTGACTGGGCTCCGTTCCCCGTGGATTGTAACAACGAGGAATTTTGAGCTGTGTAGTTAAAATCAAATCTTGGAACCAATCGTTCCATGTCTTGATTTCAGAACAGGGTAACTGAGTGTCCCAATCCAGATTCATTCGCCAGACATTTTGAAATAAAATTCGACCGCGAATTACAACGGGAGCAAGGATACCCAGTGGGTCAAATACTTTCATAATATTAATGAAAGTACTTTGCGTTTTGTAAGTAGGCTAGGTAAAATAGCTTCTTCACCTTTACCTGGAGTATTAAAACTTAAAAGATCAGTAGTTGGATGCCAATATAGTCCTAAAGCTCGTGTACAAGAAGTAGATGAAGGAAGATTAGCAAGACTGACGTTTAATTCACACACTGTCTAGACACCCACCCACGCATTTGAAGTCCAGCACGTGCGTGAACTTTTACTATATCAGCAGCCAAACTAGCTGCTATGTCACTGGAAGACACGGAGCCAATATAGTCGTCCATATACGTATCATGTACAATAGCATGTGCTGCTTGTGGAAACTGATCCTTGACCTCCAGTGCATTTTTATTTTTCATATACAGAGCAGTAAATGGACTAGATACTGCCCCGAAGATCATGGAAGACATCCTATAGGTTTGAATGGGTTCAGCAGGACTGTCTCGCCACAAAAACCTTTGCGCATCCTGGTCCTGTTCAATTATTTTAAACCTAGGAAACATTTCCTTTATATCCGCGGTCAAAGCTACTTTACCCTCCCGAAAACGAAGCAAAATGTCATATAGAGACTGTAATAAATCTGGCCCTGTTAACAAAAGCGAATTTAGGCTGACGCCATGAGTTTTCGCTGCAGCATCGTGAACGATACGAAGCTTTGCTGGTTTATTTGGGTTTACTACTCCAAAATGTGCAAGATACCAACACATAGAATCAGAAGAATGCTCTATTTGACACTTTTCAGCATAATCTTTGTTAATCATCTCGTGAATATTTAGCTTGTAGCGCTCAGCATAAACTGGATCTCGCAACATTTTCTTTTCCAAACTAAGGAAACGGGACAAGGCAAGAGGATAGCTATTAGGAACAACAGGGCTATCAGATTTCCACAAAAGACCTACTTCAAACCTACCACATGCTAAACGATTGGCAGTACGGTCTAAAATCTGAACAGCACGTAGGTTGTCAGCACTATGCGGTGTCTTTTTAGAAATACCTATTGAGTCTAACTTGTATTGTTCTTTTATCATGCTTTCCAGCGATTGATTTTGATTATTATCAACATGTTCTTCGAAAAGGTGATTCAGTAGTTCGACGGGTCTAGTCCTGCTACTACTAAAACCAAACAATACCCAGCCTAAGGCAGTTTTAATAGCCACTGGTTGTGACTTAGAACCTTTGCGTACGGCTTGAGGTATGGTGAGATGCCAATTATCAATACCGATTACAACCTTGGGCTGAACATTGTCATAACAAAGAACAGATTTTAATTCAGAAAGAAATGGATAATCATTAACAGTGTGAGGGGAGACAGACTGCTTAGCTAATTGTAAAGATTTTAGAGACCGTGCTCGATTGACGCGATGCATTTTGCTGACGTGGTGGCCTTTGACATTAAAGTCAACATATTCTACTTGGGTGTCCTTTGATAAGCCACCAACGCATCTTAAACGAGTTTCCACTAGAGGGCCCCTAGCTCCTATCCGCGCCGCGAGATTTGCATCTATAAAGGTAGCCGTAGACCCGTCGTCCAATAGGGCGTAGGTGTCCTCGCTACCAGTCGGACCTGACACCGTGACAGGAACGACTTTCAGGAGAGGTCTATTAGAGGCGGCCGAACTATTAGCATGCGCAATAAATTCAGTTATTTCTACATTAGAAGATTTATCTGAGTTCGCAAGTTCAGGACAGGAAGGAGAGGCCGAGTCTTCGTGATCGTCCTCGCTTTCTACTACATAAGCAATGTGGTGTAGTAGCTTATGATGTGCGGAGCGGCATTTTTTATCATTACAAACCTCTTTTTTAATATTACAATTTTTATAGTTATGTGAACCTCTTTGCAGACATTTGTGGCATAACTTTTTATCTTTGACAAATTGCCATCTATCAGTGACAGACAATGACTTGAAGGTGCTACATTGACATATTTCATGACTTTCGCTGCAAAAACAACAAGATTTATTATCTTTAGAAACGAGCTTGTTATTTAATTTTTCATGAGTTTTAGCGGAAGAAGGGCGCGGATTTGAAGAAGAAGAAGAATCGTCAGCCTGTACTACATGAACTTTATCACCCTTTTTCACATAATTGATTGGCTCGGTGATTAGACCAAACTTGAGCTGCAGGTCCACCTCTCGAATCAGAAACCGGGCCAGGAGCTCCAGCTTGGTACAATCTCCCTGCTGCGAAAAATATTCTGATGCATAGTCTGCCCAGCGTGTCCGCAACAGAGGCGTGAGTTTACTCAAAACAGACTGAAAAATCTCGGGCGACTCCAAATAGGAACTTTGGTTAAGAAGCCTCATCACCTCGGCCGAGTTACGAACGCGACAAGCAAACTTATGTAGATCGCTACCGTCATTATTTAACTTTGGTAACGCACGAAGGGTACTGGCTTCCTGTAAAACAATGTGTTCAGGCCTACCGAACCTAACCGCTAAAGCTTCCATCACCTCAGAAGGATTGCGTGCTGATACTAGCAGCACCGCAACAGCTTCACGAGCTGCTCCTTTAAGCGCATAATTGATGCGCGCTAAATTATCTGAAGTTGAATACTCTACCTTGGTATTTTCGTACGTTTTATTAAAAGTTAACCAGTCCAAAGCTTTACCGTCAAACACAGGTAGGCGACCGTCCCAAAATTTAGGTCTGGATACATTCCTGCTTGACAAAGACGCAATTGCTTGGGCTAGTTGAGCTATATCTGAGGATGGAGTACAATTATTATTGTTAGTAGATAAAATGCCTGGTTTTAGCGCAATAGGTATGGAGCTGTTGTCTGCTAGACAGGAATCATGCTTATTAGGCACCTGTTGAGGAACCAAGGCAACCCCCGGACGCTGCATAAAATTGACCGTAGGTCTCTTAACAGAAGAATCTGTAACGACAACGTCCTGTGGTTCCTTTGTTACATCAACCTGAATAGAGTCAACACACTTATTTAACCATTTATGTATCTCCCTGTTGGAAATATGGCTTGTACGACTTGATTTACTACGCACGCTACCTCCTTCCATCGCTTCGGCAAGTTCAGCTTGCTTGCGTAGTTCTAAAGCCGTCCGCTCCAATTCTAGCGCAGCGCGCTCCCGCATGTGCTCCCGTTCTACGGCTGCACGTTCCAACTTCGCAATTTTTAGGGCATAGTCTGCCTCGATATTTAAAGTACGGCTCCTTACCGTACTCGAAGAACCTGAAACAGAAGTAGTAGCGCTGGGCAGCCCAGCGGTTTCTACGACCGCAGTCGGTGCGATGACAGGAGGGTCTCCGTCCCCGACGGTCGAAGCACCCGGCACCGCATTGGTATTATCAGTTTTTCTTCCAGATCTTGTTTCTACCATGCTATTTAAGGTAGAAGGACCAATATGTAACTGTGAGAGTGGACTGTATGTTTTAATATTGTTTTAATCTATTAAAAGAAAGGCGCTTTTTCAAAAGGTAGGAAATTTTACTATTTTTACTGACTTTCTTAAGACTAGAACAAAAGCTATTTTTCTTAATACAAAATCATAAACAATCAATAGACAAAAATAAGAAGGTGCGTTATGCACAGTAGCAACATTTGTTTTAACATGCTAATAGTATGTAGTCCAGAGATAATTACTGTTAAAATTTTGATACGGAAAGAAATAGAAAGAACATACAAATCTTCTCGTGAATTTTATTTATAATCAAATTCTGAGTCGTATATTTAAGCACGCTATATGCGTAAATAGGTTTATGTTTAAGAAACTTATGCATAATTTCTAAAAGACCTTACCTTGAACTGTAGATTCCATGTTGTTTATTTTGGAAATACTAATCACTTCTAAAATTATTATTACTTTAACTATGTTAAGTTTTCGCTTTAAACCGCAGTCACTTACGATAGTGTACTTTGACAAGTGATTTCTCGCAGTTTTTTTTACATAACTACCCTCCATTTTTTGGAATATGATGAAGTACCTATTCAATTTTGATTTCCGTTTATGTTTTTTCATATACCTTCAAGTTTTCAAAATTGGTTTTTGTCCGCCCGCGGCAACACAGTGCGTCGCTTGCGAACGTATCCGTTTCTGCGCACTCAAATAGTTTCATTCCTACCGTGTTGACGTGTTCTAATTTCTGAAAATGGTTGATGTTGACGTAGTATTGATGGCTATTGCATTAGAAGAAGAAGAAGAAGAAAATAATCATAAAACACATAAGAGGAAAAGAAAAATTTGGAGACTGCCGAAAGGATACGATCGGATACGACGACAGGCGAACGAAGCCTTCGCAGCATACTTTCGGAAGACGCCCGCGGTCAGTCATAATCTGACAAAAAATCAGATCGATTGTATGTACGTATACATTAGTATGGTTTTTATTGTAAAAAGAAAGTTTTTAAAGGTATCAATCATCATGATTTTTTTCTATCGTATCAAATTAGTTGTATTATGTTTTCAACACACTATCTACGTAGTGGGTAGCCCTTTGCCCAGTGGTGGGATATTAACGGCAAAAAAATCTTCAAGAACTAGGGAAACGACACTGCACCACATCGTGAACTCATTTCTTTGTACATCTTTCTAATATAAGGTTCAATTTAATTAGTGAATAAATTATAAAAGCATCACAAGATAAAGTTTGAACTCATTAAATAACGACCTTTCCACGAAGAGGTCTTGACTATTTTCCACTATTTTTAAGATTACTAGCAACTCTTCTCTCGTATAGAACCACGAACTTAAAAAAAAACTGTGGCAAAACACAAACAGAATACTTTGCTATCGTCTGTATGTTACCTTTTGATGCCTAAACCACTGAACGGATTTCGATAAAATTTGGCAGAGAGATAGATTGCATCCCGGGAAAGGACATAGGATAGTTTTTATCGACATACCTCGCGGGCGAAGCTGCTGGCGGAAGCTAGTCGGATATGTACAGACGCCAGCACATCAAGTTACTACAATCTGTCAAATTTCTTTAATAGATTTTCAACTTCATTGCTAAAGTAAGTTCAAAGTTGATTGGGAAAATTTGACAGTTTCGGGTAGCTTGATGTGCTGGCGTCTGTACATTAAAACCGAGGACAGCCAAACACTTCTAAACGGGTATTTTTTTAAATCGTCTTATAAACAAAACACGCGCGGTGCCGCTTACGGTAACAGTGGCGCGAGTTCAATGGTTTTTTCCCATCTCGAAAAATGCTCAACGCGCCAAAGAAGTTTTCACTTCAAAAAATTGCCCATACCGTGGTAAATTTAAATATCACCAATCGTAGAAGCTATTTTAATAAATAAATCAGCCTATAAATAATGTTCCCAACTTCCCACTGCTGGGACACAGGCGTCCTCTCAGGGAGTGGGCAATAATCTACCACGCGGGCCCAGTGCGGGTTGGTAGATGTCACATGTCTTCAAATTTTTGGTTCTAGGACATGTCGGTTTCCTCACGATGTTTTCCTTCGCCGTTTTGAGAGCAGTTAGTCCAGTCAAATTAGTCCTTTAAATAGAGGTAAGGTTACAATAATTCCCATAGAGCTAAAAATTGGTATGAATGTTCAGAATACTATTATAAATGAATTGTGAAAAGTCCCCATCAATCCCCCTTGTGCAAATTTTTTTATTGATGGTGAATGTTTGCAAAAATAGGTTTTTCGCGTTTTTCAGCTAAACGGTGAGTTTTACAGCAAAAATAGTTCAGACCAAAATTGTAGATCATCCGATTCTCTACAAAAAATGTATCCACACTTTTTTTCATAATTATTGCCATTTCCGTGATATAGCGGTTGTAATTGAAAAAAATGTTTTATTCGTAATATGCACGTTAATGTACATACTTTTATATACATTTTTGAACCGTTATACGAGTAAACATATGAGTCCCTGTCTTTTTTTTTGTTTAGCCTGCGCTGTCCCACTCATGGGCAAAGGCCTCCCTCCACTCCTTCCATCTTTCGCGAGCCCGCGCGTCCTCCTTCCAGTTTTGATGGAACCTATCCAGCTCGTCCGGCGGGACGAGCTGGATAGGTTCCATCAAACCGCCGCGACCCCGCGGGTGCCGCGGGGTCGCGGCAGACCACGTAGGAGATGGCGATCTCCTACGTGGTCTGCCGCGACCCCGCCTCACTGTCTTATACATACAAAATACCAGACATCTGTAAAAATTCATGAAAAAAGACAGGGACTCATATGTTTACTCGTATAACGGTTCAAAAATGTATATAAAAGTATGTACATTAACGTGCATATTACGAATAAAATATTTTTTTCAATTCTTACAACCGCTATATCACGGAAATGGCAATAATTATGAAAAAAAGTGTGGATACATTTTTTGTAGAGAATCGGATGATCTACAATTTTTGTCTGAACTATTTTTGCTGTAAAACTCACCGTTTAGCTGAAAAACGCGAAAAACCTATTTTTGCAAACTTTCACCATCAATAAAAAATTTTGCACAAGGGGGATTGATGGGGACTTTTCACAATTCATTTATAATAGTATTCTGAACATTCATACCAATTTTTAGCTCTATGGGAATTATTGTAACCTTCAAAGTCTTATTTGACTGGACTAAGTGGTGATAAAATATTTTACACAAAGTAAAGCGCCTGCCATTTTAATTAAACTCAAAAAAATGTATATCATAATCATCATCTACCTGGCCTTATCCCAACAATATTAGGGTCGGCTTCCAGTCTAACTGGATGCAGCTGAATTCCAGTATTTTACATGGAGCGACTGCTTAACTGAAGGCCAATTACTTTTATTAAAAACGTACAGACGCACGCACATCAAGCTACTACAATCTGTCAAATTTCTTTAATATCTATTAAAGAAATTTGAACTTTGAATTTGAACTTTGAAGCTTATGCTTTAGCAATAAAGTTGAAAATCTTTTCAACTTTATTGCTAAAGCATAAGCTTCAAAGTTGATTGGGACATTTGACAGTTTCGGGTAGGTTGATGTGCTGGAGTCTGTACAAAATCTAGTCGCAATTTCATCTCGGCGAGAATCAATATCAGTTTCTTTTTTTCGGGAAGTATGCGAATGTTCTTTAAAATACAGGAAGTGCTGACCTCCTCAACCTAGTAGCTTGGTAACACAATACCTCTTGGTATGACTGGTTGTCAGACTTTCGGGCTTCTGACTACCCGTAAAGACTGTCAAAAATCAAAAAAAAAAATTAAGCACACAAATTATTAATTTCTTGGTACCCTCTTTCATATTGGATGTGCTTACAAATGAGGCTAGGTCATTAGTAGTATTATTATGACGTTAACGATAGATAGTGATTTATTGCGCCAGTGTTGTGCTTCAAAGTTTATCGATATCGACATATTTAAGACTACACTGCGCTCTGAAACACAGATTACTGACGTTGCTAAAAAGCCGCTAAGCTGTAGTGGGACTGGGCTGGCTACGTTTGCCATATGCCCAAGGAGCTGTTGGTTAAAATAACCACCACATGCCCTGAGACAGCTAAAAGGTCTCGCGGCAGACCCCGTAGAATATGGCCGGACGAGCTGGAAAAACAAACGACCAGTTGTCCACTTTAGCCCTGGATCAAAAGAGTTTGAAGTCATGGGGTGTGAGACCTTTGTCCAGCAGAGGGATGGTGCAGGCAACCAGTAAGTTAGTGACCGCGCATTAGGTCATGTAGTCCTTAAACCCTAGTGGGTTGACCTTAGAGACTAGTTTAGAACAATGTCGCGCCCACCCAGGGTGCGACATTGTTCTAACATCAGACGGCCCGGCGCTACCCACATGTAACATTTTAACACATTTTATAGCTACTTTGAGCCAATTTCACTCATCCGATTAGCCTTTTCCCAACAATGATAGAATCGGCTTCCAGTCTCACCGGATGCGTTTTACATGGAGCGACAGCATATCTGAACTCCACAACCCAGTCACTGGGTAATACGATCCCCCTTGGTAAGACTGATTGTCAGACTGTCTGATCGATCGTCCCGTGCGGCTGTTATCAGTTACCCACAAGCCCCCTTAACTCTCTCTCTGTCGCTACTAACCACATTAAGGCTCCTGCAAACTGGCGCGACGCGAATTGCGCGCGACACAAAGGCACCGCTCGTTGCGCGACTTGCGGTGCCTTTATGTCACGCGCGATTTTATCGCGCGTCGCGCCTGTTTGAAGGAGCCTTTAAAGTTTTCAGTGTTATTAACTAAAAGATCGATCGATCCAAAACTATCGATACTATCTTTTCCCCTCTCTAAATACCCACTAATTAGTTTTGAACAATTTCGCGCCAACATCGGACATCAGACGGGCCGACGCCACTCGCATGTAACATTTTAACACATCACTTTATAATCACTTCGAGCCAATTTCACTGCGACGTACGTAGAAATTGATAGCAGTTGACCAAAATATTTACAAATTGCTCTCTTATCTTGGGTCTTCACAGTGACCTGACCTGCAAAAGTTAGCTGACATTTTTCCAGTTCAGCTGCGATGCCCACATTAAGGCTCCTACAAACAGGCGCGACACGCGATATAATTGCGCGCGACACAAAGGCACCGCTCGTTGCGAGACATGCGGTGCCTTTGTGTCGCGTGTCGTGTCGCGCCTGTTTGAAGGAGCTTTAAAGCGCTTGTCTGGGTTGGAACCCACGACCTATTCACTCGAGACTTAATTTCTAAGCTCTTAATAAGTTACAGAGTGCATTCGTACTGACAATTAACAATTTCTATGAGCAATTAACCTACATCCGAGTTGACTCATATAATTTGCCCGTCTGATAAGGGCTTGATTCAATGTATCTATTTTATTTCAGTCAGTTGAAATGTGGAAAAATACTAAAGTTTGTGATGTTTCGTGTCAATGTTAGTGATAAGTTTGTTTTTAATTTAAAGAAAGAAAACGTATTTATTGTGACTCGTAAAGTAAGTGAGATCATTAGATCACAAACTAAACACAATAAAAAAAAACTATTTTTTTTGTAAGTACAATAGTTTTATCGAAAAAAATATTTTTGAAATCGATTTACTATTATCGGAGATATCGTGTAACAAACATTAAAAAATTTCAGATTAATCGGTTGACAGGAAGAGGGTGAAATTTGAATGACTAAATATGACCCAAGGATTAAGAAAAAAAAAACAAACGGGGTGAGCTAAATAAAACCGTTTAAAAAAACATACAGTCGAATTGAAAACCTCCTTTTTGAAGTCGGCCAAAAAATCTAAAGTAGGTAAGTATATAAAAAGAAAGTAAAAAAAAAACAGAAAGTCTATAAACAACAACCAGGCAGTTAAACACTATGATGACCACTTAATAATTTCTTAATTCGAATCCATGTCAATTCCTTAGCTAACCACTTAATAATTTCTTAATTCGAATCCATGTCAATTCCTTAGCTAATTACGTACGACATCTGGTAATAACGTACCTATTCTCTATGACACAAAGAACGAAACCGCGCAAATGAAACGTGAAGTTGGCGTGGTTTGAAACTTTGAACTGTCAAAATACATGTTGCCCGTATGGTTAACATTAAGTAGAGATGTTACGGATGTCGTTTTATCGGAACCGGAACCGGAATCGGAGGTTTTAAATTTGATTCATCGGAATCGGAACCGGATTCGGAACCGGAATCGGAGCCCGAACCGGGGGTGGAAGTAGAAGAAAGATGTTGAGAGAGAAGAGTGACGTTTTGACGTCTGTATCGGTGTGGCTCGCTGTCAAAAATTTTTTACATATAAAAATAGAAATCAAAGTCAAAGTGCATTGTAATCGGTTTAATAGTGATCATAGTGGCAATCAGCATAACATAGTTTGTAGTGAGCAATAAATAGTGCGTTTAAGGGCCGTAAAATTACAAAAACAAAAAACAAAATCAAATTAACGTAATTATATAGTTACCCACAATAAAATTATCAACAACATATTCGGTAACGTCGCCTTGACAACAGAGCCATCTGTCTTGGTAGCGGCAAACGACCTATCGACCCGTGACGAAAATCGTTACTGCCACCATCTAGCGAACATCCTTGATACCACCTGCTGAGCAAGAACATAGGACGTAATAACCATGCCGGGCACCAAATGTGGAGGTTGTGGTCGCTTTATATCCACGTTAGAGGGCGCTAGGTGTGGCAAGTGTCGGGTGCTATATCACAGAGTGTGTGTGGGTATCCCTACCAAGGCAAATATAACCATTAACTGGCGTTGTCCAGAGTGCAAGAAAAATATTGCTCGAGACAATAGGACCGAGACTCCCGTAAGAGGTCCCACACAAAGCCCCCCCACTGATAACGCAGGGACTCCAGGTGTTACGGGCTCTAGTACGCCTAATAGTCCTGAGGCAAGTCCCAGCTATGAGCACACGCAGACTTTCAGCCCCGTTAATGCAGCCTCGACTCACCCGCCGTCAGAAATCTCAATAGCCGACGTCACCGCTCAGGATTTATCGCCTGTAGTTGGAACCGACTCGCAGGTGATCATTGGGGAGCTGAGGATGGTACGTGCAGAGATTCAGGCATTTAGAAGGGAGATGGAGGTGGAAATGGCGGAGCTCAAAACCACCTTAAATACCTGCAGCGCGCGCATCGACGGTCTGGAGGCCAGGGTGGAAGCGCTGGAGCGACGTGCCGCTTCGGAGTCCACGAACTCGGCCAATGTGGACGAGATTGTGGGGGAGTTGAGGCGAGAGCTCAACGATAGGGACCAGGATCTTCTGGCTAACGACATTGAAGTGACAAATTTGCCGGAGGGAAAGGCGGAAAATCCAGCTCACATAATTAAGGTGATTGGCCACAAGCTGGGTGTCAGCCTTGACGATCGCGACATTGTCAGTGCGGAACGTGTCGGCGGAAGGCAGCTCAACGCGACAAGCTCGGGAGGACCGACTGAATCTCGTCCGCGGCCGATTGTCGTACGCCTTGCTCGTCGGGACCTGCGTGACCAGCTTCTAGCAGGCGCGCGAGTGCGACGTGGAGCGACCACTGCTGACCTCGATATGCCCGCTCCAGCGCAGCGGTTCTTCCTCAACGAGCGGTTGACGAAAGTCAACCGTCTGTTGTTTCGTAGGGCGCGGGATGCAGCCAGTCTCCTCGACTGGAAGTTTGTGTGGACCAAGCAGGGCCGCATCCTCGCCAGGAAGATGCCAGGAGACAAGGTGCAGAGGATCCGCACTGACGAGGACTTATCCCGTGTCTTCGGGGCTGAAAAGGACACAGCTTGATTATAATTGTGTCTATTTATATATGAATAGTTTTATTATTTTTTATCCTTGGGGAAATGTGCGTCGCAACCGTTTTTATAGTGTCAGACATAGATCGGAGGTGTATGGAGCTTATGTTACGTTATACTATTTTAATCTTATACTACTTTTACTTATATTATGTGTGCAAAGTCTATTCTCATCTAAACTAATTAATTCATTTTTTGTGTTATATACTCTTACAGGTATGTTATGTATTATATATTCTTGTTATAGTGCCCAACTGAACCTACACACAACACCGTCACTCATTCATTCGTGCCACATCATCACACTTTCATGTATGATACCTACAGCTATTAGCACTGATGGCTCCCAGTAAATTTGTCAAGTTTGGTCTACTAAATGCGGGCTCTCTAGGGACAAATCAGGACGAGTTCTTGATTGCCATGGGTAACCACTCTGTGGACATCATGGCAATCAATGAAACATGGTTGCGCAAGGGGGAAGAGGACCGCGCTCCTAGTGTACCTGGGTACAAATTTAGGCACGTGCCGCGACCTGTGACTACCCGAGGGGGGCGCGGCGGGGGGGTTGCTTTTTATATAAAGAATGGCATTAAGGCGCGTGTCAGAGCTCATCCTGACCACCCTGATGTGGAGCAGCTCTGGCTGGGCCTGACCATAAATAAAAAAAAGCTTCTTATTGGGACCGCGTACCGCCCCCCTTGGCAGGACTTGGAGCTTTTCCTTGACGCCATGACTGTCAGTATCAGTGCACTAGCCCCATATGATAATCTGGTACTGTTGGGTGACCTAAATGTTAATCTGTTGGATGCAAACAGCTCAAAATCAAAGCAACTTACGGACTTTTTTAATTACCTAGACCTTACTCAATTAGTTCAATCAGCGACACACTTCGTAGGTAACAGTAGTTCGCTCATCGACGTCGTATGCACTGATGCTACAACGCGAAATGTTAAGGTGAACTATATCAGTGAGCTCGGCCACCACTCCTTCATTACATGCGAATCTGTTTTTAAGAAGCTCAAGGCTAAACCTAGGGTGGTTGAGTTTCGCTCTTTTTCAGACATCATGCCGGATCACTTCCATAATGACCTGAACATGATGCCATGGTCCAATGTGAGAGATATGTGTGATGTCGATACCATGGTACATACTTTTACCTCATACATGCTCCAGCTTTTCGATCTTCACGCTCCTATCAAGAAAAAGACCTTCTATAAGCGTCCTACGCCTTGGATCACTGACAATATTCGGCTAATGTTTAAGTTGCGGGATGAAGCCAGGGACAGATGTCGTCAAACTAAGGAACCGCATCATAAGCAGTACTACCTGGATCTTAAACATGAAGCCGCCGCCGCATTAGAGAGGGAAAAGACAGCATATTTCACAAAAAACATCAACGATCAATGTAAGGATCCCAAACTATTGTGGCGTAATTTGAAGTCAGATGTACTTCCGGACCACAAAGAAAGGCTATTGCCAAGTCATTTTGACAATCCAGGTACTATAAATGCAGCTTTTTTGGATGTTCCGGGAAATTGCAATGACAATGTCTCGCAAATGTCCAGCTTCTATTCTCGCAGGCACAGTCCAGCTGAGTTCTCGCTCGCTACAACCAACCAGGAGACAATTCTGAAAATAGTCAAGAGTCTACGATCAAACGCCCAGGGTGTTGATGGTATCAGTTTAGAAATGTTAACACTGACATTGCCAACTACCCTGCAAGTCATCACTGATATCATCAACAGGTCAATAGAGTCGCGCACTTTCCCTGACCTCTGGCGACGCGCAATTGTTCGCCCTATCCCTAAAATTAGTGATCCAGCCAATTTGAAAGATCTCAGGCCAATCAGTATACTGCCATGCCTGTCAAAGATTCTGGAGCGTGTAGTGTATCTACAGGTAATTGAATACTTAGAGGCTAATAACATTCTCCCTGAATTTCAGTCAGGTTTCCGTAAGGGAAGAGGCACTGCAACGGCTCTGATAGACGTAGTGGGAAATATCCTGGAGGCACGTGATGGGGGGGAGGGGTCGATCCTGGTCCTGCTGGATTTCTCTCGTGCGTTCGACGCTATTAATACCAATCTACTGCTGTCCAAGTTAACATACTATGGCTTTGACCATGACGCTGTGGATTGGTTTAATAGCTATTTGACTGGTAGGTCGCAGTACGTGCAGATCCACAGAGAGGACGGTTCGACTGTGTCATCCTCTCCACTCCGGGTGTCCAGGGGAGTACCACAGGGATCAATTTTGGGCCCTTTGTTATACATCCTCTACAGTGCTGACGTTACTGAATCCTTTGTAAACTGCAGGTATCACATGTATGCCGATGATATCCAGTTGTACATGTCCTTCAAAGGGGATGATACAGCGTTGGCAGTGAAAGGACTGAATGAGGACCTGCATAGAGTGGTGACCTGGTCTGAAGAGAACTCTCTGGTTCTGAACCCACTGAAGTCCAAGTTCTTGGTGCTGGGTACAAAAAAACAAGTTGCTGCAATACTGTCTGCCAAACCAGAGATTCTTATTAAGGGGGAGAGAATAGAGCGAGTAGAACAGGCATGTAGTCTGGGTCTAATCCTAGATCCAGAGCTGCGTTTTGAGGCTCATTTAAGGAACGTACTCAGAAATTGTTTCTATAGGCTTAAGGTATTATATGGTATACGTAACTATCTTAGCGTACCACTTAGAAAACAACTGGTTGACAGTCTGATCCTATCTAAGCTCAACTACTGTGACACTGTCTATGGGCCCTGCCTGCTTGGTAGGACAGACAGGTTAATTCAGCGAATTCAGAATGCCTGTGTTCGTTTCTGCGTTCATGTCCCTCGTAGGCATCATGTGACACCATACATAAACCAACTCAAGACACTGAAAATGGCGGCTAGGCGGAAACTTCATTTAGCGAGTTTGATGTTTGGCATTGTAACAACCCTTAAGCCGCACTATTTATACGAAAAGCTCACCTGGCGCCAAGCTAATTACAAATATGGTCTTCGTTCTGTAGTTGGCCCGCTAAACATGCCACGACATAAAACAGCGGCTTTCAGAGGTAGCTTCAAGTTTGCGGCCACGCGCTGCTGGAATGACCTTCCACCACCAATGCGAGGCCTAAAAACAATACAATCATTTAAGTTTCAACTTAAGAAGTTATTATTGCATGTACAAATCTCTGGACAATAAGTTCTTAATTTTTATGTACAATATTGTTTTTCTGTCCTCACTCACCTAATGGGTCATGGCCTGCGGTGCTTGGTTTTGGTTCTCCAGCTGCGCTGAGGCATGTCACTCAGGCCCCTGTTTGCCCGGAATGCTTGCAGTGTTTCCCCTGTCCACATCCTCTGTCCAGTGTCCACATTAATTCTATGTTGACAACCTATTTGTTGAAATACATATTGATCATATTGGTTGTCCATGTTTATTGGTAAATATTTATTTTTATAATGATCCACTAACAATCTAATTTCAAATTAAATTCCAATAATCGTAATATTTATTTAAGTAGTGTTGTTCTATTTTGTTACCTTTCGTGACGCTGACTTCCATATTTTTCATGCCTTCCTGTTTTCCTCCAAAGCTCTTTGTATAGTGTGTGACATGTCGGGTCACCCTCCAGTATCCAAGGTTTTGCCTTTTTATCGGGTCCATCTCATATTTTACTTTTAAATTTCACTCACAAACGCATAAAGCACTGATAGGTACATAACCTTTGCATAACACATTACATCATTGGCCATTTTGTAATTCCTTACATAATACATCTGACATCATAATTTTTTGGTGCAAGTTGGGTGCGCGTACGTCAATTATGACGTTTCTGAATGTTGCCACTACATAAAGCGAAAAACGTTTAGAGAGGATGAAATTCTCTTAGCATGTATATTTCCTTTTGTTTGTATGTTTTTTTTTTTTTTTTTTTTTTAATACTTTTTGATGAATTACCGTTTGCTGCACCGTGCGACGTCATCACGTCGGCGCCGGCTGTCGCTGAAAACCAGCGCTGGGGCTCTGTCTTGCATAGGGTCGCAGCATAATGCTGAGCGAAAGCCGTTTTGCGTGGATGTGACGCATGTCAACCTTTTTTTTATTGTTTTTATTTGTGTTGTTCTTTTTTGCGTCATGTTTACCGCAAATAAACGTATTTTCTTTCTTTCTTTCTTTCTTTCATGTGTTAAGGGGCCTTTCCTTAAAACATCTTTCTTCTACTTTCTTCTAACATCCACAAACAAAACAATAAACTGAGACTTCGAGCGCGAGCGTGTATAAAATAAATAAACATTACCCTGGCGACACGTGAAAACTTGTTTTGCGCTCTAGTCACGTGTATCGCTGCGTTTCGAACTCCGGTCTAACTCCGATTCAAAATTATCGGAACCGAAATCGGAATCGGAGGTGTAAAATTAATCGGAAGTTCCGACTTTTCGGAATCGGAACCGAAGCTCCGTAACATCCCTAGTTAACATTTCGATTCTCTGCCGTGACAAGACTTGACGTTGACGTGGTTTGCACGTGGTAAGATTACGCGGGGAATGATAATTACCACACGGAATGTACAGACGCCAGCAGATCAAGCTACTACAATCTGTCGAATTTCTTTAACAGATTTTAAACTTTATCGCTAGAGTATAAGGTTCAAATTTGATTGGGAAAATTTGACCGTTTCGGGTAGCTTGATGTGCTGGCGTCAGTACATAAAATAGGTAAACAATCCACTACAGCCACCCAAAGCTAATATGTTTGTTTCCATGTCCTGCAAGTCTTGTAAGAACCGGGGGTTATCCTTGGGTGCAACGTGCATACAGGGTTAATCAGTTGGTGCCTCATTCCATCTAAAATTGCCAGAGGCCTCTGCGGGTTGACTTAGGCCCCTCTTACGCCTTCTAAAGGACCGAGACCCCAGGTCCAGAGTTACCCAAGCATACTTACTAATATTATAAAGAGAATAGATTTGATTTTTTGTATATCTGTAACGCTTTCACAGTAAAACGACTGAACAGATTTGGATGAAAATTGGCACATAGGCGCGTGACCTGGATTTGAACATAGGGTACCTTTATCCGGGATCTCCAAGGGATCAAGGCTTTTGTGGGTGAAAACGCGGGGCGCAGCTACTTTAAAATAATAATAATAGATAATTGCAATAAGCATTACCTAATTATTTTGACCAAACAAAGAGAAATGAGAGATATCCACAGAGAAGTTTAAATGTGATATATGACATACATACATATAAGAATCAGAAATAGCAGTAATTTGTAGAGACGCCAGCACGTCAAGCTACCCGAAACTGTTAAATTTTTCCAATCAACTTTGAACCTTATGTTATAGCGATAAAGTAGAAATTCTATTAAAGAAATTTGACAGATTTATAGTAGCTAGATGTGCTGGCGTCTGTACTGAAATTATAATATTATGTTATACTATATTGTGTTTTACTATGTACAAATTATAAAATAAATAAAAATAAATCACACGCATGAAAGTTTTTTGATAAACTCCGGAACACTAAAGATATTTAACAGATATACAATTACATGGAAATTGCTTTTCGGGATTTTGAATCATAATTATACCAAGCGGACGACGCCCACAAAGCAAAGTTTGATAAAGGGAGTGAACAGATTCCACTGGAATCCCCTTTAACACTGACATTTAACCTATGAATAATAGGGTTCAGAGTCAAAGTCAAAGTCAAAGCATTTATTTCAAATAGGCACATAAAAGGCACTTTGGAACGTCAGAAATTACAACAAATAGAATTGATTCTAGTCGCCCATTCCAAAAGGTAGTTTTCGTATGGAGAAGAACGGGCAAGAAACTCCACCGTTACTCTTTTAAAATATTTTACAAAATTTTGCATACATTAATTATATAATAATAAAAAAGAAAAATAGCCTCCAAGAGTGGAGATACTTAATGTACCTACAGAGATTACAATTACTTATGTATGATACTGTTCGTGAAAATAAGTGAGAAGAAGTCGAATACCTATATTTCAGACTTAGAAATCAACCAAAGAATTTGAGGAAGTTTTAACAAAAAAAAAATATCATTCTTCAATTATAAAAGGCAAGCCTTCAGCGGGTCCTCGCTCCATTTTCAGTTAGCATTCATTAAAACTTGCACGCTCTTCACATTAAAATCAGTTTGATCAGTTAATTTATAGCCGGAGCCTATAATATTGTAATTCTCGTTTCCCGTTATTTCCACTTAACCGAGTAGGTACCAATTCAATGTTAATGTAAATAAAATAGATTTCAGAATAACTAAAACTATTGAAAAAGTCACCAACATGTTTGGAGTTGTAGCGGAAGCTGAACTTTCAGTTTTCTAAAAACACTCCGTCCATTAATCACGGGACATATTTTTTTTTGGCATTTTTTATTCCCCCCTTCCCCTTGGTTATTCATAGTGGGGTTTACGACTAACCCCCCCCCCCCCCCCATATCACGTGTATTTTTTAGTACACAAAGTCACACTACAAACTACAAGCCGCTTTCGATTTTGTACGCAATTTGACGAAAAAATAAATACACGTAACGCCGCTTTTCGGTTCACTACCGGGCGTTTGCCGAAAAAATAAATACACGTGATATATTAGTACACTCCCCTCCCCGCTTGTGATATTTCGTGATTTTTTATGGACCCCCCCTTTCGAGCCTCACGTGATTACTGGACAGCCCCTAATAGGTTGGCAACATCGACACGTAAACTGAAACATGGAAAGACAATTACTCGTAGGTCATTTAAAAAAATTGCTGTTCCTTATATTTTGACCACATTTTTCTATGAAACAACAGATTTTTTTGTTAATAACCGGCGCAAAATTTCAACGCAGGAGAGGTTCAGAATCATGTACTGCGATGCGATTCTATAAACATCTCACCGTGAAAACTTAGGTGAAGTGAACGTGGAGTGAGCTGTCAATAGTGTCAACTCCTAGCAAAAACAAACTCACTTTACCTAAGTTTTCACGGTGAGATTTTAACAGAATCGACCGGCTGAATCTAAGGTAAATAGGTTATGCGTTGATGTCCATGCCATCCTAAACAAAGTCGCTATAACAGCAGTGATATTCTGTAAAAATCTCACCGTGAAAACTTAGGTGAAGTGAGCGTGGAGTGAGCTGACAATAGTGTCAATTCCTAGCAAAAACAAACTCGCTTCACCGAAGTTTTCACGGTGAGATTTTAACAGAATCAACCGGCAGTATAGTTTTAAATCTATTTCTTGTTTCAACTCAGCCTGTTATGTGATGAAATTGAAGGAATGAGCATTGATCACCACGCATGCTCGTTGCGTGTTTGTGATTTCAGACCATTAAGTTCAGGTTTCTGTACGATGTTTTGCTTTACCATGCCTTTTGACACGCTTTGGCTATAGGTTACAGTTCGTGCCAGGTAAGAAGAGACTTGATCCCGCCTCCCCGCCTCTTTCCGCCGCCCCGATGACGCCAGGTCCCCGTCCCGCACCGGGCGTCATCGGGGCGGCGGAAAGAGGCGGGGGTGGCGGGGTCAAGTCTCTTCTTACGTGGCACGAACTGTACCTGTGTGGAGGCAGAATTTCAACATCCTCCTGCGTTTTGGGAGACTGTTCATGTAGGTAATTTTGATATTAGAAAAGTGCAGCCGGTCGATTCTGTAAAAATCTCACCGTGAAAACATAGGTGAAGTGAGTTTGTTTTTGCTAGGAATTGACAATATTGACAGCTCACTCCACACTCACTTGGAGTGAGCTGTCAATAGTGTCAATTCCTAGCAAAAACAAACTCACTTGACCTAAGTTTTCACGGTGAGATTTTTACAGAATCGACCGGCAGTACAATGTTATATATACGCCCATGTAAGAAACATACGCTAATTATTATTAGTCTTACTAATACGATGACATCATAATGATTCTTTGTTCGGTACACGTCGAGATAAGGAAGTAGGTACTTAACTTGTTATCAGGCCAAATTATAATAATGTTAATTATAAAACAGCTGGGAGATGAGATTTATCTCACGAGTTAATGACATAATAGTTTATGAAATGTCGTTGCCCGGAGTTTTATGTTATACGGGGTTATTGGTAAAACATTAACAACCTCTTAAGAGGTCAGGAGAGATTGCATCCCGGGGAGAGAGTACATAGGATAGTTTTTATCCCGATATTCCCACGGGATCGACACTTAAGGCTCATTCAAACAGGCGCGACGCGCGACGCGAATCGCGTGCGACACAAAGGCACCGCTCGTTGCGCGACTTGCGGTGCCTTTGTGTCGCGTGTCGCGTCGCGCCTGTGTGTACGAGTCTTTATGCGGGTGAAACCGCGGGGCGCGGCTAGTAAGTTATAAAAGTGTTTACTTTTACTTCAATGAATTGTCGTTGTGTGTATACCAAGGAACTATTATTATATATTTATTTGAATGAATGACAAGCCTTTGTTCGTTACAAAGCAAAGTTAAGCTGGGAGACTCTGGGAGAGTTAAAACAGTCGCTAAGTACTGATTAGACTCGGCATGAATCAAAATAAAACTGTGTAGGCGTAATATAATCTGCATGCGGCGGATGCTGCTTTGTAAATATTTTTTTTAACAAATGCGTAGCATACCTAACTTCATTTGGATAATATAATCAATGCAACGTTTCTGCTTGCACTGTTTATCCTCACGAAGTCGCGAGCGTTTACGACGTACGGCATTTCATACAAACTTTCAAGCCCTTGTTTTTCAAAATGAAAGAACGGATTTTAATGAAACTGCATACGCATATACAGGATACAAAGGTCTAACAAGTTACTGTGGGGTACGCATCGCTTCATCTTCCTCAAGCCACGCATCGCATAGAAATGAAGATCGCTCGCGCTGCGAACTAAAGAACAAGAACAACACATTACTACAAGACAAAGAGCCACCTACCGAGCTACCTTTTCATTACTTAAGAACATTTTCAGAGATAGATTGCATCCCGGGAAAGGACATATGATAGTTTTTATCGATAACTCGCGGGCGAAGCCGCGGGCGGAAGCTAGTAAAGTATAAATAAAAAAATCGGTTGTCTGTAAAGACGGTTTACTGACGATAGTTGAACGTGACAACGTCATAAGAAAATACTGATGGAATAGTTGCATTGCATTTGTTAATATTCGCTTGCACTTCAAGCCGCCTGGGACGCTACAGAGCAAGGCCGCGAGGTAACGCTACATGAGTCATGTTTTTTCGTGAGTGCAACCAGCTTCATCGATTTATTAGACGTTGTCACGTCAAAAATCGGTTGTCTGTAAAGTCGGTTTACTGACGATAGTTGAACGTGACAACGTCATAAGAAAATACTGATGGAATAGTTGCATTGCATTTGTTAATATTCGCTTGCACTTCAAGCCGCCATGGAACGCTACAGAGCGAGGCCGCGAGGTAACGCTACATGAGTCATCTTTCTTCGTGAGTGCAACCAGCTTCATCGATTTATTAGACGTTGTCACGTCAAAAGGAAACTAGCGCACAGAAATGATAAGAGTTTGAATATTATAAAATGTGCACTTTTCCTAATTAAATCGACTAATAAGCCACTAGGAATCTTGTTGGTGTTACAATAACAGCCGAAATTCTTTACATCCAATTGATCTACACTTGGAATAGGGAATCAAAACAAAGTTTCTACTTGGAATGCTCATTTATCTATAAACTAATTGATAACCCTCATAGTATCATTGCGTTGTGAGAAATCACTCCCAGTGTCCGTGGATTTTCTCTATAAGTAAATGATAAAATGATTTATTTTCTACAAGTACACATACAGTTGTCTGGCATTTTTGCTGAACTGGGCCTTTTTGGCGCAGCCGTGAGGCACACTTTCCTGCTAATTTCTTACATCGGACTTCGCACTTTTTATTTTTTCTTATTTTTTACCTGATGTACGACTATTATCTAACTATCTGGTGTATTGTGTGTCTCTTAGTCTGTGCTAAATAAATGTATTTTCTTTCTTTAAGTAGGTTTGTACAAACACTTTTAGACGACAATCATAATTTTTTAAACTAGATGAGGTCAGCGTTTCCTATCTAACTACTCTGAGAAGACAGGCCGAAACAAACTCAGAGGTCACAGTCTCTTTTAAAGTCCGGACAAAATCTTGGTCAGATCATGTTAAGACCATGTAGAGATAGTATTAATTAATCACGATCGAAAGTGATGTTTTTTTTTGCTGAACTGGCCTGCTCTTGACTTCTATCAAGCCTGATAGAAAGCGATAGATGAGGTCTATGATGGAACGAGCGTGCCCAGAGGATGCATGTACAGACGCCAGCACATCAAGCTACCCGAAACTGTCAAATTTTCCCAATCAACTTTGAACCTTACGCTTTAGGGATAAAGTTGAAAATCTATTACAGAAATTTGACAGATTGTAGTAGCTTGATGTGCTGGCGTCTGTACACTCTTGATTTGAAGGCAGACAGGTTAAATGTGGAAGGGAACACAGACGCTGGCAGAGAGTTCCACACCTTGGCTGTGCGCTTAATAAACGTGGAGGAGAAACGCTGAGTATGACTGGTCGGGATATCAACCAAGTTTGGATGGTAAAAGTAGAATTTTGGCGAGCGTAGTGTACAGTGCGTGCCACGTAAGAAGAGACTTGACCCCGCCACCCCCGCCTCTTTCCGCCGCCCCGATGACGCCCGGTGCGGGACGGGGACCGGGCGTCATCGGGGCGGCGGAAAGAGGCGGGGGTGGCGGGGTCAAGTCTCTTCTTACGTGGCACGCACTGTATTGGTGATGAACTGATGATAAACGACAGCTTATAACGACTTCAGCTAATTAGAAAAAGTCCATCGTCATAATACTCATCCATACTAATATTATAAATTCGAAAGTAACTCTGTCTGTCTGTATGTTACCTTTTCACGCCTAAACAACTAAACGGATTTCGATAAAATTTGGCAGAGAGATAGATTGCATCCCGGGGATAGTTTTTATCGACATACCTCGCGGGAGAAGCCGCGGGCGGAAGCTAGTAATTAATAAAGCTGAAGAGTTTGTTAATTTGAACGCGCTAACCACAGGAATTACAGGTCGTTTTAATTTTTTTAAATTTTTTATATAGCCCAATTCTTGAAGAAGGTTATTTAACCTCACGTTATGAACTTTATGAGTCGAACAAAAAGATGTTTAGCGTGTCAAAAAGGTTCCAAATTGATGCAATAAGTATGTAAGAAATGGAGGTATTCCATTCAGAGCACTAATTTCAACCGCACTTGGACGAAAGGCGTCTAAGCACTTCCACTAACCGCACTGAAACAAAATTTTGTAACGTGCGGTTCGGTGGAATAATTTATCGTTATTAGATTTTTGAACTCCTTGAAGCATTATATTATAAAACTTCTCTAATAAAACCTTATTTTTTCAAAGCAAATCATATTACTCTACTCTTTCCAAAATCCAAACACACCATAGCTTTTAACACAACAGCCATATACTAAAACCATCGCTAAAAATAGATCATAGAGACATAACATTCCATGAGTCATAGACTGCGGTATCCATGGGGAATGGCGATCAATCACGATAACAGTCCACTCCTACCGGGCTTGGCTATGGTATAAACGAATAGGGTCCAGAAAGGTCACACCACGCCTTTGGAAAAGTGCCAGCTATTTTTTATATGGGCTATTATAATGTAGGGTGGATAATGGTCTGGGACATCTAATACGGCTATATTATTGTATCTCCTAAATGTCTATTCAAAATGTTTCAAATTGATGTTATTTCAAGTTGCAACAAATATCAACCTTATTTCAATGGGTTTTAAGTTGATTTCAGAGTGACTAGTACCTACTATTGAAAAAGTTATGTTTGAAGTTGTAGCGTAATCTGAACTTTATTGTGTAGGAATTAAAGTTATTTTTCCATAAACTCCATATTTGTTTACATTTCTGGCAAATAAAGGATCCTACAAACAGGCGCGCCGCGCGACGCGAATCGCACGCGACACAAAGGCACCGCTCGTTGCGCGACTTGCGGTGCCTTTGTGTCGCGCGCATTTTATCGCGTGTCGCGCCTGTTTGAAGGAGTCTTTAAGAACCTCCTCCGTTTTTTCGTCGGTTAAAAAGAGCCAAGCATTATTTCATTTTTGTGTACAATACAACATTATTTATCTGTCTAATTCAACCTTGAGATAAATATTATTTAATTTAACAATTATTTCAACATATTCTAATCAAAATATACATTTTTCTTCAGAGACATCTACGCAGCCGTTCCGGTTCGCTTATAAAAGCGCCATTTTTAACATACAGTACCATACAATGCAGATAAGGGAGGTAAACATAGGTACGTCATTATGTGACGTGATGACGTCAGATACACAACACGCGACACAAAGGCACCGCAAGTCGCGCAACGAGCGGTGCCTTTGTGTCGCGCGCGATTATATCGCGTGTCGCGTCCGTTTGCCCGTTTGGCGTTCCGCCTTAACACTGCTTGCACTGGGGGTGGAAATCGAAACGAAATTGGACTTTAAAAGAAACTGTGACCGCTAAGTTTTTTTTCGGAGTTTTTGGTTAGTCAGTCAGGGTAGTCAGAAAGGAAAAACCGACCTCACTTCGTTTAAAAAAATATTAGCGACGTGTAAAAGTGTTAGTGTTGAAAATCCAAAAATGCGCTTGCTTATTAGGCATTATACCTATTTAGATATCGGTGCGGTGCCTTTGTGTCGCACGCGATTATATCGCGTGTCGCGCCTGTTTGTAGGAGCCTTAATACTCCTTTTCTTTGAGCCTTGCATACCAAGTGATGCTGACGGGGTAATTTATACTGACAGCATATCAAGCTTCTACAATCTGTTAAATTTCTTTAATAGATATTCAACTTAATCGCTAAAGCATAAGGTTCAAAGTTGATTGGGAAAATTCGACAGTTTCGGTTAGCTTGACATGCTGGCGTCTGATAGCATTCTCGAATAGTTATTGAAGAGTCATATCTTTATAATTTTGAAAAGAAGATCGCAGTAGGTATGTGATTAGCAGATAGGAATTCATTGGTATCTATTTTAGTTCTAGTTATTTCACAAACTTATTTGGGGTCAGCTTCCTGTCTAACCAAATGCAGCTAAATACCTACCAGTATATTACATGGAGCGACAATGTATTCTCTTGACAAAATCCCTTCGTCGAATTTTAGGAAAACTACAAAAGGTGACGCAGTATTTTTTGTACTTGGAAACTGGGAAATAATGTGAATCACCTCTCGATTTCTGCAAGCCTAGTACAAAGGTACTCAAAAAGGTGGCTGGGACAGACTGGATGTGGAAAGCGAGGTCAGGATGCTGTGGCGTTACCTGGGGTAGACCTAGGTCCAGCAGTGGACAGCGTTAGACTGGGTCGGTTGATTGAGACTATTGTTTCTACAGAACAACGTCTGTCAGGTCAGCTTATTCAATAATATAAAGATTAATGACCTCATTACCTTTAGTTGTATCCATTCGCCACGGGAAGTAATGCTTATAAAAACTTTTTTATATAAATATAACTGATTGTATTCAAATAATCAGCTCATTAGTAAAATTATCCAAATTTAGTAGCACTTTCTGTTAACACCGAAATATTTTATATCACTTTTTTAGTTTAAAAGTGTTTGAAATAAGTACCTATATGTTTATTTTTAGTTCACTAATCACTTTAGCGTGTTCCTTTGTTTATAAACTCACATTTGTCCGAATAATAAATATGTTTTGTGTATTTCGTCGCATATTGGCTGTAATCACTTTTTTAACACTTCTGAAAATGACCCTAAAGTCAAAATGTACCATTTAAATTACGCCTACTTTTGACGTTTTAGATGGCAAAATATAAACAGACGAAAACACAAATTTTCCACACATACAAACAGAAACTCACGACTTCTTCCCAAAGGGCTCGGCAGAAACTACAGAAAGCCGTCTGCTACGATGCTAACACACAAATTCTTCACAAAAATAAAATAATTACACTTCGTGCCAAATAAAACACTTTTTTTTTAAACACCACACTGTTCACCTACTGTCTTTTTATGTAATTTTTTTGACAGTTACATTTTTTTACGGTAACTGTTTTTTAACCGACTCTACATAAAAAGGGTAGTGAGTTTACGTGATTCCGACGCGTACTGGTGGCGAACTAGCGAAATGAAACGCGGTGAAGCATGCGGCAATGTAAAGTGGGTTTACATGGCGCTGTGTTGTAAGAGAGAATGGACTAGTTCAATGAAGTTTTTTTTTTGTTTTGTCTTCAGTATATTATTTTTGTTAGTCGATAAAGTGACAAACAACAACCGTCTCAATGTACAGATAGCGATTAGTAAGAAGAGTGGGGCGCGTCTTCGTGGATTAATAGCGACAACTACTAGCAATTGGTAAGAAGAGTGGGGCGTGTCTTCGTGGATTAACTAGCGACAACTACAAGCAATTAGTAAGAAGAGTGGGGCGTGTCTTCGTGGATTAACTAGCGACAACTACTAGCGATTAGTAAGAAGAGTGGGGCGCGTCTTCGTGGATTAACTACCGACAACTACTAGCGATTAGTAAGAAGAGTGGGGCGTGTCTTCGTGGATTAACTAGCGACAACTACTAGCGATTAGTAAGAAGAGTGGGGCGCGTCTTCATGGATTAACTAGCGATTAGTACGAACTGTGAGTCAAGTAAAAAGAACAAAAGTCAGATAGAACGCTGAGCGAAAACGAAGTAATAGCGCGGGCAGGCGCCGGGAACAAGAAATTTCACGCGTATACAAAAGTACAATAATGCATTGAACTCTTTGTAATAAAACTTGCCTCCATGTGAACTGATCTCCATTACATACCACGATTCGTTAACACGTGAGTCAGTGCAGATAATTATTGTTATATGTTATACAACAGATAACTACGTGTACACGAGTAGAGAAGATGGTAATTTTGTCAAGTCAACGGTCAAATTTTTGAATGCTATTCCAATTAAAGGGGTCGTTACGGGTCGTCAGAAGCCCGAAAGTCTGACAATCACCAACCAAGACTAAGAGGTATAGTATTACCTAGTAACTGGGTGGGTTGTGGAGGTCAGATAAGCAGTCGCTCCATGTAAAATACTGGTACTCAGCTGCACCCGGTTAGACTGAAAGCCGACCCCAACATAGTTGGGAAAAGGCTTACACAAACCTATGGTTTCGAAATTACTTTGTTCGTGGTAACATAAAATTTCATTCAAACTAAAGGAGAAAATTGTCTTTGAATAAAGCCAAGTGTATACATACTTATGCTCGTGATCGTGACAGGCCAACATAAAGACGAACTTTTAGAGCATGAGAAGTGAAAAAGCTATTTTTGATTCCAAAAATTTTTAATAACTATTCTACATTTTTATTGCATTTCTCCTTTAACAGGTCAGCTGGAAGAAATTTCTTAAGAAAAAAAAAAAAAAAAAACAAACGTAGCTTTCGGAAGGTCTTGGAAATTTCGGAAGGTCAACCCGCCGTACAGATCGCCATGTAAACCACTACGACGACTTTCCGTGCTTCTCATCCACGTGAGTCAGAGATAATAACTATTACACAATAGACACTGTTGTCTGCGTATATATGGGGGCAAAAGTGTTAGAAATAATTATTATGAACTAGTTAAAAATGTAATGTAGTACTGTGTAAATCACAATTGATAAGTAATATGGAAAAGTTTTTAAAGCTCTGTTTAAAAAACTTTTATAGAGAGCATAATCCGTCTATAATGTTCCCACTGCTGGGACACAGGCCTCCACTCGGTAAGAGGGAGTGGGCCGTAATCCACCACGCGGGCCCAGTGCGGGTTCGTAGATGTCACACGTGTTCGAATTTTTCGTTCTAGGACATGCCGGTTTCCTCACGATGTTTTCCTTCACCTTTTTGATAGCAGTGGTGATGAAATAATTTACACAAAGTTATGTGCCTGTTTGGGTTCGAACCCCTGACCCACAAGTCGTAAGTCGCGGCCGTCACCACTGGGCCACCATCGTATGAGTATTTTTTTATTAATAATTTATTTGAGACTTGTCCAAAAAAATGTAAGTTCTAAAAGTAAGTTCTAGAGTCCGATCGTCGGTCGAGAGAATGCGTGTTTCAATCCCGTGGGAATATCGGGATAAAAAGTAGCCTATATGTTAATCCAGGGTGATGATGATGATGATGATGATGATGGGACTCCCTTTTCCGCACTTAGACTCCCATTTGGTCCGTTGTGCGTGGGGATTCTGGCTAACCGAGCCAGCCTAGCTCCGCCCAAAAGCACAGAAGCTTCCTGGGAGCTTCACAGGCTTCGCGGAGCGACCTCATTGTTCCGAGGATTTCTGCACGTTGAGAAGCCACGGCCTCGCAATCCAGGATTACGTGGGCGGCTGATTCCTCGGCATCAAGGCAGCCCCTACAGAGGGGGCTGTCCGTGGCGCCTATGTTGAAAAGATGTTTGTTAAGGAGGTTATGGCCCGTAATTGTGCCTATTATTATTCTAAGGTTATTTCTACTCAGACTGAGAAGTTTTTTGGTTAATCGCGGGTGTATCATTGGTAATGCCAATTTTGACTGTCTACAGTCTGTTGCCCGTGACCATCTGTTGTTATGGAGTTCGGTCGATCTTTGGCGAATCCATGCACGAAATTGTGAGAAAGGCAAAGGGAGAAGTGGGTACGGGCCTGACACCCTCATATCAGAGCCTCTCTTCGCAAGTTCATCTGCAGCATCATTGCCCAGAGATTCACTGTGCCCTTTGATCCACTGGAGAGTAATACGATTGGACGTCGATAAACTCTCCAGAGCTAGATGGCACTCAAAAATTAGTTTGTTGTTAGTTTGTTTGCTACCTAAAGCTTTAAGCACAGATAGGCTGTCGGATAGGAATTTAATGCCGTAGTTCCGGATGCCTAAGCGCTTTACTGCTATTGCAGCTTGTGTTAAGGCAACACATTCGCATTGAAAGATCGAACTATGTGTGCCTAGTGGTATGTGAAAGTTAATATTGAGGTCAAGGGAGTGTACGCCAGCACCTGAACCGTTTTGTGTTTTAGAGCCATCTGTATAAATGCGCACTTCGTTGACTCCTGACTGATCCCTTTCTTCCTGAACTGTTTGTATAATGTAGTTCTTATTAAACATCGGTTGGTTTGGTGTTCTATCACACGGGGCAGCGATGAGAGGCTGGTACTCAATCGCCCGGTCCAGGATTTTAGCGTGTGGACTAGTAATGTTTTTGCCCCATATGCCCAGATGCATTAGCCTGATGGCAGCTAGCGCCGCTTCCTGCTGTATGTACAGGTCAAGGGGAGTTAATTGAAGGGCTATCTCCATGGCTGCTGTTGGGGTGGTTCTCATGCAGCCAGTGGTAGCTGAGCAGGCCAGTCGTTGGAAGCGTTGTAGTCTGGTAATGGTGGTCGAGAGTTCTGTCCTCGTCCACCAAACCAGAGCGCCATAAGCCAACATTGGCCTGATCAGCGCTTTGTAAACCCACAAGGTAATCTTCGGAGAGAGCCCCCATGATTTTCCTAACATTTTTTTACATTGGTAGAGTGCAATTGTGCTTTTATTAAGTTTGTAGTCAAGATGCTTGTTCCAGAGCAGTTTGCTATCTAGAATCACCCCCAAGTACTTGACTTCGTCTTTCAATGTTAGTTCCGTGTTGAAAAGTTTTGGGAGCCTATGAGGTCCAAGAGTTCTCTTGTTGGTGAACATTATTAGTTCTGACTTCGAGGGGTTAACCGATAGTTCGTGCTTCGTGCACCAACTCTCGACTATTTTGAAGGCCTTTCTCATGAGATCACATAAGATGCCCTCAAATTTACCTGAAATCAGAATTGCTATGTCATCCGCGTATCCCACTGAGTACAGACTGCTGGCGTTGAGCTCTAAAATGAGCTCATTTACGACTAAATTCCACAGCAGTGGTGACAGCACCCCACCTTGTGGGCAGCCTCTACTCACGATACCTCGTGTGGTGGTGTTCACGGTAAATTGAATAGCTCGGTGTTTTAACATGTTATTAATCCATTCTATGAGTGTTCGCGCAACACCGTGTGTAGCAAGTGCCTGTTCGATGCTGACGAAGTTAGTTTTGTCGAAAGCACCTTCTATATCAATGAAGGCGCCTAGGGTTGGGTTTTTGGCTTTAAGAGCATTACCTATGCGTGAGACTACGCTATGAAGTGCTGATTCAGTTGATTTGCCTGCACAGTAGGCGTGTTGATTAGGATGTAGAGGTCTTTGTAACGAAATCTGGGATCTAATCTTCCTATCCCCCAGCCTCTCCAGTGTCTTCAAGAAGAACGAGGAGAGGCTTATAGGTCTAAAAGATTTGGGCTGGGTGTAGTCGCCCCTACCAGGTTTCGGTATAAAGATTATTTTTACTTCCCGCCATTTCAAAGGAATGTAGCGGTGGGCCAGGCAGGATCGGAACACCTTAACGAGGTGATCGGCCAATATATCCTGACTCCACCTGAGCAGAGCCGGGAAAATACCGTCCAGTCCTGCTGCCTTGAAAGGTAGGAAGGTGTTGATTGCCCATGTTATTTTGTCTTTATCAATCACTTCCAACGCCACTTCCCAATCCAGGCTACACGTGGCCCTATCCCTTTGCATTTCCCAGCTTTGCTGGGCAGCAATTTGGCATCCTGGGAAGTGGGTGGTTAGAAGTAGTTCACTTGTCTCAGCGTCGTTTGTTGTGTATGTGTTATCTGGTTTTTTTAGGCATCCTATTGAATGGTTTGTCTCTTGGGCAAGACAAGTTTTGACCCTCATTGCCTGGTTGTTACTTTCAATGTTAGTACAGAAACGCCTCCAACTATTCCTTCCTCTGAGGCGTATCAGTTTTTTATATATTTTACGGGCTGTTGTATATCGGTCCCAATCTACAGGCGACCGTGTGTTCCTAGCTCTGTTGAACAGTCTTCTCAGCTTGCGTCGGTGTCTTTCCAGCTCAGGACTCCACCAGGAGTGGCGAGCTCCCTGCCTAGGTGTCGTGAGGGGACAAGACTGTTCATAGCTAGATATAAGTATGTGTGTGATGTTGTTTACATGTTCGTCTAAGTTGGTTACTGGTATTTCAGCCGGAAGGGCGGGAAGTCTACTTAGTTCAGCTACGACGAGTTTAGTGAACCTGACTTGGTCCGTATTACGAGGAACTCTTCTTGGCTGTGGTTTGGTTAGGTTAAAGTTAATGGTATAGCGGATCCATCTGTGGTCTGAGCATGATATCTCGGTGGACACATGCCAGTCCTGTATGGAGTTAGATATGCCTATGGTTGCTACAGTTAAGTCTATTACTGTTTGTGATCTCGCATTTATGAAGGTAGGTTCGGAGCCCTTGTTAAGTAAAACAAGGTTATTACTAAGAATAAAATCAAGCATTTCCTCACCTCGATTGTTGGTTTTAACATTACCCCAGAGCGTGTGATGCGCGTTGGAGTCTGTCGCGATGATTAGTTCCAGTTTCTCCTTTTCACAGTACTCAACCAGTGAGGCGAGCTCTGGCAGAGGCACGTCCTCATCGCCTGGCAGGTATGCCGAGGCTAGTACAATGTCCGGGAGTTCTTGTTCGGTTCTGAAAAGCCTGACTGCTGTCAGGTCCCTTGAACAGAATTCGTTAATTAAGAGGTTAGGTACATGTTTTGGAATAAAAATGCAGGTGCGCGGGTTACAAACGGAGGTGTCTAGCAGCAACTTACCCCCGATGTTGCTAAGACCACATATCCTGCCACCCCTGATCCACGGCTCTTGGATGAGGGCGATGGTCTTTCCTTGTTGTTTTTCCAGCACTCTGCGCAAGGTGGCCGACGCAGATTGGCTGTGCTGGAGGTTTGTCTGCAGGATCCTAGTCCCGCAAAGGAGAGGAGCAGAGGCTGCTGTCCTCGCCCTCACTACTCTCCCCTGGCGGAAAGCAATCCTCGTCCGAAATCAGACCGGACGAGGGTGGATCCCTCGTTGAACCCGCTGTTGAGTGAACCTCCAGCGCGGCCATGGAGGTCGCCAACTCCACCGCCCCCCCAACAGTCTCCATCGCAGAAGGCGACGGGGAACGTGCAGGAGGCGGTGAACCAGGCTCCCTCTCAGGCGCACCCGAGGCTGTTCCAGATGTTGTTGCGGCGGCATCCTCCCTGGTACCACCCTCCTCCAGGAATCGGATGTAGATACAACCCATGAGGTAGTATACCCGCCGTTGCTGGTCTTTTATTGTTTTGACCATGGACTCCGGCACACGAAAGAAGAGACAGGTGCCCGGGGGCTCCTGCCTGGCCCTTTCGTGTGTCAGGGTCCAGGTGTTCATTTTGAGGTTCGGGTTCTGCCTCGCCAGCATCCTGAGGAGTTCCGCTGTGTCCTCGCTGTTCTCGGGAACAAACAGCATGCACATTACCTTCTTGGGTATGTCAGCTTGAGGCCGAACGGTGAGCTTGGTCCCCGGTAACGGGGACGGAATGTTATTTATGACCCCTTTGAGCCAGGCCATTGTGAAGTCGTCCTCACACCATGTTTTGAGGACGCCTTCAGCGAAGTGGGCCCGACCCCTAAAATGGATCGCGGTGTTTTGGTTAGTGTCAGTTAGTTCGGTCGGTTCAGGAGCCTTAAGCAGAGCCCGGAGCTGGTCCTCGATGACATGGCGGATCCCCTCCGCTTGCTCCTGCGTCATTTCCAGAAAGGGCTCGGTCATGACGGCAACGCATAGCTCGTTGCTCCTGTACGACGCAGCCGCTTCGGCGTAGCTCACCAAAGTTCCATCAGCCAAACGGGAGCGAGCAGGCTTGCTTTTCTTGCTAACCCCGGTTGGTGTGACGGAATCTTCGGGACGCGAACGCTTCTGCGCCCTGGCCGGTGGTATAATATTTGTTTTATTAGGGTTTTTTCGCCCTCTTGGCCTCTCGCTGCGCTTGCGCTTAGCGCCGGTGGGGGCCTCGCCTTTTGGCATCTCAGCCGTGGCCGACACCGCCTTGAGGGGGGTTTCTTTGTTGGTGCCTGTTTGCCCTGCTCCTGCACGTGGGGCTTTGGCCAGACTCGTCAGGTCCCTCTCAGGGTCCGCAGTCGTTGACGCAGCCCGTGTTTTGGGCGCATCCACTTCTGCAGTACTCCTCGAGTCACCATGAACGAGTACAGTCCTTGGCCTTTGTGTCAGGGTTATGTTAGGGGGCGCATCCGTGGACGCAGATGAGGTTGGGATCGCTCGGGACGCAGCCAGTTGTGGCGCATCCTTTGCGTTTACCTTCCTCAACGCATCCTTGGACGCAGCCGAGCGTTTTTGCTTTTTGTGTGCGACCTTAGACAGTTGCCGCTTAGGTGCATCTTGAGACGCAACCCTTGTGTTGGATGTGGATGGCGCATCTGAAGACGCAGCCCTAGGTAAAATGGTTTTTGTTAGCGCATCCGACGAGCGGGACGCAGCTTGTGGTTTGTTTGTTGACGGTATCGTCTCTTTATCCATTGGTTTGGATGTTTCTAATTCACCGTTGGAGCTCTCCACCCGCCACGGAGCCCTCAGTCGGGGACGTCGCCCGTTCAACGAGCGATCGCCAGAGCTACTCCTTCGGTATAGGACCAGCCTAGCAAGAATTTGACGAGCCCGCACGCGACGGAAGATCACGGGACTGTATACGACACGAGACTATGCCGCAACTCATCCCGAGACCCCACGCCACGCCGGCTGCCCTCCCCCACTAGGCCGCTCCTCGCTTGACATCCCGCTTATGGGATGCCTCAGCCGGTTGATAGTGGGTAGCTACCCCAGGGTGTCAGCTACCTCCATACGAAATTTTATCAAAATTGGTCCCGCGTGAAGAAGTAACAAAGATATAAACACACACACACACAAACGCACGCACGCACGGTCGCACGCACGCACGCACGCACGAACGACCGCCCGCCCGCACACACGCACGCACGCACGCACGCACGCACGCACGCACGCACAACGCACACACACAAACTTTCGCCTTTATAATATTAGTGTGACTAGAATTACTGCAGCACCCTAATTGCATACACTTTCTATCACAATCTGAATAATTTTGAAGGATATTGCTAATCCATTGCTTTATATGTTCGAAAAATGTGTCTACTCAACAACGTAAATAACGCAATGAATGTTGTCGCACTGTCTAAAATCTAAATGAATGAAAACCATTGCTACTGTTAGTGGGTTACGCAATTACTCCGCTGGTCTAATGAAGGCTTCAGCAGAGCCTTGAACATTTTCATTAAGGGGGAAGCGCTAAGGTATCCCGCGAAATTCAAATTTTCTTACGTTTTTTGCAATTTGCTGGTCAGCATCAAGTTGTACGTCGATCAAAATATGATTCGCGGCCGTAACAAATATGTATTTACAGAATTATAATCATTAAAGTCATCAACACAACTCTCTAAGACCACGTAACTCCAAAGAATGATGATTTCATGAAACAGTTATTCTTTGGAGTTACGTGGTCTTAGAGAGTTGTGTTGATGACTTTAATGATTATAATTCTGTAAATACATATTTCTTACGGCCACGATTCATATATTAATCAACGTACAACTTAATACTGACCAGCAAATTCCAAAAAACCTAAAAAAAATTGAATTTCGCGGGCTACCCTGGCGCTTTCGCCTTAATTATCTTTCGTCAAGGACAGTATTCTGAGCTAAAAAGGTTACTGACGAAACCCACAAAATGTTTGTATTTAATTTACTTAGACGTCAGATTTGATGGCGTAGGAACAAACCTACGTAAAAAGAAGTAGTTTCGTCAGCAAAGCAAACTATGGTTTATTTTTAACCGCTGGCGCATAGAATTGATGTGTTCCGCTTTTGTAATATTGTTGTTCGAAGTAGAACAGTTAATTTGTAATTTTTAACTGAAGTAAATAGGTTGGTTTAAATACAAGGTTAAAATAAAACTAGGCAGTAAATGGTTCCCACTGCTGGGACACAGGCCTCCTCTCTGTGAGAGGGAGTGGGCTGTAATCCACCACGCGGGCCCAGTGCGGGTTGGTAGATGTCACATGTCTTCGAATTTTTGGTTCTAGGACATGCCGGTTTCCTCACGATGTTTTCCTTTACCGTTTTGAGAGCAGTGCTGATGAAATTAAACACACAAAGTATTGGAACTCACGACCACGGAGGGAGGAGGAGGGGTTACTCCGTGCCTCGGAAAGCACGTTAAGCCGTTGATACCGGCTGTCGTTCGTGGTTCTTTGACAGTTGTTATGGGTCGTCAGAAGCCCAAAAGTGTGACAACCAGTCCTGTCACGGCGTCTCGTATTACCCAGTAACTGAGTTGTGGAGGTCAGATAGGCAGTTGCTTCATGTAAAATACTGATATTCAGCTGCATTCGGTTAGACTGGAAGCAGACCCCATCATAGTCGAAAAAGGCAGGCAGATGATGATATTATTACTTTTCAAGAATAACAGTATCTTAGGATCATTGTTTCATAATAGCTACTCAATAGTAATTACTGTCATCTTAATTAAAATCAATCTCAATTAACATCACGATACAAAAAAAAACCCATCAAGTAAATCAATGCTAACACTTTTATCTTCGTCTGTACTCTGTATACACTATCTCCCATCTCTTTCTACCACAAGAAAAAAATACACCTACATATCTTGGTCATACCGTGAATATTATGAACTGCATTTTGACTTAACCAAACAATTTTGCATTTTATTACTTTGTCATTATAGTTTAATTTCCAATAACAGTCAGTGAACTACATTGTTGTGGTTCATCAAAGTAACATGCACTTTAACTTGAATGATTTAAAGTTTATTTTAGATTGAAAATAAATGTTTTTGATAAGTAATTGTTGTAAAACAGTATGTTAGTGAATAGATATTATTGTATCGTGCATAGGTCTCTGCTTATGCACGATTCAATTATCTACACAACACAACAAAACACAACAATGCTTGTACCTCTCTAATCTGCATTCGCGACTTATTTGCCAAAAATGTAAACAAATGTGAGTTTATGGAAAAATAACTTTTATTCCTCCACAATAAAGTGCAGTTTACGCTACAACTTCAAACATTTTTATAACTTTTTCAATAGTGCTAGTCACACTGAAATGAACTTAATTACCATTGTAATAAAGTTGATATTTGTTTTACTTGAAATAACATCAATTTGAATAGAGTTTACTAGTATTGTTCTCAGTAAGGTCATAAATAATTTGTCTTTTTATCCGACTACGCCAAAGGAAGGAAGGGTTATGGTTTGTTCTACCTAGTTAGCCTGTGTGTTTGTTATTCAAATGAAACCTGTGAATAAAATTAATATCAGTATTGTGTTAAAGCCAAAAGCAGTATTTTTTTGATTCGTTATTCATTTTGTTAACTAACTAAATAAAGTTATCTAACTTAAGATTTTACAGCAGATTTAAAAACCACTGCAAGCAATGTCGATGATGTGCATTAAACATACGACTAACGCCATCTCTGATTTTATCCTTGAACTACCAACTATGAAAGGTTCCATATAGCTTCCGGTAGTCGCCGCTAGGCGTCACTGGTATTATGTTCCACAGATTAAAATAATTGTTCCTTGTTGGGTACCTATACCTATTATTATATAGCACGGTTATTTTCCTGCTCATGTAGGTAAAGCTATTACCTTTTTTACTGTGTGATGACAAAGTATAGCACAATTTAGTGAATAGGCCCCCAGTAAAACCGTAAATATGTAGTAACTTTATATTTAAAAAAACCCCCGTGATAAACTATTTCGTTATTTACATTAGTCCGTTTTTTTTTGTGTTTTTGTTTTCTCTGCGTCGCGTCATGTTTACCGCAAATAATCGTATTTTCTTCTTTCTTTTACACCGGGCCTATGTAGCATGTACAGTCAACAAAAGAGATGAGTATGCAGGATCGTCGGGTATAGTTGAAGTTTAACAAGAAACCGATGGATGTTGTCGACTGTAATTTATTTTGATAAATGAGCCGTTTGTTTTTTATCAATAAAATTAAATTTTATTCGAGAATATCCGCCGGTTTCTTACTAAACTTCAACTATATCCGACGATCCTGCATATTTATCTCTTTTATTATCTGTACATTCAAGTATCGTCACTCGCCTAGGCACACTAAATACTAAATCAATGGTGGTGCAATGTATTTTTGATTGCTGTAGGTTGGTAAACAGGCTGACGAAATCGCTGATAGAAAGTTATCCGCCTACTACAGTTTACCGACCTTTGCAACATCATAATCATGGAATTAAGGCTCGTACACACAGGCGCGACGCGACACGCGACACAAAGGCACCGCAAGTCGCGCAATGAGCGGTGCCTTTGTGTCGCGCGCGATTCGCGTCGCGCGTCGCGCCTGTTTGCAGGAGCCTTTAGGCTTTGGAATTGGGTACCGAATTGTAGCTGTCTTTTTTAAGTCAACGTGCATGTCACCGGCACCTATGGTTATCACCCGTTCGGGTCCTTTTCATTTCTACGAACTTTTTGACTAAGAGCGCATTTTACCTAACTTTTATAGAGTTATATGAAGACCATGTAGACCGATGTCTGAGATGGTCTTTTGAGGAAAGAACCACACAGATTGAGAGGACCTGTCCAGTCAGTGCACGCATTTGTCAGAAATCGTGCAGCTCAACTCAAGACTTATTAGGAGCTCAACGATTCGACGAACAATACCAATGAAAGGACATTTGGGTAGGCCACATAAATTACTCATACTGCCACACTATGAAAAAAAAACTAACAGACAAAGAAAATAATAAAAAAAATATATAAAATGAATAAAACGACCCACATCTACTTCACATTCACAATAAATAAAATAATATAATACTAAGCAAATGTCATTGTTTATAAAAAATGCATTAATGTCAATGTGTAGATAGGTATATAAAAAAAAACATTCAAAATGCAGATATTGGAAGCAGCTCAATCGCAAGCCTTTCTGTCCTCAATGGATCCCATACTAAGAAATTTTGCCTATAACCTCTAGCTAGAAGAATGAGGATTTGAGGAAGGCTACATCACACACACAACATCTCGATTGTGTTCCCGAAAGGGGTAGGGAATATCCTCATTATTTTTTTCAGTGAACTGATTAGTGATTACCTACTCCATTCGCGATTTATTTGCCAAAAATGTAAACAAATATGAGTTTAGGAAAAATAACTTTAAATCCACAATAAAGTACAGTTTACGCTACAACTTCAAGCGTATTTATAACTTTTTCAATAATGCTAGTCACTCTGAAATCAACTTAATTACCACTACAATAAAGTTGATATTTGTTTAACTTGAAATAATAATAATTTGAAACGTAAGTTTGAATAGACTAAGTGATTTTCAGGGTTCCGTACCCAAAGGGTAAAAACGGGACCCTATTACTAAGACTCCACTGTCCGTCTGTCTGTTTGTCTGTCACTAGGCTGTATCTCATGAACCGTGATAGCTAGACAGTTGAAATTTTCACAGATGATATATTTCTGTTGCCGCTATAACAACAAGTAGGTACTAAAAACAAAATAACATAAATATTTAAGGGCGGGCTCCCTTACAATAAACGTGTTTTTTTCGGCGTTTTTGCCTTGTGTACGGAACCCTTCATGTGAGAGGCCGACCCGCACTTGGCCAGTTTTTTATTTTGTTTAGTAGAAGACCAAAGGGCCAAAGGCGCGGTGGTCCCATATTAATATTGACTTAGCACGAAGAGTTTTTCTCTATACAATTCCAGCTGGGTTACCCTAAGGAAATCGGCAATAGAAAAGATAAATTACAACCATCAAATACTCACATTTTCTCGATCCAAATCCAGCTGAGTATCCCTCTTAGGCAGAGTGAAGTTGATCCCACTTTCGCCTTTACTCCTATACCTTCTATGGTCAGTAGTGTTGAACTTGCCTTGCAACTTCACATACTCCCCGTTCAAACTCTCTATAGACTTCGCATGCTTCTTCGATATCAAGATCGGCTTCGGTTTCAATGGCACTGGCTTTTTGACTTCAGCGTTGGGGAAGCCATTTTCGAAATTCTGCCTCAGCTTTGCGAATTCGCTTTTCGGGAGCATTTCCGCGGTTTCGGAACTTGAATTGGAGATTACTGGGGCTGAAAGTGGGATTTCAGGGGTTGGTGGTCTGGGTTCGTATGGTATGTCGTAGATTTCCGGGTCCTGTAACAGAAGAGAAAGTTATGTTAATAAAATACATCATAATTCATAATCATCTGCCTTGCCTTTTCTCAACTATGTTGGGGTCAGCTTCCAGTCTAACAGGATGCAGCTGAATGCCAGTATTTCACATGAAGCGACTGCCTATCTGACCTCCACAGACCAGCTACTGGGTAATAAGATAACCTTTGAAAAGACTGATTGACAAACTTTCGGGCTTCTGACGACCCGTAACGAAAGTCAAAGATCCACGATTGACATCCGTCGGTCACAGGGCCTGATATGTAAAGATGGTCATCTATCCACTGATGAACCGCGGCAAGCGGAGCTTAGTCTGATGTTCATCATTTCAGCCGAAAGACGTCCTCTGCTGGACATATGCCTCCCCCAAGCACCTCCACTTCGACCGGTTCTGTGCTTCTCGCATCCAACGGGTTCCTGCGGCCTTCACAAGGTCGTCGGACCACCTTGTGGGAGACCATCCAACGCTACGTTTTCCGGTAGGTACGAGGTTGCCACTCCAGAACCTTTCGGTCCCATCGGCCATCTGTTCGCGAGTGTAGCTAAGTCTGATGTTAATAGAATACAATACATAAGTATAATATTATTGCTTGGTCTACGTTCGGACTCAAAGGGTGTTAATCACCCATATATCGAATGTAGTTTTAATACTGCAGCCTCTTTTAAATTAATCAGTAGTCCTATAAGGTCAAAGGTCCTTTGTATTGATCTCCAAATTTTATTGAGCTAATGTGCAGTGAAGAATGTAAAATTTTATTACAATGCAGTGGCATTAGGTCTTGTGCAATCTTTTAAAGAGGAACCGGGACCACCCCTATGTGCTCATGGTGATCACCGGTGTTTTAATGAGGTAAAAATCCCACGCTCCCCGATCTCCCTCCCCGGAGGTCGGGTGCCTTAAAGGTCTTGTCCAATAAGTATTCAATTGGAAGCCCCCCAAATAGAATTTTTTTCGAGAAGTCTAATTTCTAGATACTAAATCAACCTTTAAGAAATTTGGTATAGTTCTTTTGCGTCATTATACCTTAAAGTGACAGAAACAGCACGAGAAATGTTGAGTTGCGTCTGAGTCTGAGTAGTGTAATCAGTCTATAATATTATTCCCACTGCTGGGACACAAGCTTCCTCCCTTCGAGAGGGAGTGGGCCGTAATCTACCACGCGGGCCCAGTGCAGGTTGGTAGATGTCACAATGTCTTCGAATTTTTGGTTCTAGGACATGCCGGTTTCCTCGCGATATATTCCTTCACCGTTTTGAGAGCAGTGGTATGAAATTATTTATACAAAGTAAAGCGCCTGTCTGGCTTCGACTTACAACTGAATTTTTGGCAGTAATTCTCCCAATCATCTGCCAAAGATCACATAACACCCAGATCTGCAGCATCATGCACTCAAATCCAGCCACTTTCGCAGTAGCTCAGACAAAGACCATTCAAAGAGTCATCAGAACTAATTGGTGATATTAGTTTGTACTGGTACGCTCTCTCGGGTCAGTTGTGTCATTTTGACGGTAGTTAGAAAGTATGAAAGGTGTTTTTTGGTGCTAAAGTTATTATTGGAAATCTTTTTTTTTGTGTTAAAATATCTCCTTTTCATGATGACTTTTTATTTTATCGTCTTTGCAGTCCGCGAATGCATCGGGGATTGCTAAGACGATAAAATAAAAATAAAAGTATTAAATTAAACTATTTCCATCGTTTTGGCGTACGGACACCACCTACCTAACCATTTTTAGAGTTCCGTACCCAAAGGGTAAAAACGGGACCCTGTTACTAAGACTCCACTGTCCGTCTGTCACCAGGCTGTATCTCATGAACCGTAATAGCTAGAAAGTTGAAATTTTCACAGACGATGTATTTCTGTTGCCGCTATAACAACGAATATTAAAAACAGAATAAAATAAATATTTAATGGGTCACCGGCCAAGTGTACACACGAAGGGTTTCGTACACAAGGCATAAAACGCCGAAAAATTATTTAATTTAATGTCAATCGTTGTTATAGCAGCAACAGAAATACATCATCTGTGAAAATTTCAACTGTCTAGCTATCACGGTTCATGAGATACAGCCTGGTGACAGACAGACAGTGGAGTCTTAGTAACAGGGGCCCCGTTTTTACCCTTTGGATATGGAACCCTAAAAATTTAAAAGTTTTGGTGGTACAGGATCTAGCTAATGGGACGACATGAGCTAGATCGTCCATTAGCGATAAGGGAACAATGAATAAGTATCGTAACAGCCAGCAGTTAATGTAGTCAGTGCATGACGGTTTGCTAAGTAAACAAAGCATGCATACTGCACCGTTGTCAACTTGTCACGCATTCTAGCTCACACCGTCATAGGACCACGATCGTTTAAGGGCTACCTAGGCTGTGTCAGGAGCACAAAGTTGGCTGCCGGGTCAGCGGGATTGTCCGAAAGGGTTACCGCTGGCCCGGAACATAAAGGGCTAAGGAAGGAACACGGGTGGGTTTTAGTCAGTAAGAGTCTGACACTCCCTTCCGCTCCACCCAGAGCGGGAGGGGTGATTTTATGATTTCCCATCCTGAAAAAAAAAAGCACAAAGTTGGCTAAAGATGGTCACAGATATTTTATTGAAGTAGTTCGATCATAAATTCGTATCAATATCAAAATCACGTCATTTATAATATTCATATTTATGTAGAAGCAACAAGAATAATGTAACCAGGATTTTGTAATATCTTGTTTTAAAAGAGTGTCCATGGAGTTTCTTGCCCGTTCTTCTCCATAGAGATCTACGCTTTGGAATGGGCAACCAGCTTCAACTTTCTGACTAACTGACAGACTATTTAATTTTGACAATGAGGGTTTTCTGAAATGACGTTCGCTAGGTGGCAGCACTGACACGTCAGGTCCAGGCATCTGTCAAAGAGCCTATATTTTCTTTAGTCATGACAGAATGATGAACGAATGAATGAATCGAATGATGAACGTCATCATATATTTTATATTGGAAGACCTCTTGTCACAGTGGTGCCAACTGGTGTCGTAAATTTTCACGAAAACCCTCATTCAAAAGTGCCTGTACAAGGTTTAATTGAAATAAATGCTTTGAGTTTGAGTTTGTTCAAACTAGCTGCGAATCAGCATTTGTCGAACGTCAAAATTACAAAAGACAGTCCTCCAAAACGACTGCCCTTCACTACTTCCTAGTGCTTCCGCACTCCATGGCTGCTTTGACAATGCACAGCCTGTCCTGTGCATTGTCAAGGCAGCCACTTACTTAATTCAAATTAAAAAAAACAGTGTCACTCCGGGAGTTCCGACAGAAGTGAAAACTTGAACAATTAAGGCTCCTACAAACAGGCGCGACACGACACGCGGCACAAAGGCACCGCATGTCGCGCAACGAGCGGTGCCTTTGTGTCGCGCGTGATTATATCGCGTGTCGCGCCTGTTTATAGGAGCCTTAACATAACAGTTAACTGTCCATTATGATGCATAATGTTATCCTTTTATGATTCTGCCAAAGTGGCCTTTTTAGGCCCCTGATGTATGAACGGCGTATGTAAGGATCGTAGCAGGTGATGTTCTGTAATTTCTGCCTATCCCCTTGGGAAGAAGGCGTTATATTATGGTTACAATAGCTTGATCACCTGCCGGTCGATTCTGTAAAAATCTCACCGTGAAAACTTAGGTGATGTGAGTTTGTTTTTGCTAGGAATTGACACTATTGACAGCTCACTCCACGCTCACTTCACCTAAGTTTTCACGGTGAGGTGGTTACAGAATCGCACTGCTGATACGTTATACTTTCATTCTCACAGGTTCATGCGGGTTATACTAACCGCAGTCGCCGCAAGATACTATACTTACTCCGTAGCTAACAAATTATAATCTGTCTGTATAGTGTGAAAACAATTTTTATTGAGCCTTTGTATGATAAATAATAAATGATTTTATTTCTGTAAGTAGGTTTGCACAAACACTTTTACACGTCAATCATATTTTAAAAACTAGATGAGGTCGGCGTTCGAAGTGTGTCGTCAAAACAAGTGAGGTCGGCTCTGACTACTCTGAGAAGAAAGGCCGAAACAAACTCGGAGTCAGTCTCTTTTAAAGTCCAAATGTAATCAGATCATAAGAGGACCACGTAGATTGATGTCTGAGATGGTCTTTTGAGGAAAGAACCACACAGATTGAGAGGACCAGTCCAGTCAGTGAACGCATTTGTCATAAATCGTGCAGCTCAACTTAGAACTCAACGATTCGACGAACAATATCAAAGAAAAGACGTTTGGGTAGACCACATAAATTACTCAAACTGCCAGACAATGACAAAAACTAACAGGACAGAGAGAAAAAAAAACAATATACGAATATGACCAGCATCTACATACTGAGATCAGCTGGTTCCGGTTAGACTGGAAGACGACTCCAACATAGTTGAGAAAAGGCTAGTCAGCTAGCATAGAACTTTTTCGTCAGTTATTATTAAAAAAAAGTTTGATGTTTCATAAAAAAGTGCAATACCAACGCGGTCAAAATGTATGGAATGGAACAGCTGTTTTTTTTTAAACAATCTATCAAAAATTTCAACGCAGGGATTCAGAATCATGTACTGAAATCATAACAGGTTGCACGTTTACATCGCTGCTACCTTGTACAATGCGTGCCACGAAAGATGAGACTTGACCCCGCCTCCCCCGCTCTTTCCGGCGCCCCTATGAGGTCCGGTCCCGTCCCGCACTCAGACCTCATACCGCTAAAGATACCTAAAATCGTGTACTTACTGCGCATGTCAAACCACGTGGTGTCTCATCTTTCGTGGCACGCATTGTATGTCTTTCAAATGTTGATTCCCTCGTCAGGCTAAGAGGAAATGCGGTCGGAGAGACTTGAAAAAGTCTATGTAAAAAGTCATAATTCGAGGTTTGCCTCTCGCCTATTTCCTCATCCAATATTCGACCAATTTAAAAGATATTTCATAAACTGAATAAGAAAGATATTATACTGTGTCCCTATGTTTTTCTTTTTTTTTTTAATTGCCACACTAATTTATCAGCGCTCCAGCTAATGTTTTCCTCTATTGCGCATAATTATTTACTATCGACGAATGAGGTGTGTTTACAAATGGCTTCCGTAAATAAACGCTCTGATAGAGAACCTGCCTCATGTGAAAGTTATGTGGTTACTAGCTTTTGCCCGCGACTTCGCTCGCGTTAATTTAGATTTTGACAGTAAATTCAGGTAGTTAGTCGATGATATAATTCAATCATGATTTGAAAGACACGTAGCGCCATCTAGCGTCCTAAAGCAATCATTATGACCGTCGAAAGTGTTCCTTTCCTCGGGAAAAGTTTTTTTTTTCTGGATGTAAGGTAACCTATATCATTTTCTGTACTCCTGCCGACGTAAATGCAAAATTTCATGAATATCGGTTCAGTGGTTTAGGCGTGAAACGGTAACAAACTTACTTTCGCATTAAATAATATTGGTTAGGAAGTTAGAATTTACTCGTTGTTACCGGTTCTATAAAATATGGCGTCTATTCCTACAGCTGGACTGACTGGGAGAAAATGAAATACAAGGAAACAGGAAGGATAAGACATATCCAACTATGCTGTGATCGGATTCCGGTTTAAGCAACCATGCAGTGTGATCGGTTTTTATCTTCTTCGCACGGGTGCAATGGATACATGACATATCATCAAGATTTCTTCTGATGAACGTTTAAAGTGAATGTATTATACACAAAAACTATCCGAAATAAATGCTCTAAATAATGGTGAAAAAGGGCATCAAAACCCATTGTCTGGTTTAGAAGATCTAAATGGTCCTACAGACAAGAAAAGAGTTAGAGCGAAATGTATATACATGTTTTATATACAAAAAAAATAAAGTCGAGTTATGAGAAAAATAAGTTTTGCTATAGAAATTTGAAATTCCTCATATCTCGTCTTTGTTGTATCAGTGTCCTTTAAATATATTTGGAAACCTGGATATTCTGTAATCCAATTGGTATAAATACACACGTTTGATTTACAAATTATTTTGGTATTACGTTTGTATGAACTACGCATGCTGCGCCGGCCCCTTAATAAAGAATGTTTTAATTTTGTTTTTATGTTTTTTACTATAGGCATCACAATTCATTAATCAGAATTCATGTTTTTTACTATAGGCATCACAATCGTTAAAAGAAAATAACAATCACAATATCGTCACCACCATCAGACGGTGACGATATTGTGACCTCCACAAAAGTAATTACTATGTACTAGATACCATAGAAAAGGAATAATATTAAAATTGGCTTTGTTCAACATGCGGGCTTCCTAATACGCATCACTACGATTATGACTTACCCCGCCTTCATTGATACTTGCCTCTGACACGTAAAAGCGCACTATTGAATTTTGAACGTTCGGCTCAGGTCTATTCCCTAAGCACATAATCCGTGGTTTTGGCCGAAATTACGGGCGTTTCCTACTCCGAGTCACTAGGGACTATGATTAATTCGGAGCCTGAACTAAGAATGAATGACAAAACAATTCTGTTGTCCCTACGCGCAAAGTACATTTTTGCCCGCCCGAAAAATTGAATGTCTCTTGTTTTGACGGATCAATTACTTGAATTAAAAATTTAACAGTGCGATAATGTTTAGGTGTTTATTTAGGCGGGTAATCGATTTAAATGCCGAACTAGGAACGTTTGAAAGTACCTACCGTTAAACGCATAAAGGCTCCTACAAACAGGCGCGACACGACACGCGACACAAAGGCACCGCAAGTCACGCAACGAGCGGTGCCTTTGTGTAGCGCGCGATTATATCGCATGTCGCGCCTGTTTGTAGGAGCCTTAATCCATACTAATATTATAAATTCGAAAGTAACTCTGTCTGTCTGTGTGTTACCTTTTACCACGCCTAAACCACTGAACGGATTTCGATAAAATTTGGCAGAGAGATAGATTGCATCCCGGGGAAGGACATATGATAGTTTTTATCGACGTACCTCGCGGGCGAAGCCGCGGGCGGAAGCTAGTAATAAAAATAAAAAGATCAGACCCGTAACATCCATTTGGTTAGTATACACACGATTTAGAAACTAGTGTCAGTACAGAGGTTAGCATAGAGGAGTTTTGATATGTAAAGAACCCTTGCAAAACTCAACGAGCGGGGGAATAGGGAATATGCATGATTTTTTTTTATTTAAAAAATTAATCCTCATTCATGTAATAAACAGTTTAGTAAAACTGTTTTTCGGATAACTATGAAATTAAAAAAGATATGAGCCATCGAAGATTTGTTTCTATCTCTTTCTCGCAAAACGAAATTTAACACGGAGTTTAATATATGGCCGTAGTGACATGTGACGTCACAGTCTATGTCGGATCTCTCTGTCTAATTGGTGTGTAATCAATAGTTTTAAATGCTCATATCGGCCCTGTTTCTTGGCCGATTTTAATTTTAATTTCACTTTTTGTCATCTCTACTACGGTATTTTCATATTTTGTTAATAAATGTAAAGGAATATAATTCGTGGTTTTGGTAAATAATTAAAACGTATCTTTAACTATATATGGAGTTTTAATGCACTATTAGAAATTAACATGACAAGAAGGATAGATAGGTAGTTACAACAGTGACACCACAGGCGAAAAATAAAAACTATATTGGTTGCGTTCCAAATCACTAACACCCTCCCTAGGGACGCAACCCCATCATCTTTACACAATACAAATGTTTGTCGGCAGTGGTGCCCTTAGTTAGATTATCAGCAATCATTTCTTCACCCTTAACATAACTAAACTTTATATCTAAATTGTTAACATGATCCTTGAGAAAATGATAGCGGATGTCGATATGTCGTGACCTAGGCAAATAACAATCATTATTGGACAATTTAATTGCACTCTGGTTATCACTAAATATGACGAGTGGATTGCTCTGTTCTCGGCCGAGTTCAGCATGCAGCTGTTGGAGCCACAGCGCCTCCTGCGCTGCCGAGGCCATAGACATGTATTCGGCCTCAGCGGTGGATAGAGCCACAGTCTGCTGTTTTTGTGACCGCCAAGATATTGCACCACCCTGTAACAAAAAAATGTAACCCGTGCACGACTTCCTATCGCGCACATCGCTTGCCCAATCGGCATCACAATATCCTGTGATTTTCTCATTACCATCTTTGGTATATATCAACTTCAAGTCTTTGGTACCCTGCAGATATCTGAAAATTCTTTTTACCGCAGTCCAGTGTGCAGTTGTAGGATTTTTGTTAAATCTGCTCAGTGAGTTTACTGCAAAAGATATATCAGGTCGGGTACCTTGAGCCACATAAAGTAAGGAGCCAATGGCCTGTTGATATGGACAGTCAGCAATTTTTTCTTCTTCATTTTTGTTACCAAGTTTCATGCCAGCTTCAAATGGTGTTTTCACAGATTTACAGTCTGACATTCTGAACCGTGTTAATATTTCATTTATATATTTTTCTTGATCTAGTAATACTTTGTCCCCGTCTCTGGTAATATGTAGACCAATACATTGACTTGCAGGACCAATATCTTTCATTTCAAAGTATTGATTCAGTTTCTCTTTGAAAACAATTTTTGTATTTTCTTCAGCAGTAAATAAAAGTAAATCGTCCACCCAGATGGCTATAAAAGTATTCTTCTCTGTGTTATAATAGATACAAGGATCTGTTTTAGATTGTGTCATTCCTAACTCGTGCAGGACAGAATTTAATTTTAGGTTCCAGAGTCTGCTGGCCTGCTTGAGTCCGTATATAGATTTATGTAGCATGCATACCTGAGATCCAAGTTTATACTCTTCTGGCTGTTGCATGTAAATGACTCTATCAATCTCTCCTTGCAGAAAAGCAGATACAGCATCCATTTGATCTACTTCCAATCCATACCTGGCTGCTAAAGCAAATAGATACCGGATAGTTGTGTACCTGACAACTGGTGAATATATTTCTTCATAGTCTGTGCCCCATCTTTGTGCATATCCCTTTATCACAAGCCTTGCCTTGTATCGCAGAACATTCCCACTCTGGTCTGTTTTTGTTTTAAACACCCACTTATTTGGAAGAGCCTTTTTACCTGGAGGGAGATCTGTCAAAGTCCATGTTTTATTTTTCATCAGGGAAGTATATTCCTCGTCCATGGCCCTCTTCCATTCTGTAGCTTGTGGTGATGTAAGTGCTTGCTCAACAGTCTGTGGGTCAGTCAAATCAGTAAACAAACATAATAGGCCCATCTTACCATTTTGTGCCTCATCTTGTTTAGCCCGTAATCGAGCTGACCTTAATGTTACATTACTATTGTAATCCTGTCTTATCGGATATGGAGGATGGTAAGTTTCATCAAGTTCTCCAGTGTCAGTGTCATACTCACTTGAGTCTTCACTATTACCTCGTGTATCTGAGTCTCTGCTGGACTTCACAGGTGCAGATGTCGATGACTCCTGAGTGTGTATTTTTTTTTTCTCACTGCCTGAGTTTGCATTTTCTAGTGAGCCGGAACTTGCAGTGGCTGTTTGGCTGTCCTTTACTGGAGTACAAGTTTCACAATCAACTGGTACACCGACATCCTCATTATAATTTTCAATAAAAGAAACATCTCTACTTTTGACAACTTTGTGTGACTTAGGGTCCATAAAACGATATCCCTTTGTGTTTTCGCAATAGCCCACAAATATCATTTTTTCAGATTTTTTATCCCACTTTTGGCGTTTCGCATTAGGTACATAAACCATAGCTTCAGAGCCAAATATCTTCATGTGTGATAAATTGGGTTTCTTACCTTTCCACATTTCATATGGAGTTTTACCTTGTAATGACTTTGTCGGGGAGCGGTTTATAACATATGCAGCGGTTGCCAGAGCTTCAGCCCAGTAGTTCTTCTCCAGGTTGGCATAAAACAACATGCACCGTGCTCGCTCAACTAAAGTCCTGTTCATTCTTTCCGCCATGCCGTTTTGCTGGGGAGTGTACGGAGTGGAGGTCTGATGAATTATACCATGATTAGATAAGAACTTTTCAAAGTTATTGTTACAGTATTCCTTACCATTATCTGTGCGAAGCTTTGTTATCTTATGATTCAATTCATTCTCCACTTTCAACTTGAAATCTTTAAATGTTTCCAAAATGTTTAACTTATCTTTCAGAAAATATACATAGACCATTCGTGTGTAGTCATCAATGTAAGTAATAAAGTATTTCATACCTCCAAATGATAAATTTTCCATAGGGCCACACAAGTCTGAATGTATTAGTTCCAGTGGTCTCGTTGCTCTGGAACCAACATTTTTGAATGGCGTCCTTGCTTGCTTACCTTCCATACAATGAGTGCATGTGACATTACTTTGTTCCTGAGTCAGAGTCACACCATCAGTACAACTGGGGAGCTTCTTCACATCTGGTATATTCAAATGGCCCATTCGCAGATGCCACACATAAGTGTTATTACAATTCTGAGAACTAGAAGTTAAATGTGCCACTTCTTTACTGATATCCATGATGTATAACTTGTTGCTCAATGTTGCAGTGCATACCACCTCATTTTTCCCATTATGGATTTCACACCCCTTTTTATTAAAAGTAACCTTATGTCCATTTTTCACAATAGTGCTAACTGAAAGTAGATTGGCAGCTAGCCCAGGGACATACAAAACATTATTAACTTGTATCACTTTATCTTGACTTATATGTATGTCTACACAACCAACTCCCTTCACAGCTAATGGCTCTCTGTTAGCTACAGTGATATTCTTCACAGGTGGCTCAGTGACTTTGTACATCCAATCTTTTCTACTAGTCATGTGCATGGATGCACCGGAGTCTAGAAACCATTTAGCATCACTAGTGTTTTCTTTGACGGTTGCTGAAAAAGCTGCTACAAAACTGGAGCTCACTCCTTTGTCTGCTGATTGTTTCTTTGGCTGTTTACAATTTTTGGCAAAATGACCACTCTTATTACAATTATAACATCTAGGTCCCTTTGATTTCACTGGCTGCGCATTATTTCTTGTTTTCTTAGTGTTTGTGTAGAAAGCGGTTGACTTTGATGTGTTAACCTCTTGTATGAGTTTAGTTTTTACTAAGTCAGCACTGATTTGAATACCAGAACTCTCTAGCCCCATTATCATAGGCTTGTACTCCTCCGGTAAGCCGGCCAACATTAAAGTGCCAAGCCACTCATCGTTGACTTCAAAACCAATGTTGCGCAGCTTATGAGCGGTGTTCATTATTTTACTGACATAGTCTTCAACACTATTACTTGACTCCAGTGTAGTATTTATCAGATCTTTGAGTAGACCTACTCTTCTGGTTAAACCATTGTCATCAAAAGCCTTTTGTAAATTATCCCACACTTGTTTTGCAGTTTTGCATTCCTGAACATGTACGTAATTCTGTGGGTCCAACAACAATATCAGCTTTGACTTCGCCTTTACGTCTTTACTTGCATCTAGAGGTTTATCATCGGGGCATTCAACGCAACACCATAAATCCTCGTGCTCCAAGTATGCCTTCATACTGAACTTCCAGGTTGTGAAATTTTCTCTTCCGATCAATTTCTCTATCTTGAATGCATTATTTCCACTCATCTTGCTAGATTTCACCGAAATATGTAATTTACAACTGAGATTGTAAATTTTCTTAACCTCAAATTCAAAATTGCACCGACAATTTTTCTGATTGAAGTTAGTCCACTATATCTCGATATTTCAAACTGTACCACTACTGAACCACGCTCTGCTACCATAAAGGAATATAATTCGTGGTTTTGGTAAATAATTAAAACGTATCTTTAACTATATATGGAGTTTTAATGCACTATTAGAAATTAACATGACAAGAAGGATAGATAGGTAGTTACAACAGTGACACCACAGGCGAAAAATAAAAACTATATTGGTTGCGTTCCAAATCACTAACAAAATGCCATGAAAAAAATTCATGCATATTCCCTATTGCGTAACACACTAACTACTAGCAATGAGTTTCACTTTGACAGTTCATTCATTGCGTTATTTACGTTGTTGTGCAGACAAATTTTTGGAACATATGAGGCAATGGATTAGTACAATGCGTGCCACGAAAGATGAGACTTGACACACCACGTGGTTTGACATGCGCAGTACACGATTTTAGGTATCTTTAGCGGTATGAGGTCTGAGTGCGGGACGGGACCGGACGTCATAGGGGCGGCGGAAAGAGCGGGGGAGGCGGGGTCAAGTCTCATCTTTCATGGCACGCATTGTAATATCCTTTAGTTAGGTTGTGATTGCTGGAGTTTTACGCAATTAGGGTAACACACCAGCAAAGGACTGAACAAACACACGACTTTTAATGAGCACGTAATGACCCATTGCATGGCAAGCGATAACTATCCTACTGAACTCCTTTCTTCGAGTAATCTTTTACATAATTCTGCATAACTATTAAAGTTATTTATTATTACAAAAAATGTAGTTCTGAGCTCTAATAGCCTCTAATCTATATGAACGACCTTCAACCAAAAACCTGTTGTGAAATCTGAGAATAATATATAGTTTTTGACACGCCATATCGCTAAAACGAATCGGTAGACACGGCGTGCGCTTTGTGGAGCTGGGAGATAAATGCCCACTGACCATTGTTTTTTTTTGACATGATTTTGTAAAGACTCGTATATTGTCTCGTTGGTGTAGAGCTGGCGCTACTGCTGAGCACCTTCTTTTTTTTCAGGATGGGAAATCATCAAATGACAGGGGTCATTTGCCCGCTCTGGGTGGAGCGGAAGGGAGTGTCAGACTCTTACTGACTAAAACCCACCCGTGTTCCTTCCTTAGCCCTTTATGTTCCGGGCCAGCAGTAACCCTTTCAGACAATCCCGCTGACCCGGCAGGCTTCGGCCCTGACGGGCCCTTTCGGATGATGCTGATATCTCTGAGGCGCGCGTGGAACACGTACGCGCCGTCCGGCACTGGCCTGGTCCTGATCAGACGGTGAGCTACCCATTACTATCCGCCCGCAGGCCCGCGCCTACGGTGCACGGTGGCCGGGAGACGTCGCGCGGCTCCCGACGCTCGGAGCGTCTCCCGCGGCGGCTAGGACGGGAGGCTCTCTCCCTCAGCCGTCCCGCCGCCTCCTTCGGTAGCATGACTGCTTCGCAGGAGGCGACTGCTCCCCACTCCCTCTCGCCCCGGACCATGGCTTGAACCAGGCCCGGACGCGAGAGGTCGCCGCCGCTGCCGATCGCCACAACCAGGACACCGCAAGCGGGGCAGACCTCCACCGTATGCTCCACCGTGTCCTCTGGGCGATCCTGGCAATGGTGACACCCGGGCGTTTCCTCCCGCCTGATGATGTGCAGGAACCTCCCGAAACTTCCGTGTCCGGTGAGGACCTGCGTCAGGCGGTAGGTGAGGGCGCCGTGACGCCTCTCTAGCCACTCCTCAAAGAGGGGTCTTACCGCCGCTATCGTGGCGTGCCCTGCGCTGGGTTGCGACAGTCGTTCTTTCCATGCCGCCATGAGATCGCGCCGGAGGTCCGTCCGCTCCGCCGCAATTTGCTGCGGAAGCGGTGTTTCCTCCCGGCGTAGTGCCTCCGCGCGCTACTCATACAGGCGCGCGAGGACTATCGCCTCCAGATCCCATGGCGGCAGTCCGGCAAGGAGGCTTGCCGCCTCGCCCGAGATCGTGCGGTAGCCCCGGATCAGCCTTCCCGCTATCACCTTCTGGGGGGGACCAACGGCTTAAGAAACACGGAGGGGTCTCGGTATGTAAAGATGGTCACCCATCCACAGACCAACCGCGGCAAGCGTAGCTTAACCTGATCGATCGATCTGTGCGGCTGTTATTATTTAGCCACGGGCCCCTCTCAGCCACCAGCCTCCTACCAGCTTCTGCCTACGTAAAGTAAAGCGCCTGTCTAAGTTCGAACCTACCACTTATAACCCGTAGGTAGCGGCCGTTACCACTGAGCCACCGCTGCTCATAATTCTTCATCCTGCAGATAATTCTATACCTACATCAAAACCAAATTAACAAGAGATAATCAGACCCCATTGTAGCAATTTCTGCTCACCCACTTATTACGAGCCATCATTGCTCTAATCTGATGCAATCTCCGCCAAGCGTATCGGGGCTGCAGCTTCCGGTGCTTTGTTTTTTAAGATACTTCGTTACTGTTCAACTTGAGTGTTATAACAGGTTTTATTGATCACCGTTGTGGGCTTGCCAAATAATAATAAACATAATCCCATGTTCCCACTTCTGGGACACAGGCCTCCTCTCTGTGAGAGGGAGTGGGCTGTAAATCTGTAATCCACCACGCGGGCCCAGTGCGGGTTGGTAGATGTCACACGTCTTCGTATTTGGATGTCACACGTCTTCGTATTTGGATTTCGGAATGAATATGGAGGAACAAGAACAAGAACAACGAACGAACAAGAACTAAACGAAAGAACTTCCCCACGACAAAAAAATGCGATCCAAGCAACTAGATAGTAATTTATTCATAACAAATATTCTAGTCCATATTATGCTAAAAAGACCAGTTCTTTGTTAAACTAGTTTATTCTTGAACAAGATACTCAAAATTAATTAAAAGTGTGAAACTTGATTTTCAAGAGACCATCTATCAATTTTTAATTGTAGACAAGTACCAATCCATACTAATATTATAAATGCGAACGTGTGTCTGTCTGTCAGTTACCTCTTCACGCTTAAACCGCTGAACCGATTTAGATGAAATTTGGTATAGAGATAGTTTGAGTCCCGGTAAAGGACATAGGGTAGTTTTTATCCCAATATTGCTACGGGATCGACACTTATGCGGGGGAAACCGCGGGGCACTGCTAGTATTATAAATGCGAAAGTGTGTCTGTCTGTCTCTTCACGCTTAAGCCGCTGAACCGATTCAGATGAAATTCATACACACAGACGCTGACAACCAACAGAGGCCAAGTCGAGCAGTGGACTGCCGTAGGCTGATTATGATAATATATACCTACCTCTGCCGTCCTCTTTGGCGAAGACAGATGTGTCGCGTTATGTTAGGTTCCAAAGATTTACAACTTCTCGTGCCCCAAATTACTTGTTCTAAGAACAATTTGTTACAACTCAAACATACTTTCGGACACGTCATCTGACACCAGAGGAACAAAAACAATGTGAACTAGGCTTGATTTTCATACAATGGTAAAATATTGCGGTTAAATGCGTGGATAGGGCTGGTAGTAAGGTGTTTTAATTAGCCTTTAGAGAAGATAGTTTGGTAGTGTTGAGAGAATTAATGAAAGGCGATTACTAAAAGGAAGAGAGTCGGATGTCAGCAGGAAGGCCAAAAGGGACCTAAGAGAAATATGTACATACATCAGCACTCTAACCGCGTAACACTCTTTAATCACAATTTAAGGGTTTGGAGGAAATTCATAATCCTTTGCTTCATAGGTTTGAAAAAGAAAGAAAGAAAGAAAATTGTGTTTATGTTGTGTTTTGTTGTTATTGTGTTGTGTTGTTGTGTTTTGTTGTTGTTTGTTGTTATTGTGTTTGTATGTGTTGTTGTTGTGTTGTGTTATTGTGTTTGTGTTAGTGTTTTTTTTTTGTGTTTGTGTTTTTGTGTTTTAAAAACTGGTCTGCTCAACAACGTAAATAACGTAACGGACATTGGGATCGTGTAATTTTATGTGTGTTACGAAATTACTCCACAGTTCGAATTCCTAGGGTGCGGCAAAGTTTAAAAAAAAAGTTGTGCGAAGGTAGGTATGCTCAGCCTGCATTTAAGTTACAGTACCCGGCGATAAATATTGCACATCGACCTTTACCTTTTTTTTTTCATTTTATACAAAGAATAAAAATAATTATCAAAAAAAGCAAATCATAATTGTTTTAACAGCTCCTAATAGATACCGGACTGTTTGTATTTCGTGCGACAGAGATAACGCTCTACGAAGCCGAAATTAGCCGATTGTCTCTTTCCAAAGGTCGATGTGCAATATTTATCGCCGGGTACTGTATGTTAGTTATTTTCTTATACACATAAAATGTTCTCTATGCTATAGTTTTTACAAAACATCTGTTCAAACAAACTCCTGAAAAAACGTATTTTAATACCGCCATATCTTACAATTGCTTCAACATAAGGTAATCTGAGTCACTTTAAGTATGACTATTTAAATATTGAGTCAGCCCTGTGTTTTTGCTATTGTGGGATTCTCTCAGTAGGTTAAACTACTAAAGAGAGGTAAGTCGGAAGGTTTTGAGACGTAATCTACATGTTTAAAGCGAAATTCTTACACATCCGAAAATTTTCGGAAGAGATACAAACTTGGATCATAATAGCTCTCTACGCTACCATGTTCCAAGTCTGTTGTATCTTTTCCGAATACTAGGTAATACTAATACACCGGCACCCATACCCTTCGAATCGGAACCCAGCAATGTTTGATGGCAGCAATAATGCAGTGTAATAGCAAACGCTTTGACGTAACAGTTGTCTTTATACGGCAGTAACCACTTGTAGGCACTGCCCACCAAGCCACCAGAGCCTTTTTCTTCCCGAAGCGGTCTGGACTGATAGCTCATACCGTGGTAAAGTCAGCAAGCCAGTCAGCAAGGTAACTGATTAGACTGCGCAGGACATACATTTAAGTATCATCACTCGACTATTTTTAGCGAATCGCAATATATTTATCTACTATTGACCCTTTTTCGAATCAAAATAAACTAATCAATTAGTACAAGATACAATGTCAAAGATAATGGAGTTCAAGGGCTTAATCTTAGATTAAACCTAGACCTCTTTGACCTAATATCTAGATTTTATGACCGATCATTAATTAGATGGTATTTTCGATTTGATTAGGGGAGTCTGTTTATTGTTGTATGGAAAAATCTGGGACAAACCTAGTGTAATTTTAAGGCTCCTACAAACAGGCGCGACACGAGATAAAATCGCGCGCGACACAAAGGCACCGCAAGTCGCGCAACGAGCGGTGCCTTTGTGTCGCGCGCGATTATCTAAATGGTTCACAGCTGAGGTGGCGTAACGATTGTAGGGTCAACATGACCAGAGATCGCACGAGACAGGGAGCTTTGAAAGGAAAAAGGGGAGGCGTTTGCCCACCAGTGAAACACAATATAGGCTAACGAAAAAAAACTCAACATACAAGCAAAACCATAAAAGTTCCTACAAACAGGCGCGACACGCGATATAATCGCGCGCGTCACAAAGGCACCGCTCGTTGCGCGACTTGCGGTGCCTTTGTGTCGCGTGTCGTGTCGCGCCTGTTTGAAGGAGCCTTAAGTCTTCCTGATTTCATCTTGGAAATGTCATCAATAAATTACGTTGTCGAAAAACATCTTTAGGTAACTTGGATTCATAACAGTCTGTAATCAAGCGTGATAAATCAATGCTCGTTCCTTCTCCATATGAGAAGAGGCATCCACTGAAGGTATTTCGAGAAAAACTTATCTAAACTACATCTGAGGTCAAATTCCAGCCTGAACAGATGCATTTGTCCAACCAAAACAAACTGCGTACGCGCAGGCATCCCAAAACACGTGTATTATTGATCTCCTAAGTTCAGAGATCATCTCATATTAAGATACAGATACGATAAATTAATAAGACTATCTCCTTACGTATTTACAAGTGCTTATTAGATATCGACAACAAGAAATGTTATGTAGGTAACATTTCTGCTAATGAAAGGAGAAACACAAAGGACTACATTATTGGATAAAAATCTTAAAGTAATTCATTCACTGACAAACAACGCAGAGCCTAAACTAATGGGTCTACAAGCACGACATGCACAAATGGTCCTTAAAAAAAAGTGAGCACTAAGGAAGGATTTTCGAAAATTCATCGACGAAAATAACAAATGAAAATTTCATACAAGCTTTCACTACCTTTAGAATCTCTAAATAGGGGATGACGACGTGACTTTTGAAATTACTTACATACTCTTTTTGCTTCGTTTATTCTTTTCTATTCTGGGGGCTTACTCTCCAAACTAATTTTAATTCCAATGAGATGCCAATATGATTCCAATGTTCATTTTACAGTCACGTGATTCGGTACTCTTGAAAACAATATTGTCAACAATTACCCCACGCCAAGCCCGAACCCAATTCCACTTAGTTCTCCAAAATGGACACCCAATCTAAAAATTGTTTGGCGCTAGCATCGAACTCAAGAGTACGAAGCGTCACAATTCCAATGTCGATCTATCGGAATTAAATTGTAGAGTAAGCACCCTGATGAACTTTCTGAAAAACATCACCAAAAGGTCACTATATTATGTCCTTATGGGGCGTCCTCTACCGGCGTTACCACTCATATCTTTCTTTTGTTAGTCGGCTTTCATTCATCCTCTCAACATAACCAATCCCAGATGGATTGGTCAAACTCGCTTGAGCATATCTACTCTTTTCAATTTTCACGTTTCGTCTTTCTAAAAGACTTAAGGCCCTACAAATAGGCGCGACACGCGATACAATCACGCGCGACACAAAGGCACCGCTCGTTGCGCGACTTGCGGTGTCTTTGTGTCGCGCGCCATTTTATCGCGTGTCGCGCCTGTTTGGAGGAGCCTTTATTGTCACACGCATCCTAGCATATTATAAAACATTTATAATAAACACAGCATGGGAATATCAAATATGTAACTAGGTTCCTGATAAATAAATGGAAAGTTCTCAAAACAGAGCAATGAGAGAAATAGAGCAGTGGGTCTCATTAGTAATCATTGTTATCATAATAATATTATTACAAGACGTTTCTGATAAGCAGAAATATGGGAGCTGTGGTGATCCAGTGGTTTTGACCCCGAATTACGAGTTATAGGTGGTGACACCGAACCCAGACAGTTTAATTTCATCACCACTCCTATCAAAACAGTGAAGGAAAACCGGCATGTCCTAGAACCAAACAAAACTAAGACATGTGACATCCGCCAAACCTCCGCTGGGCTTGCGTGGTGGATTATATTTATAACGCGCGCGACACAAAGGCACCGCTCGTTTCGCGAGTTGCGGTGCCTTTGTGTCGCGCGCGATTTTATCGCGTGTCGCGCCTGTTTGAAAGAGCCTTAATACTTAATAAGGAAAAATAAAACCAAAATATAATCTATAACCACGAGCACAAAGCAGGAATAGTCGACGACTGCACGTCATGATTTTGATAAGGCTTATTCTAAATAATAAGGAAAAATAAAAACAATATATATGACGGCGCGGTCATAATATGAACGCGCGAATATTATTATTCTGCGTTCTTTTATTTAATTTGTGTAGTGAATTTGGTTGATCAAATTATTTGTATCGTAAACACTGATTTAGATTTTATTGTCGCTCAACAGAAGAGGGGACTACTTAGTCCGTGTGGGCTTGCGAGTGACGTCAGCGCCGGTAGTGGTATCGCTTGTTGTAGCAAAGTGGGGGTAGTGGGGCGACCGGTGCCTTTATAAAGCAGCCGGCGCGCGTTGTAGGGGGCACTTTGACTCGGTCCGTGGCGCTGCACAGTGTTATTATTGCCCCGAAAAACGGACATCCCCTTTTTATTAACTAATCCGATAGAACAGATTATTTAGAAAGTAAGAGTAAAATACCCGTGTGCCAATTTTACACCAAACACGAGTAAAAAAATTTTGTATTTTTTTTTTACTTTTTCTAAATTAATTAATTACAAAAAAAATACGCATTATTTTACCCCTTTCTTTATTATGTGTAATAATACTATATTAAAGATATGTGAAAAAAAATACAAAAGGGTACTAACTAGTACAGATGTAAAGGAATATGGTTTTTTTATGTTTTTAGATTTTGATTTATCATGGTTGTATCTTTGCTTAGTTGGATTCAATATTTATTGTAAATCATGTTCACACCCCAACCAATCACATAAAAAAAAACCGCATCCAAATCTCGCTGTGTTTAAGAGTTATTCACTTCTAAAGTTTATTCTGATAATTTTGATTTTAGGGTCATCACTTCACAAAAAACATTATTTTTGTTTATAGGTTTTAATTTTACGTTGAATTTTATTTATATCATAGAATAATACACATATACATATTTACGCCCACTCCCACAAAATTTTACAAATAATATTCTTAAATCTTTTTATTATTTTTACATCGGACAAAAATACAATTAATAATAGTACATTTTGATACAAGTGGAGAAAGTTTGTTATTGTATTCGAGGCGAAATTATAATGAATGTTTTTGAGCCGAGAACTGCAATAACAAATGTCCACGTGTATCAAACGACGTTTTTCAATACACTTTTGAAGAAATAAAATAAAATAACGAAAAATATTTTTGTCATGAATTAAGAAACTATGATTTTAATTTTCTTTTTTTTTTTCGAGCTTTGCATTCGCCAGGTTGAAGAAGAGGCAAAGGTATGAAGCCGTTAAACAGCCTAATATAAAAAATAGATTAATTTTATGTTTTTGAATTCAGTACCTACACAAATAAATATTAATTTGTTAAACACAACTAAAGTAACTAATAGTTTCTAATAATCATGTTTATCTATGATATTCTATTTATAAACACAATTTGAATTTTCACAAAATATTTATGCCGGAAAGACGCGTAGTGCTTTGCCGAAATTAGAAAAAAAAAACAATCACCTGAGATTAAGCATTGAACCAATTTGAACTAAGTATAGGTATAGTTATCTGTGGCAATTTTCATTCCCGTACACGTGCGGGAAAATGGAAAAAAACGCACACGTGTGAAATACATTGCATGTTATACCTAATCGTAGTGCATTATGGACCAGTTTTCGAGGAAGTGTATTGAAAAGTTAATTACTTATACTATAATTTGTTCATGCTTTATTGCATGTCAAGCCAAGTTCAGAGATAAACAGGGTGGTACACCTTACACGAACCATTTCGAGCTACTTTAGACCACCTAAAACTATTAAACCTACCTTCGTTAAAGCAAAACTCTCAACAAACAAATACTTTGAATACTTGCCAAATTGCATAATCAGTAGCAAGGAACTTAATAAACTCTCTTTTACCTCCTTAGAACTTGGTACTCATAGTCCAGTCAAATAAGACTTTGAAGGTTACAATAATTCCCATAGAGCTAAAAATTGGTATGAATGTTCAGAATACTATTATAAATGAATTGTGAAAAGTCCCCATCAATCCCCCTTGTGCAAAAATTTTTATTGATGGTGAAAGTTTGCAAAAATAGGTTTTTCGCGTTTTTCAGCTAAACGATGAGTTTTACAGCAAAAATAGTTCAGACAAAAATTGTAGATCATCCGATTCTCTACAAAAAATGTATCCACACTTTTTTTTCATAATTATTGCCATTTCCGTGATATAGCGGTTGAAAGAATTGAAAAAAATATTTTATTCGTAATATGCACGTTAATGTACTTTTATCTACGAAAACATCATGTATGTAAGAAAAAACTTACATCTTTTTAGTAAAAGAGGTTAAAGACATAATTACCTACTAGAAATAGGGACCTATTAGTTCAACCAGGTTTCAGACTGGCTAAAGTAGACTTATCTTTTATGGGGTACTGTTTAAAATGTTATAATAAAATACCTCCCCACATTCTTGAACTGAATGAGACAAAATTCAAGTCTTGTATAAAACGAACACTATGCAGTCAGGCATATTATAAGTTAGGGGATTACATCGCTGATAAAAATGCCTGGCTCAATGCCGGACCTGCTCCACGACCACAACTAATTGATTAACACTTGAAAATTCTGTTGGAGCTGCTGAAGATTGTAAGACTATCTTTGCATTGTATAAACTCAATTTCCTTTGTATTGTATAATTGCATAGCACAGATGTGAGTTCTATGTAAATACTATACTCTATGTACCATTTAACGGGTAATGTGTCTTTCATTGACTTGAATGTGCCCTGGCGGCTGATAGTATGTCATGCTCACACAAATGTCTCGCTGACGGTGGCGTGTGTGTTGGAACATTTAGCTCCCTTCAAAATGGTTGAGCTGAATGGTGCTGATCTATGCGTCATGTTCGTGAACGGGCGCCGTCAGTTGGCGCTTGTCATCACTTAGCTGCCTCGGCTTACTCGTGCTCTAGTACGAGGAGGACTTATTTTTGATGAACCAGCTTCTTCTTCTTCTTGGCGTCGTCTTTTTACGGTATCAATGCTACTTTTTCGAGTAAGTATAATTTTTTCGATACTGCACATGAATTTTTACTTATGTCTGGTCTTTTAGGTACTCCGAAAACTCATCACCTCTTTAAATACTTGCATCAATTAATGCTTTCATGCCGCGATCAACAGTAACAACTCCACTTTCAGTCAAAGGTTGACCAAAATGAAGCGGAATTGCGACATTTTTTTTAAACAGTAAAATGCACAAACTTTGTTACAAAATATAAGCGATAGCCACGTGTTGTCACTACGAGGAATGCTTAGGACTAACAGTATTTTGTTGAGTATGAGACCTTGGAAACGGAGCAGGCATACGAGCATCGCCACGCTGACAATATTGAATGGAAGACAGATGTTACTCAAGGCCATGCGACTAAATGAAAATAGGGGCGGAGTTTTTGACGGTCATTTATATTCTAAGAATTTTATAATTTGTATGTATAAGACAGGGACTCATATGTTTACTCGTATAACGGTTCAAAAATGTATATAAAAGTACATTAACGTGCATATTACGAATAAAATATTTTTTTCAATTCTTTCTTCAACCGCTATATCACGGAAATGCCAATAATTATGAAAAAAAGTGTAGATATATTTTTTGTAGAGAATCGGATGATGTACAATTTTTGTCTGAACTAATTTTGCTGTAAAACTCACCGTTTAGCTGAAAAACGTGAAAAACCTATTTTTGCAAACTTTCACCATCAATAAATTTTTTTGCACAAGGGGGATTGATGGGGACTTTTCACAATTCATTTATAATAGTATTCTGAACATTCATACCAATTTTAAGCTCTATGGGAATTATTGTAACCTTACTTCTATTTTAAGGACTAATTTGACTGGACTATCATTTAGGTTTCTATTTTATTATCGTGTAGGTACTTTGTACCGAACTCGGCCCTTATTTTATATATATGTGTTTGGTGGGACAAAGTTCATTTTTACTTATTATCGCACAGCCTGAAACACTTGGTCGAAAAACTTGAAATTTTTAAAGTAAAATACTAAATATTTACAGAGTTCAGTTGCTTAAGTACCTTCTTTAATTATCATTTTCCGTAGGTAAAACTTCAGTGCTATCGTCATTCCACCCTTCTATAAGATTTTGCATAACGTCTTCTTCGTCACTTAAGCTGTTGCTATCTTGGGCCGAAACATCTTCCTTTGGTATTTCGTACGGTTTTAATAACTGGAGAACGGCAGGTGGTAATGGCATCTTTCTCAATTTTTTTTTTTTTTCAATGATAGTGTAACTTCTTTCAGATAACCTTGGCCACGTTATTATGTCCTTTGTTTATTTTAAACACATTTTACGTTTTTAAATATGTATTACTAAACATAAAAATTCAATAAAAAAAAATATCTTAAAAAATACGACTTCTGCCAACCCTAGCGCCTAAATTTCAAAATCCTGTAAGTTCTAAACACCATAAGATTTGGATATGATATTTTGAATCGGTGCTTCTTAGTGCCAAAGCAACATCTTGTCTCGATGTTGAATCCAAATAACATGAAATAAGCCCATAAAAAAATAAAATCGAAAATATATAAAATTCAATGTTACTCACAACATGTTAACGATAAAATTTGAGCGTTTGCTTAGTAATTTACTTAATATAAAGCATCAATTAATTGCGATCAAAGACATAACAAAAACGCATTGGATCTAAAGTAATTGCGATTTCTATGGTTTTTATGGAAACCATAGAAAAAAGAAAAAAAAAATTATATCTCCATATTGGGACAAAATTGCCACACGGGTATTTTACTCTTACTTTAAAAATAACCTGTTCTATCGAATAAGTTAATAAAAAGGGGATGTCCGTTTTTCGGGGCAATAATAACACTGTGCGCTGGTCGTACGCTCGCAATTTCACATACCTCTTTTTCTTGATTTTTATAAAGTTTCGTTAATTTTTATGAAAGTGTCGATAATTAATAACGAAAATAATAGTTTGTCAAAGTTAATGCTTTGCCTCATTCATTAAACCCCGCTTTCTGCTGCCCGTGGATACGACTAAACACACTCGTCAGCTCGGTAATCCGATTTCAGAAGTGGGATAGGCTCCATTGCCTATCTTTTTTTTCTGTGTCGTGCGAAAAGCTTTTGAATCATGTCCGAAAGAGCTACCTACCACTCGTAATAGAGGTAGAAATAGGCGTGATCAAAATAGTGTTTTTGAGACTGTTTAAAATTTTTCACCACGTGTTGTTGATTTTGTCCGTAATTAGTTTCTGTGCATTTAAACGTGATTCGCCACGTGTCAATTCTTTATTTCGCGGTTAGTTTGTTGTTCACGTAGTGGTCATTTATGTTGCCTATAGTCATAACCATGTCGAGTCGTGGATGCACGCCGCGTGAGAATATACCTAGGCGTAATTCTCGGGAAAACGATTCACATAGCGGTCGTAATGTTTGCAAAAGGCGTCGTGACCATTATCGTCAATCGCGTAGTAGATCTCCTAGGCGTCGTCGTGATAGATCGGAGTACTCTCAAAGTTCATGTAAGCGTCGGGATAGTTCGTATGGGTGTCGGGATAGCCCTCGACGCGACCCTTCGGATGGAGTGCTGGTTCGATCGAGCACTTTAGGGGAGCGCAGTAGATCTTGTCTGTGTGACAAATAGTCTGTGTGACAAATAGTCTGTGTGACAAATGGTCTGTGTGACAAATAGTCTGTGTGACAAATAGTCTGTGTGACAAATGGTCTGTGTGACAAATGGTCTGTGTGACAAATAGTCTGTGTGACGATCAGTCTGTGTGACGATCAGTCTGTGTGACGATCAGTCTGTGTGACGATCAGTCTGTGTGACGATCAGTCTGTGTGACGATCAGTCTGTGTGACGATCAGTCTGTGTGACAACTGTTCTGTGTGATTTTTTATAAAAGGGGTCAGAATGGCCGAGCTTGAGTATACTACTTACCACAATTTTATTCTTTGCAGAAAGTTCTGATGTCGAGACACACGAGGTCGTGTGAAGGCGCAGGATGGCCGTGACGGCGCGGTCATAATATGAACGCGCGAATATTATTATTCTGCGTTCTTTTATTTAATTTGTGTAGTGAATTTGGTTGATCAAATTATTTGTATCGTAAACACTGATTTAGATTTTATTGTCGCTCAACAGAAGAGGGGACTACTTAGTCCGTGTGGGCTTGCGAGTGACGTCAGCGCCGGTAGTGGTATCGCTTGTTGTAGCAAAGTGGGGGTAGTGGGGCGACCGGTGCCTTTATAAAGCAGCCGGCGCGCGTTGTAGGGGGCACTTTGACTCGGTCCGTGGCGCTGGTCGTACGCTCGCAATTTCACATACCTCTTTTTCTTGATTTTTATAAAGTTTCGTTAATTTTTATGAAAGTGTCGATAATTAAGAGGACTAGTAGAGCTAAGTGTCCTTGAGAAACGCAAGCACACATATACACAATCGACGCGTACGCCATCTAACGACGACGCCCATCACAATTATGACATACAGCATACGATTTACGGTTACGCCCGAGTATTCCAATAGATGACGCGGAAACAAGTAGTTATGACAACAAAATTATTAACCGATTTCTAAAAAGGAGGAGGTTCTCAATTCGGATTTGTTTATTATAATTTTTTTTTATTTATGTTCGGGTCCTATATAGACGACCTCCATCATAAATAGACGGATTTGCAAAATTCTTTTTTTGTTCGAAAGAGGTTTGTTTCGAAAGGGTCACATTTAAATTTCGTAAAGATCTGATGATGAGTTTCGGAGACAGACAACGGAACTCTTCAATAAATGCCAGCAAATCAACCGCGATCGCTGCTATCGCATTTGTATGCATTATTTACGCAATCACACAACATAACATCACGCCTGTACCCTTAAAAGTGGTAGGCAGATGTGTTTAATAGCTTCCTGTCGCTGATATTCACATAGCAAGTAGTGTTATATGAATTTGTGTGGGGTAGGTAGGGACAACTGAAAAGTGAAAAATAAAAACTGTTTTTACAAAAAAAAAACAACCGACTTCCAAAAAAAACCACTACAAAGTGAAAAATAACTTTAATTTCGGAAGTCGGTATCGTTGGTTGTAGCTTTGTAGTGTTTTTTTTTTTGGAAGTCGGCTGTTTTTTTTATAAAAAATTATTTAATTTGTTTTGAGTGTGAATTGAAAAAATTAAGGATGTGGATGATTTTGAAATAAAACTGATTCAATCAAATTTAAAACATTTTTATTTAAAAAATATGGAAGTGGTAGTTACTTACGAGTTTTTTTTACATTTACATTATACCACATGCACTTTTAAGCTATTTTTCTGGTTAACATTATACCTACCACATTTAGTTTTAAATGCTTTTTTTTCAGGTTTACGATTACACGTTTATATTACACCATGCATCATGATCATGTTATAAAATTATTTTTGTTCCTAAAATTTACTAAAATCTAAGAAACGTGTAGACGTAACAACAAATGCCAAACATTTGTTGTGAATAATTTTCTTCATAATTTTTACGTTCTTCTTTGTCGTTATCTTCATTTTTGCCATCGCTTTTCTCTTTATTTTCGTTTTTATCTTCATTTTCATTTAAAAAACTATTCCGGTCCGTCTACAGGAATGGAGAGTGAAAGAAAATTATAGTGGAAGGTTTTAAACAATATTTGCCTAATAAAATTTAGACAATTTTTCTTTCATATCCTTTTCCAAAATGTATCATCTCGTTGAATTATTTCCGTCTTGAGTTTTTCTTTTTCGTTCTCCCATACGGCGGATAGGCAATATTTTCTTTGGGTCACGTGTAGCTGTCCTTGTATTTGATAATACCAAGCATGTTTTTTGTTGATGACTAGTTCGCCTGTTTTTGTTTTTTGCCAGAAGTTTACCTTTTTCTTTTCAATTACTGCTGCAAGGCCCATTTTATTGGCTGTCAAAGGACACTTCACTTCAACCACAGTATCTTCTATAGTTAATCTATCAGGCGATGTACCCAAGAAACATAGTTCTTGGTCTATAAATAAACCACAGGGTCCAATGATTATGTGTTCTTGTACAGCCAAATGTGCGAGGGCGGTTTTTTCATTTTGTTGGCCATGGCTTATGGATTGGACGTGATCAATTTTTTTTAGATAAAGTATATGATCTTTTACTAAATTAGCACATGGTGTATTAGTACGCCTTTTTATAACCCTACCGAAATTGGATGCAGTCAATAAAGATCTTCTCATCTCAAGCCATTCTTCATTAGCACTTTGTAAAATAGTTTTTCTTTCAATCGTTGCTCGCTCCTCATCAGTCTTTTTTAATTTTTTCATGATATCTTTTTTCATTTTATCCAGTACTTCTACCGGCATATCAGGCTTTTCACATGACTGGCCATAGTCCTTATCACTTTGTTTTTTTACTGAAAATTAGCCGTCTCTCTTTTTTGTGTACCATTTACTGAGGATTTTTTGTTTATGTTTTCTTTCTTTCCACGTCTTCTGTTTACCTCTTGGGCTTTTATTGGCCATTTTCTTATATAGCTTTGACATTGCATTTTCTTCATTGAACGACACTGCTGAAGCAATGCATCGCGTCTGATATGAATTTTTCAAGGAAAAGTTAACTCTCTTCCCTCCTACGTATTTCGCAATGATGCTGAGATAGCGTTCCACCACGTTGCTGTCTACGTCATGAAGTAAACTTCGAGCATGGCCGGCAATACCTTGAATCATAATACAGATTCTCTGCCACAGAGAACTTAACATAAAATCATTTGGAATATCATTTTCCTCCAGATTTAATCGTAAGTAACGATATGTTTGAGGAAAAACTTACTTCTATATTATAATTTAACCCTTCTGTTTCTTGGTTTTCAGTCTGGATATCATATTGACTTACAGGAGCACTATCCACCTAAAATCCCATTAATCCATTATTCAATTTTAAAACCAATTCTTTTTTAAAATTCAACGTGTTTGTGGCAAGGTGATGTTGCCCTGCAACGGCTGCAAAGTGCGGCTGATATTATGAATATTACCTGTATACTAAAGATTTCTTCTAGTACACGTTTAGATGAATATGTACTTTTATCAATAACTTCACAATCGTGATCTTCCTGTGGTACCACTGTTTCCAATCTATAAAAAAAATACCATCACATATCATCACTTATCATCTATCGCTTTCCATCAGGCGTGATCGAGGTCAAAAGCGGGCCGCCCATTCAGCAATAATAAAATGAAAAAAATAGAAGATTTTAAATTACGTTTTTAATTATTTTAAATTAAGTTAAAAGGAGGCTCAATAATTTAAAAAGTGCATCATTAGAAGCGCAAAACGTTTTTAGAGGATCATTAATTTCAAAAAGTGTCCATCATTAGCAGGTCAATAAGTTTTGAAAGGATAGGTTAAATATTCCTTTTAATAAATCAATTCAATTTCCTCACATAACTTTTTTCTCCAAGTGAATTCAGACATGCTGTCTTAGGATTAATTAAGCAAACTACTCCATGAGGGCAATAAAGATCAACATAGTTCATAATGCTGCAATTAACTTTGTGTCTGGGTACGGTCTACCTATTCTCCTTTGTCAAGTAAGTAAGGCCTTTTACACATTATGCCGTGTATGCGGCAGCGCCGCCGCGACGTCGCGCACCGCCCGCCACGGTATTTTTATCTATACAGTATTCTATCTTCATAAAAACGGTCGGAACGCGAATCATACCTACGCGCCTCGATTTCGGTTTACACTCGGTTAACAAACAGTCTCGAATGCTCCGCAGTGACGAGTGGACGCCGGACGGTGTGACGGTTTCGTAAGCAGTAAGCGTGCAATTTGTGACAAATATTCATTGAAATAAGTACAAGTACCTACTTACTTAATATGGCAAAGAGACTATATTGTGCTGTTTTTGGTTGTTTGAATTCGTCAATAAGTTTTTTTAATTAAATCTATTGATCAAAAAGACCATGTATTTTTATTGAACTCTTTCTATTCCATTCACAACGTGTTTCTATTTTATAAATAAAAAGTCTTTTTTACAAAAAAAAAACTACGGACTTCAAAAAAAAACAACACAAAGACAACAACAACACACAACACACACAACTTTAATTTTGGAAGTCGGTGTCGTTGGATCTGAATTTTCGTTTTTTGACACCGACTTCCGAAATTGAAGTTATTTTTCACTTTGTAGTGTTTTTTTTTGGAAGTCGGTTGTTTTTTTTTTTGTAAAAAAGTTTTTATTTTTCACTTTTTTTTAGTTGTACCTACCTACCCCGCCCAAATTCATATAACACTAATTGCTATGTTAATATCAGTGACAGGAAGCTATTGAACACATCTGCCTACCCCTTTAAAGGGTATAGGCGTGATGTTATGTTGTGTGATTGCGTATACTGGCATTTATTGAAGAGTTCCGTTGTCTGTCTCCGAAACTCATCATCAGATCTTTACGAAATTTAAATGGGACCATTTCGGAATAAACCTCTTTTGAACAAAAAAGAATTTTGCAATTCCATCTAGGTACATATTTTTATGACGGAGTTATGTCTGAACATACATAAAAAAAAAAATAGAAACATCCGAATTGACAACCTCCTCATTTTTAGAAGTCTGTTAAAAAAAAATATTTACCTATAGGTACAGTCACAAAACTAGAAAGAAACTCAAGTAGGTTGATGAAATTAAAATACTGTAGGCGGGAGGGGTTATCGCGTGTTTACGTACCGCGCGACTGTAGGTACATTATAAAAAAAAAACAGTGGCACTCCGGGAGTGTCGACAGAAGTGAAAACTTGAACAATTACCTGTGTATTTTGTGAATCGTCTTATAAACAAAACACGCGCGGTACCGGCTACGCCCATCCGCCTTACGAATTTTCGATCAGGTCACGTGTCCTGACGCGAGTTTAACATTTTTTACCCATTACAAAAAAAGTGTACAACGCCACTAAAGAAGTTTTCACTTCAAAAAAATTATATAATACAGCGGCGCCGCCGCCGCCGCGGTGCCGCTGTATTGGTTGCCCTTGGATTTGCATGAAACCTTGCACACAGCGGCGCCGCGGCCGCGGCGGCAGCATGATTCGGCGGCGAGTATTGCTACGGTTTTATCAAAACTCGTCGCCGCCGCCGGCGGCGCCGTGTGTTCATACAAATCCAAGGGTGACTGACTGATGCAGCGGCGCCGCGGCAGTGGCGGTGCCGCTGCAGCTGCGGCATAATGTGTAAACAGCCTCAAAGATAGGTACCTAACATTCATACATAATATTATGAATCTATTTATTATAAACGAAATCAATAATAATAAAAACCAAAATCTTGCTTGTGATAATAATTTTCATCGCAATTTTTAGATGAATTTGTTATTTCGTTATGCCCTGCCCAATATCAATAAGTCGCGGTCTGTTAATAAATAAAAACATTAGGTGCTTTTAGTTTTTTAGGGTTCCGTAGTCAACTAGGAACCCTTATAGTTTCGCCATGTCTGTCTGTCCGTCTGTCCGTCCTCGCTTAATCTCTGTGACCGTTAGCACTAGAAAGCTGAAATTTGGTACCAATATGTGTATCAATCACGCCGACAAAGTGGTAAAATAAAAATTGGAAAAAAATGTTTTATTAGGTAGCCCCCCTATATGTAAAGTGGGAAGTGATTTTTTTTTTAATTTCAACCTTAACGTGTGATATATTGTTGGAAAGGTATTTAAAAATGAATAGGGGTTTACTAAAATCATTTTTTGATAAAATCAATAATTTTGGAAATAATCGCTCCAAAAGTAAAAAACAATGTGTCCCCCCCCCCCTCTAACTTTTGAACCATAAGTTTAGAAAATATGAAAAAAATCTGAAAAGTAGAACTTTATAAGGACTTTCTAGGAAAATTATTTTGAACTTGATGGAAACAACAGTTTTTGTACAAAAAAGACAAAAAGTTGTACAAAATAATTTCAGGACTAAGTTTGTAGTATAATCGTATATGCAAGCATTTTTTTAACTTCGTTTACATATTTTATTATCCTGAGCGTATATTTTTCAAACAAAAACAAAAAAAGAATTATTAAAATCGAATCCCAATATTTTAAGATACGATCGACCGATCGATCCGATCGATCGATCGATCGACTACGATTATTACGCGAACATAATGGATACCCACTTTTAAACTCATAAGTGGGAACACTTATTGTGACGGACGGGAAACTACGGAACCCTACACTGAGCGTGGCCCGACACGCTCTTGGCCGGTTTTAATTTAAATTGTAGTTTCGCATTAGAAATAACTTCCGTGTTGATATTTACGACTGTCTTTCTCCTGTGAAAGATAATTACATTGTAGACGTTTTAATCATTATTTATAAAAAAATAATAAATACATAATATATATAAATTCAAAATACATTTAAAAAGAAAACTTCGGTTAGAGAACCCCTGGGAATCGAACCCGGGGACTCTTGAATACAAATCTACACATCGGCCTCATACGCTAACGTAACAGTTGCAAATGTAGTCGAAAAAATTGAGCTTATGCGTCATGACTGCATTATCTTAGACGTTTCTAAATTCATAGTTTTATTGTTAAAAAAAATAAATATTCAATAATAATAAAATGCTCTTATTTTTTAATTTCGTATATATATATATATATATAATATGTTCAGCGTTTTATATGAACGTTTTGTAGTCCGAACGGAATTTTTCACTTCATATTTACAATAAATGATAACAAATGGTTACGCTATTTTAACTTCAATGTATTATTTACACGAAATAAAAATATTTACGCAATGAAGATTATGCAAATAATAATAAACAATGAATTTACAAATAAAACTTTACAAAAACATAACAATCTTGGCGGAAATATTGCGGCGAAAAGAGCGACACGTCCGTATAGCATCAGGCCTCGGCCGGCAGTGTCGCTACACAGCGTTTACGCACACATACGCACGTATTTTGTTCGAAAATAATGAATATGCGATTTACAAAGAATCTATTGTTTGGACAAAAAAATTAAAACACTAGTATTTTAGTATGTTGCTTGTAGAATAATCTGACAAAAAATCAGAATGATTGTATGTATTTTAGTATGGATTTTATTGTAAAAAGAAAATTTTTAGAGGTATTTTCATGATTTTTTTCTATCGTATCAAATTAGTTGTATTATGTTTTCACCACACTATCTATCTAGCATATATCCTGAAGAATATCATATATTTTTCTGAATTTTTTTACTGTAGTCTATCATATACTTTTATTGTTTCGAAAACTTGCGTTTAGGTCTTGTAAGCCCCTTAATAACGAAAATAATAGTTTGTCAAAGTTAATGCTTTGCCTCATTCATTAAACCCCGCTTTCTGCTGCCCGTGGATACGACTAAACACACTCGTCAGCTCGGTAATCCGATTTATATAATTATTGTTTCTTTTCTTTTCTTTTTGGTTTTAATTGCTTAATAGTTTGTTTAGTAGAATCACATGTTGCCTGCCTGTGTAATGAGGGTTTTCTGAAATGACGTTCGCTAGGTGGCAGCACTGGCACGTCAGGTCCAGGCATCTGTCAAAGAGCCTATATTTTCTTTAGTCATGACGGAATGATGAACGAATGAATGAATCGAATGATGAACGTCGTCATATATTTTATATTGGAAGACCTCTTGTCACAGTGGTGCCAACTGGTGTCGTTAATTTTCACGAAAACCCTCATTGTATGATGCCACTATGTGGGTCCTGGTGACCTGTAATACAGGTTTTTTCTAAAACCTGCATCAGGCACCAGCTCTCACAATGTGAATTTATATACATAGTTCAAAACTGTAAAGTGCTACAAAAACATTGTGAGAGAAATAAATAAACTTATTATTATTATTAATTTATAATTATAATCACGAGCACAAAGCAGAAATAGTCGACGGCTACACGTCACGACTTTGATAAGGTTTATTCTAAATAATAAGGAAAAATAAAAACAAAATATAATTATAATCACGAGCACAAAGCAGAAATAGTCGACGGCTGCACGTCATGACTGTGACAAGAAGGCTTCCACTTAGCATGATGCTGTGCTATGACCCCACAGCACGGCGCTGATTTTCAGTGGTTACCGAGTTAATGACTGATTATCATAATTCACAAGATTTTGTTCAATTTACAGTAGGTAGGTACTATGGTAATTGCAATACCTTTTCGTAGTCTGTCAAATTATGTAACAACAAGGAATTTAATGGTTCAGTTTAATTACAACATCAATACATAATCACCAAGGTTGTATACGCACTTTCACTTGAATTTGTTTACATAAAAACTACAATTAATTCGGGACAGCAATTTTGGAGACAGGCGAAAGTAAATATACTGTCATAATGATCTTTAAATAAATGCTGGCAAAAAAAAAACAGCTAGTCAATAGAAATAAAATGTGCCAAAAAGCTAGAATTTTACTCAAATTCCGTGGTTTTTTTAGCACTTTATATGCGAAAGTTTTTCACGGTTTTTCGGTTGTCACGTTTAGTTTATAAACTATCTCGCGAGACATACAGCTCAGCTGTGTTTTGGCGGGTCGCAGTCCAGTCTATAACATTTTTCACCACAAAAAAAATCCTTTTTTCAACCTGCAAAATCGACCTCATGACTCCATTTCCCTAACCTCCGTTTTCGCTCCGCCACAACCTTTTACAATAAACCTTATAAAAAAAGACACATTTTTTGCACCCCAAACACAAAGTCACTTCCTTTCTAAATAGGATTGAACACAGCATCCCTCTTAGAACATCTTACACCGTACACGTATCTAATTAAAATAAACAACAAAAGATTTGAACCATGTGTTTTTGACGTTCCTACCCTCCTTGAGTTATTTTTAGAACATGTCTGGTTATTTTTAACTGAAGGGGACTACGGCTACTGTATTATGTTTATTTTGAAACTCAATTTTGATTTAAAAATAATGTCTTTGAAAGAAACTTACGTTACTATAAACTCATATTTGTTTACATTTTTGGCAAAAAAATCGCGAATGGAGTATAATGTAAGCTATTAGTATTTTACATAGAATTGTGAAATACCGCACTTGGCCAGTGAATTAGTCAATGACAAAAGGAGCTTTATAATTTGGCCATATGACTTATTAATTCATTGATATGTACACTAAATATTAACTGTAAGAACAATTAAACACCGCTAATGATCATAATATACTTCTCACCTCTTGAACAATCAGACCATGAAGATACTGCTAATAACAGTAATAAAGTTGTGTAACAGTATTTTTAATTACTCTGATTAAGCATCAGTCTTCAAAATTCTGTCAGAATCTTTCAATTACCTAAATCTTATCATTTTATTTTATACTAGTTTTGGCCGCGGCTTCGCCTGCTTGGAAATATCCCACAGGAACGTGCTACCAGGACAAAAAATATTGCCTATGTCCTTGCCCAGAATGCCATCTACCTAGAAATTTGTATCCTGCTTATGCGTATGAAGTTTCATTAAAATCGGTTCATTCATTTCTAAAAACAAGGGCTTGAAAGTTTGTATGAAATGCCGTACGACGTAAACGCTCTTAAGGGAAAGGTCTACAATGAATGCCCGAACTAATTGCCCATATCCCCTCGCAAAGATATTAGATAACTGTATATCATAATATTGTACAGACGCCAGCACATCAACCTACCACAATCTGTCAGATTTTCCCAATCAACTTTGAACCTTATGCTTTAGCGATAAAGTTAACAATCTATTAAAGAAATCTGACAGATTGTGGTAGGTTGATGTGCTGGCGTCCGTACATAAGAGATACACAGAGATTACATAAACCACGTAAAGCTACACTCGTTGGCTCACTCACGCACAGCCATACTCACTTTTACCTGGCATTCATAATAAATGAGGTTTTGATTGCATTTCACTTTTATTGACGTGATTGTAACAAAATTGAGAGCAAGTATACATTGCCGCGACGACAGATCGTCGAACAAATGTCACAAAATATCACGGATTGTTAGGAGCCTTGGCAGACCAACGGTAATACGGGAAGCAGACGACCTGCAGAAGATCGCGGAGACCTAGGTGAGATGAGACTCGCACAGACCAGCCGGTCGATTCTGTAAAAATCTCACCGTGAAAACTTAGGTGAAGTGAGTTTGTTTTTGCTACGAATTGACACTATTGACAGCTCACTCCACGCTCACTTCACCTAAGTTTTCACGGTGAGATTTTTAGAGAATAGCACCGCTGAGAGGCAATTCTTCGACACGCGATAAAGTCGCGCGTCGCGCCTGTTTGTAGGAACCTTTAGGAGGCGATTAGGGTGTTGGTGCGAGCCCTGTTTATTATTTTATTGTCTACATTTGACAACACTGAAAAAAAAATATTTCTTACTACACCACACCACATTAAAGCGATTTCATTTTGACTTTATACAGTAAGAAGAAATGTTTGTAAAACAGTAAAAGACAAAACAGTAACTTTTAATGATTGGGCATACTATTTACTGAAAAAAAAAAAAACAAAAAAAAAGGAATACCACCATTACTGTAATGTAAGTAAATTTCAATGGTTTGAACGAAATCACCAAATGAATAAAACAGTTAATTTTGGAACCTTTTAGCTACTTAAAACATTAAAGTTTACTGTCATGAACTCATGACGGTAACATTTTGCCTCAAGCTTTAACTGTTTTCGGATCAGTAAAAAATACTGTTTTGAACGTAAGTCTCATTGGAACTGTTTAAAGCAGTTCAGATCAATGTTCTTTCATTTTTATTTACTGATTATTTCTTTCAGTGAACATGACAAACTATTGTAACTACAATTACTTTACTGACCTTCACTTCTAACATGGAGATCAAGATGGATGAATAACAATTACAAAACAATACAAATATTAATGAGTTGTCCTCATTTGTTTCGACATACAGTTTGGAGTTCGTCCAAATAGGACATGTATGCGGAAATCCCCAATGTGGAGCATTGTACAGACGCAAGCACATCAACCTACCCGAAACTGTCCAATTTTCCCAATCAACTTTGAACCTTATGCATTAGCTGCATGCTTAGCATGGACAAACTGTGAAAAGTAGCATGGGTTGTCTGAAAGATAATGGAAGTCAATACTGAAATAACAGTACATCCCATGGAAGAAGAAGACATGCTTCGCCTACCTCAAAGATGTGTATGGACATGGACATCAGAAAAGTTGGATGGGCTATGTAAAAGACGCCTGATTATTCAATTAATGAAATTTCAATTTCATCATCTGCCTAGCCTTTTCCCAACTATGTTGGGGTCGGATTCCAGTCTAACAGGATGCAGCTGAATACCAGTATTTTACATGGAGCGACTGCCTATCTGACCTCTACAACCCAGTGACTGGGTAATACGATACCCCTTGGTAAGACTGGTTGTCAGACTTTCGGGCTTCTGACTACCCGTAACGACTCAAAGATCCACGAATGACAGCCGGTACCAACGGCTTTTTGATGTGAAACATCTATAGCCGCACGTAAAACAAATTTCTGGCGTGGCGACGCATGCCGTGGCGACGCGTCGCCACGCTATATGATGGTGTATATATACAGTCACTGTTTGTGTACTGTGTGGCGACGCGTCGCCATGCGCAATCGATCGTAATATTTTATTTTATCATTATGCCATATTTAGTTTATATCGCAATCTGTTCTTTTCAATCATATTACTTTTACAAAATAATGTCGATGTTTCACATCTGCCAGGCGTCCCGTGACGGCTCACTTTTTTTTTTCAGAATGGGAAATCATCAAATTACCCCTCTCGCTCTGGGTGGAGCGGAAGGGAGTGTCAGACTCTTACTGAGTAAAATCCACCCGTGTTCTTTCCTTAGCCCTTTATGTTGCGGGCCAGCGGTAACCCTTTCGGACAATCCCGCTGAATCCGGTGAAGTAACGAGTGTCAAAGAATGACAGCCGGGACCAACGGCTTAGCGCGCTTTCCGAGGCACGGAGGGGTCTCGGTATGTAAAGATGGTCACCCATCCACAGACCAACCGCGGCAAGCGTGGCTTAACCTGATAGATCGACCTGTGCGGCCGACCACAATTAAATTGAAGGAGGAAAATCATCATTCATCATCACCTGCCTAGCTTTATCCATGTTGGGGTCGTGTTCAAGTCTTACTTGATGCAGCTGAATACTAGACTACATGGAGCAACTGCCTGGAGAGGACGATGATGACGAATACTAAATTAATGAATAGCATTCATTTGTTTCAACGTGGAGCTTGGAGCCGATCCAAATAGGACAAATACACGGAAATCCCTAAACTATGGCATGCGTAGAATTTAGATCGGGTATGGCCGAGTTCAATATTATATCTGCTGAGAAAGTTGTAAAAATAGACGAACTCAGGATTGAAATAACTGCCCTAAAATAAATGTATGTATTGGTGAGAGTCGTGAAAATTGGTGTGGTCGTTTAGGTGAAATTGGCACGCATACCATCATAGTTTATAAGGCAAAAAAAGCATTCCTTTTACAATATTGGTTATGTGGTTAACTAATTTACAGGAAAATAGTAATTAGACGTTTGTGTACAGTTCGCGTCAAATAACTTTGCTGCTATGAAGTAGGCAACAAATCACTACGCAGTAGTTACTTGGGAATAAAACAACAGCGCGCATGCGCGGCTAGCAAAAAGCCTAACTTCAGAGCGGCAAAGTTATTTGACGCGAACTGTATATTGAAATATAACGTTTATCATAATTTTTATTAGGATTCCAACAAAATCAGAATCAAACAAGCGAGCTGGTTTCATTAATTATTTTTTTTTATCAATGCAAAACTTTCAACCTATGTCGGAATAAATTTTTATCTAGATGATATGTATAAAAAAATACATAACATAACATCACGCCTGTAATCGCCGAAGTAATAACCACAGGTGTACAGACGCCAGCACATCAAGCTATCCGAAACTGTAAAATTTTCCCTATCAACTTTGAACCTTATGCTTTAGCGATAAAGTTTAAAATCTATTAAATAAATTTGACAGACTGTAGTAGCTTGATCTGCTGGCGTCTGTACCTACAGTAGGGTACACCCAAATTTTACCAGTTATGTTTAAAGCCCATGAGGAAGAGCCTAATGCCATCAATCGTGGACAAAATCAGACTCAATGCTGAGAAACTCCAGATGAATAAATCCAATAACATTTTTCCCGAGCAGGGAATCGCACCCAAGACCTCATGCTTAGCGGTAGTGCTTGCCACCACTAGACCAAACAGGCAGTGTAAATAAATACGAAAGTGTCTGTCTGTTACCTCTTCACGCTTAAGCCGCTGAACCGATTTAGATTAAATTCGGTATAGAGATAGCTTGATTCCCGGGAAAGGATATAGGATAGTTTTTATCCCAGAAATCATCCTTTAAGTGGGTGAAAAGGGGGGTGGAAGTTTGTATGAGGAATCAATAACCGCTAAACCGATTTAGATGAAATTTGGCACATGGGTAGACCATAGCCTGAATTAGGACATAAGATACTTTTTATCCCGATATTCCCACGGGATCGACACTTTTGCGGGTGAAACCGCGAGGCACTGCTAGTATTTTCAATAAACCAGAACAAATCCCCACAAACAAACCGATTCCATCGATAAAAACGTTATGTTCCGCATGCACTTTCTCTGCCTACCCACGCGCTATAAACAATTGACTTTCGATTCTCTGTATGAATAAATAATTGATACGTAATTATTAATTGACTAGCAAAGAACGTGAGGGAACCTGCACTTATGGTAGCAGTAGATAGAGGTATTTCTTTGTGACGGTGCTCGTCCGTAGTAATACAGATTTGTCTCTGGGATGACACTGCAACTGTGGTGTGGTATTGCAGATCTCCATCAATCAACTGGGTTTATCGCAGTCCACTGCTGGACATCGGCCTCTTCCAGGCTGCGCTACAACACCCTGTCCTCCACCTCCCGCATCCAGTCTGTCCCAGCCACCTTCTTCAGGTCGTCCGTCCATCTAGCTGGGGGGCGTCCCACACTACGCTTGCCGATACACGGTCTCCACTCCAGGACTCGTCTGCTCCACCGGCCATCGGTCCTTCGACAAACATGGCCAGCCCACTGCCACTTCAGTTTGCTTACTCTGCAAGCTGTCGGTAACCTCCGGTTCTTTTAATTCCTGATTTTATCCTTCAAAGAGACTCCGAGCATAGCTCACTCCATTATAGGTTCTTCACGTAACAAGTATACAAGCGGTCATTGACCCCGAAAAAACTTCAATTATTTTTTGTTTTTATTTAATCATGTTTAGATATAATACCCATCACGTGTGCAGTTTCTCTAGCTAATTTAATTTTACCCGGTATATAGGGTTATAAATAAATGAATTAATTTATTTAATAATAAAAAAAAAATTGATTGTCTGTAAAGTCGGTTTACGGAATACGGACGATAGTTTAACGTGGTCCAACGTCATAACAAGCCGCCATGGAACGCTACAGAGCAAGGCCGCGAGGTAACGCTACATGAGTCATGTTTTTTCGTGTGTGCAGCCAACTTCATCGATTTATTAGACGTTGTCACGTCAAAAAGTCGTCCAGGCCGTATTTCGGCCACGGCGGCCAATCTGAAGGAGACCTGCCTTCGGCGCGGGAGATGTTATAGTGCACAAGTGTGTGCGGAGACACAGGTGCACTCCCTCTTCCCTCACTCTCATAGTCCGATGGGACGGCAATCCGACACGACCGGAGAGAGATCAGGCGCAGGAGCAACGGCTTAAGGCTCGTACACACAGGCGCGACGCGACTCAAAGGCACCGCAAGTCGCGCGACGAGCGGTGCCTTTGTGTCGCGTGTCGCGTCGCGCCTGTGTGTACGAGCCTTTAACGTGCTTTCCGAGGCACGGGGTTATTTAATAATACCTTCATAATGACAGGATCACGGTAAAGTTATGTAACATTATCGTGTTCCGACCGTTTGTATGAAGATGGAATACTATTACTGTGACTCATTGTGATTGTGTTGTTACTGTTACTGTGATTGTGTTTTTATTGAATTGTCATTGTCCCGCAGATTATCTATTAATCAATCTATCTATTTACAATTGTTATTGTAACGCACAATTTTCATAGAATGTGAAAACGGTGAAGGAAAACATGGTGAGGAAACCGGGACTCTTAGGACCAAACATTCAAAGACATGTGACATCTACCAACCCGCACTGAGCCCGCGTGGTGGATTACGGCCCATGCCCTCTCACAGAGAGTAGACCTGTGGCCCAGCTCCCAGCCGTGAAGCGTTATTGGGTGTTTCATCAGGAATTTCTCAATAGCAGCTCGGATTCTGGATATGGGCCCGGACGATAGCAAAAGGTTCTTCGATACAAAAACTGTCAGACGAAAATTTTAATCAAAGGATATTACACAAGTGACGTTGAAGAAACCAGTACGAGTTAGTTAAAAGAGAGATACAAACAGCCTTGCTATATTTTTTCTCTGTCTAAACATAACAGTAGGCCCATCCTTTCAAACAGTACAAAGATAAACGCTATCGGGCACTATCGGCGGCTGCACTGCGCAAGCGCATGAAGCAATAGCAAGCTATCGCCTTGAACGACAGGTTTTACATCCTGTGACGGTCAAATGCACGTTTGTAGTGATACTTTGTACATGCAAGAGGGCACGCCCTTTGGGTATACTTGGGGACTTTTATTAGAGTATTAAGTTCTGCACCCTAATAGGAAATACGCATGTATTATTTTAATATTTTTATTCGATAGTTTACCAGACGGAAATGGCGGGATAAGCTGGGTGGTCTTTGGCAGCTTTGGACTTTTCCTAGCAGTGAGATATTAATAGCTAATAAAAAAACACTGGCACTCCGGTAGTGCCGACAGAAGTGAAAACTTGAACAATTACGAGTGTATTTTGTGAATCGTCTTATAAACAAAACACGCGTGTTAAGGTGTGTTCCTTATTTTATAGGGTTTTTTGCAAATCAGGTATGATGACCAAAGTGACTGGTTTATTCTTCTCGTGAAAGGAATTTATTCAGATTTACAAATAAGCACACAGGATAGACTTCAGCAGTGCTATTCTCTAAAAGACAATTTCATGGCTGTAAGCTGCGACGAGCTCGTCGACGAGACAGCCTTGAGATCGACCGAGCGTACAGCGCTGATTCAAACCGTATTCACTAACGTGGTTGTGCTCGTCGTCGAACCCAAGAAGGCTGTAACCTCCCGTCGCTGTTTCTCAGACGAACGTAGGGCTTGACACAAATTCTATAAATTATAATCGATCAATCTCGACTGAGAGTTTTATAGGTTTAAAATATATATTAAAGGTCTATCTTTAAGTATTATAAGGAATACAGTTAAACTATAACCAATATCATATTTAAAAGAGCTTATTTCATATTTCTTATTACATTTTAAGGCTGAATGACGATTCCTTTGCTCTATTCGTGCAACGCGACGCGACGATGAATTAAAAGTCAACATGACATAACAATAACAACCGATGACGCGACGCTAACAAAATCACTTGAATTTGTAGTTTTTAAACTTTTGGGTGCTTGATTATTTGTATCAGCGAGTGCTTTTAACATAGGTAGTTCTGTGACTAAGAGGATAAATACAACTACCTAATGAAATGTGAGTATTATGATTTTTTCACTGATAGTATATGGCTATTATTACTATTGTCTCATCCACGAGTATTGTATGATACACGAGATATTAATAAAATTTAAGTAAATTACATGATTAGCTATTGTTTTAATATAATATGTACGTATAACTTTATTGTTGTAACGTAACATTGTGTGTTTTAGCATGCCAAGAAGTGCTATACTTTCATTACATAATATGAAAACTGTATAGGTACTTGGAAATTATAATTTTCATATTTAATTTTGTAGAGTCCTAAGCAACCCCTAAGACGACCTACTGACCAATTACTGCCTGTAGAACAATCTACTGGAGGCATGCTCCAGACCGAACAGTCCACACCTTCAATACCAGTAAGTTAATTCTAATAAAATAATAATAATGTAATGTTATATTTGCAGGGCGAACGGACATACAACCAGGCCCATCTTTGTATAGGGACAATGTGCCAATGGAAAACCAGCCTAATACAGAACAAAAGGTGAAGTTTTAAATGAAAGTCTTACAATATGTTTTAACTTTATAATGGATATTTAGATAACTTTTTTTTGTATTACAGTTTGAGGCTAGATCACCACTTGCAGTCTTGCAATGCGTCATCATAGGAGTAATGCCCCAATTGCATCTTCATGTAAGGTTAACTTAATTATAATTTGGTTAATTATTGGTTTAGTGTAAAAAGCACTACATAGTAGTGGTCTCACTTTTGATTCCCGGGTTGGGCCAATTTGTTGGGATTTTCTGTAGGTTTTTTCAACAGCAGCCCTTATTCAATCAAGATCAAGATATAGACTACATCTAATAGAATCAAGATATAGACTACATCTAATATGTATACTACATTGTAATATCTATTCCTTTAGAGGGAGAGTGATGTGATGTTGATGATACTTACATATTTGTTTTACCTCTGTATAGTAATTTGTTGCATTTTTATGTTCATAGCATCTCGTAGGCATCGAACGGCACACCGCCGTCTGATCCAGCACTCACCACCTTCTCAAAGGCAATCCAAATGGCGAGCCTGACTGAATGTTTTGTCGCCATTAAAGAGAGGTGTTTGGAAAATGAGAGACTTCTTATTGACAACCAGCAGAGGATGTTCGACTTTTAAGGAAATAAGTGAGTCATGGTCAAGGCAGACCCAGGCACTGCAGGATTTATGAGCATCCATCAGTCGAGGAAGTTGAATCTCCGAAACATGGATCTACTACTATGTTTAGATAATTTTAAGTTTATTTAAGATGGATGTTAAGAAGTTTAAGTATAAGAACTGTTTTTTTGTAGTAAATGTCAATGTTTGTTAGCGGGCATGCTCTTTATGCCTGCAGGCTTTTATTTAGGTACTTATTTAATTTTGTTTTGCTTGGGTAGTTTTCATTGTATATACTAAATTATTTAATTAAATGTCCTGTTTCTTGTAATGTTAATTACTTTGCATACCTACTATTGTATAGAATCAAGTTTTTCTAACTGAATATCAAAAGTCATTTTGAATAAATGATTTTTGATTTGATTGATTGTTTTTAATAGTAAATAAAAAAGAAAATAATGCAGTTATCTGTTTAATTTCTCATACCCCTGTATACACTCTTACCCATTTAAAAATATAGTACAAATAGGGACTAAGGTATAAATAGGCACATATTATTATAGGCTATTGATATTATACTAATCATATACACCTTAAACACCACACTTTAAATACACACCTTAAATGTTATGACAATTGTTGATTATAATAATATTTTTATTAATAATTTAAATACCTATTTATTGTATCTAATCAATAATGGTGAGTATATTCTATCTAAACACGTTAACCACATCTGTAAAGGAACACATAAATTGTAGATACAACATGCTCGCCATAATTGATTAACTAAATCTCGCCTACTTATCAGCCTACTCTCTAAGTCATCATGTGTTGGAGCCTGATGTGTCAGGATTCCAAGTAACCTAGATTCTTCATCTAAGTCACATTGGTCTCATCATCATAGGAGCTGGTAGCCCGGCTCTATTACAAATGTCGTTTAAAACACAGGAAGCCATCACAATTTCTCCCACTTTTATAGGATCATAGTACAATACCCTATGTACTAATAAACATCTGAACCGTCCTTTCAGGATTCCAATAGTCCTCTACACTGTTTCTTGCACTGCTGTGCAAATTGTTGTAATGGCTCTGGAGTCTCAGTTTCTGAATTACTAAAGGGAGTCATTAAATAAGGCCTTTGAGGATATCCTGAGTCACCTGAAATCAATGAATGAAGCTAGAATTAAGTGCAATCTTGACTTGTGTTTAAGTTATCATTGTATTGTAAATAATAACTTCGTGGATTGCCCTAGAGGCAGAAGACTGAGATATGTATGTGTCTACATTCTTCCCAATGATTTTTTGGTAACTTCCATTAGCCAAAAATGATAGTGTGCATAATATCTGAAACATCAGGAATTCAATAGGCTTTTGTTGGTGTGTGGTGAGGTATACCCATCATATCTCAAGAAACCTAGATGTAAACAAACCTTTAGCCTCTTGGTTAAACCACTGGAACGAAGTCGCGGACGCATATATGGAGTTAAGTCATCTTCCAATATATTAATTAAATCCTCAGAAAGCCTGTAAATATGGATAAAATCTGTATCACGGAATATTGTTTTAAACTTTCGTATTTGTTTCGCCTGTCGAGCTTTCTTCAAATTATCACTTTTCTTAGCTTCTTCTAATAAATGTAGCTTCAATTGTGTAGTAAAAGAATAGAAATATTTAAAAAATTAAGTACAGTTTATTATTTTTGTTGAGTGAAATAGCTTTTAAAAAGTTTAACCAGGTGACAGCTTTGTCTATGACACTCTATGTATAGATAGATTATTGTACATCGTGTTCTTGCTGTGCAGTAGCAGATTAAAAGTTTTCATATCTAATTAATCACCATCGTTTAATTGATAAAACACCCATAACCCAATAGGTTATGGGCCCAGTAGACTCTGTAATTGAAATCTCAAAGAAAACAGCAAAGAAAAGTTACAATCGTTGTTAGAACAAATTGACAAGATAACCTCAAAAATGGATTCCCGCGTGGCAATGAATTTAGATAAATTCGATGGACAGAACTTTAGGCAATGGAAATTTCAGATAAAGTGTGCACTAAAAGCAAAAGGGATCGATATTTCAGTGCCTAAACCATCTGTAAACAGTGTTGAGTGGACGAAAAATGATGGCATGGCAATGTATATTATGACCTCTTCGATGGATTACAAACAAATTACCTTGATAGAGAACTGTGAATCTGCCATGGAAATAATGTCAAAACTAGAATCAATTTATGAACAGAAAAGTGAACTATGTAAAATGTTAGTTCATGAGAGATTCTATCAATACAAAATGTCGACAAGTGACAGTGTCGCTCAGCACATTTCTAAAGTCGAATCTTTAGCCAAGCAGTTAAAAGAAAGCGGAGAAAACATCAGTGAAATGGCTGTGATAACAAAAATACTTGGAACATTGCCTCCCAAGTATAGATCACTCCGTCAAGCCTGGATGTCATTGGATCCAGCGAATCAGACTCTTGTCAATTTAACTGCTCGTTTATTGGACGAAGAAGCCAGCTTGCAGTGTGAAGACGAGCAGCAAACGGCGCTCCTTGTGGCTAACAAAGGTTGGAAGAATAACCCAAAACAAAACGATCAGAATAAAGGTGCTGGTGGTTCAAATCAAAATAAACCCACCAAACACAGGTTCGAGTGTTATAATTGTGGAAAGCGAGGGCATTTTGCTCGAGATTGTCGTGCTCCAAAGAAATCCAAGCCCAGAAAACCTCAACAGGAAGGTGCAGATTTATTAGCGTTCAATATAGAAACCGGTTTTAATACAACTGAAGAGAATGCTTGGATTTTGGACAGCGGTGCCTCTGCACATATGACATACAGAAAGGAGTTCTTTTTAAATCTTATTGAATGCAGCCAAAAATCTTTGACGTTAGGAAACAAACAGTCAGTTGAAGTGGCTGGCATCGGCAAGATATTAATAAAGAGATATGTCAATGGACAGTGGGAGGATAGTGAGCTGCATAATGTGTTATATGTTCCGAATTTAAGAAGGAATTTAGTTTCAGAAGGTGTGATAATGCGTCAATCCTATACGATTATAAAGAAAGATTCTAGTGCACTAATTTATAAAGGTAATGATTTGGTGATGTGTGCAAGAATAACAGAAAACAACTTGTATGAGTTAAAGATAAAAGCAGTGGTCGCAAACACCTGTAACTTAGTCCAAAGTAATCAAAATAATATTAAAATATGGCATGAAAGACTGGGACATCTTAACCAAAAACAAATCAAGAATATGAGTGCTAACAATGTTGTAGAAGGTTTGACACTAAGTGACAGTGATCAAACTGACTTTGTGTGTGAAGCATGTGCATATGGGAAGCAATGCAGATTTTCGTTTCATAAGTCTGTTCGTGGAGAACTACACCCAGGTGACCTGGTGTATAGTGACGTCTGTGGCCCTATGAGTCATATATCTATTCAAGGTATGAGATATTTTGTTCTATTCAAAGACGCTGCTACAAGTTACAGACATGTATATTTTATCAAACATAAAAGTGATGTGATGGAAGTATTTAAGAAATACAATGCTATGATCAAAAATAAGTATATGCACAGTGTAAGGATATTGCATACTGATAATGGAAGGGAGTATATCAATAAATCTTTCGAGGACTACCTGAACAAAGAAGGCATAGTACATGAACGTACTGCACCTTATACGCCTGAACAGAATGGGCGTGTAGAGAGAGAAAACCGCACAATTGTGGAGAGTGCCCGCTCAATGTTGTATGCGAGGGACGTACCACTGGACTTATGGGCAGAGGCTATCAATTGTGCAGTATACTTACTAAACAGGACTTCCTCCAGCCAGACTCCTCAGAAAACACCATTTGAACTATGGAATGGCATCAAACCTCATTTAGGCCATGTCAAGATATTTGGAAGCATAGGGTATGTACACATTCCTGATCAACTTAGAACTAAACTTGAAAAGAAGAGTTTTTTTTTTTTTTTTTTTTTTTTTTTTTTTTTTCTCTTCCAACTTTCTTTTTATCTACAATCGGCTGTTTAGCCATGATTAGATGTGGTCTACTAGTGTGGAATTGTTTCGATGGCCATTCCAATGAATAGTCTCAAATCTACATGTGGGACACTTCAGTTCCTTTGATCGAGTTCCAGTATGTGCCATCTTTTGAGGCGTTTTATATGGTCTATGTCTTGGAGTAGATCTCTGGCTAGCAAGTTGCTGTGGTTGTTGAGTCTGTCTTTGTACTTTTTGCTGTAGTTGTTTACTTTTTCTGTAATGGTCGGCATTTCCAGGTATTCGCGTATTTCCGAGTTTCTTACAAACCAGTGTGCACTGGAGATAGTTCTTAGTGCTATATTTTGGAAGCGCTGGAGTATTTCAAGGTTGGAATTGCTAGCCGATCCCCAGAGCTCTATTCCATAGGTCCAAATTGGCTCTATGATGGCCTTGTAGACGAGCAGTTTATTGCTGAGAGAGAGCCGTGATTTTCGGCCCAATAGCCACGAAAAATTTTTAAACTGTATATTAGCTTCTGTTCTTTTAGCTTTAATGTGGTTTGCCCATGTCAGTCGTCTATCTAGGTGTAACCCTAGGTATTTCACCGTGGTACTGGTTGGCAAGGTTCCTCGTTCCATGTGAACAGGTGCGCAATCCTCCCTTCTAAGTGAGAATGTGACATGCGTGGACTTTGTTACGCTGGGCTTGATTCTCCATTTTCGAAGCCACACATCAATCTTATCCAGCTGTGCCTGCAGTTTAGCGGATGCCCTTTCGGGGTCTGTGTCGCTTGCGAGACACGCAGTATCATCTGCAAAGGTCGCTGTAACTACATCAGCAGTCTCAGGCAGGTCTGCCGTATATATGGAATAAAGTACAGGGCCCAGCACGGATCCTTGTGGCACAGAGGCTTTAATTTGATGAAGCTTTGAGAATTCTTCTTCGTATTTTACTTGAAACCATCTTTGTTCCAGGTATGATTTTAGAATCATGTAAAATGAGTTTGGGAACAGAGTTTTAAGCTTGTATAGCAGTCCCTTATGCCAGACTTTGTCGAATGCTTGCTGGATGTCTATGAATACAGCAGAACAGTACTCTTTTTTCTCAAGGGACTGTCTGATTTTGTGCACTACTCTGTGCACTTGCTCGACTGTAGCATGCTTCTCCCGGAATCCAAATTGGTGATCTGGGATTATCTTGCGCTCTGCCAGTACTGGTTTTAGTCTGGACATCAAGATTTTTTCAAACAGCTTTGACAGAACTGGGAGTAGGCTTATAGGCCTGTATGAGCTGGGTTCAGTTGGTGGCTTTCCCGGTTTGGCCATCATGCATATTGTAGAAATCTTCCATAAGCTTGGATAGTGGTGCACTCTGAGGATCGCGTTAAATAACATTGTTAGAAATACTATAGGTTTCTTGGGCAGTTGCTTAAGGATTTCTCCCGTTATCAGATCAAACCCAGGTGCTTTTTTGTTTTCTAGCTTGCAGATCGTTCTCCTAAGTTCCCTGGGAGTTACAAGTGTTAAAGGTAGCGATAGTTGCTGATCACTCATGAGTACCTTGTCCACTTCGTCTTCAAATTCCGTCATAGATGATTCGTTTGGAGTAAACACTTCACTTAGGTGTTCAGCAAACAATTCTGCTTTCTCTTTTTCGCTTTTGGCCCACGGTTCTTCGGTGTTTTTTCTTATAGGTGGAATGTGGTTTTGTGGCCTTTTGAAGTCTTTTGTTATTTTCCATAGACCATAGTTGTCTTTTCTATGGGTAGAAAGAGTTTGCAATTTCTGTTGAAAAGTTTCATTTTCATTTTCCTGTATGAGTTCTTTTAGCTCTTTTGAAGCTTTGTTGTATCTTGTTCTATCAGTTTGGTCTCTGCCTGTTTGCCATTGCCTTCGTAGCTTCCGCTTCTCCGCCAACTTGAGGCTTATTTTAAGCGGTATGTTATTTTTTGGAGCAGAGTCACTGAGGGCGGGTGTAGAGCGCCACGCAGCGACCTGTATTAGGTTAGTTATGTAAAAAGTAGCCTCGTCTATGTCGTCTTCTGTTTTGAGTTTTATTTTTAGATCTATTTCACTTTCCAAATAACTTGCGAATGAATCCCAATCAGTTTTGTGATTGTATAGGGTTGATTTTGGTGTTTTTCTTACCGTAGTGGCGCTAAAAGTTGCTATTATTGGTGTGTGGTCAGAAACAGAATCGAGTGAAGATTCTATGTCAAAGTATAAGTGTGAAAGACCTTTTACAACGAAGAAATCCACAAGATCAGGAGTTTTGTTCACATCAGTTGGCCAATATGTTGGCTTGTTTGTCCCTAGTACTATAAGTTGTTCGTTATCGATGCTCTTTTTCAGTTCTCGTCCTTTTGTAGTTGTCAGTCTTGAGCCCCAATAGGTATGTTTACAGTTCCAGTCTCCGCCACTTATGAATCGGTTTCCTAGACTCTGAAAGTAGCGGTCGAACATGTTCTGTTTTGGGTTATGCTTCGGTGGGCAGTAAATAGCACTAACATTAATGGGGCCCATTTTCTCATTTATGGTTATTGTTGTGGCTTGCATCCAGTCTTCCTGTAATTGACTGTGTATGTAGTGCTTAATGTTATTTTTTATGATCACAGCAGATCCACCATGGGAGGTGCTATCAGGGTGATTTGTACAGTATACGCTATAGTTATCCATCTTAAAACTTTTTTTGTCATTTAGGTGGGTTTCAGATATCAACGCTATATCAATTTTGTTATCCATTAGTAGTATGGTTAGTTCTTGTTTGTTGGGTGCTAAGCCATTTATATTCCAGGTAGCAATTCGTAGGGAAGTCATTTTGATAATTTACTGATGAGTGTGACGATGAGATTCATCATTGTGCTTAGCTGTGTGATCAGCTGGTCAATTCTTTCTGTCTGAGTTATTATTAGCGCTTCTAGACTCGGTCTGTGTTCTCGTGAGACATTTTCAGTCTCTGTTTCAGTCATGTGTTTTCTCTGTGGCGCATGACCAGCGTTATTTTTGTAATAAGTACTCCGGGACTGTGTGTTGTCACCGTAATTTCTTGCGTATGTTCTCTGAGTATATGTGTTATCATTGTTGTATCCCAAGTGAGATCTTTGAACGTTATTTTCTGCTATTTGGGTATCTGTTAGGTCTATCACTTTTTCTTTTTTGGACTGTTTGTATTTTGGTTTTCCATTTTTAACCGATTCACTGTAGAGTTGTAGGCATTTAGTGGCAGTCAGGTCTCGAGCTTTACTTGGGGCAGCCAAGTATTTTACAGTGTCGTCATATTCAGTTGTAGCTTTTATTGGTGTGTTGTTGTTAGTTTTAGGTTGTGCTGATCTCTCTTCAACGTCATTTATGCTCTCTTTTTGGCGTGTTTTAAGCTTGTTTGTAGATTGTTTTCTGGCTAGAACTTCCCTATATACTTGACATCCCTTGTAGCTAGCTGGGTGGCTTCCTGAGCATAGTGTGCATATTGCTGGGGTATTCGCGTCGACTGTACACATGGTAGTTGCGTGTGCACCAGCACACTTAACACACCTGTATGGTCGCATGCAGTTGTTTTTACTGTGCCCATATTGTTGGCATCTTTTGCACTGCACTACTGAGTTTTTTCTTTTTGGGTCTTCTATAGTAATTCTTTGGTTGTATATGACCTTTATGTCCTTTACTAGTTTATTATTTTCATGTTGTGTGACATTGACAAAGAATGTATTTAGGGGTTCCTTAGTCCCTGGTTTTCGGGCTGTTATTATCTCTCCTTGTACAAAGTTACCAGTTTTCTCAATTGCTGCTATAATTTCATCTTTAGGTGTACTAAAGCGGAGGTGTTTGATAACAATTCTCATACATTTTTGGTCTTTCCGGGTGAAGGTGTACCCTATTAGTCCCTTGCTTCGAATGTGTTCTATCATTGTCTTGTATTTGTCTACAGTGTTTGTTGATATAATAAGTTGGTTTTTTGAAACTATTTTATAGGTGAAATCTTCTTTACCCACAACTTCTTCAATCGTCTGAGTGAGCTTACTTAGGTCATCAACACCATACAGTATGATTGGTGGTGGTTTTGGTATTCGTTTGGCTGGGATATCTGTCTCCTCCACATCAAGCAGTGCAAAGCTATTGCTTGTCTCGATATCCAAGTTAGTATTGGGTTCTTGGTTATTTATCCCCCTATGTGTATTAATTATTTGATCTCGTTTCTGAGTTCTTTTCACTTGACTCATTCGAGTGTCTTTTTCATCAGGAGAGCGGTTTCGCTTCTGTGTGGGCATTCGTTGGTATGGTGCATTCGGGTTGCATTCATTCTTGCTATTGTTCTCAGTTACATCGCTGAGAGACGAGGATCTATGACGGTTGAATAGTCCTGGATGAAATAGTTGTTGGGTCAACGTCTTCTTTGGTCTGTCCGTTGTAATTTCCTTGGGTAGCAATCCTTTGCCCCCCCCAGAATACGTGGGGCTGCCTGAGCAGTGCTCAGAGAGGGATTCTCCGACGGATTCTCCGCCGGTACCCTCCTGGGGTAGTTTATTTTTAAGTCTTGCTTCTTCCATAGTTGCTGTGATTTTTTATGTTAGGGTTGTCTTCCCTTTCTTTAGGGTGATTTTTTTAATTTGTATTCAGGGTTTTCTTCCCTTTGCTGTTGTTCGTTGTTGTTCGTTGGGGTTTTCTTCCCTTTGGCCAGATAATTCGGTTTTAAGGCGCCGAAGGTTCGCCTGTCGCCCTACGTATTTAGCTACTGCGGTCCCGAGGTACGTGGAAGCGTGCGGGGACTCGTTTTGGACCACAGCATTGCCCAGGAGGGACGACCTACACAGAATGGAATGTAGGCCCATCAATAGACCGAGGCGTCAGTCTAGAGATGGCATGGACGTATACGAAGAACTTGTCGGTGTGCGCCTGATAGCCTCGCCTCCGCACTCGCGAGGCGTACGCTACTGGTATTCTTGGCACTTTATAGGTGCGTGTTCCCTGGCAGATGAACACGCCCCACCAAGACCTACACCAACCCCCCCCCCCAAAAAGAAGAGTGAGAAAATGATATTAGTTGGGTATGACAACGACAATTATAGAATGTTCAGTTTAGAAACCAAAAGGGTGAAAATATCAAGAAATGTCATCTTTGATGAACAGCATGTTCCAGATATAAGGAAAAATATTACACAAATATGCTTGGATGATGAAGAGAGAGTAGAGCAAGAAAATGAGACGCAAGGAACTAATGCAGAGGATACTCTCATAGAATCTACATCATCAGAGAACGAGAGCAGCTTGCAGAGTTGTAATAGTGATGACCCTACATATGAACCCTCTCAAGAGATAGATGATGACATAATCCAGAGCAATATAAATTTGAGACCAAGACATAATAGGATCTTTGAAGCTAACCTAGTAGAATTTTCAGTGCCACAAACATATGATGAAGCAATGAAGAGTCCACAAAGAAATGACTGGTTGCGAGCTATAGATGAAGAATTGCTTGCACATAAAGAGAATAATACTTGGACTTCAGTTAAAAGGTCTGGTCAACGTACTCTTACTACAAAGTGGGTTTTCAATATCAAGAGGGATGAGAATGACCAGGTTAAGCGGTTTAAAGCTCGTTTGTGTGCACGTGGTTTTAGTCAAATTAAGAATATAGATTACCAAGAAATATTCTCTCCGACAACGAGGTATGACTCTATAAGAATTATCCTTTCTATTGCAGCTAGGTATGATTTAGAAATTCAACAATTTGATGTAAAAACTGCCTTTTTGAATGGGTATTTAGATGAGGACATTTTTATAGAAATACCAGAGGGTGTGTCACTTAAAAATGATTGTGTTTTAAAACTTAATAAGTCTTTGTATGGTCTTAAGCAGGCATCTCGTTGTTGGAATAGAAGATTTACTGAGTTCTTGGTAAAATATGGTTTTAAACAATCTCAGGCTGACAGTTGTGTTTATATAGGTATATTTGATGGGGTAAAAGTATTTATAATAATTTATGTTGATGATGGGCTTATAGTCTCTTCCAGTTCCTCAATGATTAATAAGATTATAGAATATTTAAAACAAGCATTTAAAATTAAAGAACTAAATATGAAATATTTTGTGGGGATAGAAATAATAAAAAGAAATAATTGTATCTGTATTCATCAAAGAGACTATATAGAACAAATTATAGAGAAATTTTGTATGGGTGATTCAAATTCTGCTAGTACTCCAGCAGATGCAAATGTAGTTATTACAAAGAAATTGGATGAAAGTATTGTTAACTTTCCTTACAGAGAAGCTATAGGCTCCTTGTTATTTTTGAGCTCTGTTTCAAGACCTGACATTTCTTTTGACTCAGATTTTGCAGGCGATGTGGACACGCGTAAGTCTACTACAGGGTACATTTTCAATATGAATGGAGGACCTATAACATGGTGTAGTCAGAAGCAGAAAACTACTGCTCTCTCCACTACTGAAGCTGAGTTTGTATCAGCTTGTGAAGCTGCAAAAGAGATATTGTGGTTACAGCAACTATTGTCAGATTTAGGTGAAAATATTAAATGTGTTCAATTATATGTTGATAATCAGAGCGCCATTGAGTTAATTAGCAATCCTGTTTACCATAAAAAAAACTAAGCACATAGATGTGAAATACAATTTTGTAAGGGAAAAGGTTGAGTTAGGTATAATTAAATTAAATTATATTCCTAGTAACAGTCAATTAGCAGACATGTTAACAAAAGCGTTACCAGTTCAATCTTTTGCCTACTTTAGAGATCAAATTTTTTATAACTTATGTTGATTAAATTTCAATGGGAGATATATGGTTAAACTTTTAGTGGGAGTGTTGAGTGAAATAGCTTTTAAAAAGTTTAACCAGGTGACAGCTTTGTCTATGACACTCTATGTATAGATAGATTATTGTACATCGTGTTCTTGCTGTGCAGTAGCAGATTAAAAGTTTTCATATCTAATTAATCACCATCGTTTAATTGATAAAACACCCATAACCCAATAATTTTTGTCAGTCTACGCCCGAATATTTAGAGCTTTTTGATTTGACAGTTAGAATCGAGGCTGTGGGCGAGACGTCTGACGTTTTACGTCTTACGAATTTTCGATCAGGGTCACGTGACCTGACGCGAATTTAGAAGTTTTTACCCATTCCAAAAAAAGTACACAGCGCCGCTAAAGAAGTTTTCACTTCAAAAAAAACTTTACATCGCCATATAATAGTACTTAAAAAATATTCAACGCTGAAAAAGAATTTAAAATAACCAACCGACACAGGCACCTTAAAAACGCCCTCCATTTTACCGCGCTTGGTGTGATGTATGACGCATAAGTCTATGACATTGACAATAGACGGAATTACAAACACTCCTCCTATAAAACACATTCGACATTTATAGTGGAGTCATTTTAATAGGTAACATTTGACGTCTGTCAGTTTTATCCTCATAGTGAGGTGACCTGCTTATGAACATCGATTAAAGTGAATGAATCGATACGGACTTGAAACATATGCGAATTTAAAAAATCATCAGGCGAATCCCTGTCCCATTATTATTATTTTTTTCGTAAATTTAAGGAGCAAAATAAGACAAGTACACAATTTAACAAAAAAATTGCATTTATTCAGTTGAACTATCAGAACTGTTAAAAGTATTGTCATCTTCATCACTGCTGTCAGCACTCAGAGATATTATTAATTCATTTTCAATAATATTGTCTATTCTCACATCTCGTTCAAAATCTTGTAAAATTATTTTCTTTGTTTTCTCTACGACTTTTTTCCAGTCTTCTGTAGTGACTTCTGCACACGCAGTTTGTAGCAGAGACATCATTTTAGCAGTACTGAAGGGTGGTTCAGTATTGTTCCGCGCTGCATAACCGTTTATTTGTGCCCAAATAAGCTCGATGGCGTTATACTGGCAATGGTAGGGAGGCAATCGAATAACTTCGTGTCCATGCTCTAGGGCTAGTTCATCGATTACATAGCGGAGCTTGGACGGCTTAGTTGCTTTTACTAGATTTAACAACTCAACTTTTAATAAAGATGGACTTGCATCCACACCATTTCTTACCAGCCACGAGACAATTTCTTGCTTTTTATATGCTTGAGTTGGTGGTTTATCAACTTGTACAGAATGATACGGTGCATTGTCCATTACAATTTTCGATGGGTTTTCTAAGCTGACTAGCAGCTTCTCAAATCACTCTTTAAAAACCTCAAAGTTTATTTCCTCATGGTAATCACTTGTAGTTTTAGAGGCGAATGCGAGGAGGCAGTTTTTCTATTTCATTATTTTTTGTATTTTTATAACTAGTTAGTTAAAAGAATAATAAATAATTTTTTTATTATAATCACAACGTGGTTATTAATTTATGGTGATATTTCTTCACAAGTCATCATTGCATTCGATTCTACTTATCAGCTTTCGATTTTTAGAGTAACATCCCTAGTGTTTAAAAAGAAAAATGGTTAACTGACGTAACCTTGTAACGACGTTCAGTTCTTTAGATCAGAATTAATTGTTTATTATGTTTAGAATGGTTTATTAATGAAAGCAAATCGTAAAATTACTCGTATCGGTCATTATTACAATAAATATGTAATCGTAATTGAAAAAAGGTAAGCAATTGTGCAGTTCTAACAAAACGAAAAAATATGTTATTTTATGCCCGCCGTTACAAGGTTACGTTGTTGAATATTTTATGAATTGTCAAATGTTACCTATTAAAATGACTCCACTTTAATTGTTATAGACTTTTATGTCACATTCGCTCTGAGCAATGGCGTCGCTTTTCAAATATTTGAATTTCCCACAGATTGTATAGAATCCAGTTTTTCTAAGTGAACATACAGTTGTGCTGTTGGAGTTCGATGCGCTACTTCTTCTCAGCTAAAGCACTAGGAAGAGGTGAAGATCGGGCGTCTTGGGGGACTGTCTAATGTAATTTTGACGGTCGAAAAGTGCTGATTCTCAGCCTAGTGTGAATAAAGGCTCCTACAAACAGGCGCGACTTCCGGTGCGCAACACAAAGGCACCGCCCGTTGCGCGACTTGCGGTGCCTCTGTGTCTCGCGCGATTTTGTCGCGTGTCGCGCCTGTTTGAAGGAGCATTTAAATGTCTTTTGATTTTGCACCTATAATTACGAAAGCCAAGTCAACTAAGGTACTGAGAAATGCAGGGGCTGTCAAAGTGAAATTGTTACCAAGACGTGCGCTTGACCATACGTAAGTACCAGTAGTTAACTTTCTTGTGTAAATAAACTACCTTCCCACAGTTATGTCGGCTGCATTAATGTTTATGATATTTTCTTGTGAAATTGATTCAAAAACCCATTGCACTATAACTTTACGAGATCGAAGTTATTGTCAACTAGCAGCGCCCCGCGGTTTCACCCGCATAAGTGTCAATCGCGTCGGAATATCGGGATAAAAACTATCCTGTGTCCTTCCCCGGGATGCAATCTATCTCTCTGCCAAAAATCGAAATCCGTTCAGTGGTTTAGGCGTGACAGGGGAACATATAGACAGACAGAGTTACTTTCGAATTTATAATATTAGTATGAATACTTTTTGAATGGCGATCAAGCCCATACTAAAGCCGAAAGTGGCAATGGGCCAGCCATATTAACTGTAAAACCGATGACAGTTGGGAGGGCCATACGTGGTCCTGACTAGAAGCCGCGAATCAGTAAACTTAAGGTAGGACGCCCTCAGGCTAGGTGGAGGGACGATCTTCGCAGGGTGGTTAGTAACAGCAGGATAAGAGTTGCCTGGAAGCGAGCTGAATGGCGTGCGATCAGCGGGATTGTCCGAAAGGGTTACCGCTGGCCCGGAACATAAAGGGCTAAGGAAGGAACACGGGTGGGTTTTAGTCAGTAAGAGTCTGACACTCCCTTCCGCTCCACCCAGAGCGGGAGGGGTCATTTGATGATTACCCATCCTGAAGAGAAAAAAAAAATTGCGTGCGATTGGAGGAGGTATTCCACTCAGAGCACTGATTTCAACCGCACTTGGATGAACGGCATCTGAGCACTTCCACTAACCGCAATGAAACAAAAATCACTTTAATCAGTGTTTTTTTTTTGCTTGGATATCATTAGTTAGACATACTGAGCGCTGTGTTAAAATTTGTCCATTTAGTTTAATGGGATATACGGGTTTACGTAATAGTAGGACATGTTATTAGTCTATAAATGTCTTTACAATTTAAATGTCAAAGTGTCAAACCAACGTCTTTCCTATTTTTTTTACGCTCGAAATTTTTTTAACACGATCTAGTGCCCCCTAATTCTACGATCATAACTTCAAACATACTAACAAAATCTCTCATTCAAAAACCAACGTTAATCCACAGCAATAAGTATCATTTTCGCACGTCAAGCTATATGCAAACAATAATTATTTGCTGACATACTTATAAAGTGTCAATTGATCTACAAACGGGGACGGTTGTAGAACAGTGAAACTAGACTTTAAAAAATTCAAGGTAATTCTCGTAACGTAACAACATCAATAAAGTAAACATCGTCATCACCCTGCTATTATCCCAATTTAAGGCTCCTGCAAACAGGCGCGACGCGCGTCGCAAATCGCGCGCGACACAAAGGCACCGGTCGTTGCGCGACTTGCGGTGCCTTTGTTTCGCGCGCGATTTTATCGCGTGTCGGGCCTGTTTGAAGGAGCCTTTATAAGTGTTCGGTGCAGTATGTCTTCGTTTTCCATACATCTCTATCAGCCGTCATCTGTGTTCACTCTCTTTCTGGTAATATATCACCACGATTTTTAAAATCTTTGTATCCGGCACGGTTTTTTACGGTACGGCGTATATGCCGCAGACAACTGGTTAAGGAGACTACAGGACCTAAACGCAATTTTTATACTGCCTAAAAGTATATGATCGACTACAGTAAACAAAATCAGAAAATTCATCCGCATCGCTGTCAACAGGAAACATGCCCAAAAGACTGGCAGCATTACCACGTATGGCAATGCTGATTCTTTGGTCAAAAAATAGGCCAGCCCTCTGGTCACGTGAAGAGTCGACCAACCGCTTGGCGATGTCTCGAAATACTAAGTGGGCACTCGGGCCCCATGGCCCTAGAGTTTCAACCCCAAACGGCTCAAACATATAAGATCCAAAGAGATTGGACTATTTGCGCTGTTTGAGGTTTTCCGCACCTGCAGCAGCCGCCCCAGCACAGCTCACCGTGCTTGGGAGATAGGATGGCGCAAGGGTGTCGAACTGTCGACACACGTTGCATTCCACACCACAGGCCTACCAACCTTCCAAAAGGCTTTTTAATGGATCTGCTTATAATTTAGATAAATTATAAGCAGACCCACTAAAAAGCGAGAAATAAAAACTTTTTATACAAAAAAAAAAAACGAAAAAAAAACAACAAAGTGAAAAATAACTTTAATTCCGGAAGTCGGTGGCAAAATACTAAAATACAGATCCAAAGACACCGACTTCCGAAGTTAAAGTTATTTTTCACTTTGTAGTTTTTTTTTTAAGTCCGTTTTATTTTTGTTAAAAAGTTTTTAGCTAACTAGAAAATTCGCAGTAGCAGCTCGAGTCTGGATTCGTGCTCCATTGAAGACAATAGCCTCGCCCCTAACTGCATGGGAATTAAACACAACTGGCGAAAGATACGTGAACTGTACATCTCTGCCAACCCCTTTGGTGAATACAGGCGTAACATTAACACAGACCGTGTTTCACGAAAGTTTTTTCACCGTCAACCACAAAATTAACATGTCGGATACCAAATTAGCAATGCTATGTTAGTTTAAAGTTTAACTGTCTCCCATCCGGATAACGGCCTCAACTACGAGCGCTTAACCTACTAACCGGCCGTGGGAATTGTGGGAAAGAGACATCAGACTCTTTACGTGTACATTGTACACTCGTTACGAAAAAGTCGAGCAATTTTCAAATACTTTCTTTCACCTTACCTTGGTACCAGACATACTTATTATTATTAATCAGTAGCTTCTGCCTGCGACCATGTCCTCCCGACCCACCCCGTAGCATCGCATCGCCTTCCCGCTCTATTACATCTTAGACAGTCCTAGTCCTAGAGTCCTAGCGTGATGTTACATAGCCTATAGCCTTCCTCAAGAATTGGGCTATCAAATGCAAAAAGAATTTTTCAAATCCGACCGGTAGTTCCAGAGATTAGCGCGTTCAAACAAACAAACTCTTTAGCTGATTTCGTTGACTTAGATGTTTCATTTTTGCACTGCTTCAAGGCATTGCATCCCTGAGTACTTGATATTAATTTCAACTTGATAACTCCACGCGTTCCTGAGAAAAAGGGCCTTGACAGACAGACAGACGGACAACAAAGTGATCGTATAAGGGTACCGTTTTTTCCTTTTGAAACGAAGAGAGAAACTTTTAGGTACGAAACCCTTAAAATCGAATGGATGTTAATCTTTTAATTACGCGATTGTACTATTTTATAATTATAATAATATCAGCCTATTATTGTCCCACTACTGGACAAAGGACTCGTCTCATACAGAGAAGGCATTGATCACCACGCATGCTCAAGATGGATTGTTGATCACCACGCATGCTCAAGATATGGATTGTTGATCAACACGCATGCTCAAGTTGGATTGTTGATCACCACGCATGCTCAAGATGGATTGGTGTTTTCGGACTTATGTCACAATCTTTAACTAAACTTCAACAACAATTGGAAAGATTAATCTGCATGAGAACTAACAAACGACATAATAAATACGATGACAATTTAACTAGACAACAGATCTACAAAAGACACTCGCCGTCGCCACCCACCCATCAAAATTCAAACCTCAACACCAGACGCTTAACCTGCGTGGGAACAAACAACATAATCACGTATCAATGATTGCATTAGAAACTAGGTGGAAGTCAGGAGAAAGTGGCAAGTGACAGACAAACATGACAGGTGACAAACAACGGTTTAACGACACGAATTACTGGGCTCACTGTAGGCGCCATCTTTCTTTATACAGACGATAGAGATAGAAATCTATTTGTTTTTACCGACTTCATTTACCGACTTCAAAAAAAAAGGAGGTTATCAATTCGACACGTATGTATGCAATATTATTGGAATTGCATTATATTCACATGTGACAATCTATTGGCTTCCAAACAAATATACAAAATTTTTAAGACGTATGAATGTATGTTTGTTTGTCCACGCATTTCTCCGCAACTATTAATCTGATGGTGACCATTTTTTTTATTGGCTTACCTTTACTTCAACTTAGGGAACAGTGCAAGTTTAATCAAAATCGATTCAGTAATTTTCAATATATGAACTAATAAGTGTAAGTGTGACGGCCTAGCTTATTGATTCGAGCTACGGGTGTAGTTTCAAAGGGAATAAATCAATCAATCAATCAAAAAAATATAAAAAAAAAAAAAAAAAAAAAAAAAAAAAAAAAAAAAAAAAACATCTATAAAAAAAAAAAAAAAAAATAAAATAATAAAAATAAAAATATCAATTGGTCAAATTCTAGGTCTAAATTCTGCTGGACAAAGGCCTCCCCCAAGCACCTCCACTTCGACCGGTTCTGTTTCTCGCATCCAACGGGTTCCAACGGCCTTTACAAGGCCGTCGGACCACCTTGTGGGAGGCCTTCCAACGCTACGTCTTCCGGTAAGCGGTCGCCACTCCAGAACCAGGTCACACACGTACATTATTTTAAGTATCCACAGTATCGTTACTCGTCAAGGTTTTAAACATCACCACAAAATATCGAAGAAGCTGTCCCATTCCACGGTAAACCGAGTCGAATGGAAGCCAATCCACTAAGGAATGTAAACAAACATTGTGTAGACTAAAATCGGAAATTATGCACGCCTTCAATACAGTAGGCATGTTCAATAAATGCTTTGTTTATTGGCTAAAAATAGTGCACCCATTACAATACTCAATCATAGGGGACTGACGACTCATAGGGAAGTATGGAAGAAAAAGAGATGTTACGCCGACCAGGGTCCTTACTTTTCAATTTAATTCCGATAGATCGACATTGGAATTGTGACGTTTCGTACTCTTGAGTTCGATGCTAGCGCCAAATGATTTTTAGATTGGGTGTCCATTTTGGAGAACTAAGTGGAATTGGGTTCGGGTTTGGCGTGGGGTAATTGTTGACAATATTGTTTTCAAGAGTACCGAATCACGTGACTGTAAAATTAACATTGGAATCATATTGGCATCTCATTGGAATTAAAATTAGTTTGGAGAGTAAGCCCCCAGAAATAAATTGGGAATGGGGCGGGAGAATGATGATGTGTGTAACTGTAGGAACTCTAGGAACACACCTACGAGTGGCTATAGTATCAGTATAGTCGATCTCGTAATTGCTTTTTTTTAAGTGAAAACTTCTTTAGCGGCGTTGTACACTTTTTTGTAATGGGTAAAAAATGTTAAACTCGCGTCAGGACTCGGACACGTGACCTGATCGAAAATTCGTAAGACGATGGCCGTAGCCGGTGTCGCGTGTGTTTTGTTTATAAGATGATTTACAAATAACACACGTAATTGTTCAAGTTTTCACTTCTGTCGGCACTCCCGGAGTGCCACTGTTTTTTTTTATTTGTAATGGGTTTGCTATTGATTCTGGTCAGAGGTGACAGAGACAAAGTCTACGATGGAGTGAGGTTACCCAGAAGAAGCCTGTTCACTCTTACTTTGAAGAGATTCGGGTTGTATGCGCTCAGAAACAGATGCTTTATGACCCTAAGGCCGTTTGCAAATGGCGGTGTGGCGGTGGACAAACTGGCTTAGGTTGAATGTCAGTAGCACGCCATAAAACGACCGGGGTCTATTATTTGGCCTTTGTGACAAAGATACTTGACTCCAGTCTAGGTCAGAGGTGACAGAGACAAAGTCTACGATAGAGTGAGGTTACCCAGAAAAAGCCTGTTCACTCTTACTTTGAAGAGATTCGGGTTGTATGCGCTCAGAAACAGATGCTTTATGACCCTAAGGCCGTTTGCAAATGGCGGCGTGGCGGTGGACAAACGGGCTTAGGTTGAAGGCCACTAGCACGGCATAAAACGACCAGGGTCTATTATTTGGTCTTCGTGACAAAGATACTTGACTCTAGTCTAGGTCAGAGGTGACAGAGACAAAGTCTACGATGGAGTGAGTTACCCAGAAGATGCCTGTTCACTTTTACTTTGAAGAGATTCGGGTTGTATGCGCCCGGAAACAGATGCTTTATGACCCTAAGGCCGTTTGCAAATGGCGGCGTGGCGGTGGACAAACGGGCTTAGGTTGAAGGTCACTAGCACGGCATAAAACGACCGGGGTCATTACTTACTAATGCTTACCACCATCAATATGTTATAAAAATGGCTGAATCTGTAAAGAGAAGAAGCTTCGGTTTGCTGATAGATTCCTCCACAAAATAAAATATACGTCAAACATAGTTACTTAGCACGGGCGCACGATAAACTTAACTACACTACAACGTCATACGCAAAGGATCATAGACATGTTATTATCACTAACCTTGGGGTTGTATTAGCCAGACCTCGTCCATAATAAGGTCAATTACCACTTGCGATAACGCTAATAATAGTGTTATCCGGGTTTATGCATAAAATAAGAACATTTGAGAAAGAGATGCAAGCAGGAGATAGAAAAAACTAGGTCATAAGGCGTAGAGCACGAAATCGTCGCGCCGAGACGGAAATACTTGATAATAGCGTAATTAGCAAACTCTAACTTATAGCATTTATTTCAAACTAGCTTCCGCCCGCGGCTTCGCCCGCGAGGTATGTCGATAAAAACTAGGACTTCGCGCGTCGCGCCTGTTTGTAGGACCCTTAAAGCTGCTGGACTAAAGGCAAACAGGCACGACGACGCGCGACGCGAATCGCGCGCGACACACAGGCACCGCTCGTTGCGCGATTTGCGGTGCCTTTGTGTCGCGCGCGATTTTATTTTGAAGGAGCCTTAAAGTGGAACTGGTCTGGCCACATCTGTCGCATGTCGGAGCAGCAATACGCAAGAACCACTACTCACTGGATCCCAAATAGCGGGAAACGACGACGCGACAGGCCCAGAAAGAGATGGCGGGATGACCTGCCGGTCGATTCTGTAAAAATCTCACCGTGAAAACTTAGGTGAAGTGAGTTTGTTTTTGCTAGGAATTGACACTATTGACAACTCACTCCACGCTCACTTCACCTAAGTTTTCACGGTGAGATTTTTACAGAATAGCACACCGCTGGACTCCTTAGTGTTGGCCCGCAATCGGAGTAGGACGGGAAAAATGGAAAGAGGGAACGGAGGCTTTTGCTCTGCAGTGAAACAACACAGGCTTATAATAATAATAAAATATACTAGGATGTTCTTCTGAATGAGATGACCTAACAGGAAACAATTGCAAAGCATAATCATGCACCCAGAACAAAGAATTCTATAGTCGTTGAAGACATTTCAGAATGTAGGTTATTTGGATTATCACAATACGTAAGTCAACACGCAGTGAGCAAACGTGGCGATCAATGCTCTTCTCCGAAGAGGCCTTTGTCTTGTAATAGGATTATTGATACCGCGTATTAACTGTTTTTAGGGTTCCGCACCTCAAAAGGAAAAAACGGAACCCTTATAGGATCACTTTGTTGTCCGTCTGTCTGTCTGTCAAGACCCTTTATCTCGGGAACGCGTGGAGTTATCGAGTTGAAATTAAAACCATATACATATATACTCAGGCCTACAGTCCCTTGAAGCTGTGAAAAAAATCAAACTTCTAAGTTAACGTTAAAAAAAAGATACGGCCGTTTATGTCGCAAAAAACGTACATTTCGACACTCAAAGCGAATCAAAATTTATAGGGTACTTCCCGTTTACCTAGAATCATGAAATAAATTGTAGTTGCTAGTCGCGCGGTAAATTCTGCTTGTGCGATGCAGGATTTTGCGTGACGTCAGTGTGATGCGTAGTTCGCATATGGCAATGTAGATGCCGCCTCATCAAAATCTTTACCCTTAATAAGTACGTACAGGAAGTACAAGAAACCTGATGACTCATGTTCTCAGTTCCCACCGTCACGCTCGACTGCAGCGGGTACAGTTCCAACTGGCGAGCCGTGTCGTCTCACTTCTTTATGCATCGATAACTTTATGTGATCGGTTAGCTTAAGACCGCGACTTTGGATTTCAGATTTAAACTTAGAACGAATGAGGTTAAAACTGAAAGCTCGTCATAGGTGGCAGCACTGGTCAACGTCTACAAACCGACATTTTATTGATTATGTTTACTTTTGTGTCGATCACAAATTAAACGAAAACTAGATAAATATGTATCATACTTGGAATGTAGCATTAAAAGATGAGCTAAGGAGAAGGGAAGCGTCTACCACTGGTAAAAACGCAGGTTTAGTGGAAAAGACAATCAATTATATGAACGTTTTATACCTTAAGGTTATCTTGTGTTTGTTTACTTGATGTTCATTTTTCGGTGAAGACTGGAGGCATACGACAGAAATAATCTGATCGGAGTTGAAAACCAACTTGAGGATGATTTACCTCACTGAAAAACTTCAGATATGTAAAACAACTTCAGAATTGTGAATACTTGGTGAATCTTTTGTCATTTTGGAAGTAGGTTTTTCGCAATTCGGCGCGGCGACGTTTGGATTAGTGTCCGGTTATTGGTTACCGACATAGCAGGCAGTGGGGTAACCATGTTCGTCGAAGGACCGATGGCCGGTGGAGCAGACGAGACCGGCCATGCCATGCTGCGTGTGGCGCAGCCCGAGGGCCTATGTCCAGCAGTGGACTGAGATGTGCTGAGTTAATGAGGGTTTTCGTGAAAATTTACGACACCAGTTGGCACCACTGTGACAAGAGGTCTTCCAATATAAAATATATGATGACGTTCATCATTCGATTCATTCATTCGTTCATCATTCCGTCTGACTAAAGAAAATATAGGCTCTTTGACAGATGCCTGGACCTGACGTGCCAGTGCTGCCACCTAGCAAACGTCATTTCAGAAAACCCTCATTGATTGATCGACTCGGCTCCTGAACGCGGTTTAGACGTGCTGATCGCGTTGTTCCCTTGGCGTAATTCGCCCCTAGCAGGTTTTGTATTTAAACTTCACAGCAACGACCACCGCAGCATGGTCTGTCCAGCTCCATATGACGAGGCATGGGAGGCTCGCCCCATCTCTAGGCATAAGCTCGGAAGTCAAAGGCCTCGGTGCGAGGAAATACCTGGACCACCGTTAGTTTTGCACCCCATATTATTACTCAAATAGCCTCCATGAGAGAAACTGGGTCAACGTCAGTGTTGCATGCACCCCTTATTATTAAAATAGGTACACTAAAATAGCCTCTATGAAGGGCTTATAAACTTAATTAAGCGTAAATGGAGCACACGCACCCTGAGCAGTCAGCCCCGCTTTGTAATACCTAGTTTTACCCCGGCATGAGCTGATGTTACAAGGGGCTCATGGCTAAATAATAATAGCCACATGAGTCAATCGAAGGTTAAGCTACACTTGCCGAGGTTGGTCCGTAGATGAGTGACCATCCATAACATTTCGAGACCTTCGGAAAGCACGTTAAGCCGTTGGTCCCGGATGTCATTTGTTTCCACCGCTGGGACACAGGCCTCCTCTTTTCGAGAGGGAGTGGGCTGTAATCTACCACGCGGGCCCAGTGCGGGTTGGTGGTTTTGTTTCATACGTCTTCGAATTTTTTGTTCTAGGATATGCGAGTTTCCTCACGATGTTTTCCTTCACAGTTTTGAGAGCAGTGGTGATGAAATTAAATACGCAAAGTAGTGCCTGCCTGGTCCATGACCTACAACTCGTAAGTTGGAGCCGACACCACTGCTGCGTTCTTGTGTGTAAATAGCTACTTTTTTTTTTGAGGATGGGAAATCATCAAACGACCCCTCCCGCTCTGGGTGGAGCGGAAGGGAGTGTCAGACTGACTGACTAAAGCCCACCCGTGTTCCTTCCTTAGCCCTTTATGTTCCGGGCCCAGCGGTAACCCTTTCGGACAATCCCGCTGAAACCACGAGCCCCTTGCCTAGGGATTATGCAACGAAAAAGGATGTTTTGAAACTTCGAACCCTGAGCGGGTCTTAAATGGCACCAACAGCTGTTAAATAAATTCGAATATTATTAAGTATATGCGTAAGAAACACTACGTCATAATTAATAACTATATACCTACACGTGTCATCGATGACGTTTCTAAATCTGAATATACCATTTTCCTTTTATGTAAATAAATTAATAAACCAAGGAATTTTTAATATTTATTGCGGTCACACGTCAGAGATAGGTACTGCTCTCTGAATCGAAGGCAATTTACGAAATTTACAAATTACCTTTGAACATAGCGTGTTAGTGGGTATTAATTAACATCACGTGCTAAGTAATAACAACCGCACGAGTCGATAGACCAGGTTAAGCTACGCTTGCAGCGGTTGGTCCAAGGATGGGTGACCATCTTTACTTATCAAGACTATTTAAGACCAAGGCTCCGTGTCTCGGAAAGCACGTTAAGCGTTAGGTCCAGGCTGTCATTTGTGGATCTTTGGCAGTCCTTACGGGTCGTCAGTAGCCCGAAAGTCTGACAACCAGTCTCACCAAAGATTATAGTATTACGCAGTAACTGGGTTGTGGAGATCTAATAGGCAGTGGCTGCGTGCAAAATACTGGTATTCAGCTACATCCGATGACACTGGAAGCTGACCCCAACATAGTTGGGAAAAGGCTAGGCAAATTGAAGTAGGTATGAAATAAAGGCTCCTACAAACAGGCACGACACGCGATATAATCGCGCGCGAAACAAAGGCACCGCTCGTTGCGCGACTTGCGGTGCCTTTGTGTCGCGTGTCGTGTCGCGCCTGTTTGAAGGAGCCTTAATTCGAGCATATATGCTATATTATGATGACTCATTATAGTATAATCCTACGTCATAGTAATTATGTGATTCAGTGCCGTCTTTAACCTTGAATATTTAATTTTCATTTTTATGTAAAGCAATTGTCATAATAAGTCCTCCAGACCGTATTTCGGCCATGGCGGCTGGCGGCCAATCTCAACGGAGACCAGCCTTCCGAGCGGGAGATAATATTATAGTACACAAGTGTGTGTGCAGACAGGTGCACTCCCTCTTTCCACTCTCATAGTCCGATAGGACGGCAATCCAACACGACCTGGGGTGCAGGACCAACAGTTTAAGGTGAATGGATAGTGGTAGACCGCGAAATTCAAAATTTCTTACGTTTTTTGCAATTTGCAGGTCAGTGTCAGATTGTATCTTGATCAAAATATGATTCGCGACAATAACAGGTACATATTATATGACGACACGGTTGGCGCAGTGGCTGAGCGATCGACTGCTGCGCTGCGTGTCGCGGGTTCGATTCCCGCACGGAACAAATATTTGTATTGCCTACAGGTAGTTGTTCCGGGTCTGGCTGTTTGTGTATGTGAATTTAAATGTTTGTAAAACGCACCCACGATACAGGAGTAATTCCTAGTGTGGGGCAACGTTTTAAAAAAAAAAAAAATATTTAGGGAATTTCAATCATTAGAATCATTATGATTTCTACCACCAACCACCAATCTCTTATGGAAAAGTGTTAGTGCGGCTGTTATTACTTAGGTCGTAGCCACAAGCCCCTCTACAAATAACCAGGCTCCTCTATGAAACCAGGTTATTCATGAGTCTACATAATATGTAGACTATATGTCGACTACTCTATGCTGATATATTATATCAGCTGATAAGAAATAACAGTAGATAAGGTTACTTGTCCTGTAATCACTTTTCTGTACATCGACCTCATTAAACCTTTTTAGATTATTAGTTTTAGTTCTTTATATTATACTTAAATTGTAAATAATAAGGTACTTAATATGACCGCACTGGTGCATTGGGTACCTACGTCCTACATACATCTACATAGCTATTCACATTCACAACCATCCGATACGCTTTTGTCCGTACTGTATCGAACATCAATAAATGTTATCGTAGGAGTCCTCTAAACTCTGTTTACAAGTCCAAAACCCGAAAATTTTGTCAGTTTTTTAAAGCAATGGTTATCGAAATGTGTCATTTTCGATTCGATACGATATCATGTCGGATCGGATGGTTGTGAATTTAATAAATGAATAAATAAATAATAAAATTACGAAAATGTTTGTAGATTACCTCGAGGTCTAAGTCCGTCAACGAAGATACGAGCGCTTCCAAAAGTAGTCGTAGTTGATCCGTTAAAACAAGTGAAAGTCTCTCTTTTCGGACGGGCAAAACCGCATCGGGATTTAGGGACAACTGTCAAATCTTGTTGTCATTGATTCTATGTCCGTAAGTGATACGGAGTTTGAAACGCCCGTAAGTTCGGACGAAACTACGGATTTCGTGCTTAGGCAGTAGACCCCCCCAGAACCTCATGCCCAGCAATAACGTATATTGTGCAAATAAAAAAAGAAAACATCATCAAATCAACTCTAGCAGTTCTATAGTAATGAAGATAAACAAACAGATGAGAGTGCATCGTAACAGTACATAATTACATATTATGCTAAGAGCAACGCTCTCTGACTCAGTCTAACACATCGACGAAATATGTTTAAGGCCGCAGCACACTTGTAACACCCGACGCCATCACACGCTTACATATTGGCCAAATGACGAAAATAGCTCAATTAGATGAAAAATGTGGCCAATGAGTAAGCTTCATTGATTTCGCGTAACGTGGTGTGTTGTAACTCTGTTTCCGCCTTTATGAATACAGCTTGTCTGATCATCGGGTCAGAACAGGGGGTCAGAACGTGAATTTAAAAGTGTTCATGTGTTTTTAAAGTTACTATAGAACACCACCTGCTACAACCCTTACATACTCCTTTTTCCTAATTTTAATTCAATTTAAAATAATAATATGTATGTACTTTTGTATATGACAAAATAAGCAAAAGAATCATTGGGAATTAAAAAATTCATCCGCATCGCTGTCAACAGGAACTGCCCAAAAGGCAGGCAGTATTGCAATGTTGTATGGCGATGCTAATTCTTTGGCCAAGAAGTAAGCCAGCCCTCTGGTCACATCAAGAGTCGACTCACCGGAAGAAGATAACATTTTCTAACTATTCAATTTAAGTAATCTTTTGCCAAATCTTAAATTTTGATTGGGTTTTTTGTTTCAGTCAACCAAAATTCCAAGAGCATGAGGATTTGGTCTGGGGATTTTGGTTAATTTATAGAGTAGTAGGTAACTGTTCTGAAGTGGGCCTTTTTGGCGCAGTCGTGAGCCACACTTTCCTGCTAATTTCGTACATCGGACTTTTCACTTTTTATTTATTTTTATCTGATGTATGTATCTGGTGTATTGTGTCTTTTTTAGTCTGTGCTAAATAAACGTATTTTATTTCTTTCTTCTGATGACTTAACTGAAGGTGCAGATAAAGTTTTAACGTTTTTCAAGCTAGGTTCGAGGTTCAAAATAGATTAATCATTTTGGAACAAAATTCTTTATCACACATTATTCTCTGCACATTTGTTGAATGAGGCTACACCAAAAAAGTACAACATTTTTTTCTTTCATTTAGTTACTCTCAATAGTTGTTAATTCTTTTTATTGTGCATGTTGTGTGTGTTTTGTGTTCAATACTATAATATACATTGAAAGGAACTATGTTAATACCGGGTCTCTTGCGACATCTCTCAACTTTTGTAAACATTTGTACTACCACTATCACTCAGAAAAAGGGCTTTATAAAAAAAACAAAATAATATCATTTAAAATTGTCCAAGCGGCATCTGCGAGTTGGTATTGTCCCTTGGTATGCCTTCCAAAGGTTCGGGACCTCGGGGTCCCGAAATAATGTCACAGAGAAATACTAATAAAAAAGTATTGTTAATAATAGCACTCACCTCATCTTTCTCGCTCTGCAAGTCCTCCATACTCTTGCTATTCTTCAACGTATTCAACGTTCCGTACGTGTTACGTCTCACAAACTTTATATGCTCTTCCTCATGGGGCACATCATAAATAGGTTCATCATTTTCAACATAAAACTTAGAATTTTTCACAACACATTCACAGTTAAGATGGCATTTGAATCGGCCATCTTTGTTTTCATTAATTTTACATTTTAAACACTCTTTATTATCCGATTGGTTCGGATCCGTATTTTCACTGCAGCACGCACAGCATGTGATAGGATCCTCGTTGGCTTTTAGCCTTGTGTAAGGAAGACTTGACGTAGAGTTGTTTGTTATGGCACAGTTCAAGGAATTCAGGCAACGGGAGATAGGATCAGGGCTTTGGTTAGGTAGCAATGTACGGTTAGTGATATCCAGTATCTCAGTACATAAGTAGTGTATTTCTTTTGGTTTTTTCGGTGATTCTGTAGTCCCTTCACGCTTTTGAAGTACTTTTTCAAGCTTTTCTAGCATTCTTTTAGCTTCCTTCTTTTGTTGTTCAGTGTTTTCTGGGATTGTTGGGACTTTGAAGATTCGTGGAGGTTTTGCAGGTGGTGGACCAGCAGGGAGCGGTTGCTTTAATGCCTTTTTCAGTGTGTCTGTTAGTTTTAAATGAGGGTTCTTACGTTCTAGACGTATAGTTTCACTGGAATCACAGAATTCGTCCATTGCCTGAAGGTTTGTTAAATGAGTTTTTTCTGGAGACTTCTCAAATTGGGACATGAGACGTTTAATCCTGCCAGTTTTGTCCTCTTCTACGTTTTCAGTCTCAGAACTAACACCGCTGTCTGTCATGGTGTCTTGTTTCTCATTATCTTGTCTCTTTGGTTTGACAACGGTGGCATACTGGTCTAAGATATGTTGAGGAACCTCAGAATCTGGTATCGAATCAAATTTACTTTCAATCTCACTCACCTGCCCAACAATCTCAGCGTATTCCGTTTGTGGAACAAAATTCTCTTTTTTCATCTGTTCTTCCAAAAAGTTCCCAAGCCTCTTCAGTCTGTCTTTGCTCAATTTTCTCTCCATTTTGAATGAAAAATCGCTGGTTTCTGACCTGCCGTTGCAACTGCCGTGACGTTTGGGGCTATTCACAATTTTTTGACTCTTGTCACAACGAAATGCATGGCTCCTATGCAATTTCTTGCCCGGGTCACTGCTTTGTCGTGATAGAGAATTTTTCGTATCACTAGCACTCCTTTTTACATCGCTTTTATTGTATAAATAACTGGAGTTTGGTTTAGGCGTCCATTCGTCACTGGCCTCGGATTCATTCCCATTATTATCCTGTTTAAATGATAGCTCGTAATCGATATTTTCACTGTTTTCCTTCCCATAATTTGTAGTAAAAACATTCTTTTGTCTACACAATTGCGTTTCAACGCGCTTCGGAACGTTTTCGTTGTTCAAATTCTCGAATTTACTTTTTATTTCTTGCACCCTGTTCTTTGCTGATATCATTTCGATGCATAGTACATGTTTATTGGCACTAATTATTTACTCACAAAGATTTTTTATAAGCTTTTAAGCTAAACACTTCCACTAAAACACTTATATTGCACCCATTTTTAAATTAAAATAAGAATTTAAGAATAAATAAACAGTACTAAGAAACAGGACTGCTGGTTTTTTTTTTCTAAACACGGTTCAAAGCACTGGCAGCTGTAATAACGAACTGATTATAAACTGTGTTATCTAAAATATGCGCGTTGTAGTAGGAAGTTGCACGACACAGTAGTTTTAATTGCGAAAGTGGAACGTCAATTGTTATTTTACTCGGTGTTAACTATTTTGAAACACAATGCACTTGACAGAAAGTTTACATAAACAGTTCGTTCGTTCGACGAGGCCACGGCATGGCACATTTGGTATTGCCAGACGTAAGAAAAATCTACCCCGATTTAACTATCTTTGGAGAAAGTGCTAGTAATATATTTCACTACACTGTTTTATAAAATAATAAATAGAATCGTTAATAACTTTAAAGTCATTTACTTGTCATAAGTTCAGGCCATTTAGTCACTCCTATTTTATTTTAATCGTCCTAATTCCACTCTATCACTGCATAAACCGTCAGTATTGCGCATTTCATATTTGTGATCTGTTTTTTCCTTAACAACAGCTGTCTATATTAAAACAAAAGTCTGATTCAGTAAAATGACTAACAGTGACTACAAAATTACCTTACCTTTAGCTTACATAGAAACACACATTTTATAGTAATAATAATTCTATTGAGATGACACAAAATCATTAATTAATTGAGTAGGTATCGGAAGTTTCAGTATAAATAATTTTCCCTGTTTATTTCCAACAGATGGTCTTCTCATGTATGAAACAGTGACGAAGACATTTGAGACTACAACAAAGATTCATTAGGCATTAGGGAATGGAAAAATCTTAAAAGTCAATGTAGGGAATGATTTATATTGATTTTTATGCTTACCGTTACGTCTGCAAGAGTATGATTTTCAGAAAAACGATATCGATACTGAATTATCTAATCATTACTACGATAAAGCTTTAATTTAATTGTCTTTATCTCTAATGTAATCTTAACAATGAGTCAGTTATATTATGTAGAAATTCAGTGTGTTAAAGAAGTTACAATACTTTTTTTTAATAAAATCAGCAAATACGGTCAAGTTCTGAATTGAGCTACACGATTACTGACAAATACTTGCACTGACTGGAAAGGTCCACTAAAATCTATGTGGTTCTTTCCTCAAAATACCATTTCAGACACTAATCTACATGGTCCTCATACGATGTGACCAAGATTATGTCTGGACTTTAAAGCGATTGTGACTGTGACCCCTAAGTTTGTTTGTTTTTTCTACGGACGAACTCACCTTGTTTCAAAACATCATTAATTTTTGACGGGTAATTTTTTTTTATAAACCTATTTACATTATATTATAAAATCATTATTACTATTTACATTCCCGAAAAAAAATAAAAATAAAATCGGCCATGCGTCGCTTTCCTGCGTAACGATAAAATCTCCCCGAATTGGGAGATAATTTTATGATCAAGATAACGAGCAGCTGAGATTGTTGATCCGGTCGGATATTCACACCTGCATCCGTACTTCTCCAGAAACTTGTTTTTAATCATGAATTACACGTTACCAGAAAACTCTCAGTATGTACGAATAATAGTTAAGTCGCAAGAATATTTCGAGAATATTTTTTAATTACAGTTGATTAAAATAAAATCATCAACAAGTTTTACAAAAGAGACTTTATCATATCCGAACATATCTAATGTTCTAGTAGTATGTCTATGTCTAGTCATTTGTTTTCAGCGACATCTATTAACACGATGTAACAGGTAGGGAACTTTACTGCCAATTTCTTCCGCTAGAGGGACCATTGGACTTTATCAAAAACAAACTGACGTAGTGAACATAATATTTACGATGTTGATAACTTATCATTACGATTAAATGATGCTCTTGCTCTTGCTCTTGCTCTGTTGATCACCCCTGTATTCCCCATACCACGCCTGCTTTCCTCGAATATTTAAGTCTATTAAATCATCTCAATAGAATGAGACACAATTACTTTTTCTATTGATACCGATCTAGAGATTTCGCGACCAATAAAGAATAGCAAATCTGAGCGCAGATGACGGCACCTAGACATGACGAACAAGTTGTCAAGGCTGCGCGGCAAATATTTCGGAATTTAAAAAAACAAATTTCAATATTTCGGAATTTAAAAAAAAGGAAATTTGTTTTTTTTTTTGTAAAAAGTGACAGTTGAGCTCACCTTGTTTATTGAGATGATTATAGACTTAAAAATATGTTCGTAAAATATTATTTGGAAGTATTGCCATCTAGCGGTGAGTAGCTTAAACTTTTATCGTGTTAAGTATTAATATTGTAGTTCGAAGGTTGCAATAACTCGAAATAGTTTGGTTTACCGCCAATAGATGCCGCTTGCTTAAAACCGAGTTAAATTAAAAGAAAAGAGACTTCTTTCTGTGAAACTTTTTTTAATTCTCATTCTCAACCAGATGAATTTTCTCGAATTGTACGAAATTGTCAAATTGTGACGATTTTGTGATTTGTAGGTTGTTTGTAGGTTAGGTAATAAATGATTCATAATAACTTATTATGCTAATGGATTTCTACTAGAGGCACAACTACCTCAGCCTTCTTGGAACCCCTGACAAACAGCACGACTGCAAAGCTAAGGATTCTGTGGCTCTATTCCTAAGACGAGCAAAGCAGGTTTTGGGTTTCTTAGCAGAGCAGCCGCGTCAGTATTTGGGCCTGATTAATACCAATTTCCCATTACATGGAACAGCTGATAACAGGTAAAATATTGATGTGTTTCACATCGCGGCAGGCCCAGACGGAGATGGATGGCGGGATATGCATTAGAAATAAACCTCCGAATTGAGAACCTCCTCCTTTTTTGAAGTCGGATAAAAATACGAGATTTGTGGTACGCGTCGGGTACCTGAATTTGGTATCGGTATTTGTTAGATGGAGTACCGGTACCCGTCTGGGACCGATACCGTTCGGAACCGGAACCCGTCTGGAACCGGTACCCGGCACCGAAATCGCAAGAACCGCTAAAGCTGAAGTGGCAATGGGCCGGCCATATTACCCGTAGAACCGATGCCCGTTGGGGTAGATGTGTTCTTGAGTGGGGACCGCTAATCGGCAAACGTGAGGTAGGACGCCCTCAGGCTAGGTAGAGCGACGAACTCCTCAGGGTGGCTGGTAGCAGATGGCTTCGAGTTGCCGAGTACCTATCTAGTAACAACTTACAATATTCATACATACAAAAAACAAATGTATTTTTACCAAAGATTTCGTATCAATAATCTAAATATTAATTAGGTTTATTAGTCAAAATTTATAGGTCCATGGTCATAATGTGGACAGAGTAGGTAGATGTTACAAAATGTCTATGAATTTTAATTGACAGTCAACTGACATGGAAGGCACAGGCAAAAGCAATCTGTAAAAAACTTAGCGCATCTGCATAGGTAGGTATGCACTTAACAGTATTACTAGGATATCATAGTCTTATCGTTTCCATTTATTGTGGCATTTGTACCGAAAGAGAGAGTATTTTTATAAAACCCAAAAACGCTGCCTACGAGCAATATTTCGTTTGAAAGTTCTGACAGCTGTATTCCAATTTTTAAAAGTCATAATTTATTGACATTTCTGTGCCTTTACATTTTAGAAATAACTTTATCGGAAAGCAGATACTTACCGAGATATAACTTTACGATCTTAAATATCAAAACTTGTTACGCACAGGTGAATATAGGATTGCTTTGTTGAGGAAAAGTATTTTTGGTATGGCACCGGCTATTTTTAACCACATTCCTAATTCCATAAAAGAGGAACCAGTAATAACTTTCAAAAAGAAACTAACAGTACTTCTATTAAATAAATGTTACTACTCCGTATCGGATTTTCTAGCTGATAAATTTTAATTGTGTGTCAATGTTTGTATGTTTGATGATGAACTGCATCAATGTTTGCACGCCAAAATGGTAGAATGTGCAAGGATTCTCTAATATGTAGTAACCCCTTATTGTAAATACCTACATTCTGAACAAATAAATTAATATTATTCTATCTAGCCAATGATATTTTAGTAAACAGATATGTTATACACTTACAAAACAACAGAAAAAAGTGTTCCGCGCCGAGAGGCAGCACACATACACACTTTTCATTCATTTTACATTTCACTACAAGTAAAAAGGATAGCTTGATAAAATCAATAAGAAAAAAAGTGACGGCTAGATGTTGTCAATTGCGCGTGAATGTAAACAAACCTTATTCGGGCTACCAATCACCGCACGTTGGCATCATAGACTAACAAATTAACTAGGCAGAAAGTACAAACCGCGTGTACAGAATTTGTAGTCGGGATTTGTGCCTATGCAACGAATAAACACTATTAAAAGGTAGGTAGCTGTTGTCACACAGTAAAGTAATATAAACGATCCATTTCTTTGTTTATGAACAATTGCGATCCATTCTTGAAGCCTGATCTCAATGGCAGCTTCATTTTAACACTATCTGTGACATATTATGGTAACGATAAGCTATTAATATTTTCTTTCGCTATATATGACATGTTTAATTTATAATTAAATATATCAAACAAAATTATAAAGAAAATTTATTAAAAGGGAAACTAGAACTCTGCTGTAAAGATGACTTTACTGCCTAATATTCGCATCTGTACTTTTATTCTATGTCCGGAGTGCACGCATCCTTGTCGTTCTTACGACAAAAAATGTATCTTCCATCTCTTTCTTTTTTCTAACCTCCAAATATCAGAATATTAGGAAAATAATTGAAATATATTAATAAATCGAAGTATATTGTGTAGTTACATGTGGTATGAGATCCCTTGTGTTTTATTAACTTTGGTATCATAATTGGTACACTTTCTAAATACACAAGATGGCATTTTGGATGGTAATTACATAGCAGCGCGCACCGTGTGACTCGTAGACGTGCGTGACACAGACTAAAGGCAATACGTCCCAATTAGGACGTTTTCTAGTCTTCACGATTTGCGCGCTCATAAGTCATAACATATCTGTTTACTAAAATATCATTGTATCTAGCTGAATAATTTTATAAAGAGGTAAAGTTGTTTGTGAGGTTGTAGGGGGTAATCTATCGGGAGGGGGGGGGGGGTGATTCGATCCCGAACATTCTTTCATTAATGAGAAACTACATTATCCCTGAGTGTCAGAGGCCATTTTACGTTAAAACGAGAAACTTCACGCGAACGAAACCGCGGGCAGAAGTTAGAGATAAACAAGAAAACCTACAACAACTTAATTCTGAGATGAATCTGCCAAATTCTTTATTAAATTGTGTCATGTGGTTGTAGTTTCGAACGCAGACAGACGCTTTGCTTTGTGTAAATTATTCATCACTACTGCTGGTACTACTATCTACTTTGTAGTAGCTTGATGTGCTGGCGTCTGTCTGTACACGCGATCTCACTCGCGCGACAATCGCTTTTGATTAGGACGCGGTCGATGACAGGTTAAATCGGTCAGTCGTGATTTTTCCAGTTGGTTATAAATACTTATGTAACATACCTTACTCGTAATTTTCCATGGCCATTATAATAAGAAACCGCATGATCTCTATGTGACGTCTTTGGTTTTAATTCCCATACTAATAATATCCGGAAGTACTTTTAATATTGTTAAAAATAAATCATTTTATTAGACTAATCAACATAACAATCTTGCACATAAAATCAAAATATGTACATAATTTATTACACATAAACCTACATGGGCACTTATAAAACGTGAGAAGCTAGGTGCACGGTTCCAATTGGCCGTTTCTTAAGGTGTATAGATGGCTCACTGACCTTGTGCATGTGGGCGGAGCTAAGCGTCCTACGTAAAACGCGTGCGGTGGCGCGCTACACTAAAACGAAATTCGAAGAATATGCAGAGGCGCAGACATGCCGCACGTAGGTCGCCATTTTTGCCTACGATTCCAGAAGGGAATGGCGGATGCAAGACTGATATATTTTATACTAGCTGTTACCCGCGACTTCGTCCGCGTGGAATTTAAGAAAAAAGTTATTGTTGAGTTCGCAGAGTTTACGATAACTTATTAATTCTGTATTCCGCGTAAAGAAATACCTATGCATGTTTAATGAAATTCTTTTAATATTTCTCCATTTAGTTCTTTTTGATCGTTTTTGCATTTTTAGTTTAATTATTATTTATATTTAGTTTTTCGTATTAGCCTTTTTATATACAATATTTGGTGTACAATTTTCTTGGGCTAAAACAAAAACACTATATTATTATATTATTAATTATTCAATCAATTTCTATGGAGATTAAGGAATCTTCACGTATAGGATCCACTTATAAACATAACTATACTCCGTTTCTTTATTATGATTTGTTTACATTTGGAAGTACCTAATTAAACGGAGTATAATACAACCTCCCTATTTGAATCGGATATTATTCAATATTTCATTTCATTGGTTTTAATTTTTTTTCGTAGGAACCTATTTTCTTTTTTTTCTAAAATAAAAGTAGCCTAAGTTACTCCTTATTCACCTATCTGCTAGTGAAAGTCCCGTCTTAATCGGTCCAGCCGTTTCAGAGATTAGCGGGAACAAACAGACAGACAGACGGACAGACAGACAAAAATTGTAAAAAAAAATATTTTGGTATATTACAAAAACAGTCAGAAGTCGACTAGCAATCTCACAAAACTATGGCATAGCAATATTTGACCTTCTTCTATAAGAACGTTTGACAACACTACAAATTGGCCACATGATTGTTATTACAAATTTCAATAAGATTTGTAAGCGTTACGGTGGCCAAAGTGGCTAACACTGTACCTTGCATGGCGAACGTTCGGGTTCGAGTCTCTCATCAAGCATGAAAAATATTTTTTAAGTATTACACGTGAAATAAGAATGCCGAGTTGCTAACCAATAATTATGTTAAATATTCCACAAATAAACGAAGATTCTTTTGTTTTACAATTATTATTTTCAATCTTAGTTGGAAGTAAAAATACTTGCATAGGAAATTGACCCGTTACCTTCTATGAATAAGGAGCATAATCGCGTTTACAATTAATATAATACTTTCATACGAAATTGTTCCGTAGGGCGTAGACTCTAATTGATAAGGAGAATGATCGCATTTGCGAAAACTGACGCGTTGGGTACCTATGTAGTTGAGCGAGTAGCCGTATAAAATACTTTGAAGTCTTGCAATTATTTCGAGTCGGTACCTAGTGTAGGTACGTACTTTGGTATCTGTTTGTTGATGAAAGCTGTTTATTATATTTTATTTTTTGATTACTTTTTTCTAAGTTATGTTGTTGGTGTAAATGTTTGTACTATCAGTATATAAAAAATGGTCAACAAGAAAATAAACGGAAGGCAATAAAGAGATCTTATTCGACGAAACAAATTGTAAAGTAAGTACCTACTTTTTTGTACGTCACCATATTTTGTTTGTACAGATTATGACGCGTAATTTCGACATATCTTACAACAGCTCGATTGGTCTAGTGGTCTCGTGCGTCACGTCACTATTGTTTAGTCACTAACGCCCGGCTTCAAATCCAAACTTTTCCATATTTGGTTTTTTTTTATTTTCTTATTTGATATGTTTTTTTAATTATTATTTTACTTTTTGCCGATTTTCTTGTTTGAAAATTTTCAGACTATATTATTATTGCTTACACTCTTTTGTAAAACACTGTAGGTATAGAATTTTTTCCGAATCAAGCTTGGTGGACGTTTTTATTTTATTTTTATTATATTACTCTAGATTCTGAAGAAAAATAACTATAGGAATAAAAATGATTGTTTTTATTAAAATAACAATTACTTATTGAATTATTTTAAAAATAAGAAAATAAAAATATGCGCATTATAATTAAAAAATAACAAAACAAAAGATAAGTACATTATAATTAAAAAATAACAAGACTAAAGATTATGCCATCCACTGAGATTCGAACCTGGTGATTACGCAGTGAGAATCCGGACAGTAGAGCGCGGAGGCAATCGTGCATCTTATTCGAGTCACGAAATTACGCTTCTAAATATAATGGAAGTCGCTCATCGACGAAATCCGCGCGGTGCACCCCTCCGAAGGCGGGGACTATTCGTATCCCACTTCATCTGCTTCACCCCCTCAAATATATAAAAGTCGTCTATTCACCGCCACGTAAAGAAATACCTATGCTAATTTTATTGAAATTCTTCTAATATTTCTCCATTTAGTTCTTTTTGATCGTTTTTGCATTTTAGTTTAATTATTATTTATTTTTAGTTTTTCGTATTAGCATTTTTATATATGTACTTACAATATTTGGTGAACGATTTCCTTGGGCTAAAACAAAAACACTATATTATTTTATTATTTATCCAATCAATTTCATTGGAAATTAAGGAATCTTCACGTATAGGATCCACTTATAAAAAATAAAAAAAACTATACTCCGTTTCTTTATTATATGATTTATTTACATTTGGTTAAGTACCTAAATAAACGTAGTAGGTATACAACCTCCCTATTTGAATCGGATATTATTCAATATTTCATTTCATAGGTTTTAATTTTTTTTCGTGGGAACCTATTTTCTTTTTTTTTTCTAAAATAAAAGTAGCCTAAGTTACTCCTTATTCACCTATCTGCTAGTGAAAGTCCCAGTCACAGAAATAAATCCGCACAAGAATATGAGAAGGTAGTAATCAATAAACTCAGTAATGCAAATACCTACTCGTAGATTGACAACTAAGAATGCTCATTTTTTATAAATTAAGGTATATTTGAAAACATTTTTTTTTAATTGTGAGTAAGTATGTAGTTATTTTCTAAACAGTCAAAATAAAATGGCCTGAAGCGGTTGTTTTAATATTACAAACAGACACTCCAATTTTATTTATTAGATAAAGTTTTAAAGATTTTTATTTATAACATTAAGTATAGATAGATAGATACTTATTAGTCCACTCAACGAATAAACCAAAAAGAGGTGTAGAGTGCGTGAGCTGGGCCCTGAGCGATTTCTTCAGAAAGTTGCTCAGAGTGCTTAGGGAGTAAACATACTAAAAGTCCCCGCGTCTAGGAGGTGAGCCGGAGTGGGGGGTATAAAAATTCCCACTTTTGAGTTTTTCGCTAATATCTATAAAACGGTGCGTCGTCGTAGAGAAAACGTATTTTTCTTGACTTGCTTTGCTTTGGCATTTTTATTTATTTACAAATTATCTTATACATATTTACAAAATAAACAATATAAAAAAAAACAGTATTTAGAAATGGCACCACTAATAAAGCGTCCATGCGGACAATAGAAATGGGCCCGCTGCAGCGAGCTAATCTATAAACGCATACTGATACAATTCGTTCATAAATATTTGCACTAACACAGCCAAACGCGCGTAGTCGATCGATAGCCGGGCGGAGCAGCGAGCGACACAGCCACCCCGTCTCAGTGCTAACGCACGACTGCCGCCCGCGCCCGCGCAGAGCACCTCTGAACCTATATCTCAAAATGGGGCATTGTCTTTGCAACTGTTGATTGATTTAAAAACGCTATTTCAAATATGTAGTACCTCTAACCACCAATTTTTCAGTGTAAAAATATTTCCAAACATCAAAGCCGTTTAGAAGTTATAAGCAAATGTTAGCGAAAATAGCGTTTTGGTAAATATTTTTTTAAGGCAAAAGTATTAGCCTTATGAAAAAACCCTGTTTCAAAAATGCTGTACATGAATCTATAGCAAACATATATTTTTTACAGACCTTCTAACCAAACCGTTAATGAGTTATAAGCTTCATAAAGTGACCGAGTTACGGTACTAAACGAGAGTAAGGCCCTTAAGAAGAAGAGTCGGCAAGAAACTCCACGGTTACTCTTTTAAAAATAATTGGTTTTTACAATGTTTTCAAATTACAGTGTATGTATGCTGGTGTGTAGGTATGGGAGGACAGTGCAGGCCTGTCAACAAGTACCAGGTACTTAATGAAATAGAAAATGGTCAATAAATCTACAGTCTACAAGACCTACAACATTCTCACATTCACAAAGTATAAAAGAACCTATCAAACAGATAAATAAATAAAACAAGTAATTAAAAGATATAAAAATCTCGGCTGCGGTAAGAAACTTAAGTTAAAAAAACCGAAAAGCTATAGAAAAGTCCATTTTAAATTAAATAAAAGTTGGAGGCAGGCGGGACCCACACCATTTTTATTATATTATGAAATTCAAATGGGTCCCGCCTGCTTCCAAATTTTATTTAATTTAAAATGGGCTTGTCTATAGCTTTTCCTAACAATGAGAGCCGTGTCCAGAAGTACCTCTTTCTGAATCATGCCCTTGATTCAGCTGCCCACCGAGAGCCTCCTTAGATGTTGGTCGAGGCTCTTGGCTGTCATGACTATCGGCACAATGATCGCTGAGTCCACATCCCACATGTCGACAACCTCGTGAGCCAAGTCAAGACAACAATTTATTAGATATTTTTTTTTTTAAATTGGATAATCGTCGTTTGTTTATTTACTTACTTACTTATTTAAATATATTTTTATAAGAGACATTTAAATATACTTATAAAAAATAGTACCTAGTCCGCCGGTATCTGGAGCAAGGTTCAAGCTACGGGTGGTTAGGGCTCCAGAGACAGGAATCTCCTCGCGATGCTAGCTGTATCGTGGAGTACTGGCTTTTGAATCAGGCCCTGGATCGAACCGCCTAACGAGAGCCTCGAGAGATGTTGATCGAGGCTTTTAACCTGATAGCAGTTACATGGCAGTGTAAATTAAAAACATAACATAACATCTAACTTCCGCAAAAATAAGACATACTCGTACCGCTAGACATTATCTACTGCCGGCACATAACAACCTATTATAAATAATTCAAGCTAAAATAAACATAATAATAGCAGTATTATTATGTAAATAAATTAAGATATGATTTATAATGTGATTTTTTGATATTATTTATGTTGGAGCGGATTAGATTTTATTGTTAAGGTGATATATTGAAAAAAATGTGGTTTTACTATTTCATCTATGTCAAGTTCATCCATGATTTGTGCCTGAACTAGGTAATCCTGTGTTTCAGGCGGTTGGAGGTAACATTAATTGATTTATTAATCAAATACTTATCATATTTATCTTATTGGTATCATGTAAAAAGGTGTACCTATAAAATTATATAATACGAATAATATTCACTTTAGCACAAATAATAACTTCTCTATATCTTCATAGGACATAGTTTAAAGAGCCTCCATAAGGATTTTCTGCAGTTACTATAATTTAAGGTGTAGATGTTTCCTTTATCATTTAGCCCATTATCCTAGCGGTCCGAGGTACAGACGCCAGCACATCAATCTACTACAATCTGTCAAATTTCGTTAATAGATTTTCAACTTTATCGCTAAAGCATAAGGTTCAAAGTTGATTAGGAAAATTTGACAGTTTCGGGTAGCTTGATGTGCTGGCGTCTATACATATAAAATTTGGCTGTAAAAGCATGTTTTGAACTTTTTTGAGAGCAAACTATATCTTTTCGTCTCCTTTTCGTAAATTCAGCGCTGTGCCTGTATGGAAGCGCTGCGTATTGTTTTAGCACAGTGCTCATTATAAATAACTATCGAAGTATCGAACTAAGTAGATTTTTGTTCGGTTGGTACAATTACCAACCGAACAAAAATGGAATGCATTCTTTTCAAAATTGATTCAGCTGTTTAGTAGTAAACACCAATGTGTTCACACAACAACTGCTAAACAGTTGAATTAATTTTTGGTCAGACATGTAACTTGCAGGTATTGGTGATTTGAGGGAGCTTGTACCGATACTGTAACAATGTCAGAGTTCTGTACCAAAAGGGTGCCAACGGGACCCTATCACTAAGCCTCCGTTGTCCTTACATCCATGAACGTAAACGAGTCAAACGGACGTATGTGTAAGGGCGTTTTGTAGTTCCTGCCAAAGCTCTTCGGAAAAAGTCGTGAGTTCATGTAATCTTCATTCGCGACTTATTTGCCAAAAATGGAAACAAATATGAGTTTGTGAAAAAATAACTTTAATTCGTACAAAATAAAGTTCAGTTTACGCTACAATTTCAAACATTTTTATAACTTTTTCAATAAAGGCTCCTTCAAAAAGGCTAGACACGACACGCGACACATAGGCACCGCAAGTCGCGCAACGAGCAGTGCCTTTGTGTCGGGCGCGATTATATCGCGTGTCACGCCTGCTAGTCACTCTGAAATCAACATAATTAACATTAAAACACTAAAGCACTAACATTAAAGCTCTGTGAGCAGTGGAAAGTTCCTCTCGGTCCTAATCTATGTAACTGTCTTTAACTGTTTTGTTTTTTTAACTGTTTTTATTTTGTGTGTATTGTTTTTGTTTCGTTTGTTTTATTTTGATGTGATTTTTTTTTATGTATTTGTTAAAATATGGATATTTTTCTGAAATAATATGTTTATTATTATTAAAATAAGGTGTTGTTTAAATTGGAATACCATCAATTTGAAACATACATTTGAATAGATTTTAGGTTCGTATGTTACAGACGGTTCATGTCCAAGAATACCTTTCTGTTATGAAGACCTTTTGACCCTACCGCCCAATGAGAGCCTCTTCGGGTATTTACCCGATCGAATGTGAGTTACACCGAAGTAATTAATACCAACTTTTTCTATACATATATACTACCTAGACTAATAACAACGCTGAAGTGTTTGTTTGTATGTTTGTTTGAACACGCTAATCTCTGAAACTACCTGTCTGATGCGAAAAATTCGATATGTATCATCTGATAGCCCAATTTTAAGGTTTTGTGTATATTGGCTGAAATATTATTGTTGAAGAAAAAAAAAATGCCGACTGGGAGCTTTACTGGCGTCCGCCGCGAAAACCAATAGACTTTTTTTTATTGAGAGGAACAGCAAGTACTTCGGTTTAAAGAAACTTTATTCCCAAAAAAGACATAAGTCACTTACTTGAGAACAATACTAAAAAAATATAGATTACAATTACATACATAATTAATTAATTAATTACTTACATTATAATAACTTACAACTAGTTTAACAAATTAGCAATTTGGTTATAAAGTAACCCACAACGCTGTCCACAAGTAGGCATAGAAGTTTAAGACAAAAAAGAGCTAATCGCTAGGAACATTAATAGCAGTACGTGTGGCAAAAGTAAAATGATAAAAAAAAGACTGAAAACAGAAAGAAAAATAAAATTATATAAGAGATATATAAAAAATTAAAAATACAGTACCCGGCGATAAATATTGCACATCCACCTTTGGAAGGAGACAATCGGCTAATTTCGGCATCGTAGAGCGTTATCTCTGTCGCACGAAATACAAACAGTCCGGTATCTATTAGGAGCTGTTAAAACAATTATGATTTGCTTCTTTTGATAATTATTTTTATTCTTTGAATAAAATCGATAGGATCGATTAGGTCGATGTGCAATATTTATCATCGGGTACTGTAATTTGTTCAAAATTAAAGTAAAAAGGTAACAAAATTATACAGTATTACTAAATTAAGGAGCATTTGTTGTGATATCTAATAGGGAATGACGAATGAGGCTTTTAAATTTACTCATTGTGCAATTGAAGTTATCATCATCATTAGCTTGTAGCAGTCCACTGCTGGACATAAGCCTCTCCTATTGCACACCATTCAACTCGATTCTCGGCGACTCTCATCCATCTGCTACCAGCCATCCTGCGAAGATCGTCGCTCCACCTAGCCTGAGGGCGTCCCACCTTACGTTTACCGATTCGCGGTCTCCACTCAAGAGCACGTCTATCTCAACGGTCATCGGTTCTACGGCTAATATGGCCGGTCCGTTGCCACTTTAACTTGCTATGTAATGTAAGGGGCTTGCTGTATAGAGCAGCGCCCCGCGGTTTCACCCGCAAATAGTGTCGATCCCGTGGGAATATCGGGATAGAAACTATACTATGGCCTTTTCCGGGACTCAAACTATCTCTATACCAAATTTCATCTAAATCGGTTCAGCGGTTTAAGCTTGAAGAGGTAACAGGCAGACACTTTCGCATTTATAATATTATAAGTACCTATGGATATGAAAACAATGTATTACGGAATTATTCCTTTTAAAAAGATCTATTAAACGTAGTAGGTTAGGTAGTTACGCCTCCACGCGGACCAAGCCGCGGACAAAAGCTAGTAAATAATAGAGATACATTTGCTACTTATAGAAAAAAATATTTCTTTTGAAATAGATTAATGTATGTCATTTTTTTTTGTTACCACTCTAACGTAAGATGAATTTTGTTTTTGTCCATTTTGAACAGTTTTTTTTCGTACTGTCATGTTCATGACGCTAATTTGTAAAAAACATGGTTTTTCCATAACCCCGTATGTCACTAAATCTTTGGATAAAATTAGGAACTCCAAAGGATAGTAACGATCATTAAGGGGCTAGTGGTTAAGTAATAACAGTCGTACGTGTCGATCGATCAGGTTAAGCTACGCTTGCTGCGGTTGTTCCGTAGATGGGTGACCATCATTACATACCAAGACCCCTCCGTGCCTCGGGAAACACGTTAAGCCGTTGGTCCCGGGTGTCATTCGTGGATCTTTGACAGTCGTTACGGGTAGTCTGAAGCCCGAAAGTCTGACAACCAGTCTTACCAAGGTATTACGCAGTAACTGGGTTGTGGAGGTCAGATAGGCAGTTGCTCCGTGTAAAATACTGGTATTCAGGTGCATCCGGTTAGACTGGAAGCCGACCCCAACATAGTTGGGGAAAGGCAGACGATGCACCTAAAATAAAATTACTATACCACAATAATAGGTAAAAGAATTAAAAATGAAACCATGACATATAAATTAATTATCTGATAGATACGTACTCACATATTTACAAACATGGTAAAAGTAAACGATTTTCATTTAAATAAAAAAAAATTACTAATAATAAGTCATGGTTACCTCTTTATAATATTAGTATAGATTTTATAATTGATTACTGTGTACAAGTTAACACGCAAATAATATTAATAATATGAATACATAATTACCTAATGTGTTTACGCTTTGCAATGTATAAATCAAATAGTAAGTTCCAGTTAATAAAACTTTTTACAAAACAAAGACAACAGACTTCCAAAAAAAACGCTAAGTAGTTAAAAAGTGAAAAATTACTTTGATTTCGAAAGTCGGTGTCGTTGGTTCCGCATTTTTATTTCTTGGCACCGATTTCCGAAATTAAAGTTATTTTTCACTTATTAGTTTTTTTTTTTTTTGGAAGCCAGCTGTTTTTTTTTTGTAAAAATTTTTATGACTGCAAATTTTTATTTCACATGTGTTTTATACGAGTATTCATTGTCTCGTAGTTTATATAATAAATAATTAACCACATAAAAAACAAAAAACTGGTCCAACTTGAGTTTTTATTTAAATTTTTACCTGCGCATTTAGTTGTAGCTAGCTTCCGTCTGCGGCTTTGCCTTTGTGGTATGTCGTAGCCTATATCTTTCCTCAGGGTTCAAAGTATCTCCACACCAAATTTCATCAAAATCAGTCCAGCCGTTTCGGAGATTAGCCGAAACAAACAGACAGAGTTCATACATTGTTTTTTTGTAATACCTAAGTACAGTCGTAAACATTCATTGACTAAAAAGCTGTTATTTTGATATTACAATCAGGCACTTCAATTTTATTTATTTGTATTAGATTATTAACAAAAGTATTAATAGTCTCAATGGAGAGTTAAAATACATTTCTCTGTTGCGGTATCTACAACGCCACATGCGAACTATGCGTCACTGACGTCACGCAAAATCCTGTATCCCGCAAGCAGTTTACCCCGACATAAATCATAGGGTTCACACCGACCCTGATGGCCTCATAAGTCATAACCTTCCTCCAGGAGCGCAATAGGGCAACCAGTACAGAGCACAAACACAAAAAAAACTAACATTCCGACGTCATCGCCGAGGTCGCTCGCGATGACCCACCCTTGCTCGATGAAGTGCCAGCTCGTGAGCTCGCGCTGTACCCCGGCGCGCCCGGGTGTCGCCACTGCGAGGATTGACCAGGGGACACGGTGGAGCATACGGTGGAGGTCTGCCCCGCTTGGGCGGAGCACCGCGCCGTGTCCTCGTAGAGGCGATCGGCAGCGGCGGCGACCTTTCGCGTCCGGCCTGGTTCAAGTCATGGTCCGGAGGCACTCACCTCCTTCTGCGAAGCAGTCATGCTAGCGTAGGAGGTGGCGGGATGGCTAAGGGAAAGAGCCTCCCGTCCCAGCCGCCGCGGGAGACGCTCCGGGCGTTCGGAGCCGCGTGACGACTCCCGACCACCGTAGGCGCGGGCCTGCGGACTGAGAGTAATGGGTAGCTCACCGTCCGATCAGGACCAGGCCCGTGCCGGCGCGTACGTGTTCCACGCGCGCCTCAAAGAGATGTCAGCATCAACGAAGGGGCCCAATAGGGCCGAGGCCTGCCGGGTCAGCGGGATTGTCCGAAACGGTTACCGCTGGTCCGGAACATAAACGGCTATGGAAGGAACACGGGTGGGTTTTAGTCAGTAAGAGTCTGACACTCCCTTCCGCTGCACCCAGAGCGGGAGGGGTCATTTGATGATTTCCTGTTTGAGCCTGTAGCTTTAAATTCTCCAGATAATAATAATAATAATCCAATTTGATCCAGCCTGTCCCATCTTTCTATCCTCTCCCCAGCGACGCCCTAAGCCGAGGTCCGTACCCCACAGGTGCCCTTAGCATGAAGTCGCAGGGCCTTCTTCAACATATTGGGCGCCGGGGTGCGAAAAACAGTCTGCGCTGTTTGTTTTTTGGCAACAAAAAAAAAACTTGATTTTGGAGTCCAATTTTTAGGAAGAAGCACCAGTCAGGGTATATTTTGTCTTGCAATGAGGGTTTTCGTGAAAATTTACGACACCAGTTGGCACCACTGTGACAAGAGGTCTCCCAAAACTCCCAATACAAAATATATGATGACGTTCATCATTCGATTCATTCATTCGTTCATCATTCCGTCATGACGAAAGAAAATATAGGCTCTTTGACAGATGCCTGGACCTGACGTGCCAGTGCTGCCACCTAGCGAACGTCATTTCAGAAAACCCTCATTGACTTAGAGGGTTCTATTGATATATAACCCTCTAAGTTCATGTAACCCTATTGATTGATATTTCATGAAATAGTAATTTTGAATTTCACGGGCTACTCTGGCGCCTCCTAAGACCCTGGGCGCAGAGTGCGTGGCATTACTCATAACTCTAATTTCTTACACCGGACTTTGCACTTTTTTATTTTTATCTTAGTTTTTATCTGATGTACGACTATTATCTAACTATCTGGTGTATTGTGTGTCTCTTAGTCTGTGCTAAATAAATGTATTTTCTTTCTTTCACCCCTTGCACCCTCGGGGAAAAATGGCCCTGTGAAGTAGCTTAGTTTGTAAGTTATTCGTCCTTGGTTGGAGGCTTTGAGTTTACTAAAGGCAACCATAGGATAGACCGGTTGAAAACTCACGACTTCTCAAGGTCAACTACGAGATGCCAAAAACCAAACAAAAAATAATAATTAATCATTAGCACTTTATTACAGAAATAAGATTAAAATTGAATACTACAAATTTACGGTACCCTAAAATGTCAATCATTATATTTTATTATTATTGAAGGACCAATCGTACTACGTAGTTAAATTGAACAAAAAAAAACTGGGAGTTTTTGTCAAATTAACGGCATCAAATAATTGTGCATTAAAGTGCCTACTTAATGAGAATGAGTGTTTTTTTGTTTAAACGCGCTAATCTCTGGAACTACCGGTCAGACTGGGAACCTTTTTGCATTTGATAGGGCAATTTTTAAAGAATATACTTCAGGTAACAATACTACCAGCGGTCGTTGACCCAAAAAAAAATCATCAAATCTTTTATTTGGTCGTGTTTACATATCGGTACCCAACACGTCTGCGATGTTTCGCTAGCTGATATAATATGACCTTATATTAAATACGCTTCCCTTCGGAACACACCTAATATCCAGGTGTTATGACACGTCATTAGGTCACTGTGACACTCGTATGTACAGTCGCCTGCAGATAAAACGGACCCCTCAACGCTCACTGCTTAAAGGCGGGGGGGGTCCGTTTTCTCTGCAGGCGACCGTACCAGCACAGTTCAAACTGAGTTCAAGGGCAGAACTGGTTAATTCCTGAGCATTTTCACCCCTTGGCAAGCCGCCAACCATTTCAGTCAAGCATACGTCCCACCACCAGCGATTAACGAGAAGCGAGTGGAAATTATCCGAAAAGAACCGGTGTTACCGACATAGCTTGCAGAGTAATCAAACTGAGGTGGCAATGGGCTGGCCATGTTTGTCGAAGGACCGATGGCCGGTGGAGCAGACGAGTCCTGGAGTGGAGACCGCATATCGGCAAGCGTAGTGTGGGACGCCCCCCAGCTAGATGGACCGACGACCTACAGAAGGTGGCTGGGACAGACTGGATGCGGAAGGCGGAGGACAGGGTGTTGAGGCGCAGCCTGGGAGAGACCTATGTCCAGCAGTGGACTGCGGTAAGCTGAGTTGATTGATTGAGTACACCTAGCCACTAAAAATAAGTTAGTGATCAATACTGGAGCAGTGATGGCCCATTGGTATCAGCCCGACTTACGAGTTACAGGTTGTGAGTTCGAAGCCAGCCAGGCACTTTACTTTTTTTTTTTTTTTTCAGGTTGGGAAATCATCAAATGACCCCTCCCGCTCTGGGTGGAGCGGAAGGGAGTGTCAGACTCTTACTGACTAAAACCCACCCGTGTTCCTTCCTTCGCCCTTTATGTTCCGGGCCAGCGGTAACCCTTTCGGACAATTCCGCTGACCCGGCAGGCTTTGTGTATTTAATTTCATCACCACTGCTCTCAAAAGAAAGGAAAACATTGTGACGAAACCGGCATGTCCTAGAACCAAAAATTTTAAGACATGTGACTTCCACCAACCCGCGCTGGGCCCGCGTGGTGGATGGCCCAGACCTCTCACAGAGAGGAGGCCTGTGTCCCAGCAGTGGGAACATTATAGACTGATTATGAGTAACGAGCAGCGATTACTCGCTGGTATGCGAATATACAGACGCCAGCACATCAAGCTACTGCAATCTGTCAAATTTCTTTAATAGATTTTCAACTTTATCGCTAAGGCATATGGTTCAAAGTTGGTTGGGAAATTTGACAGTTTCGGGTAGAATTATCACCATCATCATTTCAGCCGAAAGACGTCCACTGCTGGACATAGGCCTCCCTCAAGCACCTCCACTTCAACTGGTTCTGTGTTTCTCGCATCCAACGGGTTCCTGCGGCCTTCACAAGGTCGTCGGACCACCTTGTGGGAGGCCTTCCAGCGCTACGTCTTCCGGTATGCGGTCGCCTCTCCAGAACCTTTCGGCCCCATCGACCATCTGTTCTGCGAGCAATGTGCCCTGCCCACTGCCACATACCGCAGTGTCTCAAGACGAAAGTCTTTGACCAGTGCTTGTTGCCAGTGATGACATATGGCACTGAAACGTGGTCGCTCACAATGGGTCTTATAATAAGGCTAAAAGTCACCCAAAGGGCAATGGAGACCGAACCCAAAAACTAATGTTATTATTGGCAACAAAATAAAATTACGACATGAAGCCGCACAGGGGAACTCCCACCGATCGATAAAAATAACCAGTATAACGTCACGAAAACGATACTTTAGTCCAAATATTATTCGATATAATTTATATCTACCACAACAATGTCACTATGTTTTGTTTTTTAGTTACATTATTAATTATCCAAGAATATTTTTGACGTGACGACGTCTAATAAATCGATGAAGCTGGCTGCACTCACGAAAAAACATGACTCGTGTAGCGTTACCTCGCGGCCTCGCTCTGTAGCGTTCCATGGCGGCTTGAAGTGCAAGCGAATATTAACAAATGCAATGCAACTATTCCATCAGTATTTTCTTAGGACGTTGTCACGTTCAACTATCGTCAGTAAACCGACTTTACAGACAACCGATTTTTTTTAACCAGCTCCTTAATTGCGTAACACATTACTATGTTCGAAAAATGCTCAACAACGTAAACGCAATGAATATTGTTGAACTGTCCAAACGAGAGCTATTCCTACTGTTACAGGACCCGGCGATAAATATTGCACATCGACCTTTGGAAAGAGACAATCGGCTAATTTCGTTTTCTCTGTCGCACACTACCTATGTGACGTTTTGTCGTTTTTTTTTTGTGTATTTTATACAAAGAATAAAAATAACTAGCTAAAGGCAGAGCTTTGTGAGGGCTCGCGTCGTTTTTCTGCGTGGTAATAATCTTTAAGGCAGTTTTTTTTTAATATTTTTTTTCGTAATTTAAATTATTATTTTTTTTACTGATAACACATCTACATAATTATAAATAGAAATTATTATGTTAAGGGGGAAGCGCTAAGGTAGCCCGCGAAATTTAAATTTTCTTACGTTTTTTGCAATTTGCTGGTCAGCATTAAGTTGTACGTTGATTAATATATGAATCGCGGCCGTAAGAAATATGTGTTTACAGAATTATAATCATTAAAGTCATCAACACAACTCTCTAAGACCACGTAAGTCCAAAGAATGATGATTTCATGAAACAGTTATTCTTGGGACTTACGTGGTCTTAGAGAGTTGTGTTGATGACTTTAATGATTATAATTCTGTAAACACATATTTCTTACGGCCGCGATTCATATATTAATCAACGTACAACTTAACACTGACCAGCAAATTCCAAAAAACCTAAAAAAAATTGAATTTCGCGGGCTACCCTGGCGCTTTCGCCTTAAAGCACAAATCAATAGGCGTAATAGTTTTTCCGTAAAGTGTACCACAAAATGCTCAGGTTGTGGGATATAGCAGGGCTCGCTTCGCTCGCCCTGATTATCAAAAGAAGCAAATCATCATTGTTTTAACAGCTCCTAATAGATACCGGACTGTTTGTATTTCGTGCGACAGAGATAACGCTCTACGAAGCCGAAATTAGCCGATTGTCTCTTTCCAAAGGTCGATGTGCAATATTTATCGCCGGGTACTGCAGTGTGTTACGAACGTAATTACCCTGCAGCTGCAAGGAGAAAATAGAGGCATACATTAGTGTGAAATGAACTCCAAAGACCACGTGCATGACCAAGTTTCAACTTAAGATTTTAAGAACATATTTTTTGGTTTTATCCACGACAGAACGGAGACGATATATTATGCGTTTGGTGTGAGAGGATGTATGTGCAAACCAATGTTGCCATTTATCTCCAAAACTACGAGTCCGATTTTGATGCAGTTTTCAGTGATGGGTTTGGATTTGATTGATGCATGTTCTTAGATAGGTGTTACGGTGACAACTCACCAAGGGGCGCTGCAGTAAACATTGTTTGTACAAACCAATGTTGCCATTTATCTCCAAAACTACTAGTCCGATTTTGATGCGGTTTTCATATCTTCTCTTCTCTTTATGTGTTTAATGAACCTATGCTCTTTAAAAAGTTTGAAATAAAAAGCAAAATTAAAATTTTTGAAAAAACCCACGACGGTTAAATGTAATTGGAAAAGGATAAAATAACAAGACTAAAACAGATAAATTCATATGGTAGTCGGGGGACCTCTTAGAATAGAAGGTGTTCCACAGAACGGTCCCCCGACTTCCATATGAATTTATCTAAACATTAATTGTCTGGTTTATTCAAATCGCAACTCTGACAGTTGTAAAAAGGGTCTATAACAAGACAAGTTGACGTAGTGTGTCAATTAGATAAATGAATGAAAGAATGATATTATCTTTATTTGCTAGAATATAGGATAGGTAGATGTTCTATAGTTTGTTTGTTACACTATAGTCAACCTTACGATTGTGCAAATGTTAAGTCAAAATCACTACATAGTATAAAACAAAGTCGCTTTATCTGTCCCTATGTCCCTTTGTCCCTTTGTATGCTTAAATCTTTGAAACTACGCAACGGATTTTGATGCGGTTTTAATAGATAGAGTGATTCAAGAGGAAGGTTTATATGTATAATAATAATAATGTTTCCGTGCGAAGCCGGGGTGGGTCGCTAGTAAATAATAAAGGAACAATGACATTTAACATTTTTAATACAGCTTCATGCAATTTTAATCTTGATTAACAATAGCTTAGTGTTAGCTTGCATCTAGTAACCTTACTTATTAAATCGACTAATATTCGTATGTCACTCAATCAGTTATTCGTTCATGATGACATTTACTGTCATCCTCGATGGGAGACAACTGGCCTTCTTGTTCGAGACGAGTAAAACTTATAAGATAGGAGACTTTATGCGCGTTGAGAGGCAAGTTCCTCATGATGGCCAATCTCAAAAGTTTGTGGTTAAATTCCAAGGTCCATATCGTAAATGAAAGTGCTTCAAAATGAAAGGTATATAATTGAGGACACCCCCATGACACGCAAAAACGGCCGTCGATACGAAGCCGTGGTAGCTATAGACAAAATACAACCTTGGCTAACATTTACTAGGCACTTTGAAAGTAGTGATGATGAGAATAGCGATAATAATACTGGTAAGGAACCGAATAAAGTAGAGATATTAATTAAATTATTTTGTATTGTGTAATTATGATGTTGATCTTTTAAGAATATGAATTATTTATTTAGTTAAAGTTTAGAAATAGTGACTGAAATAAAGAATTACTTTCAAAATTATATTTTAATCATAAAATATTGTAACTGATTAGAGATATTATGGATAATATATGGATAATATTATGGATAACTGAAACTGAATAGTACTTATTATTTATTTTTATTTGTTTATTAGATAATAATGTATTGTATTATGGATATTATCTTTTTCTTTCTGTTTTTCTCTTTTCCTAACAATTTATATGAGATTGTAAGCGTGAGGAAGGCTTTGAACAGGATGGCCGAGCTGTTAGCTTGCATCTGGTAACCCTACTTATTAAATTGACTATATAGTCGTATGTGACTCAATCAATTATTCGTTTATGATGACATTTACTGCCATCCTCGGTGGGAGACTGACAACCGGCCTTCTTGTTCGAGACGCCAAGCAGCGAACACGTTGAGGCGTTTTAGCAAGTAGGTAAGTACAGGATTTATTGTTTTAGATTTTACGAGTGTTCTTACAGATATTGTGGAAAGGAAATAAATATCATGTATGTGTTTAAATAATGAGTTTTGTTTTTTTTTTTTGCGAACCCTTTTCATTTCTGAGCTGTAGCTAACATTAGTAAGTCATTAAAATCATTTGAGTCCAATAAACAATTTAGCTTTACAAGTGGATTAGGCCCATTATTACAAATGGGGATACCACTTAAAAAAAAACCCGCCGATAGCTCTACCTCATGGGTGGTGTGGAAACGAGCTGCAGAACTTGTAAAAAAGTCTGAAAGAACATGAACAGTTATATCAGCGTCCAAACCAAAGGACGTTTTGTCCTCAGTTTAGATAGGGTCATTTGCTTTCGGCATAAAAAGGGCATTTTGCCTACATCAATGTCAGGGCATTTTGCCGACAACAGCATGTTCAGGGCATTTTGCCCACATCATTGAAGGGGCATTTTGTCCTCAGGATAGAAAGGGCCTTCCGCACACATCAAAGTCGGGGCATTTTGTATACAGCAGTATGTATAGTCATGGCGTTTTGCGCTTGTGAGATTATTTAAATTTATAGGAGAATATCTCATTGAATATTCATCACATAGATGATAATGACATTGACGTATATATTTACGTTCCATTTCAACATTTTATCAAACGTAAATTATTATTTTTTGAATTGAAAGGTTGCAATTAATGTTATTCGATTTCTCTAATTGACAAATGTATTTGATGTAAATGGTTTTTATTGTGACATATAGAGTTGATTCATAAACAACGATTCTAAGAGTTGTCGAACAAGTCATTATTTATGGTTTTAGATAATCGAAACAAATGTTATTATCTTAGAATTACAATAAATGATTAAGTAGTAATAAATATGTTACTAATAATATGTCTCACGATTTAATATTGCAATTTCAAAGTAACAAGTTATTTTAGATGATTCTCAGATTATATTATAAGATTTCACTTAAAGATTACAAATAAATACATAGGTAGTTTTTTTGTTTGCAGGTATAATAATAGAATATCATTGTTTCAAGATCCTACGACCATCAATTCAAATTTATCGTCGGAAAGTCTACTGGCAGCAATGATATTTTAGTAAACAGATATGTTATACACTTACAAAACAACAGAAAAAAGTGTTCCGCGCCGAGAGGCAGCACACATACACACTTTTCATTCATTTTACATTTCACTACAAGTAAAAAGGATAGCTTGATAAAATCAATAAGAAAAAAAGTGACAGCTAGATGTTGTCAATTGCGCGTGAATGTAAACAAACCTTATTCGGGCTACCAATCACCGCACGTTGGCATCATAGACTAACAAATTAACTAGGCAGAAAGTACAAACCGCGTGTACAGAATTTGCAGTCGGGATTTGTGCCTATGCAACGAATAAACACTATTAAAAGGTAGGTAGCTGTTGTCACACAGTAAAGTAATATAAACGATCCATTTCTTTGTTTATGAATAATTGCGATCCATTCTTGAAGCCTGATCACAATGGAAGCTTCATTTTAACACTATCTGTGACATATTATGGTAACGATAAGCTATTAATATTTTCTTTCGCTATATATGACATGTTTAATTTATAATTAAATATATCAAACAAAATTATAAAGAAAAGTTATTAAAAGGGAAACTAGAACTCTGCAGCTGTAAAGATGACTTTACTGCCTAATATTCGCATCTGTACTTTTATTCTATGTCCGGAGTGCACGCATCCTTGTCGTTCTTACGACAAAAAATGTATTTTTCATCTCTTTCTTTTTTCTAACCTCCAAATATCAGAATATTAGGAAAATAATTGAAATATATTAATAAATCGAAGTATATTGTGTAGTTACATGTGGTATGAGATCCCTTGTGTTTTATTAACTTTGGTATCATAATTGGTACACTTTCTAAATACACAAGATGGCATTTTGGATGGTAATTACGTAGCAGCGCGCACCGTATCACTCGTAGACGTGCGTGACACAGACTAAAGGCAATACGTCCCAATTAGGACGTTTTCTAGTCTTCACGATTTGCGCGCTCATAACATATCTGTTTACTAAAATATCATTGACTGGCAGACTCAATTACAAATGATAATGTCAATGATAAGGTAGACTGGTAGAAAATGCCCAAGGCATTAAGTCCGCCTTTGTACATTATGTGCATAAAGTTTTAATAAATAAAAAATAAATAAAATAAATGTCAACCAGGGGCATAAATAAGGATTACGTAACTTGAAAATGACATTTTTTATTTATGGAGATATTGTTACAAAATGTGTGTTAAATGAAAAGTTTTTACGTAAAAACTATATTACAAAAGGAATCAAGTCGATTTTATTTCCTGTAAAGTTACGAATATAGTACTAACCTAACCTTACATTTTTTATACAATAAATTTCATGCATACTAATTAACCAGATATTTTATTTCAATTCAAAAGCCATGATATTCAAATGCACGTAAAATATCCAAGGATCAAAACTGTTTAATCGCTGAAGTGGCCGTCGACTCACGCACACATGCGACAGAGCGCCCTCGCGTTTGTGCGTGTGCGCGATAGATACCTAATTTCGCCAGTCTCGATTTAGTTACCGGCCTCTTAAGGGCAAAGAAAAATGAAAAGAAAGTCCTATACGAGGCGAAAAGGCTCCTATCTCAGCATGATGCTGCGACATTTAAAAAAATAAATGCCGCAGCGCGTCTTATAGGGCCCGCTGTAATGTCACGGGCAGTTACAGAAATAAATAAATAATAAAATAGATAAGTATCATCATCTGCCTTGCCTTTTCCCAACTATGTTGGGGTTGGCTTCCAGTTTAACCGGATGCAGCTGAATACCAGTGTTTCACATGGAGCGACGGCCTAGCTGACCTCCACAAACCAGTTACTGGGTATATTACCCCTTATTAAGACTGGTTGTCAGACTTTTGGGCTTCTGACGACCCGTAACGACTGTCAAAGATCCACGAATGACAGCCGGGACCAACGGCATAACGTGCTTTCCGAGGCACCGAGGGGTCATGTGAGTGAACTTAGCAGATCATTGTCCAGCAGATCAAAAATAAAAAAAGAGTTCTCTTCGCATGCAGCTGAGTTCTACAGTTCCTGATACTTTTTAGAAATAGTTCTGGCGTTTTCACCTTATAATGTCAATTGGCATAATGATCTGCCAACTTCCCGTAGCAGATCATTTTGCAGCAGATAAAAAAAAATTTGGGTTCTCATCGCATGCGGCTGAGTTCTACAGTTCCTGATACTTTTTAGAAATAGTTCTGGCGTTTTTACATTAAAAAAGTCAATTGGCAAAATGATCTGCCAACTTCCCGTAGCAGATCATTTTGCAGCAGATCAATAAAAAATTGGGTTCTCATCGCATGCGGCGGAGTTCTACAGTTCCTGGTGCTTTTCAGGAATAGTTCTGAACTCACGTCCACGTGCCAACTACTCAAGTCAGAACGTTTAAAAAGTCGAAAAATACAATTTTTATCGTTTCAAACAATTCCTGAAAGCTAGAACTCCTTCGTTTTTTACAGGTTAATATCAGAACTGCAGTCTAAAACTCGATCCAAGTCCAGAACTCACGTTGGAATACCAGCAGATCATGTCAAAAGGTTAAAAAGTCGAAAAATACATATTTATCGCCTCAATCAATTCCTGAAAGCTAGAACTCCTTTGTTTTTTACAGGTTAATATCAGAACTGCAATCTAGAACTCGATCCGAATCCAGAACTCACGAAAAAGTCGAAAAATACAATTTTTATCATTTCAATCAATTCTTGAAAGTTAGAACTCTTTGGTTTCTTACAGGTCAATATCAGAACTACAATTTAGAACTCGATCCGCGTCCAGAACTCGCGTCAAAATGCCAGCAGATCATGGCAGAACGTTAAAAGTCGAAAAATACAATTTTATCGTTTCAAACAATTCTTGAAAGCTAGAACTCTTTCGTTTTTCACAGGCTAATATCAGAACTACAATCTAGAATTTGATCCGAGGCCAGAACTCATGTTGGATACCAGCAGATCATGTCAAAACGTTAAAAGTCGAAAAATACAATTTTTATCGTTTCAAACAATTCTTGAAAGCTAGAACTCTTTCGTTTTTCACAGGCTAATATCAGAACTCTTTCGTTTCTTACAGGCTAATATCAGAACTACAATTTAGAACTCGATCCGCGTCCAGAACTCGCGTCAAAATGCCAGCAGATCATGGCAGAACGTTAAAAGTTGAAAAATACAATTTTAACGTTTCAAACAATTCTTGAAGGCTAGAACTCTTTCGTTTCTTACAGGCTAATATCAGAACTACAATTTAGAACTCGATCCGCGTCCAGAACTCGCGTCAAAATGCCAGCAGATCATGGCAGAACGTTAAAAGTTGAAAAATACAATTTTATCGTTTCAAACAATTCTTGAAGGCTAGAACTCCTTGGTTTCTTACAGGCCAATATCAGAACTATAATTTAGAACTCGATCCGCGCCCAGAACTCGCGTCAAAATGCCAGCAGATCATGGCAGAACGTTAAAAGTTGAAAAATACAATTTTATCGTTTCAAACAATTCTTGAAGGCTAGAACTCCTTCGTTTCTTACAGGCCTATATCAGAACTACAATTTAGAACTCGATCCGCGCCCAGAACTCGCGTCAAAATGCCAGCAGATCATGACTGAACGTTAAAAGTTGAAAAATACAATTTTATCATTTCAAACATTTCTTGAAGGCTAGAACTCTTTCGTTTCTTACAGGCCAATATCAGAACTACAATTTAGAACTCGACCCGCGTCCAGAACTCGCGTCAAAATGCCAGCAGATCATGGCAGAACGTTAAAAGTCGAAAAATACAATTTTATCGTTTCAAACAATTCTTGAAAGCTAGAACTCCTTCGTTTCTTACAGGCCAATATCAGAACTACAATTTAGAACTCGATCCGCGCCCAGAACTCGCGTCAAAATGCCAGCAGATCATGGCAGAACGTTAAAAGTTGAAAAATACAATTTTATCGTTTCAAACAATTCTTGAAGGCTAGAACTCCTTCGTTTCTTACGGGCCTATATCAGAACTACAATTTAAAACTCGATCCGCGCCCAGAACTCGCGTCAAAATGCCAGCAGATCATGGCTGAACGTTAAAAGTTGAAAAATACAATTTTATCATTTCAAACAATTCTTGAAGGCTAGAACTCTTTCGTTTCTTACAGGCCAATATCAGAACTACAATTTAGAACTCGATCCGAAGCCAGAACTCATTTTGGAGTACCAGCAGATCATGGCAGAACGTTAAAAGTCGAAAAATACAATTTTATCGTTTCAAACAATTTTTGAAAGCTAGAACTCTTTCGTTTCTTACAGGCCAATATCAGAACTACAATTTAGAACTCGATCCGCGCCCAGAACTCGCGTCAAAATGCCAGCAGATCATGGCAGAACGTTAAAAGTTGAAAAATAAAATTTTGTCGTTTCAAACAATTCTTGAAGGCTAGAACTCTTTCGTTTCTTACAGGCCAATATCAGAACTACAATTTAGAACTCGACACGCGCCCAGAACTCGCGTCAAAATGCCAGCAGATCATGGCAGAACGTTAAAAGTCGAAAAATACAATTTATCGTTTCAAACAATTCTTGAAAGCTAGAACTCCTTCGTTTCTTACAGGCCAATATCAGAACTACAATTTAGAACTCGATCCGCGCCCAGAACTTGCGTCAAAATGCCAGCAGATCATGGCAGAACGTTAAAAGTCGAAAAATACAATTTTATCGTTTCAAACAATTCTTGAAAGCTAGAACTCTTTCGTTTTTCACAGGCTAATATCAGAACTACAATCTAGAATTTGATCCGAGGCCAGAACTCATGTTGGAATACCAGCAGATCATGTCAAAACGTTAAAAGTCGAAAAATACAATTTTTATCGTTTCAAACAGTTCTGATATTGGCCTGTAAGAAACGAAGGAGTTCTAGCTTTCAAGAATTGTTTGAAACGATAAAATTGTATTTTTCGACTTTTAACGTTCTGCCATGATCTGCTGGTACTACAACATGAGTTCTGGGCGCGGATCGAGTTCTAAATTGTAGTTCTGATATAGGCCTGTAAGAAACGAAGGAGTTCTAGCCTTCAAGAATTGTTTGAAACGATAAAATTGTATTTTTCAACTTTTAACGTTCTGCCATGATCTGCTGGCATTTTGACGCGAGTTCTGGGCGCGGATCGAGTTCTAAATTGTAGTTCTGATATTGGCCTGTAAGAAACCAAGGAGTTCTAGCCTTCAAAAATTGTTTGAAACGATAAAATTGTATTTTTCAACTTTTAACGTTCTGCCATAATCTGCTGGCATTTTGACGCGAGTTCTGGGCGCGGATCGAGTTCTAAATTATAGTTCTGATATTGGCCTGTAAGAAACCAAGGAGTTCGAGCCTTCAAGAATTGTTTGAAACGATAAAATTGTATTTTTCAACTTTTAACGTTTTGACATGATCTGCTGATATTCCAACATGAGTTCTGGCCACGGATCAAATTCTAGATTGAAGTTCTGATATTATCTGGTACTCCAACATGAGTTCTGGCTTCGGATCGAGTTCCAAATTGTAGTTCTGATATTGGCCTGTAAGAAACCAAGGAGTTCGAGCCTTCAAGAATTGTTTGAAACGATAAAATTGTATTTTTCAACTTTTAACGTTTTGACATGATCTGCTGATATTCCAACATGAGTTCTGGCCACGGATCAAATTCTAGATTGAAGTTCTGATATTATCTGGTACTCCAACATGAGTTCTGGCTTCGGATCGAGTTCCAAATTGTAGTTCTGATATAGGCCTGTAAGAAACGAAGGAGTTCTAGCCTTCAAGAATTGTTTGAAACGATAAAATTGTATTTTTCAACTTTTAACGTTCTGCCATAATCTGCTGGCATTTTGACGCGAGTTCTGGGCGCGGATCGAGTTCTAAATTATAGTTCTGATATTGGCCTGTAAGAAACCAAGGAGTTCGAGCCTTCAAGAATTGTTTGAAACGATAAAATTGTATTTTTCAACTTTTAACGTTTTGACATGATCTGCTGATATTCCAACATGAGTTCTGGCCACGGATCAAATTCTAGATTGAAGTTCTGATATTATCTGGTACTCCAACATGAGTTCTGGCTTCGGATCGAGTTCCAAATTGTAGTTCTGATATTGGCCTGTAAGAAACAAAAGAGTTCTAGCCTTCCAGAATTGTTTGAAATGATAAAATTGTATTTTTCAACTTTTAACGTTCTGCCATGATCTGCTGGCATTTTGACGCGAGTTTTGGGCGCGGATCGAGTTCTTAATTGTAGTTCTGATATAGGCCTGTAAGAAACGAAGGAATTCTAGCCTTCAAGAATTGTTTGAAACGACAAAATTGTATTTTTCAACTTTTAACGTTCTGCCATGATCTGCTGGCATTTTGACGCGAGTTCTGGGCGCGGATCGAGTTCTAAATTGTAGTTCTGATATTGGCCTGTAAGAAACGAAAGAGTTCTAGCCTTCAAGAATTGTTTAAAATGATAAAATTGTATTTTTCAACTTTTAACGTTCTGCCATGATCTGCTGGCATTTTGATGCGAGTTCTGGGCGCGGATCGAGTTCTAAATTGTAGTTCTGATATAGGCCTGTAAGAAACGAAGGAGTTCTAGCCTTCAAGAATTGTTTGAAACGATAAAATTGTATTTTTCGACTTTTAACGTTCTGCCATGATCTGCTGGTACTCCAACATGAGTTCTGGCTTCGGATCGAGTTCTAAATTGTAGTTCTGATATTGGCCTGTAAGAAACGAAAGAGTTCTAGCCTTCAAGAATTGTTTGAAATGATAAAATTGTATTTTTCAACTTTTAACGTTCAGCCATGATCTGCTGGCATTTTGACGCGAGTTCTGGGCGCGGATCGAGTTCTAAATTGTAGTTCTGATATAGGCCTGTAAGAAACGAAGGAGTTCTAGCCTTCAAGAATTGTTTGAAACGATAAAATTGTATTTTTCAACTTTTAACGTTCTGCCATGATCTGCTGGCATTTTGACGCGAGTTCTGGACGCGGATCGAGTTCTAAATTGTAGTTCTGATATTAGCCTGTAAGAAACGAAAGAGTTCTAGCTTTCAAGAATTGTTTGAAACGATAAAAATTGTATTTTTCGACTTTTAACGTTTTGACATGATCTGCTGGTATTCCAACATGAGTTCTGGCCTCGGATCAAATTCTAGATTGTAGTTCTGATATTAGCCTGTGAAAAACGAAAGAGTTCTAACTTTCAAGAATTGTTTGAAACGATAAAATTGTATTTTTCAACTTTTAACGTTCTGCCATGATCTGCTGGCATTTTGACGCGAGTTCTGGGCGCGGATCGAGTTCTAAATTGTAGTTCTGATATTGGCCTGTAAGAAACGAAAGAGTTCTAGCCTTCAAGAATTGTTTAAAATGATAAAATTGTATTTTTCAACTTTTAACGTTCTGCCATGATCTGCTGGCATTTTGACGCGAGTTCTGGACGCGGATCGAGTTCTAAATTGTAGTTCTGATATTAGCCTGTAAGAAACGAAAGAGTTCTAGCTTTCAAGAATTGTTTGAAACGATAAAAATTGTATTTTTCGACTTTTAACGTTTTGACATGATCTGCTGGTATTCCAACATGAGTTCTGGCCTCGGATCAAATTCTAGATTGTAGTTCTGATATTAGCCTGTGAAAAACGAAAGAGTTCTAGCTTTCAAGAATTGTTTGAAACGATAAAATTGTATTTTTCGACTTTTAACGTTCTGCCATGATCTGCTGGCATTTTGACGCGAGTTCTGGACGCGGATCGAGTTCTAAATTGTAGTTCTGATATTGACCTGTAAGAAACAAAAGAGTTCTAACTTTCAAGAATTGATTGAAATGATAAAAATTGTATTTTTCGACTTTTTCGTGAGTTCTGGATTCGGATCGAGTTCTAGATTGCAGTTCTGATATTAACCTGTAAAAAACAAAGGAGTTCTAGCTTTCAGGAATTGATTGAGACGATAAATATGTATTTTTCGACTTTTTAACCTTTTGACATGATCTGCTGGTATTCCAACGTGAGTTCTGGACTTGGATCGAGTTTTAGACTGCAGTTCTGATATTAACCTGTAAAAAACGAAGGAGTTCTAGCTTTCAGGAATTGTTTGAAACGATAAAAATTGTATTTTTCGACTTTTTAAACGTTCAGACTTGAGTTGTTGGCACGTGGACGTGAGTTCAGAACTATTCCTGAAAAGCACCAGGAACTGTAGAACTCCGCCGCATGCGATAAGAACCCAATTTTTTTTTGATCTGCTGCAAAATGATCTGCTACGGGAAGTTGGCAGATCATTTTGCCAATTGACTTTTTTAATGTAAAAACGCCAGAACTATTTCTAAAAAGTATCAGGAACTGTAGAACTCAGCCGCATGCGATGAGAACCCAAATTTTTTTTGATCTGTTGCAAAATGATCTGCTACGGGAAGTTGGCAGATCATTATGCCAATTGACATTATAAGGTGAAAACGCCAGAACTATTTCTAAAAAGTATCAGGAACTGTAGAACTCAGCTGCATGCGAAGAGAACTCTTTTTTATTTTTGATCTGCTGGACAATGATCTGCTAAGTTCACTCACATCGAGGGGTCTCGGTATGTAAAGATGGTCACCCATCCACAGACCAACCGCGGCAAGCGTAGCTTAACCTGATCGATCGACCTGTGTGGCTGTTATTATTTACCACGGGCCCCTCAAATAATAAAATGAATATAATTATGTAAAATATTAGCAAAAAAAAAAAATATTAATTTATTAATCCGCGCCAGACGTAACCTCATTAAACTGGTTTCCCACCAGAGATAAGCGACGATGCGTAGCGGGGAATGAACCAATACCAACGCCACAGAGTACATTTTTAAATAGGGACCAACGCTAACTTAGTTCAAGCTATAAAAATGAAGCGATGTTATTGGCTGGTTTTACACACATCCCTCGTTACGCATCCTCGCTTATCTCTGGTGGAACCGCAGCCTTGGTTGTCTTGTCTATGCCGTGAGTGTCAAAATTGCGTCATTTGCTTTCCTATGACTTTTCAGTGGTGACTGCAATTGTCATGGGATGCATTGTGGCCACTGTAAGTGCCGTATCTTTACATAATTAACTTCCGTCTTCAAAAAGGAGGAAGTTCTCAATTCGGCTGTATTTTTTTTTGTATGTATGTTACGCGATATCTCCGAATTATGAATCGATTTTAAAAATTATTTTTTTTTGACGTGACAACGTCTAATAAATCGATGAAGCTGGCTGCACTCACGAAAAAAACATGACTCATGTAGCGTTACCTCGCGGCCTCGCTCTGTAGCGTTCCATGGCGCAATGCAATGCAACTATTTTTTAATGGATTGGTTATGCCTCAGGGGTGGTTGCATATACGTTTTATTAATTTTCTTTTGGGTAGTTTTTGAGTTAGCTTCAATAATAAGTATTTTTGCCACTTATTTTATATTGATGATTTTGTAATAACTTTCTGTCACTGATATTTACATAGCAAGTACACTTAATATCGTGTCCTGCGTGTCCTTTCAGCTGCACGTTACATTTTTTTCCTAAGAAGTGACAGCCCTATTTCAGACTAAGTTTCTAGTATAGTATAAATCACATAGCAAAAAACACAAAATATCTAGTAATTAATTTTGTGACGTCTATTCACAAACTACTACGCACGTGTATAATATACCTAATTATGTACGTTTGCTAAATTCTTAAACCGATATTAAATGATGTAATTTGACAAAAAAAGAAGCTTGATACTACGAGCAGGTTATAGAGAACTTTTCATCACAAAAAAACATATGGTATAGACAAAAAAAAAAACATAATATTTAAGTACTCGAAATATTCAAAGATGTTCTTTTTCTTTTGTCGTCGACTATATGTATACAGATTCAAAATGGCGGCTTATTATGATTCACCGTTGCAACGGTGTATTTCAGACGTCAATGGTTTGAGCTATAATTAAATGAAAAAATCCCCCAATTAAGGGGCTTACAGGACCTAAACGCAAAAAACGCAAATTTTAGAAACAATAAAAGGATATGATCGACTACAGTAAACAAAATCAGAAAAATATATGATATTCTTCAGGATATATGCTAGGTAGATAGTTTGTTAAAACATAATACAACTAATTTGATACGATAGGAAAAAATCATGAAGATACCTCTAAAAACTATCTTTTTACAATAAAAACCATACTAATATATACAATCATTCAGATTTTTTGTCAGATTATTCTACAAGCAACATACTAAAACACTAGTGTTTTAATTGATCAGCCCAACCAAAAATTTTTTTGTAATTAAATAATGCGTCATATTTTGCAATAAATTACCAGCGGTGCGTCATCGCGCTTCGCTTTGTTTTTCTATGCAGTCCGACAGTGACCGCGCTTTGGGTCATGTAAGCCCCTTAACAAGAAACCATATCAACACGCCTGTATTTCCCAAGAGGTTAGGCAGATGGAATAGTAGTAGTTCACCCACATTTCACCAGTTGTGATGAGGGTGAGCTTATTGCCCTCATAATATAAGGTGCCTATAATGTTTCCACTGCTGGGACAAAGGCCTCCTCACAGCGAGAGGGGAGTAGGCCGCAACCCACCCGGTAAATGGTAGCTCTACAGTACATACAACTCACATCCGCTATCCAGAGCCTTTCGGCCCCTAAGGCCATCGGTTCTGCTGGCAATATGCCCTACACAGCCACTTACAGTACCCGGCGATAAATATTGCACATCGACTAATTCAAATTGGTGTATTTTATATATAGATTAAAAATAATTATCAAAAGAAGCAAATCATAATTGTTTTAACAGCTCCTAATATGTACATAGATATCGGACTGTTTGTATTTCGTGCGACAGAGATAACGCTCTACGAAGCCGAAATTAGCCGATTGTCTCTTTCCAAAGGTCGATGTGCAATATTTATCGCCGGGTACTGTAAGTTTGGCAACTCTTCGGGCTATGTCGGTTACCTTGGTTCTCCTGCGGATCTCTTCATTTCTGATTCGATCGCGTAGGGAAACTCAAAGCATAGCCTTCTCCATTGCCCTTTGGGTTACTTTTAGCCTTCTAATAAGGCCCATTCATCCATTTTGAAAAGAGTTAAATGATCTAACACACGCGCCGCCTGGGGAGAAATGTACAGTACCCGGCGATAAATATTAATAATAATAATAATAATCTTTATTTTCGGACAACGGTGATCCGGTGATCGGTGAATATTGCATATCGACCTTTGGAAAGAGACAATCGGCTAATTTCGGCTTCGTAGAGCGTTATCTCTGTCGCACGAAATACAAACAGTCCGAAATCTATTAGGAGCTGTTAAAACAATAATATGATTTGCTTCTTTTGATAATTATTTTTATTCTTTGTATAAAATACACCTCTTTCCAAAGGTCGATGTGCAATATTTATCGCCGGGTACTGTAGCAGTAGTTGACAGGTGCGTAAAAATAGTGTCCCACAAGTCGTCACATCATCATTTCAACCGAAAGACGTCCACTGCTGGACATAAGCCTCCCCCAAGCACTTCCACTTCGGCCGGTTCTGTGCTTCTCGCATCCAACGGGTTCCTGCGGCCTTCACAAGGTCGTCGGACCACCTTGTGGGAGGCCTTCCAACGCTACGTTTTCCGGCACGCGGTAAGTCGTCACATAATCAACTTATAATCTTCCCACTTCTGGGACACAGGCCTCCTCTTTTCAAGAGGGAGTGGGCTGTAATGTACAAGGCGGGCCCTTTTCCTTACGATGTTTTCCTTCACCGTTTTGAGAGCAGTGGTGATGAAATAATTTACACAAATAAAGTGCCTGTCCTGGGTTCGAACCACAGATAACATTAGTGTCCATTATTGCATTTAATCAGAAACTAAGTTATCCGGCAAAGAACCGGAGTTACCGACATAGCTTGCAGAGTAAGCAAACTGAAGTGGCAGTGGGCTGACCATGTTTGTCGAAGGACCGATGATGGCCGGTGGAGCAGACGAGTCCTGAGGGGCAATTGTCGTAATTTTAAGAAAGAAAGAAAGAAAGGAAAGAATATTATACATTTATTTATCACAGACTAAAAGACACAATACACCAGATACATAGACAAGGGGGCCTAAACAGGTCACTTTGGCAGGATCATAAAAGGATATAACATTATGAATCATAACAGACAGTTAACTGTTAAGTTAATCGTATCAAATCCCATTGGTGAAGGATTTTTCAGTTATTCTTTTTTGTCTGTGCTAAAATACCAATCAATCCAATCCCAATCCAATCCCAATCTCTTTGATTATACCTACGTAGTGCAGCGAAAAAAAGAAAAACACGGGCTGTCTTCGCCATATTATAATCCATAATGTTATAATTTTATGATTCTGCCAAAGTGGCCCCCAGATCAAAACAAACAAAAAATCAAATAAAAAGTGTTAAATCCAATGACGTAATATATAGACGCGTCATGCACGTCATGAACATCACGGCAATCGAAAACAACTTGTAAATAATAATGGTAGCCAGATTGCAACTAATACACACGAAGAAAGGGAAAGAAAATTAAATGTCATCTACGAAATTTCTGTTGATAAAGAGAGATAAACATATTTCTTTAATTACGTTGTTATTCTGTGATGCATGCAGTGTATGGCTCATTGGCCGAGCGAGTATAAAAGGAGGAATGTAGGGAAAAATGGACTTGTCCGGTTAAGTAGTCACGACCTCTCAAGGTCAACTACGAGATGCCATATTAAAAAAAAAAAAAAAAAAATGGACACTCGATTTTCTCGTGTTGATATAGGTAGTAGATCTAATTAATTATTTTCATTTTTTAAATTTTATTATCTTTTGTCTGTTGTGCTTAACATGTCATCAAAATGTGTCTAAATAAAATTATTATTATTATTTAGATTTACGGGTACTTATAATATTATTTTAACCGTATAATTTTCGATCCTTAAAAATATGAATGCAGTATATCGCAAGAGATTATTAATTAATTAATAAAACAAAATGTAATAATATATGTAATCATAAAATTATTCTTCGTCGCTGGCTAGAAAATGTTCCGAGCAGACCATAGAGTATTTTGTGGGTAGCCAATCGTCTTCACGCCGTTGAGCCCTTATAACGCATAACCACTTTTCACTCATAAGCCCATCTTTAGGTAATCTAACTATTATATTGATCACTAGGTTGCATAACACATATTATATTCAAACAACATAATTCATCAAAATAAAAACAATGCAGGTGTATAAATACTGATGCAAAGTACCCCATCTTCCCCTTACGGCACGTGACTTACCTCAGGCGCCAGCCGCCATTAGAAGGCATCGAAAAAAATAAAATACATTTTTCTTGATACTTACGCATGAAATGATACTTTTTTATCTTTCACAGTTGCAGTATAATTTTTACATTTAATAAAATCACTGGACGGCATTTTTTTGATATTTGAGGAAGTTATTCACACAAATTAGTTATTTTATTGTCAGGTACAGCCGCGCCATTGGTTGGTACGCGACTAAATGGTGGTGCGGTAATTACCTTGCATTCATGTTGCCACTACAGAGCGCATCGTATCTATAGTTTATATATAATTGGTTAAATCCGATGTACAGTACCCGGCGATAAATATCGCATCGACCTTTACCTTTTTTTTCATTTTATACAAAGAATAAAAATAATTATCAAAAGAAGCAAATCATAATTGTTTTAACAGCTCCTAATAGATACCGGACTTTTTGTATTTCGTGCGACAGAGATAACGCTCTACGAAGCCGAAATTAGCCGATTGTCTCTTTCCAAAGGTCGATGTGCAATATTTATCGCCGGGTACTGTAGGAAATAATTAGCAGGGAACGAACGTTCATAGTCTGATCTCCGTCTCTGACTCTCAATCTGCGGTTTAAGAAATCACTGAAAAATCAATCAAAATATCCCTACATTATTGACAAATTTTGCGACGTAACGTTTTTAAGGGGTTACCTTGAAAAACTAAAATCCTCGAAAACCTACTAAGCGAGCGAAAGTGATGCAATTACTTTTGAAACGCCAAAGAAGAGCGACGCGGACGGTTATAGTGTGAGTGCGCTCGGAATAAAACGACGTATGTGCCAAAACGAATTTACTCCTTTTTTAGCAAAATAAAATAATTAAATTTAAATCTACTTCAAGTAAACTTTGATATAATAATTCTCTATGTTTTAAAGTAAATTCCATTGAATAACTCCTACGCATTACGCCGTGATGTCGAAAAAAGTAAAAAATAGATATAACTGCATTTTTTTTGTATCGAGTAATATTCATTGAATCGTGTATTCCTTTTACATGATACTAGACCAAAGAGTCAGAAAACATAATTATGTGTCTACGCCTGAACGCAGCCTTTCATATTGGCGAGGATGCGAACGCGTCTAATGTCAACGGCGCTCGCGACAGACTTCACGCGGACGAACCGGAGCAACTTTTTTTTTTTTTTTTTTTTTTTATCTTGGAGAATGCTCATGCATACTGCACTACCACGGGGAGATAGTGCAGTTATGTGGGACTCTAACCCACTAAAACTCCACGGTGTCCTCCTCTGCCGCTTACGGCGGGAACACGGGCACGCGTTAGCACTCATCCGCGAACCCGCCGCGGCTGTCCGTTGCCGGACCCTCCTCTGGGGAGTACTCCCCATCACCGGCGCACTAGAACACATAGCACGCCGTGACCACCCCAGGGACCAAACCAGCACATGGGCGCCAGACGACCCCGTGTCTGGGCACCCTTGGTCCCCCCTGCGACGGGTCAGGACATTGGCCCCGCCGCCTGCCAATTTTCGGCTGCAGAGGATAGGGAGAGCGGCCAACGTAATACCGACACTCCTCTTCCCCTGCAGCCCCACCGCGTCCGCCATCGTGCGGTGACGACCCCGTCAAGGCCGCGGAAGGTAGGGAGAGCGGCGCACCGTAATACCGGCACTCCTCTCCCGCCGCGGCCTCCAACCCTCAGCCGCGATGCCTCAGGTACGACATCGCGGCCCGCCTCAGTTGCGATGTCGCCCAAGCGACACCGCAACCTACTTTTGGCCGCTACGTCGTTGGCTTGTCGGCAAAAGCCCTGACGAGCGGCCCCTCCTCGGGTTCCTCTTCGCTTCACCGTGGGTGTCCAAGCCACGGCTACTGAGCCCCCCCGCCTCGACAATGCGGGAACCCACCGGGGGGGAACCGGAGCAACTTCACTTCACGAATTAGCGCGCACCGCCATACTTGTCGCGACACAGAATTTGTAATTTTCAATAAATAATAAACTATATTATTATCTACTCATCGAGGTCGGTCTTTAATTGTATCGCCCACAATATGCCAAAATGTCAAATCCCTATTCGACATACATAACAAGTTACATGAAATAGAAAATCCTCATTTTTTTCAGTATATCACCTTAATTAAGGGAATTGGCCTTCTGGATTGGCAAGCGTAGTGTGGGATGCCACCCAGCTAGTTGGATCGACGACCTCTAAAAGGTTTCTGGGAGAGACTGGATAAGGAAAACGGAGGATACTTAGGTTTTGTGGCGCAGCCTGGGAGAGGATTATATCCTACAGTGCTGCCGTACTTACAATAAGTGCAATAACTCGGATTTTGGGCTTTAAAAAGTTACATCCGAGTTATTGCACTTATTGTAAGTACGGCAGAGTGGGCTGCGATTGGCTGAGTCGATATTGTCGAATGTGTTTATGAAGTCAAATGGCAAATAAAACCAAACTGGTAGATTCTAAAACTTTCAAATTAACATAAGTTACTTTTTAGCGAGTCTCTTAATGTAATCAATTTACGGCTTTTATTTATTTAACCTACTAAGAATTAAATAATCTAGTCATTTAATTTATTTATCTGGAAAATATGCGAAGCAAGTGGACACTTCATTCATTAAATCTATTCTAATAATATAATAAATTTAAAGAGTTTTTTATTTCGAGATATCGCCAAGCGATTGGTCGACTCTTCACGTGACCAGAGGGCTGGCTTATTTTTGGGCCAAAGAATCAGCATTGCCATACAACGTGGCAATGCTGCCAGTCTTTTGGGCACGTTTCCTGTTGACAGCGATGCGGATGAATTTTTTGATGCCCTTTGATTATTTTCCCTCCTTTTTATTTTCTTGTACATATTATTACTATTCTATTTTATGTGTTAACAATTAATAAAAAAAGATATTACCTTAAGAGTTTGTTGGTTTGAACGCAAAATCTCTGGAACTATACCAGTCGTACTTAAAATATTATTTTTGCATTAGTTTGGTAGCCCAATTCTTGAGAAAAGTTATCGCCGGCAGAAACTAGTATAATATAACTGGTGTGGCTGGTTTGCTTATAAAATATACGATGTTAATGAATGTAACATGTCTTTTTTTATTATCAATAAAATTAAAGGGGGAAAAACCGCCTTCAAAAATATTCATGTTAAACATCGCCAAGCGGTTGGTCGACTCTTCACGTGATCAGGGGCTGACCTATTTTCGGCCAAAGAATCAGCATTGCCATACAACGTGGCAATTCTGCCAGTCTTTTGGGCACCTTTTCTGTTGACAACGATGCGGATAATTGTTTGATGCCCTATGATTCTTTCTTCTTCTTTTAAGGGTTTCGTGCCTCGAAAGGAGAAAACGGAACCCTTATAGGATCACTTAGTTGTCCGTCCGTCCGTCTGTCTGTCTGTCAAGACCCTTTATCTCGGGAACGCGTTGAAGTATCGAGTTGTAATTAAAACCATGTACTCAGCTCTACAGTCTCTTGAAGTTGTGAAAAAATCAAACTTCTAAGTAATCAATCCCTTGAAGTAAAAGAAATGAACAAGCAACTATGATACAGGGGATAATCGTCGGTTGGTGCTTCATTTCCACGAAAGTTTACTATCGCGACGTTCGTTGTTGCGAAAGTTCTTTACGGCGATGTATGTTACTGCGAAAGTTTACCATTGCGACGTAAGTTGTTGCGAAAGTTCTTTACGGCGATGTATGTTACTGCGAAAGTTTACCATTGCGACGTACGCTGTGATGTCGCGAAAGTTCTTTACTGCAATGTATGTTACTGCGAAAGTTTACCATTGCGACGTACGCTGTCGCGAAAGTTCTTTACTGCAATGTATGTTACTGCGAAAGTTTACCATTGTTACCATACCATACCATACGTCGGCGTCGTCGCGAAAATTTCAGCTTCGATAATACGCTATTCCGATGTATGCTCGATGCAAATGCACCCAAGGACAACCCCCGCTTGGTGCAGGATTATTGCAGAGCATGGAAACAAAATTTAATTGGACTATGGGTTTGGGTGGCTATAGTGGATTGGTTACTCAGAACCATGAAAGGACTTTGTCCCCTGCGATGTAAATATATTCTTGTTTGAGGGGCCTAGTGGCTAAATAATAACAGCCGCACAGGTCGATCGATCAGGTTAAGGTACGCTTACCGCGGTTGGTCTGTGGATGGGTGACCATCTTTACATACCGAGACCCCTCCGTGCCTCGGAAAGCACGTTAAGCCTTTGGTCCCGGCTGTCAACCGTGGATCTTTGACAGTCTTTACGAGTAGTCAGAAGCCCGAAAGTCTGACAACCAGTCTTACCTACCGGTATCGTATTAGTCGGTAACTGGGTTGTGATAGATAGATAGATAGATAAATCGTTTATTCAGTGCAACAAAAGACACAAATACAGGTATTAAAAACATCCAAAAAGTTGAAAAAAAAAATTAAAAATAACAAACATTTAAAAGATAAATTGACCCATAGACACTTAACTAATAAACGTTGGTTTAGTTGGTGTAGGTTGTGGAGGTCACCCCCCCCCCCGGTGGGTTCCCGCATTGTCGAGGCGGGGGGGCTCAGTAGCCGTGGTTTGGACACCCACGGTGAAGCTAAGAGGAACCCGAGGAGGGGCCGCTCGTCAGGGCTTCTGCTGACAAGCCGACGACGTAGCGGCCAAAGGTAGGTTGCGGTGTCGCTTGGGCGACATCGCAACTGAGGCGGGCCGCGATGTCGTAGGTACCGGAGGCATCGCGGCTGAGGGTTGGAGGCCGCGGCGGGAGAGGAGTGCCGGTATTACGGTGCGCCGCTCTCCCTACCTTCCGCGGCCTTAACGGGGTCGCCACCGTTCGATGGCGGACGCGGTGGGGCTGCAGGGGAAGAGGAGTGTCGGTATTACGTTGGCCGCTCTCCCTATCCTCTGCAGCCGAAAATTGGCAGGCGGCGGGGCCAATGTCCTGACCCGTCGCAGGGGGGACCAAGGGTGCCCAGACACGGGGTCGTCTGGCGCCCATGTGCTGGTTTGGTCCCTGGGGTGGTCACGGCGTGCTATGTGTTCTGGTGCGCCGGTGATGGGGAGTACTCCCCAGAGGAGGGTCCGGTAACGGACGGCCGCGGCGGGTTCACGGATGAGTGCTAACGCGTGCCCGTGTTCCCGCCGTAAGCGGCAGAGGAGGACACCGTGGAGTTTTAGTGGGTTAAAGTCCCACATAACTGCACTATCTCCCCGTGGTAGTGCAGTATGCATGAGCATTTCTCCACGTGAAAAAAAAAAAAAAAAAAAAAGGTTGTGGAGGTCAGATAAGCAGTCGCTCTTTGTAAAATACTGGTATTCAGCTGCATCCGGTTAGACTGGAAGCCGACCCCAACAAAGTTGAGAAAAGGCTCTTGTTGCTAGAACAATATTAAATAATAAAATAAAAGAAACATTTAAAAGAAAACATTAAAAATAAGCCTTGGCTGTTAAGAGATGACCAGTCTAAACCGACGGCGCCCGTTCACAAACATGACGCGTGGAGCAGCACCATCTAGCTCAACCATTTTGTAAGGAACCGAATGATCCAACACACGCGCGATGGCGCCACGTCTTTCGAGCGGGATCGACACTTATTCAGTTGAAAACGCGGGGCGTTGCTAGTGTATTATAAATCCTAAGGCCATTCATCAACACCTAGCAACAAACGTAGTTACATCTCCTGTTATATCTAATTAATCAATGTACAGACTGGCCAGCACATCAACCTACCACAATCTGTCAGATTTCTTTAATAGATTTTCAACTTTATCGTTAAAGCTTAAGGTTCAAAGTTGATTGGGAAAATCTGACAGATTGTGGTAGGTTGATGTGCTGGCGTCTGTACGTAGGCGGGTACAATGTCAACGATTTACAATCACATACATAAAGAAACAACAAGAATAATGTACCCAGAATTTTGTAATATCTTGATTTAAAAGAGTGTCCATGGAGTTTCTTGCCTGTTCTTCTCCATAGAGATCTACGTTTTGGAATGGGCAACTAGCTTCAACTTTCTGACTAACTGACAGAATATTTAATTTTGACAATTCAAAAGTGCCTGAACAAGGTTTAATTGAAATAAGTGCTTTGAGTTTGAGTTTGAATCATCTCAACTAGAACACGCGATGATTAAAAGATATATTATTATTATTACAATGTGATTTTCTTGTAGGTATAACTAGGTATTATCTATTGTTAATGGTTAGGATAGCTCAGCGACGCCCCCAAGCAGTAAGATTTAAAAAAATTAAAACACTAGTAGGTACTAGTGTTACTTGTAGAATAATCTGACAAAAAATCAGAATGTTTTATTGTAAAAAGAAAGTTTTTAGAGGTATCTTCATGATATTTTTCTATCGTATCAAATTAGTTGTATTATGTTTTCAACACACTATTTACCTAGCATATATCCTGAAGAATATCATATATTTTTCTGATTTTGTTTACTGTAGTCGATCATATACTTTTTGGCATTATAAAACTAGTGTTTTTTTGGGTTTAGGTCCTGTAGTCCCCTTAAAATCTGTTTGCATTTAATAGCCCAATTCTTGAGGAAAGATTATGAACTCAACTGTGACTAATGAGATACAATTACTTTTTCTGTTGTTATAAATCAACTTTGATTTTCCCACAGAAGGCTACTTAACATCACGCTATGACCCTACGGAGCCGAGCACAAACAGAAAATAGTCAAAGAAGGCTAAGCGCAAATGAAGTAATAGCGCGGGCAGGCGATGCGATGCGACGCGACGTGGTGGGTCGGGGGAACAAGAAATTTCACGCGGACGAAGCGAAGCGAAGTTAGTAAGTTAGCACTAAGAAAGAATTAAAAAAAACTATCCTCTTCATGATCTACCTGCCTTTTCCAACTATGTTGGGGTCGGCTTCCAGTCAAAGTCAAAGTCAAATCATTTATTTCAAATAGGCACATTAAAGGCACTTTTGAACGTCAAAACTTACAGTAAAATTGAATTGATTCTAGTCTCCCCTTCCAAAAGGTAGTTTTCGTATGGAGAAGAATTGGCAAGAAACTCCACCGTTACTTTTTTTTACGTCAGTCTAACCGGATGCAGCTAAATACTAGTATTTTACATGGAGCGACTGCCTATCTGACCTCCACAAACCAGTTACTGGGTAATACGTATCATAGTACCCTTGGTAAGACTGGTTGTCAGATTTTCGGGCTTCTGACGACCCGTAACGTCTTTTATGGATCCACGAATGGCAGCCGGGACCAGCGGCTTAAGGTGCTTTCCGAGGCACGGAGGGGTCTTGGTATGTAAATATGGTCACCCATCCACGGACCAACCGCGTCAAGCGTAGCTTAACCTGACCGATCGACCCGTGCGGCTGTTATTACTTAACCACAAGCCCCTTGGATAGAGAATTAAGGCTCCTTCAAACAGGCGCGACACGCGATAAAACCGCGCGCGACACAAAGGCACCGCAAATCGCGCAACGAGCGGTGCTGTGTCGCGCGCGATTCGCGTCGCGCGTCGCGCCTGTTTGCAAGAGCTTTTAAAGTTTGTAAACATAATGGAAGTATTTCTTTCTAGAATGAAATGAGTAATAGATAATTTAAGACTTTTATGAATAAACAGGTTTTGGCATAGAGACAACTTATAATATTTTAATAATAAAACAACTGTTTATATGCGGATGTCTTTTCAACCGAAATGAATGAATGGAACGTGATCTTTGTTTTTCATATAGAATTTAATAAAGTTTTATAACGATATAACATTATTCTATACAGGCTCAAATTCCCAAATTAAATTAGCTGGCAAAACTCCACATACGTGATGGGTAGGTATCTATATCAAAACACGATAAAACAAAAAAAAAAATATTTGATGTTTTTTGTGGGGCCATCGACTGCAGTTATTGTATTTACTTGAAATATCAGTGTAAAAGTTTTTTATGTGTAAACATAACAGACGTGATTAGTATCGATCTAAACACAATAATAGTAGATTATGCACCGAGGGGCTAAAGTTGTGTCTTATGTTACGGGCGTCATATTGAATCTCGAGCGCAATGAAGGATTCGGGATTTAACTCCCGAGCGCAGCGAGGGAATTAAGTTCTTACAATATTATGTCTTCGAAAACATGGCAACGATATGAAGAAGCACTCGTTATGATTTTGTAGGAAATCGAGAATATGATCCACGCGTAGTAAGGGTATCGAGAATAGCTTTCCTCTTTCTGGCACCAAAGGGTGTTTGTTAGTACATACTATACTGCCAATTTAGCTGAGCATGTGAGATTCCAAATTCAAATCACATTATTGACCAGCGTGTCATAATGAAATCCAGTACAACATTATTGACCGGCTGTGCCCCCGGCCACTAATGACTCACTTTAGGTTAAGGTTGCTTGACATATAATTTGACATTTTCGAGCAGGTGGTGTGAAAAATATATTTTCTCAATTCATACTTCAAAAACAATCAGCGGTCGTCGACTCCTAAAAAAAAAAACATCAAATTAATCTTTCTTTCAGATCAATATTCGTCACGTCTGCAGAGTTTTGTTAGCTAATTTAATTTAACCCTGTATAGAAAGCTTTTACTGCTAAGCAATCCTCAAGTCCTTTCAAAATCTGTTTATATAAAACAAAGTCTGGTTAGTAACAACATTTATAACTCAAGAACGGCTGGACCGATTTTTATGATCTTTGATTTATTGGATTTGTCTCCGCCCCGAATAGCAGAATAACTATTAAAATATTCACGAAAAATAAATGAAGAAAGAACATTTATTGATTCTGAGACGGTACAAAATTCGCCGGTTTTTTTTTTCAGGGTGGGAAATCATCAAATGACGCCTCCCGCTCTGGGTGGAGCGGAAGGGAGTGTCAGACTCTTACTGACTAAAACCCACCCGTGTTCCTTCCTTAGCCCTTTATGTTCCGGACCAGCGGTAACCCTTTCGGACAATCCCGCTGACCCGGCAGGCTTCGGCCCTGACGGGTCCCTTCTGCTGATGCTGACATCTCTTTGAGGCGCGCGTGGAACACGTACGCGCCGTCCGGCACGGGCCTGGTCCTAATCGGACGGTGAGCTATCCATTACTCACCGCCCGCAGGCTCGCGCCGGGTTAGCTAGTAATTTCAATAGATCGCATAACTAATTTAATTAATCTCTGCCTCTGTTACCACCCACCGGCGCGCGGCGCTCTGCTGAGTACAGTGCGTGCCACGTAAGAAGAGACTTGACACACCACGTGGTCTGACATGCGCAGAACACGATTTTAGGTATCTTTAGCGGTATGAGGTTTGAGTGCGGGACGGGACCGGACGTCATAGGGGCGGCGGAAAGAGGCGGCGGAGGGGGGGTTCAAGTCTCTTCTTACGTGGCACGCACTGTATGAGGTCCTGAGTTCGGTAGTCGCGTCGGCCAAAGAAAGATTCTGGAAATCAGATATCATTGCATAGTAATATTCGTGACAGTACATTTTAGGGTTTATTTATAAACGATGATTAAAGTTAATTGACGTTTAAACGTCAAACATGTATTGATAACCTTATTGGAAATTATATTTTCGAGCCGTTTGGGGTTAAAACTCTCGGGCCGTGTGGTCCGAGTGCTCATGGACTTTTTAAAGAAATTTCTAAACGGCTGGTTGACACTTCCCGTGACCCAAGGGCTGGGCTTTTACCTTGGCCAGAGGCTAAGCATCGCCATACAACGTGGTAATGCCGCCAGTCTCTTGGGTACATTACCAGTCGACAGCGATGCGGATGAATTTTTCGACGCAATTTTTTAGTTTCTGTATAGTTTTAGTTAAGTTAGAATTTAATTTTTGTTATTTTTTTCCACTAAATATACCTGCATAATTATAATGTAAATGTATTTATGGTTAAACACTCGCTAATCAGTACTTAACTTTGAGCAAAGTTTATGAATAAAGGGACTCATTTCATAAATAAATCAAATATTATCAGTGTTTTCATTTCGTAAATATTTATGACGTTATGCCTTGGGAATTACACAAATCAATGCTATAGGAACCATACCACCACCACCACCACCACCCACCATCACCACCACCATCCACCACTTTATTTATTTAATTACAAAAAATCTATTGTTTAGACTAAAAAATTAAAACACTGGTGTTTTAGTATGTTGCTTGTAGAATAATCTGACAAAAAATCAGAATTTTAAGTTTAGGTATCTTCATGACTTTTTCTATCGTATCAAATTAGTTGTATTATGTTTTCAACACACTATCTACCTAGTATATATCCTGAAGAATATCATATATTTTTCTGATTTTGTTTATTGTAGACGATCATATACTTTTATTGTTTCTAATATTTGCGTTTTTTGCTTTTACGTTCTGTAAGCCCCTTTTTTTTCAGGATGGGAAATCATCAAATGACCCCTCCCGCTCTGGGTGGAGCGGAAGGGAGTGTCAGACTCTTACTGACTAAAACCCACCCGTGTTCCTTCCTTAGCCCTTTATGTTCCAGGCCAGCGGTAACCCTTTCGGACAATGACCTGACCCTGTAAGCCCTGTTGTTAAATCATACAACATGAATGATGTAACTAATATTTTTGTAGCAATATAATTTCAAAGAGTTTCCAAGGAGTTTCTTGCCTATTCTTCTCCATAGGGACCTACCTACTACGCTTTGAAATGGGCAACTAGCATAATAAACCTGAAGACAATTCCCATAATTAAAACCGTTCAAATCTAGTTGCAACCTCATCTCTGCGGCAATCAGTGTCAAAAACTTTTGAAAAATTTAGGGAAATTAGAGGTATTTTGACACATTGGGACTGAAATCAGACTTGCGAATTTTCTTAAAATTACCCTTCTGACTGGTAGACTCCTTGACAATTTAAAAGTGCCTGTAATTGGTTTAATTGAAGTAAATGCTTTGAGTTTTATATTTAAAGATTTCCTGTATATATTAACCCAACTACTTCATTGAAAGCCTCTCTTACTAATTTACCAAATTTTTAAAAATTTCTTTGGAAATTTGCCAAAAAAAATTTGTAGGTAAATAACAACTTATATCTCCGTTGGTTCTAAAACAGAAAAATAGCGTGAAGCATCGCAATCGCAGCTTAGCGTTCTGAAGAGAACGTACAACAGTCGGGCGAACGTGCCCGTTAAGATATCACGCGCCGCGGAAAATAAACAAACAAGAGAAAAATATACGACACAGTGCAGTTTCGTAATAGTTTTTTGTGAAAAAAATTTTTGTTAATTTTTTATTTGTGTTTTTTTTTGTGGTGATTTTTTTTTACTTGAAGTGTCTTTGTGGATTTTTTTGTGGAGCTCCTGTTGTTAAAACTGGGATTTTTCTTTGAGGTAGGTTTATAGTTAGTTTTTTTTTAATTTTCTTAGACGTGTAAGTTTTTTTTTTAAATATTTATATTAGATATAATTAAATAAAAAAATCTACCGCAAAAATCATTACAACATATTAATTTTAAAACACAAATAAAACGAATAATAAAAACATCTGCATACATTATTATTCGAACGCCGCCAAAAATAATTCGGATTTTTTTTTTGAATATTCCAAAACTCGGTCACCACCTGTTATTATAAAAATGGAGTAATATTAACCGTTTATTAAGTCCGCATTTACATATGTTATGCATTATTATGTCATATTATTATATTTGCAGGTATGTTCGCTTTCACTTTTAGTGGGGGAATTAGGGCAGTGTGCCATGAAAGTATCTTTAAGATGAACGATAATGCGTTTACTTAAGATTTACTTTCATTTTCTTGTAATGTGCGCACGTATCTGTGGAGCTTTTGTAATAAAAGAATATTTTCTTTTTCGAATAATCATGAAAGAAAATTAAAAAAAAAATAAAAATGATTATTCGAATAGGAAAATGTGTAAGTAATTTTATTTTGCAAAATATACATTACATATTATATCTATGTGTCTGGCTGTGTGACGGCGTTGTTCTTTTGAACTACCTACGCTAAGGATTTTGATGCGGAATTAATTCCGGAAGTTTTATGTCATACATATATTAAACTTATATATAATAAAGAAATGTTGATGTTTTATCAAGTTGTAGGTACAGACCGCACCAAGCAGGGGCGTGTCGTTAGTTAACCATATTTTTTAAAATAATTACTAAATAAAAAAAAAAATTGTTTTCTGTCTTCCGAAAAATTAAAAAAAAAAAACAAAATTATTTGTCAAAAGCATTACCATAATCAGTCTAATTTTCCCACTGCTGGGACACAGATGAGATGCAGCCTCCTCTCTGTGAGATGAGTGCACTAGTCACAAGATTGCTAAAAAAATATACCTAATGCTCATCATCTGCCCAGCCATTCTTGATATGTAAAGATGGTCACCCATCCACGGACCAACCGCGGCAAGAGTAGCTTAACCTGATCGATCGACCCGTGCGACTGTTATTAATTATCCAAAAGCCTCTCAAAAAAAATACTTGTTGATATTATTTTTTATTTATGATTGGGATATTGGATGACGTCTTGCGAAAAACTGGTTGAACTTTAGAAATCAAGTTATTTAATCTTTTTTTTTTATTATAATTCCGTAAATACATTATTTGTTACGGCCGCGAATTATATTTTAATCAACGTACAACTTAATACTGACCAGCAAATTGCAAAAAATGTAAATAAAAAATTGAATTTCGCGGGCTACCCTGGTGCTTTCGCCTTAAATATAACTTGCCAAAAGTGTGTGAACCCTACACCTATGCTTACGCCTTTGGAGAATAAAGGCGTGATGATTATATTATTAATTTGCGCAATCATAAAATCATGATACTTACGCTAAAGTAAGGCTTTGATGACCTCAATTAAGACATCATATTACATTCTTACAAACGTGATAATATGCAATTTTCTGTAATTCTGTTAGCTATGCTTAATTCGTCTTTTATGTATATGACATTTTTAATTTCATAGTTATAAGGTTTAGTTTATAATAAACAAAATAACAGCTCGTATTGACACGAACTGTGTAAAAACTTCTGTGTCTCAGCCTAATTTAAATTCAAAATAAAAAAAAACCTTCCAAAAAAAAAAACAACTGACAAAAGAAAAAACACTACAAAGTGAAAAATAACTTTAATTTCGGAAGTCGGTGTCGTTGGTTCCGTATTTTTGTTTTTTGATACTGACTTCTGAAATTAAAGTTAAAGATTGATTCAAACTCAAGCTCAAAGCATTTATTTGAATTAAATCAATTTTACAGGCACTTTTGAATTGTCATGGAGTCGGTCAGTCAAAAAGATGTAGCTAGTTGCCCATTCCAAAGTGTAGTAGGTTCCTATGGAGAAGAACGGACAAAAAATTGCATGAACACCCTTTTGAATCAAAATATTATATCATTATATCATAATATTATATCACATTACCCAGTATCAGGGTTGTAAGGGCTAGATTGGCAGTCGCTCCCTGTAAAATACTGATATAGCTGCATTCGGTCAGACTGGAAGCCGACTCGTACGTAGTTGGCAAAAGGCGAGGAAAAATGAAAGATTTTTTTTAACGTCAATGTTTCAAATGACAGCTGTCAAAACGTACCTACGAGGTACTTGTGGAGATAAACGGGCAAGAAACTTCACGGACACTCTTTCCAGGGCTGATTTTACAATTATTGATAGATAATGTACCCCTGGCCACAACCCACCATACCCCTGGGGGTAGGGTGGGACTGAACCATACCACCATACTAGTGTTGGAATTTGAAAAATAGCTAAAATACTCGTATATCGGTCCAAATTTATTCGTGGAATGAAATTGACTTCTCAGAGATTTTGTATGGAAGAAAAAAAAAACAAAATTATTCCTCGGATGAAATTGTCTGGCGTTGAAAAAATCAACATAAAAATATTGTTACAAATGATCAGTTGAGTACATCATAATTTTTTCTCTTTAGAGCTTTTAAAGAAATGCTTTGGCGAAATGCTACACGATTTATGTAAAAGAAAGTTTTGTTAACAATAGAAATTATTAGAAAGCGTCGTAGGCGACGACTATTCTGCCTACTGTGTTAACAATTTATAGACTTGTATAGACATTTTTATAGACTTTTCTAATTCCTAATTTTTAGGGTTCCGAGTCCAAAGGGTAAAAAGGTACCCTATTACTAATGCTCCACTGTCCGTCTGGCACCAAGCTGTATCTCAAGAACCGTTATAGCTAGACTGTTGAAATTTTCACAGATGATGTATTTCTGTTGCCGCTATAACAAAAAAATACTAAAAACAGAATCAAATAAATTTAAATTTAAGGACGGCTCCCATACAACAAACGTGTCTTTTTTCGGCGTTTTTGCCTTGTGGTACCCTTCGTGTGCGAGTCTTACTCGCACTTGGCCAGTTTTTATGTCCTCTGACGAGCAGTGGTGGCCACTTGGTAATGGCTGCGAAACGCAATTACAAGGTGCAGTAAATATTAAACAGGCAAATTACTTTGTGTAAATTATTTCATCAGCACTGCTCTCAAAACGGTGAAGGAAAACATCGTGAGGAAACCGGCATGTCCTAGAACCAAACATTCGAAGACATGTGACATCTACCAACCCGCACTGGGCCCGCGTGGTAGATTTCCCCACTCCCTCTCACAGGGAGGAGGTCTGTGTCCCAGAAGTGGGAACATTATAGGCAGATTATGTCAAACATAAATGGAAAAAAAAAATAATATCTGACAAAAAAAGAAATCAGAATGATTGTATGTATATTATTATGGTTTTTATTGTAAGGCCTTCTGCCAGTCGCTTTACACGTGCAGCCTGTGGGCCAAGTATACCCAGTGGGCATACAGCGACCTGCGCGTTCAGTACAATAAAGGCTCTTTCAAACAGGCGCGACACGACACGCGACACCGCAAGTCGCGCAACAAGCGGTGCCTTTGTTTCGCGCGCGATTTGCGTCGCGCGTCGCGCCTGTTTGTAGGAGTCTTTATTACAACAAGTTTATACAATTATAATCGTAATATTATGAATCCATACTATTTACATATAAATATCCATACTAATATAAATGCGAAAGTGTGTCTGTCTGTCTGTTACCTTACTAGTAACTTAGTATAGAGATAGTTTGAATCCCGCGAAAGGACATAGGATAGTTTTTATCCCGATATTCTCGCGGGATCGACATTTATGCAGGTCAAACCGCGAGGCGCTGCTAGTATTACAAATTCGAAGGTGTGTCTGTCTGTCTGTCTGTTACGTCTTCACGCTTAAACCGCTAAACCGGTTTACATTAAATTTGGCATAGAGATAGTTTGAGTTCCGGGAAAGGTCATAGGATAGTTTTTACCCCGATATTCCCACGGGATTGACACTAATGCGGGTGAAACCGTGGGACGCTGCTAGTGTCAAAAATCTTTTATAGAAATCCCTCTAGGTTGCAAATTTTAAAGCCAGAGACAATTAATGTTTTATTATGCAATTAACATGTAGCCGAGAATTATTTAATTATAGATACACGTGTATCTAAATTGACAATTTTATGATTATACTAGCTTCTGCCCGCGACTTCGTCCGCTTGAAATTTCTTGTTACTCCGACCCACCCCGTCGCATCGCATCGCCTGCCCGCGCTATTACTTCGTTTTTGCTTAGCGTTCTTTCTGACTTTTTTTCTTTTTGCTCGGCTCCTAAAGGTCATAGCGTGATGTTAAATAGTCTATAGCCATCCTCAAGAATTGGGCTATCAAATGCAAAAAGAATTTTTCAAATCCGACTGGTAGTTCCAGAGATTAGCGCGTTCAACCAAACAAACAAACAAACTCTTCAGCTTTATAATATTAGTATAGATTGACAATTTTAGTTATTATTAAAATACTTTTATTTAATTAATAACTATAATTGTCAATAAATCTATACTTCTATACAAATTTTCCCAATCAACTTTGAACCTTATACTTTAGCGATAAAGTTGAAAGTCAAAGAATTTTGACAGATTGTAGTAGCTTGATGTGCTGGCGTCTGTACTTAATTCTAATTACCTAATTATTATAATATTATTAACCAATAATATTATACAACTAATCGGTCAACAACCAGAAAGATAAATAAATGAGGAAGTCATAAACGAAAGCATTTAGATATTATTAATTATTATAAAAAAGTCTATAAATAAATTAGATAACATTTAACAAAATGCTGGATGGAAAATGTATGTCCAGCGGGATTGTCCGAAAGGGTTACCGCTGGCCCGGAACATAAAGGGCTAAGGAAGGAACACGGGTGGGTTTTAGTCAGTAAGAGTCTGACACTCCCTTCCGCTCCACCCAGAGCGGGAGGGTTCATTTGATGATTTCCCATCCTGAAAAAAGAAGTATGTAGGTATGTCGTTTTTTATCGCAAGTTATACCGTGTACACTTGGCAATTGAGAGCTAGACAAAAAGAGTGTAATAACAAGGTCAAATTAATTAAAAAAAAATAAGATTAGTGTATTCACTTGAAATTAATATCAGTTAAAAAATCCCCTTTTTTCGTAAACTTCACAGACGTGATTAGTGTCGATAATATCTAAATACGATAAAACATAATTATTTTCTCAACTTATAATTCAAGTAACAATACCAGCGATCGTTAACCTAAAAAAACATCATATTATTATTATGTTTTATTCCAAACCCCCTGTGAATACTGGCTTTGGTAAACACGAGTAAAGGGCGCGTCGCTTCGTGAGATCATTCGACAACACAACAGGGGGCCTAAAAATGCAACTTTGGCAGAATCATAAAAGAATAACATTATAAATCATAATGGACAGTTAACTGTTAAGTTAATCGTATCAAATCCCATTGGTGAAGGATTTTTCAGTTATTTTTTTTAGTCTGTGCTAAAATACCAATCAATCCAATCCAAATCCAAACCCAATCTCTTTGATTATACCTACCTACGTTGTGCAGCGAAAAAATGAAAAACACGGACTGTCTTCGCCATATTATGATTTATAATGTTATCCTTTTATGATTCTGCAAAAGTGGCCTTTTTAGGCCCCCAGGAGATGATACTTTTTATTTATTTATTTATTTTTAAAGGTACACCAACAGCTTCTGTATACAAAATATCAAATGACAGTAGGTAACAGTTATGTGCTTATACAGTTGCCAATAACAGGTGAACCAACATTCTCAATGATAACCTCAGGTAAAAATGAAATGTATAAAAATTAAGTGAAAAAACTAACTATGTAAACAGAAATACAAAATGATATAAGTTAAAGTAGAGGTTACAGAGGTACCAAGAAATACCGATATACGCCATCATTATTATTATTAATTGTTATACATAGTCAGCCATCTAGTTCTAGGGTATTATTAACCACAGCTAATCCTTATGGTAGTGAGAATCCTAGAAAAACAAAATAATTATTTTCTACTTTGTTTATGATTTACTTATAAAGTTATTAATTACGAAGGGGCTCGTGGTTACGTAATAAAAGCCGCCGATCGATCAGCTGTGGAGGGTCGATGGATCAGCCGGTCGATTCTGTAACCATCTCACCGTGAAAACTTAGGTGAAGTGAGTTTGTTTTTGCTGGGAATTGACACTATTGACAGCTCACTCCACGCTCACTTCACCTAAGTTTTCACGGTGAGATGGTTACAGAATCGCACTGCAGGTCGTTGATCTACGCTAACCGCGGTCGGTCCATGGATGGGTCACGATCATGACCATCTTTATTTTTCATAAAGTCCTCCCCGTGCCTCGGAAAGCACGTGAAGCCGTTGGTCAGAAGCTCCAACAGTCTGACAAACAGACTTACCAAGGGATATCGTGTTACCCAGTAACTGGGTTGTGGAGGTCAGATAGGCAGACGCTCCATGTAAAATTTTTATTCAGCTGCAACTGGTTAGACTGGGAGCCGACCCCAAAACAGTTGGAAAAAGTCTAGGCAGATGATGATGATGAGTTAAGGCTCCTTCAAACAGGCGCGACACGACACGCGACACAAAGGCACCGCAAGTCGCGCAACGAGCGCGGGTGCCTCTGTGTCGCGCGCGATTATATCGCGTGTCGCACCTGTTTGTAGGAGCTTTTAGTCGTAATGAGAATCCCTGATAAAACTAATAGTTTAAGGCTCCTTCAAACAGGCGCGACACGACACGCGACACAAAGGCACCGCAAGTCGCGCAACGAGCGGTGCCTTCGTGTCGCGCGCGATTATATCGCGTGTCGCGCCTGTTTGTAGGAGCCTTAATTCATATCTAGTTTGTGTAAGATTGTCTATGCATGTAAGGTTATTACTTAATTAAGATTTAATCATGTTGTTTACTTCATATTTTTTTTGTATTAAATTGATCAATTATTGGATGGAGGAAAAACAGCATTATCAGGCTATATTGTTCCCACTGCTGGGACACAGACCTCCTCTGGGTGAGAGGGAGTGGGCCGTGATCCACCACGCGTGCCCAGTGCGGGTTGGTAGATGTCATATGGCTTCCAATTTTTGGTTCTAAGACATGTCGGTTTCCTCACAGTATTTTCGTTCACCGTTCTGAGAGTAGTGGTGATGAAAACATTAACACAAAGTAAAGCCTGAATGGGTCCGCTGGCCCGGAACATAAAGGGCTAAGGAAGGAACACGGGTGGGTTTTAGTCAGTAAGAGTGTGACACTCCCTTCCGCTCCACCCAGAGCGGGAGGGGTCATGTGATGATTTCCCATCCTCAAAAAAAAAAGCGGGTTCGAACCTATAAATCGTAAGTCGCGGCGATACCACTGGGCTACTACTGGCTACATGTTTACATATTTTTTCTATAAAATTGATCAATTATTTATAAAATATTGAAGGCATGAAAACATTGTATGGTAGTAATTGAGCAGAAAATTGATTAACGGCCGATTCCTATAAAAAAAAAAACGAATCGATTATTTGACCACGTGTGGTAAATTATTGAAATCACTGACAATATTTTGGTGGTGGCTTTACCTTAAGAAATACTTGAAAAAATATATCCTATTAAGGGCTAAATGATAACAGCCGCAAAGGTGGGTGGGGCCCGTGGGTAAATAATAACAGCTGCACAGGTGGATAGATCAGGTTAAGCTACGCTTGCCGCGGTTAGTCTGTGGATGATGTGTTGTGTCTGGCGGGCAACTGCCCGATGATTCATGTCGAGCCGTTTTATCTATGCTAGTTGCGCGGTAAACTCTGCTTGCGAGATGCAGGATTTTACGTGACGTCAGTATGACGCGTTGTTCGCATGTGGCGTCGTAGATACCACCGCTACAAGTGTAAGCTATCGATTTAAGTATAAAACTAGGGATGCAACGATACCGATACGATAATCGTATATCGGCGATTATCGTAAACCTTTACGATCATTCGTTATCGTAAATATTGCAATACGCTATTTTTACGATACATTTATTTCAAAATTTTTAAATTTTTACTGTTTCGGGTGAAACGAAACGCATAACGCGTCAATTTCTGAACGCTTCGCATCCGTCACTTTTGGCATTGACAGTTTTAAGGAGGAGTGAGGGAGTTTTTGGCGGGATTTCTTCGAGTGAAGTCTATTTGGCTGTTTTAATTATTCGCAAATTGATTCCTAGTGGATATTGTGATGTAAAATTGGTGTAGTTTTGTATCTCAAGTGTCTGCGCAACTGGACAATATGTGTGTAATCAAATCATTGAAACAGACGCGATCCCGGTAAAATGGAGCTGAGAATTTTATTGTAGTTTTGGCTACCTCAGCGAAGTTTACCGGGAAACTTGATAAATTACGACTACAATTAAAATTAAATAATAGTCAGTAAATTGAGTAAATGTAACAAATAGTAACAATTTAAAAAATTAAAATATAAGTTAATGATGAAAATTGATAAAATTAATAAATATATTGATTAAAAATGCGTAACTTTTTTTTATACTTTTACTTTACTTAGTCTTACAATAATAACATACAACAAAGCTTCCAATAAATTCATCAAAATTGTATTAAACAAATATCGTAATGCATTCGTATCGTAATTCGTTATCGTATTTGGCCATTACGATGTATTCGTCATTCGTATTGGTATCGTAATAGCCGTATCGTTGCATCCCTATATAAAACACTACAAAGTGATAAATAACTTTAATTTCGGAAGTCGGTGTCAAAAAACGAAAATGCGGAACCAACGACACCGACTTCCGAAATTAAAGTTTTCTAGCACTTTGTAGTGTTTTTGTTTTTGGAGTCGGTTGTTTTTTTTTTTTTTTGTAAAAAAGTTTTTATTCCTGCTTCTGTTCATAGCGGTTTGTACACGATAAGACACACACAGACACATAATAATTATCATCCTACAAAAAGATGAATAAGATAAACTTAATAAATAGAAAAGGGCGAAAATCTACATCAGCTATGCGAGTTAAGTTAGACTAACTTAGCTTAGCTCTGGGTCTGCAACCCGCATCTCAGAAAGAACTGACAAAAAACGGTTTTACCTTTAGCAGCAAAACCGCAATATTAAAATGTTGTTGTTTTTAAGATTTTTCTCAGAAACTAAACGATAATTTTGTAGGTCGTTGGTTCGAACCCGGTCAGGCGCTTTACTTTGTGTAAATTATTCCATCACCACTGCTCTCAAAACGGTGAAGGAAAACATCGTGAGGAAACCGGCATGTCCTAGAACCAAAAATTCGAAGACATGTGACATCTACCAACCCGCACTGGGCCCGCGTGGTGGATTATAATTAAGCCACTCCCTCTCACAGAGAGAAGGTCTGTGTCCTAGCAGTGGGCACATTATAAGCTGGTTATGCTAAAACTATGGAAGTTTTTACATATTATTTTTTATTACTGTACAGACTCCAGCACATCAAGCTACTACAATCTGTCAAATTTCTTTAATAGATTTACAACTTTATTACTAAAGCGTAAAGGCTCGTACACACAGGCGCGACGCGACACGCGTCACAAAGGCACCGCAAGTCGCGCGACGAGCGGTGCCTTTGTGTCGCGCGCGATTCGGGTCGCGCGTCGCGCCTGTTTGCAGGAGCCTTAAGGTTCAAAGCTGATTTTTTCATCTCAGAAAGAACTGACAAAAGACGGGTTTTACCTTTAGCAGGAAAACCGCAATATTAAACTGTTGTTGTTTTTAAGATTTATCTCAGAAACTAAACGACAATTTAAGATATTTTAAGAACAATTCCATTTTAACTAAGCTATTTATAGGTTTTTGTTTTTAGACTAGCTGCGCTCCGCGGTTTCACCCGCATAAGTTTCGATACCGTGAAAATACCGGGTTCAAAGTATCCTGTGTCCTAAACCAAAGGAGCAATTGTCGTAATTTTAAGAAGATTCACAGTCTGATCTAAAGGCACCTTCAAACAGGCGCGACACGCGATAAAATCGCGCGCGACACAAAAGCACCGCAAGTCGCGCAATGAGCGGTGCCTTTGTGTCGCGCGCGATTCGCGTCACGCGTCGCGCCTGTTTACAGGAGCCTTAAGTCTCAATCCATTAAAAAAAACACCACTAATCTTCCTACATTTTTGACGTTTGATTGTCGCTGACATGAGATTTTATTTTATTTATTCATTATGGTACACAGCTTCCATGTATATTTTATAATATATCTTAATTACTATAGATCACTATAGCCTCGGTCTTACATAGGTATACCAGCAATCTCAGAAATAAGCGATCACACGTAAAGGCCACTTCAAACAGGCGCGACACGCGATAAAATCGCGCACGAAACATAGGCACCGCAAGTCGCGCAACGAGCGGTGCCTTTGAGTCGCACGCGATTATATCGCGTGTCACGCCTGTTTGTAGGAGAAGTAAATAGTTGATTCAATCATTAAAAGATACTGTGTTGTTGTCCTCTTTTGGATTTTCCAAATGTTTTATTTTATTCTAATAATAGAGCTAAAGAGCTTGTTTTGTTTTTTGTTTGTATGTTTGAACGCGCTAATGTCTGGAAATGCCAGTCGCATTTGAAAGATTCTTTTTACCTACATTCGATAACACAATTTTTAAGGAAGGTTATTGGCCATTTAGCATTCCGTTACGACCTAAATTTCTTGATGAAAAAACCTAATAAAACCCTGGTCTGGGAATCGAACCCAGGAGCTAGTACTCATCAATAGCTCTAGCTACCTCTAGACCCACGAGGCAGTCGTGTTATTTCCAAACTAAGAATATTAAGTTATGCATGGACATGTGATATGAAGTAAATCATTACAAAACATATTCGTTCGAGCGTCTCCGTTCAAGGCGTTATTACATAATTAATGGCATTCTTTACTCATAAATCGACTCATGAATTAGGCAACAAATAATATCAGTCTGTGGTTTTCCAACTGCGTTTCCAAATTCCAACTGCAGAGCAGAGGCCCCTTCTCATACAAAGAAGACACGATCATTGATGGTGATCAATGATCGTGTCTTCTTTGTATGAGAAGGGGCCTCTGCGCTTGCTCATCGCGGGTTGATAATGTCGGACTAAATAAAGGCTGCTTTAAACAGGCGCGACACGACACGCGACACAAAGGCACCGCAAGTCGCGCAACGAGCGATGCCTTTGTGTCGCGCGCGATTGTATCGCGTGTTGCGCCTGTTTGCAGGAGCCATAACGCATAGACGAAGATCATCACGACATAAAGGCTCCTGCAAACAGGCGCGACGTGCGACGCGAATCGCGCGCGACACAAAGGCACCGCTCGTTGCGCGACCTGCGGTGCCTTTGTGTCGCGCGCGATTTTATCGCGTGTCGCGCCTGTTTGAAGGAGCCTTAAATCATCGTATTATCGATTTATTCCGGTCTGATCCCCCTCCACCCCTCTCTTATTAGTTCGTCTTGTTTTAATCTCTGTCTTATCCACTTTATCTAGGTTTACTGTTTTTGGGAGGTAAGTACAGTCAAGAGAAAATAAAAGATTCATGATACACAAAATTAAATAATGATTTTTTTTATGTCTCATGTGTGCTCGTCCAGTAACTGGGTTGTGGAGGTTTCATGTAAAATACTGGTATTCGGCTGCATCCGGGCAGACTGGAAGCTGACCCCAACATAGTTGAGATCAGGCACTCAGATGATGAGGTGGTTAAATAAACGATATGTTTTTTATAGAACTCTGCAATTAATAAATTTTTCTGGCCAATTACTACCGTACAATGTTTTCCTGTATTCAATATTATAAAAATAATTGATCAATTTAATATTAAAAATATGTCAACAACATGATTAAAATATTTATGAGCAGTGTTGGTCCAGTGGTATCGGCCGCGACTTACCGAGTTGTAGGTCGTAGGTTCGAATCCAGAAAGGCGCTTTACTTTGTGTAAATAATTTCATCACCACTGCTCTCAAAAAGGTGAAGGAAAACATCGTGAGGGAACCGGCATGTCCTAGAACCAAAAATTCGAAGACATGTGACATCTACCAACCCGCACTGGGCCCGCGTGGTGGATTACGGCCCATTCTCTCTCACAGAGAGGAGGCCTGTGTCCCAGCAGTGGGAATTTTATTATTTTATGTGCATTTACAGACGCCAGCACATCAAGCTACTACAATCTGTCAAATTTCTTTAATAGATTTTCAACTTTATTGCTAAAGCATAAGGTTCAAAGTTGATTGGGAAAATTTGACAGTTTCGTGTAGCTTGATGTGCTAGCGTCTGTACACTGGTGTCTCCACAACCCAGACTTAAACCAGACTTGAACTGAGAATCCAAAACCTGTTATCAAGCTACAAACGCAATTAACTCTGTGTGTTAAGTAATTTATTGCTTAACTATTACTTAACCCTAGAAAGATAATCATATTGTGTAGTACGGAAAAGATACTCATGCGTAAAATTGACGCATGTGTTTTAATTAGCTGCAGACCGAGGTTTATTTATTTATTTCAATAAAACGTATGTTATTATATATTTACACATTATTAGAATAATTAATACTGCATATAATTTATTTATACTCATTTATTTATTAAAAAAAAACCAAAAACTTTAAACCACTGCTATAAATCAACGAAATTTTTTAACACATACTCTTGCATATGAAAACTTATTTTTTACTACAATAATCAGCCTTTTTTTAGTACAAAATCAACAATCACAATGTCTTATATATATATAAGGAACATAAAGTTATAAAAAATCAGTTAGAAACAGCTTTGGCACATATCAATGTTATGCTCACGACATATAATTTTTTACATTTTTTTGAGGACGCATTTGCCTTTCGCCTTATTTTAAAAGGGCAAAAAGTACAATAAATACTTTTCTTTGTTACTGGCTCATCAGTATTGTCTTTCGATGTACCAGGTACTTCCTTTGGCAACATATTAGAGATATTATTTCGCAAATAACTCTTCAAAGTAGGTGCTTCTAAACGTTTACGCATAAACGAAGAAGACAGACCCAAGCTAAGATTTTTCATAAAATTTTTGCGACTTAGAGGCTTTTTTCCTTTGTTGTTAGCATTGTAGCTGTAAATTATATATGCGTTTATGCAGGCAATGTTTATCATTCCATACAAGAAAGCCATAGGCCAAGTATTTGTCCTCTGATGGTCCTCTGTTGCAAGGCTACGATCCTACGAGGGGCCGACGTGGAGACTGGTTGTTCCTGTACTGCTTTGCCCGTCTAAGATTACACTTCCACTTGGCGTCGGCTGTTCTTCTTGTACCTCATCTATAAAAGATTCGTCTGTGTCGCTCAGCACGTCATCTACACTTTCGTGGTCCGCTACTTTACTGTCAGTATCGTCATAGGGAAGCTCGTGGTCATTTTGCATAAGAGCGGCCAGGATATGGTCTTCTTGCAAGTTTCTACTCCCCATTGTATTTTTTTTAGCTTCAATATCTGTAAAAAGAAAATAATAATATAAGTTATGATATAAAGTCCTTATAGATACAAAAAATAATAAAACTATCGTAGTAAGTCAAAACCATAAAAGTCACGTAAAAGATAATCATGCGTAATTTTGACTCACGTAGTCGTTATATTTCAAAATCGGTGACACTTACCTTATTGACACATACGCCACACGGTAGCTCCCAGCAACGAACGAAATGTCCTAAACGCACAACTATGGATTCGGGCTATTTAGAAAGATAGAGCAATAGTTCGAAAACGCATGCGTCAATTTTACGCAGACTATCTTTCTAGGGTTAAAGGTCGTGAGTTCGAACCCGACTGCTGAATTGAAACCTGTTACAACCACGCGGAGGGGTTAACAGGAGTATTTTGAAACTCTTAGTTAAATGTAGGTAGGTTACAGGTTTAAAAAAACGGGGCTCGTGGGTAAGTAATAACAGCCGCACGCGTCCATCGTTCAGGTTAAGCTACACTTGCCGCGGTTGGTTCGTGGATGGGTGACCATCTTTAGGTACTTACCAAGACTCCGCCATGTCGCGGAAGGCACGTTACGCCGTTGGTCCCGGCTGTCATTCGTGGATCTTTGACAGTCGTTACGGATCGTCAGAAGCCCGAAAGTCTGATAACCAGTCTTATCAAGGGGTATATTTACCCAGTAACTGGAGAAAGGCGACACATATGATGATGGGAAGTTGGCTACATGGAAAATGCGTAATCAGCCCATAATTTTCTCAATGCTGGGACTGAGGCTTCTTCTTTGTGATTCACCACGCGGGCCCAGTGATGGTTGGTAGATGTCACATGTCTTCAAATTTTCGGTTCTAGGACATGCCGGTTTCCTCACGATGTTTTCCTTCACCGTTTTAAGAGCAGTTTCAGAGATGATAAATAATTTGAAATCCATACTAATATTATATATAATCTCTATTGGTACCTACGCTTTGGAATGGGCAACTAGCTTCATATTTTCTGACTGACCGACTTTTTGACAATTCAAAAGTGCCTGTAAATGGTTTAATCGAAATAAATGCTTTGAGTTTGAGTTTGTCTGTTACCTCTACATGCTTGAACCGCTGAACCGATTTAGATGAAATTTGGTATAGAGATAGTTTGAGTCCCGGGAAAGGAGATAGGATAGTTTTTATCCCGATATTCCCACGGGATCGAAACTTACGCGGGCGAAACCGCGGAGCGCTGCTAGCACAAAATAAACAGGATAAAATCAGCCTTTTACTCAGAAAAATTCCCCTAAGTAACCTTTTTAAAGTTATATTTGACAAGCCATTACCGTCGCAAATTTGTATCTACCTTTTTAAGATGAAAGATAAAGAAAAAAAGGTTTTCCGAGTTCAAAGTTTATAAATATTAAACTTCCGCTCTAAGATAAGGTCAAAGACTTTATTTGTTTGTGTTTTTGTGTGCATTCGTTAAAAATAGGTGGAAACTGAGGATTGTTTGCTCATGGCTACGTACTTTCCTGGTTGCGACAAAAATTGTGCGTCAGCTTAGATTTTTTTTAATGGCGTTAAAAATTAGACTTGATCGGTCGCGCAACCTGCGGGGTAATTGCGTAACGCACATCTAAACAAGCGGATAACCGGATGCAGCTGAATACCAGTATTTTACTTATAGCGACTGCCTATCTGACCTCCACAACCCAATTACTAGGTAATACGATACCCCTTGGTAAGACTGGTTGTCAGACTTTTGGGCTTCTGACTACCCGTAACGACTGTCAATGCTCCACGAATGACAGTCGGGAACGTGTTTTCCGAGGCACGGAGGGGACTAGGTATGTAAAGATGGTCACCCATCCACAGACCAACCGCGGCAAGTGTAGCTTATGCTCATTAATCTAAAACGTTAAAAATCTATTCGCAGTCTCATCTCACCGACAACCAAAGTCAGAAACTTGTCAGAAATGTAGGGCAATTAGAGGTATTTTTACAGATTGAGACAGATCAGACTGCGACGTTCTTAAAATACTCAAAATTGCCCCCTGGTCATATATGCACGCCAGTCAACATATCGAAGGCAAATATTCCTTGTTTATTTAAGTTAGCATAAATACAATAAATCTCAATTTATTGCTCACACTTTTGATTACTATTGATCTGTGCATGTGCAGTGCAAATTATTCATTCACCGGTAGCCATGTTTTATGTTTTTTGTTCCGCCATTGTCTGCAGTTGTGACAAGCAATTATCACTTGCATCATACTTACCTGTGGCAAGTCCAGCCGGTCGATTCTGTGAAAATCTCACCGTGAAAACTTAGGTGATGTGAGTTGTTTTTACTAGGAATTGACACTATTGACAGCTCACTCAATACTCACTTCACCTAAGTTTTCACGGTGAGATGGTTACAGAATCGCACTGCTGATTGTCAAGCGAATATCATGGTTGTGTCTTTCATTTAGGTCTTGGGGGTCGATTATTTTTTAATTTATTTATTTCTGCGTATATAAGAAAGTAAGAAAGAAAATACGTTTATTTGCGACAAACATGACGCATAAAAGTAAAAGACACAAAAAACAGAAAAAACAAAAATAACAATTTGGGAGAAAGTATGCGTCACATCTACGTAAAACGGCCAACGCTCAGCATAATGCTAAGACCCTATACGAGACAGAGCCCCAGCGCTGGTTTATATGGTTATATGGTACACTAGCTTCCGCCCGCGGCTTCACCAGCGAGGTATGTCGATAAAAATTACCCTATGTCCTTCCCCGGGATGCAATCTATCTCTTCGCCAAATTTTATCGAAATCCGTTCAGTGGTTTAGTCGTAAAAGGTAACATAGGAGACAGACAGATAGAGTTACTTTCGAATTTATAAATAAATAATAAATAAATAAATACATGTTTTATTCAGTATTCAAATTGGTAAAATTATTGCATAAAGTCTTAGAAATTATTTATAAAATATAATATTAGTTATTTTATTAGTTATATTAGTATGCATTAAGATCTTAATATTAATCAGTTTCACATAGGTATACTACCGTTGCCGGTGTAGAAATATTAAAATAAACTTACAAAGTCAAAGTAGCTTAGTTCTAGGCCGCAACATTATAATTCTAGTAGTTAATTTGTCATCGAAACGCTAGGAAGAAGATATATCCCCATTAATATAATTATAAATTAGTTTAGATGATAATTGGCAAATTTTATAATATTTATTATACATACATACATACATATGAATGAAAAATGTCAAAAAAAAACCAGCATGCACCAGTAAATATGTACTACGAGTACCTATATAGGTACACACGCAAACTGAGTATTGATAAAATGTAATGTCAAAATTTATAATTTAACCATTCATTAAGAGCGTTTACGACGTACGGCATTTCATACAAACTTTCAAGCCATTGTTTTTCGAAATGAAGGAACCGATTTTAATGAAACTTCATACCAAGGTTGCCTGGAAGAGATCGCAGAAAGCGATAAGGCCGCCCATTGTATGTTTTGTATTTATAATCGTATTTTTTTGTTATGTATTTTCTGGTGTAGGTACAATAAAGTATAATATAAATAAATAAATATTTAATTTCCCCAACTGTATATTAAAGTGTTAAGGGAAATAAATAAATAAGCAATTGGTTCCGGTAATGGAAACTTCAGCCCGGAAGTCGACAAAAACTTAGCTAAGAAAACGGTAGACAAATGACATTGTAAGCTAAGTAGCAACTCTCATCCATGACATTGAGAATTTTAATTACTTTTAATTAGAGATGGTAGGTAATTAATAAGATATAATTAATAAGTAATAAGGGGAGGGGTCCGTTGCTAAATAATAACGATCAGGTTAAGCTACGCTTGCCGCGGTTGGTCTCCAGATGGGATCTTTACATACTGAGACCCTCCGTGCCTCGGAAAGCACGTTATGCTGTTGGTCCCGGCTGTCATTCGTGGATCTTTGACAGTCGTTACGGGTCGACAGAATCCCGAAAGTCTGACAATCAGTCTTACCAAGGGATATCTTATTACCCAGTAACTGGGTTGTGGAGGTCAGATAGGCAGTCGCTGCATGTAAAATACTGGTATACAGCTGCAACCGGTTAGACTGGAAGCCGACCCCAACATAGTTGGGAAAAAGGCAGGCAGATGATGATAACTTTGCGCGTTGATGTCCCTGATACCCTGTGTGTGTATAATCTATACTAAAAATAAAGCTGAAGAATTTGTTTGTTTGTTTGAATGCGCTAATCTCTGAAACTACCAGTCGGTTTTGTAATACCTATATTATTGTACTAGCAGTGCCTGCGGTTTCACCCACATAAGTGTCGACCCCGTGGGAATATCGGGATAAAAACTATCCTATGTCCTTCCCCGGGATGTAATCTATCTCTCTGCCAAATTTTATCGAAATCCGTTCAGTGGTTTAGGCGTGAAAAGGTAACAGACATACAGACAGAGTTACTTTCGAATTTATAATATTAGTAATAGTATAGATTATAAATATAACCCAATTCTTGAGGAAGACTAGCTTATTAATATCACGCTAGAACCCTTAGGAGCTGACCAAAAGAAAAAAGTCAGAAATAACGCTAAATGAAAACGAAATAACAGCGCGGGCAGGCAATGCGATGCGACGAGGGAACAAGAAATTTCACGCGGACGAATTCGCGGGCAGAAGCTAGTAATGTAGATAAATACGGAAGGTATATTATGAGGAAAAGATATAAATAGGAAATAATTGTTTATAACTGTTTTACATTGTAAAGAAGTGGATAAAATGTGGGTAGTTATAGTTACTGAACTAGTAGACTTAAGGCAGATTTAGACAGATCCAGTGACTGGCGCCGAAATCGAGACAAGCCAGCGCTGACCCGAAAAAAAACCCGTGTAAATTGATTTCAAGTCAATCCAGTGGCGGGAAGTCAGCGCTGGCTTGTAAATTCGCACACGAATATTTAGAAGCCAGTCTAGGCGCGGGCACTGGCGCCGATAACTGACTTGTGCACTGACCCTGGCTAAAATTGCCTTTAATATAAATTTGTCATCAAATGACATATCTGCAATATCTCTCGGAGGCATCGCTTTGCTATCCAAGCGATGCCTCTGGTTGCTATCTGAAATGTCTCATGGGCCTTTTTTTTCTGTTTTCCTGTTTATAGACCACTAGCTTCTGGCCGCGATTTCGTCCGCGTGAAATTCCACCCTCCCCCCATTCGCCCTCTTATGGATGGAATTACGAAAAACCCTTTCTTAGTGGTCTTCACAAAGAACACACCCTCCAAATTTCATGTCTCTAGGACCAGCGGTTTAGGCTGTGCGTTGATATACCAATCAGTCAGGACGTTAAATTCGGTCAAAAAGTGCTCAATCTGTCTAGTTTAGTTTTTGATTTTATAATAAAAATCAGCAGTTCCATATTATGCATGTTGTCAATTCGACAAAATTTATGGTAGAGCTGATTTTTTTCGCGATTTGAGGGTTGGTCCCACGGTAAACTTTGAATTTTATATATATAGTTAAGAATGTGGCTGGGTATCGTATAAACCCAGTAACTGGGTTGTGGAGGTCAGATAGGCAGTCGCTCTATAATGTAAAATACTGGTATTCAGCTGCATCCGGTTAGATTAGAAGCCGACCCCAATAAAGTTGGGAAACGGCTAGGCAGATGATGGAGATAAGAATGGGGCTCGTGGCTAAGTTATAACAACCGCATAGGGCGGTCGGTCTGTGGATGGGTGACATCTTTACATACCGAGGTGCCTCCATGTATTCAGCTGCATCCAGGTAGACTGGAAGCCGACTCCAACATAATTGGGGAAAATCTAGGTCGACTGATTGTTTTTTTTTTCTACAATGAACAATTAAGGGGCTTACATGACCTAAAGCGCGGTCACTGTCGGATTGCTTAGAAAAGAAAGAGAAGCGCGATGACACAACGCTGGTAATTTTTTGCAAAATATGAAGCAATTGTTTAATTACAAAATCTATTGTTTGGACTAAAAAATTAAAACACTAGCATTTTAGTATGTTGCTTGTAGAATAATCTGACAAAAAATCAGAATGATTGTATGTATATTAGTATGGTTTTTATTGTAAAAAGAAAGTTTTTAGAGGTATTTTCATGTTTTTTTTCTATAATATCAAATTTATTGTACTTATTATGTTTTTAACACAGTATCTACCTAGCATATATCCTGAAGAATATCATATTTATTTGATTTTGATTACTGTAGTCGACCATATACTTTTATTGTTTCTAAAACTTGCATTTTTTGTGTTTAGGTCCTGTAAGCCCCTTTATCATTTTATCAATAACGCCCAGTAACTTTAACGAATCATTATCCTCAACACTTAAGGAAAAATCAAACAAGAAAATCTAGCCAAGTGGATAAAATCTAGACTAAAATGTAGGCTACCTAGTGAAAGTGTCATCATCTTATCACGTGTTATATAATATGAAACGGGTTTTCTAGAAACACGTTTCTTCAATGTGTTAGGACATGTAATGTACTAGTACCTGGTGACATTATTAAGACATACAGCTTCTGTCCGCGACTTCGCCCGCTTGTCTTTTTGTAACAAAATATACCCTTTGACACTCTGGTTAAGTAATAACAGCCGCACGGTTCGATCGATCAGGTTAAGCTACACTTGCCGCGGTTGGTCTGTGGATGGGTGACCATATTTGCATACCAAGACCCCTCCGTGCCACGGAAAGCACGTTAAGCCGTTGGTCTCGGCAGTCATTCGTGGATCTTTAACAATCGTTACCGGTCGTCAGAAGTCCGAAAGTCTGGTAACCAGTCTTACCAAGGGGTATCGTATTACCCAGTAACTGGGTTGTGGAGGTCGCATAGGCAGTCGCTCCATATAACATAATGGTATTCAGGTGCATCCGTTTAGACTGGAAGCCGACCGCAACATAGTTGAGAAAAGACTAGGCAGTTGAACTGGGTAACCAGTAACTGGGTTGTGGAGGTCAGATGGGCAGTCGCTCCATGTAACATACTGGTATTCAGGTGCATCTTCTTAAACTGGAGGCCGACCGCAAAATAGTTTGGAACAGGCTAAGCAGATGATGATGTCTCGGCTATATTGTAGCTTCCTATTTAGTGAAAGAATTTTCGGAATCGGATCAGTCGTTCCTAAGATTATACCCTAAAAACAGACTCACACATTCGACTTTCAGTCTAACCAGATGCAACTGAATGAATATCCAGTAACCAGTAAGTTAAATGGAGCGACTGTCTATCTGACCTCCGCAAACCAGTTAGTAGGCAACACGATAACCCTTTGGCAAGACTGGTTGTCAGACCTATGGGTTTCTGCCACCTGTCAAAGATCTGCTTAACGCGCTCTTTTCGAGGAATGGAGGGGTTTCGGTATGTAATGGATAGTCCCCCACCCATCCACACACTGGCCTCAGCAAGCGTTGCTTAACCTTGACCTATGCGGCTATAATTATTCAGTCACGACATAGTAGAAAATTGCGATATCTTTTTAAATAATATGCTTTTTTGCCCATACCTTCTCTGTTTGAGAATAAGCCTGAGCCCTGCAGAAGTATTTATTATGTGCGAAACTGACTACGATACAGTTTTCTTTATTACTATTTTCTGCCCGCGCCTTTGTCCGTTTTACATAAAACATATCTTATGATAAACGACAAGAGTACTCGCCCAGCGACGCTAGCTTGGCGGGTAGAACACTCGCTGAGAGACTCGCGCTTGGAACATACGCCCAGCGAGTAATCGCATGTCACTGTCGCGAACTCGCTGCTCAATAAACCAATCAACTCAGATTATCACAGGCCACTACCAGACATAGTCCTCTCCCATGCCGCAACACCCTGTCCTCAGGCTTCCGCATCCAGTCTATCCCAGCCACGGTTTTGAGGTCGTCTGTCCATCTAGCTGGAGGGCGTCGCACTACGCTTGCCGATACGCGGACACGCGGTCTCCACTCCAGCACTCATCTGCTCCAGCGGCCATCGGTATAAATCGCTTATAGCACTACTATATCGATACGCGGTCTCCACTCCAGAACTCATCTGTTCCACCGGCCGTCGGTATACATAAATCGCTTATAGCACTACTATATCGATACGCGGTCTCCACTCCAGAACTCATCTGCTCCAGCGGCCATCGGTATAAATCGCTTATAGCACTACTATATTGATACGCGGTCTCCACTCCAGAACTCATCTGCTCCACCGGCCGTCGGTATAAATCGCTTATAGCACTACTATATCGATGCGCGGTCTCCACTCCAGGACTCGTCTGCTCCACCGGCCATCGGTATAAATTGCTTATAGCACTACTATATCGATACGCGGTCTCCATTCCAGAACTCATCTGCTCCACCGGCCATCGGTATAAATCGCTTATAGCACTACTATATCGATACGCGGTCTCCACTCCAGAACTCATCTGCTCCACCGGCCATCGGTATAAATCGCTTATAGCACTACTATATCGATACGCGGTCTCCACTCCAGAACTCATCTGCTCCACCGGCCATCGGTATAAATCGCTTATAGCACTACTATATCGATACGCGGTCTTCACTCCAGAACTCATCTGTTCCACCGGCCGTCGGTATAAATCGCTTATAGCACTACTATATCGATACGCGGTCTCCACTCCAGAACTCATCTACTCCACCGGCCATCGGTATAAATCGCTTATAGCACTACTATATCGATACGCGGTCTCCACTCCAGAACTCATCTGTTCCACCGGCCATCGGTATAAATCGCTTATAGCACTACTGTATCGATACGCGGTCTCCACTCCAGAACTCATCTGCTCCACCGGCCATCGGTCCTTCGACACTGCAACTTCAGCTTGCTTAACCCTGCAAGCTATGTCGCGACTCGCAACCTCGTCTCTAGTCGCTAGCTCCACTCTTTTCTCGTTAATCGCCAGCGGTGGGGCAGGTGCCTCAAGTATAACATTAAAGTCGTGCTTGCAATCGTCAACATACTTTACTAACCACATATTTTCGGGCAACGCCTACATCCGTGCACAGCTAAAGCTGTCTCGCTAAAAATAATTACACAAAAGCGATGTACACAGAAGGTCTACTCCATCCAATGGTAGAAACCGTACGCACACATAGACACGCTTCTCGTATAGCGAGCGGAGGCATTCGCGACCGGCATTTGTTTGAGACAAGGCTGGGAGATTTTATGGGGGATTTACATTAGGTAAATTACCTCATTCCACCGGCCCCCTTCTACCTTCGGACATCCAAACACACTGCAAGTTACCATCCCTGCCTAGTTGCTATTCCACCAATTCGCACTAAGCGTTTTCAAATGTCCTTTATAATGCGCACAGCGAAAGAGTGGTACTCTCTACCTGCGTCTGTGTTTCCGAGCGCATACAACCCGAATCTCTTCAAAGTAAGAGTGAAGAGGCTTCTTCTGGGTAAGCTCACTCCATCGTTGACTTTGTCTCTGTCACCTCTGACCTAGACTCGAGTCCAGAGCAAACAGATTACAAATTAAAAAAAAAAGGTTTGTTTTCGCCGTGCGGATGATCGCTTACCAAATCGCTACTGCATACTGTCAGGTCAGCAGATCGCATTGTGTTAGTTTAAGGTGATTCTTTCAATGTAGACAGTTAAATTAAATTTTTCTTACGTTTTTTGCCATTAGCGGGTGGGTTTCTGGTTGTATTTTGATCAAAATATGATTCGCAATCGTAATAAATATATATGTATTCATAGAATTTAAATGATCATTAGAATCAATACACAATACAACTGTCTCAAGTTAGAACTGACCTCAAATGTTATACTTAGATATACAATATTGATGATTTTAACGATTAAGTATAATTATGTAAATACATATTCATATTATTTTGATCAACAAACAAACTGACCCTGACCTAAAAAATCAAGAACAATAGATTTTTTTTTATTTCGCGGGCTTCCTAGGTTACCAAATCTCCCATAGAAATGTAAAAAACAGTTCTTTCAAAAATTCTAATTTCTTTCTTTCTTTCTTTAAATGTATTGTTCTTTCTTATATCTATAGCATCTTCCTTGAGCCTATAGTTTGAGATCGCAATACGCGCGTGCGCGTGCGCATCCGTGTGCGTGCGCCTGTGTTCGCTCGTTGTACAAAGAAAACCTTCTGTGATAATCTGTGACATGACCACAGCAGCAAGTTTTACGTCGCTTGACTCAATATTTCGCCACTGTGGTTGCGACAGGCGACCATCGGACCATACCTTTCTTATATCTCTACGTTATGTCATTTACGTTCGGTTTGCCGCGTAAAAATGCATCGGAATTTGATGTTTTATTTAATACTAGCAGCGCCCCGCGGTTTTATCCGCATAAGTGCCGATCCCGTGGGAATATCGAGCTAAAAACTATCCTATGTCCTTTCCCGTGACTCCAACTATCTTTATACCAAATTTAATCTAAATCGGTTAAGCGGTTTAAGCGTGAAGAGGTAACAGACAGACAGAGATATTTTCGCATTTATAATATGAGACGGACTAACAGTGCCCCGCGGTTTCATCCGTATAAGTGCTGATCTTGTGGGAATATCGGGATAGGTAAAAAGTATGATTTATTATTATGATGTTTTTCCATTAGGAATTTCTTAGTCTGTAGTTTGGAAGATGGCGGTTTCATGCCCCCGTGCCTCGGAAAGCACGTACAATGCGTGCCACGAGAGATGAGACTTGACCCCGCCTCCCCCGCTCTTTCCGCCGCCCCTATGACGTCCGGTCCCGTCCCGCACTCAGACCTCATACCGCTAAAGATACCTAAAATCGTGTTCTGCGCATGTCAAACCACGTGGTGTGTCAAGTCTCATCTTTCGTGGCACGCATTGTACGGCCGTTGGTTCTGCGCCTGATCTTCCTCCGGTCGTGTCGGATTGCCGTCCCATCGGACTGTGAGAGTGAGGGAAGAGGGAGTGCACCTGAGTCTACGAGCACACTTGTGCACTATAATATCTCCCGCGCCGAAGGCTATAGTCTCCGTTGAGATTGGTCGCCATGGCTGAAATACAGCTTGGAAGACTATTATTATTGTGGTTGACTTCCAGTCTAAGCGGACACAGCTGAATACCAGTATTTTACATGGAGCGACTGCCTATCTGACCTCCACAACCCAGTTACTGTTAAACACAAACACGATATCCCTTGGCAAGACTGGTTGTCAAACTTAATGACCACAGATAATGTAGTAAAAATCCATAGAGTCGATTAGCATTCTACACTTATTTATACGTCATAGATTAATAATATACAAGTGATTTTCCATAAAACAACCAATGGTAACTTTATAAAAAAAAAAACTTGTAAACTTATAAAATAAATTAACTAACAAATTATATTGATATCGGTGATTTTCGAGATTGATGCGACCATACAGACGTATATACATTATAGAAATACTGGCTAGGATTAACGCGCGGTTTCGTTCGGGTTTTCCTCATGAATAATACTAGGTGGCGCAAAAGTCATCACCCTGTCAGAAGATGCTACCTAGATATATTTTTTGCAAATGGCGGCAAATGTCAATTCTACTTTGACATTTGTGAAGCAAATATACAAAATGCATGTCAATAAGACATGAATCGCTGTACTCCGGAATAATTGTTTCGGGACGCCTAACTCTCGTTTTGGCGATTTGCACTAGCCGGCTGGATCGCCTGAATTAACCGTTCCAGACTTCTTTTTGTGGGTTTTTGTTAAAGTCACGAGTCTTTGTCAACAAGCCTCAGACTCTTGAAGCCCTCAATGAAAATATCCGTTAAGAATTTAAACCGGAAGCCGCTCATTGCGCGACTTGCGGTGCCTTTGTGTCGCGTGTCGTGTCGCGCCTGTTTGAAGGAGCCTTTAAATGGGCTGTAGGCATGTATGTGCATGTGCAATAAAGCTGAAAAAGAGAAACAAATTAAATATCTTGACTTAGCACACGAGGTTGTTGACATGTGGAATGTGAGCTCAGCTATCATTGTGCCGATTATCGTATCGGCCAAATGGTCTAGCCGAAAGCATCGATCAACATCTATCGAGGCTCTCGTTAAGCGGTTGGATCAAGGGCCTAATTCGGAAGGCAGTATTACTCCTCGATACGGCTTGCATTGTGAGGAGGTTCCTGTCTCTGGAGCCCTAACTACCGGTAGCTTGGACCCTACTCACAACACCGGTGGATAACTATTTTTTAATTTTTTATAAATGTTTTTCATACTTATTTTTATATTTTAAGAAATATTTAAAAATGTAATAGAATAAGATAACTGAGTGAATCAACGACATAATAATAATAATTTATTTCTAAAAACTTAGCACTACTTTACAATAGCAATGTGGCACAAATTTCAAGATTGATGAATCTTCCTTCTGCGGTCCTGAATCCTTTTACGGTCTTGTACTTGACTTTGACTTTCGTAGTTACAATAAAATGTTGATAGTTATAATCGTCCAGAGATGGCCCAGGGGTTAAGGCCACGCTCATCAAGGTTGTGGGTTCAAATCCCAGCAAGTAACAATGTAACTTTTTCAATTCTTATCTACTTTCCGAGCTTATCTTGGACAATACCCACTTCGGTGAAGGAATGACATCTTGAGGAACCTTGAACTTATCTGTGCTAATATTAAAGCTCAATAGTTTGTTTCTTTGTTCGTTTGTACTCGCTAATCTCTGGAACTGTCAGTCGGATTTTTTTTCTTTAGCATTTGATAGCCTAATTCTTAAAGAAGGCTATAGGCTATTTAACATCACGCTATGATCCTTAGGAGTCGAGCAAAAAGAAAAAAAGAAAGAACGCTGAGTGAAAACGAAGTCATAGCGCGGGAAGGCGATGCGATGCGATGGAGTGGGTCGGGGGAACAAGACTTTTCACGCGGACGAGGTCGAAATCACCAACCCGTTTTGAGCAAGCGTGGTGATCAATGCTCGTGCTTTCTCTGTATCAGAAGAGCCCTTTGCCCTGCATAATTAGCTTATAATTTTCCCACTTCTGGGACACTGAGGCCTCTCGGTGAGAGGGAGTGGGCTTCAGGCCTCCTCACCTGGCTTCGTTTTTTTTGGTTCTAGGACATGCCGGTTTCCTCACGATGTTTTCCTTCACCGTTTTGAGAGCAGTGGTGATGGAATAATTTACACAAAGTAAAGCGCCTGTCGGGTTCGAACCACAGATAGAGACAGACCTTTTTTTTTTTTTTTTTTTTTTGTTGTCGGGGGGAAACCTTCAAAAGGCACCCGACCTCCGGGGAGGGAGGTCGGGGAGTGTGGGATTTTTACCTCACTAAAACCGCCCCGGTGATCACCTTCAGCACATAGGGGTGGTCCCGGTTCCTCTTAAAAGACCAATTCCAGAGACAGACCTAGATAACGCAAGTATCACGATCTGTATGAAAACTAAGCGTGCCATTTTTGACTACCTACTATGACGTCACAAGCACTATTTAGTGATGGAAAATCAAATCGATTCAAAGACGCCGCCGCGTGCGACACCCGTCTCGTCCCACCCCCGGAGCCTAGCGCCAGCGCTCACGCTCACCCAGCCAGCAGTACGACAGGAGCGAAAGGGGTGGCTTACGATTTTTAACCGACTTCAGAAAGGAAGAGTTTCTCAATTCGACTGTATGTTGTTTTTTTTTGTATGTTTGTTACGCGATATCTCCGGCAATTATATGCCTCAGGGGTGGTCCCATATAAATTTTATTAACTTTGCTTCGGCAGTTTTTGAGTTAGCTTCAATAATACGTATTTTTCGCACTTAGTTTATATTGATGAATTGATGATGATAATGACTTCCTGTCACTGACATTTACATAACACAAGTAGAGTTATATGAATTTGGGTAGGGTAAGTACAACTTTTTTTTTTTTCAGTTTGGGAAGTCATCAAATGACCCCTCCCGCTCTGGGTGGAGCGGAAGGGAGTGTCAGACTCTTACTGACTAAAACCCACCCGTGTTCCTTCCTTAGCCCTTTATGTTCCATATTAACCAGTATAAACTAAGTACAACTTAAAAGGAAAAAAAAAAAAAAAAACTTTTTTACAAAAAAAAATTCAGTTGTCTGTAAAGTCGGTTTACTGACGATAGTTGAACGTGGCAACGTCATAAGAAAATACTGATGGAATAGCGGCAACGGCTTAACGTACCTAAGCTGAGCATGCGAAGTAGTTGTTCTTTCGTTATCAAGGGGTATTCGTACCTTGGAAAGCACGTTAAGCCGTTGGTCCCGGCTGTCATTCGCGGATCTTTGACAGTCGTTACGGGTTGTCGGAAGAACGAAACTGTGACAACCAGTCTTACTAAGGGGTATCGTATTACCCATTAACTGGGTTGATGAGGTCAGATAGGCAGTCGCTCTATGTAAAATATTGGTGTTCAGCTGCATTCGGTTAGACTGGAAGCCGACCCCAACATAGTTGGGAAAAGGCAGGTAGATGATGAGGTCCAGTACTTTTACTATTTATGTTAATTTAATATTTTTTTGATCACGATGTTTGTCCGCGATGGACTCCTAAACTACTTAACCGATTTTAATCAAATTTGGACACCGTGTGCAGTTTGATCCAACTTAAAAGATAGGATATAGTCCAGTCAAATTAGTCCTTAAAATAGAGGTAAGGTTACAATAATTCCCATAGAGCTAAAAATTGGTATGAATGTTCAGAATACTATTATAAATGAATTGTGAAAAGTCCCCATCAATCCCCCTTGTGCAAAATTTTTTATTGATGGTGAAAGTTTGCAAAAATAGGTTTTTCGCGTTTTTCAGCTAAACGGTGAGTTTTACAGCAAAAATAGTTCAGACAAAAATTGTAGATCATCCGATTCTCTACAAAAAATGTATCCACACTTTTTTCATAATTATTGCCATTTCCGTGATATAGCGGTTGAAAGAATTGAAAAAAATATTTTATTCGTAATATGCACGTTAATATACTTTATATACATTTTTGAACCGTTATACGAGTAAACATATGAGTGCCTGTCTTATACATACAAAATACCAGACATTTGTAAAAAATCATGTGCAGTGTCGAAAAAATTATACTCGAAAAAGTAGCATTGATACCGTGAAAAGACGGCGCCAAGAAGAAGAAGCTGGTTCATCAAAAATAAGTCCTCCTCGTACTAGAGCACGAGTAAGTGAAACTACATAAATCTTACGTCGGTACTGCAGTGCTTTTTTCTTCTCCAACTCTTCATTTAATTCATTGCCGCAAAATAAACAACACTGATTGAAGCAAAATGTAGTTTCGCTTACTCGTGCTCTAGTACGAGGAGGACTTATTTTTGATGAACCAGCTTCTTCTTCTTGGCGCCGTCTTTTCACGGTATCAATGCTACTTTTTCGAGTATAATTTTTTCGACACTACACATGAATTTTTACAGATGTCTGGTATTTTGTATGTATAAGACAGTGAGGCGGGGTCGCGGCAGACCACGTAGGAGATGGCGGGACGAGCTGGATAGGTTCCATCAATTTTATTTTATTTATTTATTTATTCTTTAACTAAAACGGTTTACAACCAATTACAGAAGTTAAAGACAGTTTACACATAGGGTACACATAAAACATTAAATGTGGTCGTCCAAAAATTCGTAAAAAATAAAGGTGTTTAGAAGGTTGGTACTTGGGTCTATAGTTCGGTACATTTATGTAGTTTTCAGCTCTGTAGATAACTCATTTCCGCCATAAGGTCCCTTTTGATTTGGATGACCACAAATATAAAATCAAATAAAATGTTAACAACACTTTCATACATCCCTCTCACAGTACTTCTGACATGCCGACAAAATCTTCGTCCATTCGTCCGCAAACCGATCGTTTGTTGGATTAGAGTCCAAGAGGTCATTAAGTGCGGCCAGAGTACGTGGTATTGGGGACTTAGCACGCGCAACTGTGCGACATGGAGGCACAGCAAACAGCCTGTGCCTCTGCCGCGGCAGTAGTTGTCTGGCACAAAGAAGCGAGCCAGAACAGCATGTAGATCAGGCGCGTCAATATTGCCACGGAGCGTCTTACAGGCTATGGTGAGCTGGTCTTTTGCTCGCCTTACCTCTAACGAGTTATATCCCAGGCATCCCAGTAGAAATTTAGTCCGATAGAGGTATGGGTAATAGCCGTGTTTACGCTTATAAAGAAACCTAAGGAAAGCTTTTTGTACCTTTTCCAATATAAGTACGTAGGTACTTTCGTGTGGATTCCACACGCAGGAGCTAGATTCCAATTTGCGAAAATCACGGCAATTACGCAAAACGAAACCCAATCTTTGGTAGGATTCCTTAGCTACCTTGGCGATGTGGTCGTGGAAAGTAAAAAAATCAAAACTGGAAGGAGGACGCGCGGGCTCGCGAAAGATGGAAGGAGTGGAGGGAGGCCTTTGCCCAGGAGAGGGACAGCGCAGGCTAAACAAAAAAAAAAAAAAAGACAGGGACTCATATGTTTACTCGTATAACGGTTCAAACATGTATATAAAAGTACATTAACGTGCATATTACGAATACAATATTTTTTTCAATTCTTTCAACCGCTATATCACGGAAATGGCAATAATTATGAAAAAAGTGTGGATACATTTTTTGTAGAGAATCGGATGATCTACAATTTTTGTCTGAACTATTTTTGCTGTAAAACTCACCGTTTAGCTGAAAAACGCGAAAAACCTATTTTTGCAAACTTTCACCATCAATAAAAAATTTTGCACAAGGGGGATTGATGGGGACTTTTCACAATTCATTTATAATAGTATTCTGAACATTCATACCAATTTTTAGCTCTATGGGAATTATTGTAACCTTCAAAGTCTTATTTGACTGGACTAATAGCTCACATCTCTATTTATAATCGCAATATTATTTTATTGCACAAAAACGTTAGCCACAGCAACGCGTGGCCGGGTCAGCTAGTCTTTTATAAATCTTGTTTTTTGGTATTGCGAGTTCATTAACTTTATTTATGCATGAATAACTTAAAATAACTAAGAAGCAATTTACTGTATGTTAATTTATAACCTTTATGAGCTAATCTGTTTCAGATATTAAGCAATAAATTAAATATTTAGATATTAGATTGTACAAGCATCAATCTTTACCATTATAGTTAATAATAATAATACATTCATTAAGGCTCGTACACACAGGCGCGACGCGACACGCGACACAAAGGCACCGCTCGTTGCGCGACTTGCGGTGCCTTTGTGTCGCGTGTCGCGTCGCGCCTGTGTGTACGAGCCTTTAACCTTTTGACCGCTACAGTCATGGATAGATGACAAACCAAAATGTGCCCAGCACGCCACAGTTCGACTACATGACAGACTTTGACACCGAGGGCACATTTTTGATTTTTTGACGTGTGGCGGTCAAAAGGTTTAAGGCTCGTACACACAGGCGCGACGCGACACGCGACACAAAGGCACCGCTCGTTGCGCGACTTGCGGTGCCTTTGTGTCGCGTGTCGTGTCGCGCCTGTTTGAAGGAGACTTTATTCAGCCGAAAGACGTCCAATGCTGGACATAGGCCTTCCCAAGCACTTCCACTTTGACCGGTTCTGTGCTTCTCGCATCCAGCGGAATCCTGCGGCCTTCACAAGATCATCTGTCCACCTTGTGGGAGGCCTTAAATATAGTAATAATGTAACTGAAGAGATTGTTTGTTTGAGAAAGAGTGTCCATGGAGTTTCTTGCCCGTTCTTCTCCATAGGTACCTACGCTTTGGAATGGGCAACTAGCTTCATATTTTCTGACTGACCGACTTCTTGACAATTCAAAAGTGCTTGTAAATGGTTTATTTGAAATAAATGCTTTGAGTTTGAGTTTGTTTGAACACGCCTATCTCTAGAAATTCCAGTCGGATTTGACAAATCATATTTTTTAGATCTCTAGACCATTTTTTATTTTATCAAGTAACTGGTACTTGTTGACAGGCCTACGCTGTCCTCCCATACCTACTGTAATTTGAAAACATTGTAAAAGCAAATTATTTTTATAAAGAGTAACCGTGGAGTTTTTTGCCGGCTCTTCTCCATAGGAAACGACCAATTGGAAAACGTAGAGAATTATTATATCAAAGTTTACTCAAAGTAGCTTTAAAATTAATTAATTAATTTTGTTAAAAAAGGAGTAAATTCGTGTTGACACATAAATACGTCGTTTTATTACGAGCGCACTCACACTATAGCCATCACTCTTCTTTTCCATTTCAAAAGTAATTGCATCACTTTCGCTCGCTTAATAGGTTTTCAAGGATTTTTGATTTTCGAGGTAGCGCCTTAAACCATTAGATGTTCAATAAGGTTTTTAGAGCACCTACTAAATATTTCCCTTCGTGAAATACAGTTACGTTGCTATGTTTACGCGCATGCCTCGTTGGAAAGTAAGAACATATTTACTGGCGCAAGTTCACTAGAACACCGACTGGTGTTGCCACAACCGGTGTATTACGACAGAAACTACTTGATACCAGTTTCATAGTTAGACATTTGTATATTAATGCGAACGAATTTTGTAGTAAAGTTACACTATTTGTATAGTACTGGGAGGGGCTCGTGGCTATGTGGGATTCGTGGCTAGAATAAGAATGGTTTGTGGATATGTAATGTACAATTTGTAGGATTAGGAGGGGCTCGTGGTTTTGTGGGGTTAGTGGGGAAGGGGCTCGTGGCTATGTGGGATTCGTGGCTATAATAAGAGGGGGGTTGTGGCTGTATAATGTAAAGTAACATTTGTGTAGGATTAAAAGGGGCTTAAGGTCAGTGGTTAAGGGGGCTCGTGACTATGCAGGATTCAGGGCTATTTAGGATCAGCGGCTGTTTAGGGCTTCGTGGTTATGAGTGACTAGTGACTATGAGGGGCTAGTGGCTTCGTGAGTCTATGAGGGGCTTGTGGTTTTGGGAAATTTGTGGCGAGAATAAGAGAAATTCGTGGCTACTTACCCATTTAATAGTAGATATTTATTTTAATCGAGAAAATATATAACATTGAAATTGTAGCGGTCGGTATCTACAACGTCACATGTGAACAACGCGTCATACGTCACGCAAAATCCTGCATCTCGCAAGCAAAGTTTACCGCGCAACTAGCATAAATACAATGACCCGCCATGAATCATCGAGCAGTTGCGCCAGACACAACACCCGTCTGGTCGGAGGATCCTCCCTTATGTGTTAGTATGATTGAATTTTACAACCTGTTCCTCATGCCTATAAAACATTAAAAACTTGTTTTCGTAGAAAAAACATTAGTAAAAATTGGAATTTTGGTCTTCAATATCTCCGTAAACAGAAAGTTCCTGGTATGGTTCAGTCCAAAAAGATGATTAGGTACAATGACGTGGTACCAGTTGGTCTCGGCTTCGTTCTGTGTGTTTTTATTATGAGTCGTTTTGACCGCTTTTAATTCCGTGGATACTCAAATTCGCAAAATGAATCAAATAATCTGTCCGGACATTTAAACTTTTATTTGAATGGAGGTCATAAAAATAAAAACCGGTCAACTACGAGAGTTATAATAATGAATGCATACAAATACTTGTTGTAAAACATTTTAAAAGAGTGGATCCATAAAAGACGTTACGGGTCGTCAGAAGCCCGAAAATCTGACAACCAGTCTTACCAAGGGTACTATGATACGTATTACCCAGTAACATGGTTTGTGGAGGTCAGATAGGCAGTCGCTCCATGTAAAATACTAGTATTTAGCTGCATCCGGTTAGACTGACGTAAAGAGTTTCTTGCCCATTCTTCTCTATACGAACACTGCCTTTTGGAAGGGGCGACTAGAATCAATTCTATTTTATTGTCATTTTTGACGTTCAAAAGTGCCTTTAATGTGCCTATTTGAAATAAATGATTTGACTTTGACATCAATCGAGCACAAATCTAGACTGTGAGTTGCACTGAACAAGTTATTATTCCTAAAAAATATCTTCATAGTTCATACATATTTAATTTATAATACCATTTAATAAATCATTTTAATTTATTTAATTGTCTACCTACTAGAAGCTAATTAGTATTTGAAATAATTTATTCTGTTTCATAATTTAATAGTAAAATATTAGGCCTTGTATTCATGGTAAACTTTTGTTGAGCAACAGTTGATCAACATTGTTGATGAGCAACCACGAAGTTGCTGAAAACAAAGCTTATATCAATACTAGCTGACCCGACCGACGTTGTCCTGTTTTTGATTCGAAAGACACGTGGCGCCATCTATTATTATCATAATAACGTTATTGTTGTTTATCTCGGGAACAGCATTTTTTTTCGGGATGAAACGTACTCATGTCCGTTTCTGTACACCTGACAACGTATATGCGAATTTTCAGGATGATCAGTTCAGTGGTTTAGGCGTGAAAAGGTAACAAACAAACTTACTTTCGCATTTATAATATTAGTTAGGATGTCTTGTCCACCCGCCAGTCTGCGTCAAAATGTTGCCCACGGAATTAGTGTTGTTGTGTTCTCTGTATCTAATGTAATGCACACTACTGCCATGTTTATAAACTGGTTGCAAACACGTCTACACACGTCAACAATTGTTGATAAACAGCTGTTGTCGCTCGTCGAGCGAGAACTCGTCAACATGCCGTGATCAACTCTGCAACGCGCAATGTTGAAAGCAACATTTTGATAGCAACTACAGTACCCGGCGATATATATTGCACATCGACCTTTGGAAAGAGACAATCGGCTAATTTCGGCTTCGTAGAGCGTTATAGCTCTGTCGCACGAAATACAAACAGTCCGGTATCTATTAGGAGCTGTTAAAACAATTATGATTTGCTTCTTTTGATAATTATTTTTATTCTTTGTAGAAAATACACCAATTTCCAAATGTCGATGCGCAATATTTATCGCCGGGTAAACTGTACTACTTATATTTGACAGCAAGCTACATGTTGATTAAACTTTCTTTATAAACAAATGTTTACCATGTATACGAGGCTTTACCGTTTTGTTAACTTTGATCTACCTACTTACTTGCGTTTTTTTATTAAAGTTAACGTGTTTTATTTAGCATTTTTTGGGGGTTAATGTGGCATGCACATTTTTGTTTATAATTAAGTTAAAGTTATGTCGATGGCTATAAGTGTAGTGGAAGACCAAAGAAACGATGGATGGACTGTGTGAATGATGATATGGTTAGAAAAGGGGTGACTACAGAGATGACGACTAATAGAGAAATCATCATCTGTCTGCCTTTTCCCAACTATGTTGGGGTCGGCTTCCAGTCTAACCAGATGCAGCTGAATACCAGTATTTTACATGGAGTGACTGCCTATCTGACCTTTACAACCCAGTTACTGGGTAATACGATATCCCTTGGTAAGACTGGTTGTCAGACTTTCAGGCTTTTGAGGATCCGTAACGACTGCCAAAGACCCACAAATGACAGCCGGGACCAACGGCTTAATGTGTTTTCCGAGCCACGGAAGCCACGGGTCAGTTAGTAAGAACATTCAAGCAATACTTGGTGTTAGGCTGAGGGTTTAGGAAATACATATTTAGTTTGAAGACCTCTAAAGGTTCAGAATTTGTTTTTATATTATTTTTTAAGTGAAAACTTTTTTCGGCGTGTTGGACATTTTTTGACATGGGAAAAAAACCATTGAACTCGCGACACCGTTACCGACACCGCTCTACTTTCGGATGTGTTCGGTTGTTCTCGGAATTTACTCGGTTTTGAATCCGATATATCAGTGAGTGACAGCTCACTCCACGCTCACTTCACCTAAGTTTTCACGGTGAGATTTTTGCAGAATATCATCACAGTTTCTGTTTTATTTTCACTTCTGTCGGCAGGGCCGTCTTCAACCTATTGGAGGCCCTGGGCACATAAGGATTACGGGGCCCCTGAGGATATAAGAGACAATAAGAGAAACATACTAATATTTCCTAACTGGGGGGCTAGAAACTCATTGTAAAACGCACTGCAAATCATTTAGTTTTTCACTAGCAGCGCCCCGCTGTTTACCCGCATAAGTGACGATTTCGTGGGAATATCGGGATAAAATTTCACCTAAATCGGTTCAGCGGTTTAAGCGTGAAGAGGTAACGACAGACAGACACACCTTCGCATTTATAATATTAGAATGGAAGTATGGATTGAATCGGGTACTAATAATGCGAAGAATGAACGGCGGCTGCAAAGAATGTTTTTTTATGAGAGCAGACCGGGGCCCCCGAAGATCCCGGGGCCCTGGGCACTTGCCCAGAGTGCCCAATGGAAAAGAAGGGCCTGTCTGTCGGCACTCCCGGAGTGCCGCTGTTTTCTTTTTTTTTGTAGGTTTATGATTAATTTATTTTTTTTTGCTTTTGACACCTGTAACATTACTTTTGCATGTGATTGAAGTCTTGTTTTCTTTGTGTTTGGTGTAAGATGCATCCTGTTCTGAGCTCTCGAAGTGAAAGGGACGAGAAAAAATCTCAATAAGCCTAACTTTACTAATTAAAAAAAAGGGATCTAGGAGTTCAAATGCTATTAAAAAGTTCTCTAGTTAGTCTTTGTCTGTGAACCTGTATAGTTTCCCGTTCCTAAACGAAGACCTCTTTGGCGAAGAACGAGCAAGAAACTCTATGGACACTTTTTAAAATTAAGTTATTACAAAAGGCGCGGGCAAATTACCTGATCTGCGTCCGAGATTTAGTTGCCAAACATTAAAAAAATATGAGTTATAGAAAAGATATTTTAATATACACTATAAAATTCAGGTTACGCTACAACATCAAACATTTTTAAACTTTTTTCAATGGTCACTCTGAAATCAACTTAATTTTCACTAGAAATAAAGTTGATATTTGTTTAACTTGAAATAACATCAAATGGAGACTTTGAACAGACGTTAAGTATCAATTGTATAATTTACGATTAAATCATTTCTTCACGGTTTGTTAAGTTAACAAGGTAATTTAAATGGTTATTAGTTTATAAGCTTTTTTCAAATCATGTTTTTTTTTGCTGTGATAAAGAGAAATAGAATATACTAGCAACGCCCCGCGGTTTCATCCGCATAAGTTTCGATCCCGTGAGAATATCGAGATAAAAAGTAGCCCATATGTTAATCCAGGTGTCAGCTACCTCCATACAAAATTTTATCAAATTTAATCCAGCCGTTTGAGCGTAAAGAAGTAACAAACATATAAACACACACACACACACACTCACAAACTTTCGCCTTTATAATATTAGTGTGATGTTGTCCATGTAGGTACAACAGTAAGCAGGTTCATTGGTTAATACCTAGTTAAGACCACATGAGTATCTTAAGGAGCTTACAAGACCTAAACACAAAAAACGCAAATTTTAGAAACAAAAGTATACGATCGACTACAGTATAAAAAAAATCAGAAAAATATATAATATTCTTCAGGATATATGCTAGGTAGTGTGTTGAAAACATAATACAACCAATTTGATTCGACAGAAAAAATCATGAAGATACCTACCTCTAAAAACTTGCTTTTTACAATAAAAATCATACTAATATACCTACGTACAATCATTCTGTTTTTTTTGTCAGATTATTCTACAAGCAACATACTACAATACTAGGTTTTAATTTTTTCGTCCAAATAACAGATTTTTTGTAATTAAATAATTGTTTAACATTTTGCAATAAATTACCAGCGTTGTGTCATCGCGCTTCTCTTTCTTTTCTATGCAGTCCGACAGTGACCGCGCTTTAGGTCATGTAAGCTCCTTAAATTATAATACTACCTACAGCTATATACAGCTGTGGTTATACAACTATACAGCTAGTTCTACAACTGACACCCATCCTCGAACCGACCTTGGTTTGCTTAACTTAAACTTTGATTGACACGTGCGACTGTTATCATTTAAAATAGATAATTGATTTCTAAATAAAATCACTTTGATCTTTCACTTAAGAAATAACAGCCGCACAGGTCGATCAATCAGGTTAAGCTATGCTTGCCGCGGTTGGTCCGTGATGGGTGAACATCTTTACATACCAAGACCCCTCCGTGCCTCGGAAAGCACGTTAAGCTGTTGGTTCCGACTGTCATTCGTGGATCTTTGACAGTCGTTACGGGTCGTCAGAAGTTCGAAAGTCAGACAACCGGTCTTACCAAGGGGTATCGTACTACCCAGTAACTGGGTTGTGGAGGTCAGATAGGCAATCGCTCCATGTAAAATACTGGTATTCAGCTGCATCCGGTTAGACTGGAAGCCGACCCCAACATAGTTGGGAAAAGGCTAGGCAGATGATGATGTGTTCATTATTCTTCTAGAACTTTCGTGAACCAATCGAATAATTAAAAGACTGGATTTTTCATGTTTTTTCTTTGACAAGGAAAACATAACATACCTATTGACTTGTCGCTTTACGAAAAATGTGGACAACAATCCTGCTTTTAAAAATATTTGCGTAAGCAGACAAACAGTATTTATTATTATGTTATTTATTTTTGTAATGTAATTAAATATTGACTCAATGCGGGAATCGAACTTTTGACCATGATTAGCTTAATTAATTTGTAGTTCGTTGTCAGGTTGTAAGTTGATTAAAATATGATTCGCGAGCGTAACAAGGTGAAGTCCTTGATTCAATACTCGGACGTAGTGTTTTTAGCTGTTTTGGGTTTTTCTATGAGGAAATTCTCAGTAGCACCCCGGAGGTTGAATTTGTGTCCGATAAATGGCCTTAGGCTCACCACCTATTCAAATTCAAATTTAAATATTTTATTTCAGATTTAGGTACATCCATATTATGTTAGTAGTAGTATAACTTAGCCTAATATTAGTATAAGTACAATAATTAAGTTTTGGATAAGTGTGTCTGAACACTTAGCCACCTTCGTAGGAGAGGAGAGTCCCACCGGTCTGAAAACACATTCAGGATGCCATTGGAGGAGGAGCGCAAGCGCGTCATCATGGAAGCGCATCGCTTCCGTATGATTGCGGCGAACCCGTCGACGCACGCTTCCGCGAACATCCCTGACGCGCCACACCACCACGGCAACCCCAAAAGCACCCTGAATGCGTTATTGTACAATGCGTGCCACGTAAGAAGAGACTTGACACACCAAGTGGTCTGACATGCGCAGAACACGATTTTAGGTATCTTTAGCGGTATGAGGTCTGAGTGCGGGACGGGACCGGACGTCATAGGGGCGGCGGAAAGTGCGGGGGAGGCGGGTCAAGTCTCTTCTTACGTGGCACGCATTGTACTGTACGCGCAGACGCCTTTACAATATTAGTTTGAATAACTGCAACTAATGATCAATCACGTAAACCAGCGGGGTAATTGCGTAACACTCTATCAGCAGCAATTTGTTTCATTTGGACAGTTCAACAACATTCATTGCGTTTTTTACGTTGTTGAGCAGACACATTTTCCGTATGAAGCAATTAATGGATTAGCAATGTCCTTCAAAATGGTTTAGATGTGTATTACGCTATTAGTACTATATATGAGAATTTACAGGGTCAAATTAAATTAGCTAGCGAAACTCCACAGACGTGATAGGTACAGACGCCAGCACGTCAAGCTACCCGAAACTGTCAAAATTTCCCAATCAACTTTGAACCTTATGCTCTAGCGATAAAGTTGAAAATCTATTAAAGAAATTTGACAGACTGTAGTAACTTGATGTGCTGGCGTCTGTACATGAAAAGAAAACCAAACCAAAAAAACCATCACAATATATATCTGCTTAACAAAAAATAAATAAATTCATGGTTTTTTTGTGGGGTCCTTGACCGCAGTTAGTGTAGGTAGTTGAAATATCAGTGTGAAAAATCAGTGTTTTGTTTGTTGACTTCTTAGATGTGATGGTTTATCGATAATATCTTAATACGATAAAACAAAAGGAAACAGATTTTCTCAACTCTTACTATAAGTAACAATACTACCAGCGGTTGTTGAACCCAAAGAAAGAATTTTTTTTTTTTCTTATCGTGTTTAGTAATTGCCCATAACGTCTGCAGAGTTTCACTAGCTAATTTAATTAGACCTTGTTTACGAATATCGTTTAGGTCATCACCTAAACGATATTCGTAAACAAGGTCAAATTAAATTAACTTTTTAAGTAAAAAAAAAATTAAATGTTTATCCTATATCATTATATAGGATAAACAATTAATTTTTTTTTTACTTAAAAAGTTTATAAATTTTTAGACGACCGTTTGATGAGCACCTGCAACTCAAAATAAAAATGTTGTTTTTTCTGTTACAGGTAAAACTAGTTATTTTCATTAACCCTTCAGACGAATTAACTCAAACAACAGCCGAATAACTGGGTAAGTAACACTAACTGACTTATGAACCCTCGAAGCTACTATAGATTATCATCTGCCTGCGACTGACTCAAAGAAAAAGTATAATTTCAACCCTTCGATGTGGATTGGACTCGGCAAGACTCGGTTTCCTCCATCGAGATATAAGTACTAACGTACTAGAGAAGCTACGTCAAATAAATGAATTGTCCTATTCTTCGTAATTTGAATCTTTAGTTCGCTGCAGCGCTAAAATAATAACAATTCGTCTAAACCGTAACTAATTTACCACAGCGCTAGATTTGCTGCAGAAGTGTATTTATTCTCGGCAAAAAGGTCTTAAGCGCCATGTAAATCACGGCACTTACGCGTTTTCTTCGACAAAGTGCAACAACATGTCTTCCCTATAGACTATGACAGGAGTACTACATAATGGACAACGTAGGTATTTTGCCTACAGGGTTTATTTCATAAATAATAGACAATTTATTTTTTTGATATAAGTATTTTATTTAGTTACCCTTAAATAATATGAGTTTAGTCATCTTTTGCCTTTTCGTGGAATAATCAACGCTTTGATCTGTTTTTGCTTCATGTTTTAAACGAATAGCTAAAAAAAATTATATTGATACTCACATTATCTGTTTAAAGTGCGATAGTTTAAAAAACTAAATATTAATATCAACATTAAAAACACAACATACGATATTTTCACCGTAATGTCAGTCTAATCTACCTACATTGCACTCTGTTTGATTAGTCTATGACAAACAATACAATATGGCGCGTGGTAATTATTTAATTTGTAAAACAAGGAAATTAGTTTACTTACCGATGAAACTTAATTCCTTTGCACTTTGCCGTGTTCCTTGAATTATTAGTACAATATCTCAACACACACCAAGGCATTTTTCGTCGATTTTTTCTATGAATTAATTTATTATTGTCGGAAGTACTAGGCGCGAAAGAGCAAGAGAGCGACTGAGTGTCAGTGAGGTGCGGCACGATCACCGCAGTTGAACGAGACAAAGTAGGAATTTACGGTGTCTTCTCTAGTACGTTAGTACTTATATCTCGATGGTTTCCTCACAATGTTTTCCTTCACGTTATTGTTGTAACGTTATTATGATAATAGATGGCGCTACGTGTCTTTCAAATCAAAAACAGGACAACGTCTGTCGTGTCAGCTAGTTTGATATATTTCACGAACCTCGTGAAAGCCGAAAAAGATAAACAAATCAGAGATAAAGGAAATAATGCGCATCCCAGCAACTAATTAGTGAAGAAAAAAGATAATGATTTTAACACTGTCAACCCAATAAGACAAGCTTACAATTAACATAGAACATAACAACAAAAAACCATGGTTTTCCCCGTATCAAACGACACCATCTTATTAATGATAATGACGTATGAATGTGCGCCATCTTTAAAACACTGCGATTTATTCAAAGCCTGTTACACATTCCATAATGACCGGTTCACCCCTTTTATTGCAAGTCCATTTGTGAAATAATAATAACAAATTCAAACTCGAAGCATTTATTTCAATTAAACCATATAAAGGCATCTTCTGAATTGTCAAAGAGTCGGTCAGTTAGTCGGAAAGTTGAAACTGGTTGCCCATTCCAAAACGAAGATCTCTATTGAAAAGAACGGGCAAGATACTCCAAGGACACTCTTTTAAATCCAGATATTACAAAATCTTGGGTACATTAATCCTTGTTGGATCTCTATGAGAGAACAATATACAGACACTAGGTCATCAAGCTTTCCGAACCTGTCAAATTTTCCCAATCAACTTTGAACCTTATGCTTTAGCGATAAAGTTGAAAATCTATTAAAGAAATTTGACAGATTGTAGTAGCTTGATGTGCTGGCGTCTGTACAATAAAAAACAAAATTAAAATTTTTGCCCACCCACGGCGGTATGTAATTGGAAAAGGTTAAAATAATTTAAAAACCCCAGACTTAAAGAATTTATGTAACGAGACGTACGCAAAATACGCGCATTGACGTGGAGTTGCGGACAACAGCCCGTTGTACCTATTACCTATGTAACGAGACTAAAACAGATAAATTCATATGGAAGTCGGGGGACCGTTCTGTGGAACACCTTCTATTTTAAGAGGTCCCCCGACTGCCATATGAATTACTAAGTCCGGAAACCAAACCCATAACATAGAACATAGAAGCCCTGGCAGTTAAAAGATGACCAGTCTAAAGTGACGGCGCCCGTTCACGAACATGACACACCAACAAACATATGAATATACGTAGTACAGTACCCGGCGATAAATATTGCACATCGACCTATTCGATCCTATCGATTTTATACAAAGAATAAAAATAATATTATCAAAAGAAGCAAATCATAATTGTTTTAACAGCTCCTAATAAATACCGGACTGTTTGTATTTCGTGCGACAGAGATAACGCTCTACGAAGCCGAAATTAGCCGATTGTCTCTTTCCAAAGGTCGATGTGCAATATTTATCGCCGGGTACTGTATCACTGGTTTGAAGGGTATGGGTGCCATTTACATTGAGGGGCGCACGACTAAGTACATTTTAATTGACTGACCTCGTGGTTGCCAACGTGACTGCTGAGCGTGGGGTGCTAGGTTCCATTCCCATTTCAAGCAGGGGAAAGTTGAAATGTGTGTGTGTGTCAAAACGTGAAAACAACAACAATCAAACAAAAACAAAAATGCCAATTGCAGAGTGGAACATTAACTACTTTTGTAACAAACAACAGTAATAAGGACAATAATTAAGCCGTGCGTCGCATCTGTGCAAGAACAGGTCAGGTTTTTACCAAGGGGTGTCGTGGTACCCAGTAACTGGGTTGTAGAGGCCAGATAGGCAGTCGCTCCATGTAAAATACTGGTGTAATATATTTGACTAATTATGTATTTATTTTATTATTTATGTCTATGTTTCTATCATAAAGACATTTAAAAATAATCTTGCCTTTGAAGTGATCTTTTTTCCTAGGAATTAATTAGTATAAAACTTGAAAATACTTAGTTAATCTTTCATCTATTTTATTTATTACCTAGAAAATGCAATAATCTACAATCAAATTTTAATTCCTAAATATAATATTAATATCTTTTATTTGGTTTTCTCATACCTAAATCTATATCTATACTAATATTATAAAGCTGAAGAGTTTGTTTGGTTGAACGCGCTAATCTCTGGAACTGCCAGTCGGATTTTAAAAATTCTTTTTGCATTTGATAGCCCAATTCATGAGGAAGGCTATACGCTGATTAACATCACGCTATGACCCTTGAGAGGTGAGCAGAATGCAAAAAAGTCAGAAAGAACGTTAAGCGACAACAAAGTAACAGCACGGACAGGCGATGCGATGCGATGCGACGGGGTGGGTCGGGGATACAACTTTCACGGGAGCGAAGTCGCAGGCAGAAGCTATTAATTATTACTAATCAAGGTTTCCTCACTGTGCATCGTGAGGAAACAGAGTTTTCTTCGGCGCTGTCAGTGATCCCTAAAATTAAATCCATACTTAATATTATAAACGCGAACGTGTGTCTGTCTATCTGTCAACTCTTCACGCTTAAACCGCTGAGCCGATTTAGATGAAATTTGGTGTAGACATACATAGTTTGAGTTTCGGGAAAGAACATAGGATACTTTTTATCCCGATATTCCCACGGGAACGACACTTATGCGGATGAAACCGCGGGCCGCTGCTAGTCAAATATATATTTACGAAATTGAAAGTAGGCGTATTCATTTGTTTAAGTTAAATAAATATCAAGTAAAATGCTGCCTTGAAACGTTTACCAATATCGGAATCAGAAAAAGCTTAAAATAGATATGGCATTTATTTAAATCACTATCTGCTTGCCTTTTTCCAACTATGTTGTGGTCGGCTTCCAGTCTAACCGGATCCAGCTGAATACCAGTATATTATATGGATCGATTGCCTACCTGACCTCCACAACCCAGTTACTGGGTAATACGGTACCCCTTGGTAAGACTGATTGTCAGACTTCTGGCGACCTGTAACGACTGTCAAAGATCCACGAATGACAGCCGGGACCAACGGCTTCACGTGCTTTCCGAGGCACGGAGGGGTCTTGGTATGTAAAGATGGTCACCAATCCACGGACCAACCGCGGCAAGCGTAGCTTAACCCGTGCGGCTGTTATTACTTATTTTAGTATAAGGTGTTATTAAAAAAGCCCAAGTAAATGGAAGTAATCATTATGATAAACCTTTACTGTGGGACCAACCCTCAAATCGCGAAAAAAATCAGCTCTACTATAAATTTTGTCGAATAGACAACATGCATATGGAACTGCTGATTTTTATAAAATCAGAGTGAAAAAACCAAACTAGGCTGAGATTTGAGCACTTTTTGAACGAATTCAAAGTCCTGACTGACTGATATATCAACGCACAGCCTAAACCGCTGGTCCTAGAGACATGATATTAGGAGGGTGTGTTCTTTGTGAAGAGTAGGTATCCACTAAGAAAGGGTTTTTCGAAATTCCACCCCTAAGAGGGTGAATGGGAGCAGGATGAAATTTCACGCGCAGGAAATCGCAGGTAGAAGCTAGTTACAGTACCCGGCGATAAATATTGCACATCGACCTTTACCTTTATTTGTATTTTATACAAAGAATAAAAATAATTATCAAAAGAAGCAAATCATAATTGTTTTAACAGCTCCTAATAGATACCGGACTGTTTGTATTTCGTGCGACAGAGATAACGCTCTACGTTTCCGAAATTAGCCGATTGTCTCTTTCCAAAGGTCGATGTGCAATATTTATCGCCGGGTACTGTACATATGAGACAGTTCACCAAAACGCGCCCTTCACCACTTCCTAGTGCTATAGAAGGGGCAAAGAACAAACTGTCCTGCAGCACAGCGTTCTGTTCAGTCTTATGCTTCTTCGTGTTGCTGGCACGACTGTATTTTAAATCTTGTTTTCCCAAAACTATGCCACTTCCACGTCGTTGTCGGTGGCAGCGCAGAGGTAACTTTGACTGCGGAACACAGAGGACAGATCTGTTCAATGAGGGTTTTCGTGAAAATTTACGACACCAGTTGGCACCACTGTGACAAGAGGTCTTCCAATATAAAATATATGATGACGTTCATCATTCGATTCATTCATTCGTTCATCATTCAGTCATGACTAAAGAAAATATAGGCTCTTTGACAGATGCCTGGACCTGACGTGTCAGTGCCGCCACCTAGCGAACGTCATTTCAGAAAACCCTCATTATGGTCCACCTTGTGAAAAGCATTACGGCCAAGAAATTAGATATACATTTAATTTGAGAGCCTCGACTTGACACTGACATTCAACTTGATGCCGATAAAACTAAAACTAAGGTTACATTACTATGTATGAAAATCAAATATTATATTTAATTCTTTGTAGTAATTTATCATACTAACTTGAGGTTTGTGGCTTGGTAATGACAGCCGCACGGGTCGATCGACCAGGTTAAGCTACGTTTAACGCGGTTGGTCCATGGATGGGTGATCATCTTTACATACCAAAACCCCTCCGTGGCTCGGAAAGCACGTTAAGCCATCGGTCCCGGCTCTCATTCGTGGATCTTTGGCAGTCGTTACGGGTCGTCAGAAGCCCAAAAGTCTGACAACCAGTCTTACGAAGGAGTTTCGTATTACCCAGTAACTGAGTTGTGGAGGTCAGATAGGTAGTCGCTCCATGTAAAATACTGGTACTCAGCTGCACCCGGTTAGACTGGAAGCCGACCCCAACATAGTTTAGAAAAAGTTAGGCAAATGAATTTGAAGCATTCATACGAATTTTTCGTTATAAACAGGAAGTAATTTTAAGACGAGGATCACACTTCAGACCTGGATAAGACTCGCACAGACCAGGGAAGCATATCACAAAATGGAGGATGCTTGTACTGAGCAGTGGGGGAAACGAGGCTGCAAATGCAGATGATGATACCGCATTGCTGGATGAATTTCTAATCTTTCTAGCCTAACTAATATTATAAATGCGGAAGTAAGTTTGTTTGTTACCTTTTCACGCCTAAACCACCGAACATCATGATAATTATAATTAATATAATAATCATGCGTGCTAAGGAGCGAGCTGTGCTCGGAATCCCTTTGAAGGATAAAATCAGGAATGAAATTGTCCTGAAAGAACCGAAGTTACCGACATCGTTTGCAGAGTAAGCAAACTGAAGTGGCAGTGGGCTGGCCATGTTTGTCGAAGGACCGATGGCCGGCGGAGCAGACGAGACTTTGAGTGGAGACCGTGTATCGGCAAGCGTAGTGTGGGACGCCCCCCAGCTAGATGGACGGATGACCTAAAGAAGGTGGCTGGGATAGACTGGATGCGGAAGGCGGAGGACAGGGTGTGGTGGCACAGCCTGGGAGAGACCTATGTCCACGAGCTGATTGTATGATTGAACATCATGCATATACGTTGTCAGGGGTATAGGGATACCTTTCATCCAGAAAAAAATACTGTTCCCGAGGAAAGGTACACTTTCGATGGTCACATTTGCTTTAAGACGCCAGGTGGCGCTACGTGTCTTTCGAATCATGATTGAAATATGACCCGACTTTCTGAGCAGTATTTTAACGAAATGTACAATGCGTGCCACGTAAGAACAGACTCCGCCTCCCCCGCTCTTTCAGCTGCCCCTATGACGTCCGGTCCCGTCCCGCACTCAGACCTCATACCGCTAAAGATACCTAAAATCGTGTTCTGCGCAAGTCAAACCACGTGGTGTGTCAAGTCTCTTCTTACGTGGCACGCATTGTACTACTCGCAAGAATACACGATAGTATTTCAATCATTAGTATTATGCGTTTAATAGAATTTGGATGAAAGGCACACAGATATTTTATTAGAACCTTGTTTGACAGATAGGATTATACTTTTTATCTCGGTAATACGTTTTCAGTGGGATAATTTCCGACCTCGACACGGGCGAAGCCGCGGGCTAAAGCTAATTTCTAATATTTGACACTGCTACAAAAATCAATCATACACAGAATCATATTCCAAAATCAATCCCAGATTTGTGCTTAATCGTGCTGATCCATGCGTCATGTTATAAACGTGGACGTCAGTTAGGACTGGTCATCCCATACTGTCACGGCAAATTTTTAATGATCTTTTTGTTGTACTTTAGATGGTTTTAACGTACACGTCTTTTTTACATCGTTCGCACATATAATTATCAATTCATCATCTCTTGGCTGTCGACTGGTAATGACCAGTCGACAGCGATGCGGATGAATTTGTCGACGCAATTTTTTTAGTTTCTGTATAGTTTTATTCATCATTAATGATGTTACAACTAATATTTTGTAACAATATAATTTAAAAGCGTATCCGTGGAGTTTTTTGTCCGTTCTTCGCCATAGCACCTACTGCGCATTGGAATGAACAAGCTTCATATTTCTAACTGACCGACCCCCGACTGTTTTTAGTATTTGCTGTTATAGCGGCAACAGAAATACATCATCTGTGAAAATTTCAACTGTCTAGCTATCACGGTTCATGAGATACAGTCTGGTGACAGACAGACAGACAGACGGACAGTGGAGTCTTAAGTAATAGGGTCCCGTTTTTACCCTTTCTGCATAGTTAGTGGTATATGCCAAAAACAATTCTAGACCGCAGATATAGCTAACAAAAATGCTAAAAATCTTATTTCATCACAACATATTTCACAAAGACAAACCGCCTCCAACATTCTCAGCTCTTAGACACAAAAACTGGTTCAAATCTAGGCCAATAACTTTACCATTTCAATACTAATAGACTAGACGTAGGAAAAAACTTCTTGACCCTTGAGATAGTTAATTGAGTGTTACGAAGATAATTTTTTGATACTTGCAATTATCATATCAGCCCGGAATCTCGTAATGCGGGGTACAGCCCCCCCCCTTTTTTTTTCAGAATGGGAAATCAGCAAATGACCCCTCCCGCTCTGGGTGGAGAGGAAGGGAGTGTCAGACTCTTACTTACTAAAACCCACCCGTGTTCCTTCCTTAGCCCTTTATGTTCCGGGCCAGCGGTATCCCTTTCGGACAATCCCGCTGCGCTGACATCCTTTTGCACTCAGGGCCTTGAAGTGAAAACTTCTTTTGAGATGGGAACCCCCCCCCCCCCGCCACTTCCACTGCCACACTTCCCGGTTCCGTGCGTCTCACATCCAGGTGTTTCCCGCGACTTTGACGATATCATCAACCCAACGCGCTTTTGGACGACCCTGGTTTCTTTGGCCTAACCTTGGCCACCATGCGGTCACAGCTTTACTCCATCGGCCAACTCCTCGTCTAACTAGATGTCCTGCCCAACTCCGCTTGAGGCGCACCGTCCTGACCCCGACGTCGAATTTTAGAGTTACGCACTCGGTTTAGTAGAATTAAAAAGACGTTGCTTTTTCATGTTTTCACTTCTGTCGGCGCTCCTGGAGTGCCACTGTTTTTTATTTGTAATGTAACTACAAATTTACGGTTTTCGGATTTTTTTCCTTTACATTACTTTTTGCCAAATATCATGATTGATATTGATTCCGGAACATAAACTAGTTTACTCAAATACTACAAAAAGTTTTATAATACGTAATAATTTAGTTGCGTGAAATAGTTTCTTGCACTTTATAACTTAGCTAAACACATGATATGACTGCGTCAGCAGAAATTGTTGAGTGGGTTACAGTATAATAATATGTTGCAGAAAATTAAACCACGTTCGAGGCAAAGTGTTTCGATTTTACTGCGGGCGACTAAAAAATCGAGGGTTTGTCGTCCAGTGCAGTGTTTTGTTGAGTCTGTAGCAGGCATTAAACAAGGATGTCTGACCTTAAGAGGGAACAGGGCATGCGATCCTCCATACAAATGTATTTTCCTTTTTCTTCCTGAATAATGCCTCTAGAGCAATTTTTTTTTTTTATAAAATCAAGGTCTGCTGTAAACACGTCCCTGTCATTTTCTTTTTATCAGCAACTAATTAGTAAATAAAATATGACCCTCTAAAAATTACAAAAAATGCCCTATTTTTACCGCCGTGATTAGAGGACTACTAGACAAATTAGAAAAGTTTTAAAAATAAATAAATATGTTAGGAACCTAAACATACTCTTTCTTAAAATGTTAATGTAAAACATAATTGAATTGACTCAGTTTTCGAGGAGAAAAAAGAGGAATACGAAACGTCGATCTCGTCAAAATATTTGTGATAATTTCGGTCTGAGCTGCAGCTGTCCCTATCACACGCCACGGGGGCAGACTTGAGGAAAGGCGACGACAATAGTTTCAATACCTATTTTTCAATTTTCTCACAGGCCCCGTCCCCTCTAAACCATGACGGAGTTGATGTACAGATGCCAGCACATCAAGCTACTACAATTTGTCAAATTTCTTCAATACATTTTCATATTTATCGCTAAAGTATAAGGTTCAAAGTTGATTGGGAAATTGTGACAGTTTGACCCTCTAAAAATTACAAAAAATGCCCTATTTTTACCGCCGTGATTAGAGGACTACCAGACAAATTAGAAAAGTTTTAAAAATAAATAAAAATGTTAGGAACCTAAACACATCTCCCGTTTTGTGGGCTTTTTAAAGCGTGACCATGTTGCACATTCCGGTGTGTCAGCTTTCTTCGCACACTCTGACATTGAGTGTCCTTCTTCACTACAATAAGGATTTGCTCGATCCAGAAATCAAACCCAGGACCTTATTCTCAGCAGTAGCTTGCGACCACTAAACCAAAGAAGCAGTTCAGGGTTTCAGACTAAGTGTCAGGCAATCTAGTTGTCCAATCTTTTCCTTATGAATGACGTAAATCAATGAAGCGAACTTGAAAAGTAAATTACATTGAAAAAGGTTGACATTGATATCTGCATTCGCGACTTATTTGGCAAAAATGTAAACAAATATATGAGTTTATGGAAAAATAACTTTAATTCTTACACAATAAAGTGCAGTTTACGCTACAACTTCAAACATTTTTTTATAACTTTTTCAATAGTGCGTTACTAGCACTGAAATCAACTTAAAAACCATTAAAATATAGTTGATATTTGTTTAACTAACTTGAAATAACATCAATTTGAAATTGAATAGACTTTACGTTATAATATTAATGATGGCAACGATCATCCAGGTTTTGCCTGCGACGGCAACACATGGTTGCCGTCGCTGGATGAGGTTGGCACAGGAGCGTGTGGATTCCAGTCGGGGGTTACGGAAGGATCGTACGTTCCCGCGACCCCCGGCGTAGGTGTGAGATGGAACACCGGGGTGGTTTTTAGTCAGTATAATAAGAGTCTGACAGACCCCGCCGCCCGCCCCAGGGCGGCGGACATCCATGAGGATTTTCCACCCCGGAAACAAAAAACAAAAAAAAAGGAGCGTGTGGATTGGCACAAGCAAAGATAGTCATCATCTGCCTAGCCTTTTCCCAACTATGTTGGGGTCGGCTTCCAGTCTAACCGGATGCAGCCGAATACCAGTACTTTACATGGAGCGACTGCTTATCTGACCTCCACAACCCAGTTTCTGGGTAATACGATACCCCTTGGTAAATCTGGTTGTCAGACTTTCGGGCTTCTGACTACCCGTAACGACTGTTAAAGATCCACGAATGACAGCCGGGACCAACGGCTTAACGTGCTTTCCGAGGCACAGAGAGTTCTCGGTATGTAAAGATGGTCACCCATCCACAGACCAACCGCGGCAAGCGTAGCTTAACCTGAACAATCGACCTGTTCGGCTGTAATTATTTAGCCACGGACCCCTCCTCGGACACAAGCAAAGAGAGTATGATGATTTTCTGTTATCAGATCGTTTCAGACAGACAGCCACTCGCATTTACAATATTAGTAGGTATATCAGGTACTTTACAATAATTATAGTAATCTCAGTCGCCAAGGCTTCCATTTTTCTAGGTTGCGACCAAGACCTGATAACCAGACCTTGTTAGGTTGAATCAGTGTTTTATTACAAATTCATGTTGATCTTTTAAGATAAAATTGTACTTTGTTAAAGTGCATCTTCTAAGAACATAGTTTATGTTGGGTTTTGTCGCGTTCGCCGCGCTAAGCTTCAAGGAAGTATGCGAGATGTGTCGAGTGAGAGAGTTAGTCATGTCGTTCGTTGAGTTAAAATATTTTGCATAAATACTAAATTACTAAGTAAGTGCTTACTTAAAGGTCAATGTTAAAAGCTAGCCATGGAAAAGATCGTGATAGTATGTTGTGTAGCCTTTTTCTCGTATCATCACCATCTGCCTAGAATGACAGCATAATGAGGCTATAATGTTCCACCCACAGGCCTCCACTCTGTGAGTGGGAGTGGGCCATAGTCCACCACGCGGGCCCAGTGCGGGTTGGCAGGGCACATGTCTTCGAATTTTCGGTTCTGGGTCATGCCGGTTTCCTCACGATGTTTTCCTTCATCGTTTTGAGAGCTGTGGTGATGAAATAATTTACACGAACCACAATATGCTGTCCTTTTTCCATGTATATTGGGGTCGACTTCCAGTCTAACTCCAGTATTTTACATGAAGCGACTGCCCATCGACTCAGAAATGAGGAGATCTGCAGGAGAACCAAGGTAACCGACATAGCCCGAAGAATTGCCAAACTTAAGTGGCAGTGGGCAGGGCACATTGCTCGCAGAACAGATGGCCGATGGGGCCGGAAGGTTCTGGAGTGGCGACCGCGTACCGGAAGACGTAGCGTTGGAAGGCCTCCCACAAGGTGGTCTGACGACGGTGGTCCGATGCGAAAAGCACAGAACCGGTTGAAGTGGAGGTGCTTGACTGCCTATCTGACCGCTACAATGGAGTTACTTAGTAACAAGGTACACCTTGGTAAGACTGGTCGGCAGACATTCGTGTTTAACTATCTGTAAATCTAATCTAATCTAATGACTTTTACAGAGCTACGAAAGTGTATCTGTTAATTAGCCACGAGCCCCTCTTTTATCTGCTGTGATAGGTACATACAAAGTTGAATGAAAAGATGATCCTACTTAATATTATAAACGTGAAAGTTTGTGAAGATGTTTGTTGAATGTTTGTTACGCAATCACGCGTAAACCGTTGAACAGATTTGGATGAAAATTGGCACATAGATAGACCATTTCCTGGATTAACCACTCTATACGGAATCTAAATGGCGTCGGTTCCAAAACTCGGTTACGAGTTTAGCGCCAACAGTTACGTCCATCCATTTCCACATTTTATAGTACCTACCTAAATAGTCTAAACTAATATTATAAAGAGAAAAAAATATAGGTTTGTTAGTTACTCTTTCACGCTAAAACGGCTGAACGGATAAGGATGAAATTTGGAAAATGGGTAGACCATGAGCTGGTTTAGGATATAAAATACTTTTTAACGTGATATTTCGTCGGAATCGGGACTTATTTAGGTAAAACTACGGGGCGCAGTGAGTGTAAAATGAAAGAAAACACTATTATAGAGATGTACTCGTAAATGGACACACAGCCTGTATATCCGTGTCTTATGCAAAATGTTTGTACAAATAACGATACGACACTTCACCATATTTGTACTTGAGGCTTGTGGCCTACTAATAATAGCCGCACCGATCGATCGTTCACGTTAAGCTGCGCTTGCTGCGGTTGGTCCGTGGATCGGTGACCATCTTTATATACCAAGACCCCTCCGTGCCTCGGGAAGCACGTTATTCGTGGACTTTGACAGTCGTACGGGTCGTCAGAAGCCCGTCGTCGGAAGTCTGACAACCAGTCTTACCAAGGGGTATCGTATTACCCAGTAACTGGATTGTAGAGATCAGCCGGTCGATTCTGTAAAAATCTCACCGTGAAAACTTAGGTGAAGTGAGTTTGTTTTTGCTATGAATTGACATTATTGACAGCTCACTCCACGCTCACTTCACCTAAGTTTTCACGGTGAGATGGTTACAGAATCGCACTGCTGATACCGTCTTCCCTGGAGTCACTTGGTGGAACCTCTGCCTCAACTATTAGGAATTATAAGCGTGATGTTATGATAAAAAGTGCAATCATGTCATCCTGCCTTCCTGTACCTAATAACGGCGAAGGAAAACATCGTGAAGAAACCGGCATGTCCTAGAACCAAAATTTCGAAGACATTTGTGACATCTACCAATCCGCACGGGGCCCGCGTGGTGGATTACGGATTACACTCCCTGTCATAGAGAGGAGGCCCATGTCCCAGCAGTAGGCACATTATAGACTAACTAGCTGCGTCCCGCAGTTTAACCCGCATAAGTTTCGAGTTTATTCCGAGGGTATATCGGGATAAAATGTATCTTTAGTCCTTTCCCGGAACTCAAACTATTTTTATACCTCATCTAAATCGGTTCAGCGGTTTAAGCATAAAGGGGTAACAGACAGACAGACAGACAGTGTCTTTCTGTCTTCTTGACTTTCGTGACTTTATAATATTAGTATGGATATGCATATAGTATGGATTATGCATTTATGCTGTCTGTAATCTATTTACTAATAATTAAGATAAAGAGTTTGTTTGTTTGAACGCATCTCTGGAACAACCAGTCGTATTTGAAAAATTCATTTTGCATTTGATAGCCCAATTCTTAAAGAAGGTTTTATTTATACTATTTATCATCACGCAAGAACTATTACCAGCCGAGCAAAAACGAAGTAAAACCGCGGGCGGGTGGGTGATGCGACGCGATGCGGTGGGTAGAGGGCTGAAATCTCACGCGACCGAAGTCGCGGGTAGAAGCTAGCATATATGTATATACATATATGTCTTAAACATAGTCATAAGCAAAACTATTGCACTATAAGATCAACGCCAGTCTTATGTAACAGCAGTTTCGTTACATAAGCCCGTGACACACAGACACACATTCTGCCGACTCGTTAGGCAAAAGTAGGCTCTAAACCAGTCATGTTGAAAGAGATATACATTTCTTTATGTTTATTTTAGTTTTTGGTGGGTCATGAACGTGGGATATCACGCTAGTTCAAAGAAGAGGGGTGACAGAGAGACAGGCTGCCGAGATTTGTAAAAACTATGTTTTTAGGTTTCCGTGCCTGAAAAGGAAAAAACGGAACCCTTATAGGATCACTTTGTTGTCCGTCCGTTCGTCCGTCTGTCCGTCCATCTCTCTGTCAAGACCCTTTATCTCGGGAACACGTGGAAGTATTGAGTTGAAATTACATATACCCAGGTCCTGGTCCATAAACCATATACTCAGGTCTACAGTCCCTTGAAGCTGTAAAAAAATCAAACACCTAAGTTAACGTAAAAAAAAGATACTGCCGTTTATGCCGCACAAAACGTATATTTCGTCACTTTCAAGGGAATCAAAATTTGACCTAGAATCATGAAATTTGTCAAGAAGCAAGGTCATGTAGCACAAGTAAAGCAAAAAATCGAAAACCGGAAATTTGTAGGTAGGTACAGACGCCAGCACATCAAGCTACTACAATCTGTCAAATTTCTTTAATAGTTTTCAACATTATCGCTAAAGCATAAGGTTCAAAGTTGATTGAGAAAATTTTACAGTTTCGGGTAGCTTGATGTGCTGGCGTCTGTACATTAAAAAAAAAACGCACAGGAGGGGGCGGGACGCACTGAGGGTTCCGTACTTTGTAGGTACAAAGTACGGAACCCTCAGTGCGCTAGTCCGACTCGCACTTGACCGTTTTTTTTTTAACAAAGTTTTATGACGAGATTAGCGGTAGGTGTAAACTGGTAGAAATCGTCACGTCACAACGAAAAAGCGTTATGGCCCCTTCATGCGACTTTCTCTCTAATACTTTTGCCCACATTTGTATTGTAACAAAGTGTCGTGGCAACCAAAATGTTCCACTTTTGCGATCTAACTCTCTCGCAAAATGTGCAGAGTATAACTTTCGATAAGGAAATATGTTTAAGAAAAAAAATCGGTTGTCTGTAAAGTCGGTTTACTGACGATAGTTGAACGTGACAACGTCATAAGAAAATACTGATGGAATAGTTTGCATTGCATTTGTTAATATTCGCTTGCACTTCAAGCCGCCATGGAACGCTACAGGGCGAGGCCGCGAGGTAACGCTACATGAGTCATGTTTTTTTCGTGAGTGCAGCCAGCTTCATCGATTTATTAGACGTTGTCACGTCAAAAATCTGAATATGTGCAAAGTCAAAAACTACATGCCTTATGTACCCCTGACTCCAGAGAAGAAATTCATCTAAACAGGGTTATTGGTAAAACATTAACAACCTCTTAAGAGGTCATTGTACTCATCATTATGAACAACTTTTACTATGGGACCAAATCTGAAATCGCGAAAAAAAAAATCAGCTGTTCCCTACATTTTGACGAGTTATACCAATATAATAATATATGTAGGGAACAGTTTTTTTTTTTTTGAGCAGGCGCTTTACCAATATCCCTGTATTTATGAAATTTAAAGTCCTGACTGACTGATATATTAACGCACAGCCTAAACTGCTGGTCCTAGAGACATGACATTTGGAGGGTGTGTTCTTTGTGAAGAATAGGTAATAATAAATAATAAAAAGTTTCTTTATTAACTTTAGTTGTACAAAAACACTTATCTAACGCTGCATAGTGTATGCAGCGTTACATCTAAGGGATAGAGTGATTTCGATGAACTCTGACACCCAAAGTAAGATGTTTAAGTTTAGGGTGCCAGCGTCCTCGCCTATAATTGAACAAGGTATATCAGTAGTTGTAGGACGAGCACAGTATATTATTATTATGATAATTACTTACTAATAAATGCATAGATGTGGCCCATTAGAGTACCATTGTATATATTGAGAGAGAGATAAATATGGTGAAAGCTTGTGTTTATGTTATCCTGTATAAATATAATTACAGATATACGAGTATGACTATCCACGAAGAAAGGGTTTTTCGAAATTCCACCCCTAAGAGGGTGATGGGGGAGGGTGAAATTTCACGCGAACGAAGTCGCGGGCAGAAGCTAGTATTATACATTAAACTTATATCAAAATAAAAAAAATATGTATTCAAATTAATATTCAAATTAAGCAAAGTTACATTAAGATATTTCTCCTTTCAGTGGCGAAGGTTCCATATATATTCCTACCGGCTTCCCTTTAAAAATGGCACAGTCCGTATTCTATAGAGAAATAATAAAGAAAAATAATAAAAAAAAAAAATAAATAATCATAATAAAAATAAAAATAATAACAACATACATACAATACACATATACACATACAACATACATACAAACATACACATACATATATGTACTTACATATCATATAATATATAATCATATTAAAGAAATCCACTCCGGCTTTTTTTTTTCCAGGATGGGAAATCATCAAATGACCCCTCCCGCTCTGGGTGGAGCGGAAGGGAGTGTCAGACTCTTACTGACTAAAACCCACCCGTGTTCCTTCCTTAGCCCTTTATGTTCCAAGCCAGCGGTAAGTCGGTAACCCTTTCGGACAAACCCGCTGACCCGGCAGGATCCACTCCGGCTTACCTCTTACAAAAACTGACCCATCGCTACTGCCTCCTTTATAATTTCGTAGTGTTATTGTGCGCAACAAACTCCATTATGCAAAATCAAAATATTTTATTTCACATAAACCTACATGGGCACTTATGAAACGTCAGAAGCTAGGTGCACGGTTCCAATTGGTCGTTTCCTATGGAGAAGAACCGGCAAGAAACTCCACGGTTACGATTTTTAAAAATAATTGACTTTTACAATGTTTTCAAATTACACTAGGTATGGGAGGACAGCGTAGGCCTGTCAACAAGTACCAGGTAGGTACTTGATAAAATAAAAAATGGTCTACAGATCTAAAGTCTACAAGGCCTACAAAGTCCTCACATTTACAAAATAAGAATCTATCAAAAGGATAAATAAGTTTGTAGGAGCCTTTAGACGGAGGATTTTTGCTATTATGTTGCGTTGCGATGCGACACGCCCCATTGCGCGTTAGCCTTACAATTACAGTCGAGATAACGGCTCCTGCAAACAGGCGCGACGCGCGACGCGAATCGCGCGCGACACAAAGGCACCGCTCGTCGCGCGACTTGCGGTGCCTTTGTGTCGCGTGTCGCGTCGCGCCTGTGTGTACGAGCCTTAATGCGTAGCTAAAACCTGCTAGTAACTAATAAAGATTATAAAAAGATAATATTTGTTCGTTTGTAAGTTTGTATATAGGAGGTAATCTCCGAAACTCTTAAAAAAGATCTGACCAAGATTATGTCTGGACTGTGACCTCTGAGTTTGTTTCGGCCTTTCTTCTCAGAGTAGTCAGATAGGAAACGCCGACCTCATCTAGCTTTTTTAATAATTTTTTTTTTATAATATGTCAATTAAAAGTAATTCCGATTTCCTATTTAGAGAATAAACAATTTCTTTTCGTTTCACAAATACCTTTACTTTTACTTGATATGACAAACCTGAAGAATTATTAACCCGTTAGAAATTGACCCGATTTTTATGAATAATTTCGACGTAGGTACTCGTACATTTTAAATATGTATACATTCCAACAAATATATTTATAATAATTTCAAATGTGTCTTTTCGTCCGGTTGTCAGCGCTCGTTAGAAAGTATCTTTCACTGTTGAGAGCAATTTTATAAGCTTTCAAGTCCCTTTCAAGTATCTTTTACTATATACATATCTTGTTCAAGCAGTACGGTTATGGAATGACTTGCCCGTGTCGGTAAGGCGTGCTCAATCTTTGTCCACGTTTAAAATTATGGTAAAAAATAAAACCGTTTAAAAAGCACTTCCTCTCTCCTTAAACATCATCATTATATTTTCTTTGCTCCTGTTTCATGTTTATTATTATATGGATATATTTATATGTATGTGTATATATTTATTCAGATTAGTATAATATACTATATGTATGTATTTATTGTATTATGTAAATGTTACACCGCGGACTACCTAAAGTATTTGTCTGTCCTTCCCCTTTTTAAATCCATCCTAAGGTTGTCTTTAAAAGATCGCTCTTAGCGCGGATATGACCGCCCATTGTGTCACCCTTTGTACAGTTTCTATATTTATGTCTGTAATTTATATGGTGTACATAATAAAGAGTATTCTAATCTAATCTAATCTAATCCCTTGAGTTACCTACCAGTAGCACGTTTGCACACACGTGCTCAATACGCGTTCCAGGTTAGCCCACATAAGCACGTGTCCTTTAATGCCTCATAATATGTTTCTTATATCACATTAATTTGTTGTTAACTAATTACAGTATATTAATGACCTAAAATCGTAGTTTTGCTGCAGTCAAGCCCGCAATCATGCGCCATGCCCACCTGCACAAAGACCATGTGGAGACCATGTAGAATTGATATCTGAAATGGTATTTTGAGGAAAGAACTACACAGATTGAGAGAACCTGTCCAGTCAGTGCCCGCATTTGTCAGTAATCGTGCAGCTCAACTCAAAACTTGAGGAGCTCAACGATTCGACGAACAATACCAAAGAAAGGACATTTGGGTGGACCGCTTTTCTTACTCTCTGATAAGAGAATGCTTCATAAACAGTTGTAAAACATTGACACAGCATCCAATGATTTCAATCTTGTGGCCCTAAAATCCGTGGTAAGTTGAACTCAAGGTTAATTTACCTAGAAAACACGTTAGTTGTGTAATTTATGCGTTATCTTTTATAATGTCCGGTATTTCGAATGTCGTTAGCAATCGGGGCAGGTCAAAACAGGCTTATTTAAATTATGTTTATTTGTATCGTTTTTAACACATTGAAGGACACTGAACGAGACACAATAGAAGTTTTATTGTTTACGACGTACGGCATTTCATACAAACTTTCAAGCCCTTGTTTTTTGAAATGACTGAACCGAAAAGGTCTTAAAAGAAAATTGACACGAACGAAGTCGCAACCAGAAACTAATGACACTAATATTATAAAAGCGAAAGTTTGTGAGTGTGTGTGTGTGTTTATATGTTTGTTACTTTTTCACGCTCAAACAGCTAGACCGATTTTGATAAAATTTTGTATGAAGGTAGCTGACACCCTGGAATAACATAATAGGCTACTTTTTATCCCGATATTCCCACGGGATCGACATTTACGCGGTCGAAACCGCGGGGCGCAGCTAGTAAAATATAAATTAAAGTAACTTGCTGGCCCCAACTATGTTAAAGTAAATTCAACATAAATATTGTAAACTTAATCTTATATCAATTTAAAGGCTCCTTCAAACAGGCGCGACACGACACGCGACACAAAGGCACCGCAAGTCGCGCAACGAGCGGTGACCTTGGTCCCCCGCCATTATATCGCGTGTCGCGCCTATTTGTAGGAGTTTTAACGGAGAATCGCATCGTGACGCGTGGTGACGCGTTCTTGAAATTTCACTCTCAATTCTTAAAAACCTAGTAAATTAAAGAATCATATTTTTTTTTAAGTATTACTTATAAGTGTGTTCCTAGTTTAATAGCGATTGAACTTTGTACATTTTGCGACGCCATTTAAAAGGCAATTAAAGTTACTTCGTAATTTTAATTCATAATTAAGAATTAATTATACTTACATTATAAAATCGTTAAAAAATTCGACCTACATAATTTCAATTGACTACAAACGCATGTATAAAAAAACTCAATGGATTTTCCGGGGTGCTTATTATCGAAAATGTGTCATCCTTGACTCCGAAGCCTGTCGAATGGTTGTGAATAGTAAGTTAGCCGTCGCGTAGGTTTGCCAATATACGCTAGTAATATATAATGTCAATGCCAATATGGCTTAAAAAAATATTTAAGGAAAGTCCGCGACATTCATAAATATTATGACAGACGATGACCCACATGACTCAGTAACTGCGTGTCGGCTTCTGAGCTCAGGGTCGCGAATTCCATTCCCGGTTACGAACGATTTATGTTTCTGTTAAAATTTATTACTTCATTCAAAAATGGAATGGGTGTGTGACGCGTAGGAACATGACACATAATGTAACGTGTCAACGTCAGACGCGGATCTAGGTTTTGGCTCAAGGGGGGCAAATGTTTCTCTCTGAGGAAGAAGGGAGGATTTCTCAAGCCTTGAAAGCCTTTTAAAAAAAACCTTCGGTACTCATTCTCCCTAAACTCGAATATGTGGCCCCCTTTTCGAGGATGACTACGACATCAGGTCAGTAATCTATACAAATAATAAATTAATCAATTTATTTTAGATAAAATCAATCCATACAATTACAAACTATAAATACAGAAAAAAAATAAAAATAAAACAATTATTACAATAATTATAGGTACCTATTGTGTTAGTAAAACCTTATACACTATGTTAGTCAACACGCGTCACAATATGCATCCATTTGTTCTGGATAGGGCAATCTGCACGAAAGAAAGAAAGAAAGAAAGAAAGAAAGAAAGAAAAAGCATTTATTGCGACTCGTACAGGAAGATCACAAACTAAACTAAACACAGCAAAATAAAATCCAAGATAGAAACCACGAGATGCAACCATCTGCAGGATACTGTTGCTACAGCTTCGTATGCGCTGCAACAAGGAGGCTACTTTCTTCCGCATAAACGCATGAAATAAAGCTAAAGAGTTTTATTGTATGTTTGAACGCGCTTATCTCTGGAGCTACCAGTGGGATATGAAAAATTATTTTTGCATTTGATGGCCCAATTCTTGAGGAAGGCTACAGGCTATGTAACATCACGCTAGGACTTTTAAGAGCCGAGCAAAACGAAAAAAAATGAGGAAGAACGCGAAAACGAAGTTGTAGCGCGGGTAGGCGATGCGATGCTACAGGGTGAGTCGGGGGAACAAGAAATCTTACTGTACTGTAGTCGATCATATACTTTCTTTTAGTGTTTCCAAAACTTGCGTTTTTTTGTGTTTAGGTCCTGTAATCCTCTTAAGTCCCATGTAAATGGGGGGGAGTCTATCACCACTATCGGTCACAAATCCAGACTTCGGGCTGCTACTGAGAAATTCCAGATGGAAAAGCCCAATAAAGGAAAGAAAGAAAGAAAAGAAAGAAAGAAAGAAAAGAAAGAAAGAAAAGAAAGAAAGAAAAGAAAGAAAGAAAGAAGAAAATACGTAAAGGCTCCTGCAAACAGATGTGACGCGCGACGCGAATCGCGCGCGACACAAAGGCACCGCTCGTTGCGCGACTTGCGGTGCCTTTGTGTCGCGTGTCGTGTCGCGCCTGTTTGAAGGAGCCTTTACACTTTGTCCGATCTGGGAGTCGAACCCAGGACCTCACGCTCGGCAGTCGCGCTTGCGGCCACTAGAAAAGTAGGTTTATTTGTCAAAGAAAAACGCGTAAAACGTTTTTGACGTGACAACGTCTAATAAATCGATGAAGCTGGCTGCACTCACGAAAAAACATGACTCATGTAGCGTTACCTTGCGGCCTCGCTCTGTAGCGTGGAGGCGTTCCATGGCGGCTTGAAGTGCAAGCGAATATTAACAAATGCAATGCAACTATTCCATCAGTATTTTCTTATGACGTTGTCACGTTCAACTATCGTCAGTAAACCGACTTTACAGACAACCGATTTTTAATTTTTTTCTAGGCTACACCGCTTCACCGAATTCCATCAAAATTAGGTTTGTTAGTTTAGCTGTAGGTAAAGGATTTTATAGCGCGACGATTTTTTACGGCGCGCTGCATTTTCAGCTCTACGTATTGAGCCGAGCATTTAAAATTCAACAGAGCGCATCGCAGCGAGTGAAAAAAACATACGGTTTGATTATCTACTCTCGGTACGAAGCAGTGGGTTGATAATCCAGTGCACGAATAATGTCACCCGTGTGGATACGGCAAACTATGAAATCTAGAGTTACTGTACTTTGAATTCGAAGAATTTAAGTTTGTAATTAGCTTTTTGTAATTGTTTGTGTGTGCATTGTTCTCTAAAAAGGTCGTTGATATGATTACCAGGCGGACCAAAAGAGCTATGGTGGCCCAGTGAAAACGGGCGTGACTTACTTCGGTTATAAGGTCGTGGGTTCGAATCAAGACGGGCACTTTACTTTGAGTTAATTATTTCATCACCACTTCCGCAAAAAACGTACATTTCGACACCCTCAAGGGAGACAAAATGTATAGGGTACTTCCCGTTAAATTTCATGATTCTAGGAATCATGAAATTTAGCAAGAAGCAAGGTCATGTAGCACAAGTAAAAGAAAAAAATTGAAAACCGAAAAAAAAAAAAACAATAAACTATTTAAATACCTACAAATTTGTACGGAACCCTCGGTGCGCGTCCGACTCGCCCTTAACCGATTTTTTGTTAAATAAAGTTAAAATATTATTAAAAATGCCTTCACAGGACTGAGTGAAATCACATAATGGGTTTATAGATTTATGAGGATATATGTATATATATTTATACAGGGATTCTCTTAAAAAAACGTCTTCACAGGAACTGGGCTAAATAATATAACTGGTTTATAGATAAATGTGTTCTTAATAACAAAGGTGGAGAGTTAAAATAAAAAAAATTGTCAAAAAAATAAAAATAAAAATTTTGGGGTGGACTATCCTTATTACTTAGAGGTATGAAAAATAGTTTACGTCCTATTCTCAGACCTACTTGAACATACACACAAAATTTCATAAGAATCGGTCAAGCCGTTTCGGAGGAGTTTTGTTACAAATACTGTGACACGTGAATTCTATGTATTAGAAGATTTCTAGGAATAAATAGATACCTAATCACTTTCATTCACTTTCATTCATCACAAAAGACATTTTGAAGTGCCGTTGCGCCCGCGCATCTGACCCACATTCCTGCTGTTGTCTCTTAACCATCATCTTAGAAAGTTACGGATAACTGTGAATTTGACGGGCGCAGTTTTTAACCGCGGTTTTGTGTAAACTGTTTTTTTATTGTTGTTAAATCTTGCGGTTTCAAAATTATGGTGATTGTGGGTTGTTGCTCTACATTTTCTTTAGTAATTACAGAGGTAGGTAACTAGGAACTTAGTCTAAGTTTAACTATACATCTAGTTAAACTTAAACTTAAGAAGTATAAGAGATAGTGGAAATATTGAAGGCAAAACAAACCTGAAATCGCGAAAAAAAAATCAGCTGTTCCCTACATTTTGACGAGTTAAGACTCCTACAAACAGGCGCGACACGCGAAATAATCGCGCGCGACACAAAGGCACCGCACGTTGCGCGACTTGCAATGCCAACGCCTCTGCGTGGCGCGCGATTTTATCGCGTGTCGCGCCGGTTTGAAGGAGCCTTTAATCAAAATATTTTATTAAAAAAAAACTTATAAAATATGGTCGTTTCCCACGGAGACGAACGGGAAAGAAGGTCCACGATTATTCTTTGAAAATAGTCTCAAATCATCAACTCGCAGTGAGCATGGGTGGTGATCCAGGTCAGCGGGATTATCCGAAAGGGTCACCGCTGGCCCGGAACATAAAGGGCTAAGGAAGGAACACGGGTGGGTTTTAGTCAGTAAGAGTCTGACACTCCCTTCCGCTCCACCCAGAGCGGGAGGGGTCATTTGATGATTTCCCATCCTGAAAAAAAAAAGCATGGGTGGTGATCAATGCTCGTGCCTTCTCTGTATGAGAAGGGGCCTCTGCTCTGCAGATTGGCGGTTACAGACTGATTATATTATATTTATCTTTTTCAATAAAATATTACACTAATAAAATACATACTTGAGGTTAAAAGTCGTCTCTTCCTCGTTATGCGGAATTATCATAACTTTTTATGCAATTAATCTTTGATTTTATTGCAGAGGATAAGAACCTTATGATTGCATTGTTGTGTAGCAACTTTTTTTTTCGAGATATGGGAAATCATCAAATGACCCCTCCCGCTCTGAGTGGAGCGGAAGGGAGTGTCAGACTCTTACTGACTAAAACCCACCCGTGTTCCTTCCTTAGCCCTTTATGTTCCGGGCCGTAACCCTTTCGGACAATCCCGCTGACCGTTGTAGCAACTTTGCATGCGTTTTTGACACGTTATTAATTGACTTTACTACGTAAACAAGTTTTAGAAATTGGTTTTGTGTGCGTTTTATTCATTTAAATATGTCTTTTGTTACAGGTATGTATCCAGTTGGCTGAATTCTTGTTAGTTCCTGGTCCTATGGAGAGGAGTAAGCAAGAAACTCTCTCTCTGTCTCTCTCTCTTCTCTTTTTTCTCTCTTTTTTTATTCGGGCTTCTCGTGTGTCACAGACACTCGTTTTATCATCATCATCTACCTAGCCCTTTCCCAACTATGTTGGGGTCGGCTTCCAGTTAGACTGCTAACTGGATGCAGCTGAATACCAGTATTTTACATGGAGCGACTGCCTATCTGACCTCCACAACCCAATTACTAGGTAATATACGATACCCCTTGCTAAGACTTGTTGTCGACTTTCGGGCTTCTGACGACCCGTAACGACTGTCAAAGATCCACGAATGACAGCCGGGACCAACAGCTTAACGTGCTTTCCGAGGCACGGAGAGGCCTTGGTATATAAAGATGGTCTCTTTCACAGACACTCGTATGTCTCAAAAAGTAAGGCTAAGCGGGTATTGCGGTCGCAAACGCTTAAACAGGGTCAAATTAAATTACCTAGTGAAACTGCAGACGTAAATGGTATCAAGGGTAAGGGTATAAAATAAAAATATAAAATATTTGATGGTTTTTTTGGGGGGGTCAACAACCGCTGGGAGTGTTATTACTTGAAGATGAGAAAATCTGTTTGTTTTCGGTTTAAAGAAACTTTATTCCCAATGAAGACATAGGGCGATTGTGCACTACAAGGAATTTTACTGTCCGGCAGTCCGATTTTATTTTTTTATTATGGGCGTGCCATATGGGACCGTAAAAAATCGGACTGCCGGACGGTAAAATTCCGTGTAGTGCACAAACGCCCATACTCGTAAGTCACTTACTTGAGAACAATACTAAAAATATAGATTACAATATATTCGTCATCAGTATTACAATTTAATAGTTACCCATCCAATGCATTCATTTCTCCAGAAGTGATCGATCCGCAGTTATGTGCTGGCTAAGTTGAGTTTTGAATGCATTGTAAGAGTGTACATTTCTTATACAGGACGGTAATTTGTTATAATGTTTTTTTTTTACACAAAAAAAAAAAAAAAAACTCAATGACCCTACAAAAAAACTCATCAAATTAATAAAAGCATGCAAAATTAATTTAACTAAAATGAACCGTAGTAAAGCGCAATTGACCTTTAGGACTGCTCACCTTTCTCATAAAATAATGAGATACGTTATTATTACAATAAAAGTACGTTCATTACGAGTCAATTTTGAGCTGTTTATAGAAGAGGATGGGACATTTTTCCATATTGTTATTAATACTTAAGCATAATCTTTATTGCTTTGAGGAAGTAATGTGGAATGTATAGTGTCCTCTAAAAATAATTGACATTTTTCCATTTCAACTGTGATGAATAAATTGTAAATGCCTAGACTTTTCCCAGTAATGTTAGGGTTGGCTTTCAGTCTAATCGGATGCAGCTAAATATCAGTATTTTATATGGAGCGACTGCCTATCTGACCTCCACAACCAAGTTACTGGGTAATACGATACCCCTTGGTAAGACTGGTTGTCAGACTTTCGGGCTTCTGACGACCCGTAACGACTGTCAAAGATCCACGAATGACAACCGGGACCAACGGCTTAGCGTGCTTTCCGAGGCACGGAGGGGTCTTGGTATGTGAAGATGGTCACCCATCCACAGACCAACCGCTGCAAGCGTAGCTTAACCTTGTCGATCGACCGGTGTGGCTGTTTTTACTTATCCACAAGCAACTCATGGGTTGCCACATTATTTAGGGTGCTTGCTAGACGGGAAGACGTCCCCAACATAATTGGGAAAAGAACGGCAGATGACATAATAGCAGGGGTGGCCAACTTGGTTAGACCCAAGATCTACTGTTCACTGACCATACCCTGGGTGATCTACCAATTACATACTTCTTGAAATCTTCATCAAATCATCTCAGTATTTTTTATTTTATTAAGAGGGAAAATATAACTCGTAACCACTCGTAACTCCGCTAGTCAGTCGTCAACTGACTGACGGATTGACAACCGCCCGCGCCCCACTACAGCGTCCCATACGCTTCCCGCTTATTGTTATCGCGCACCGAAAACAAAAGAGAGCTAAACTGCATAGAAGAGAGGATAAATAACGTGACGGAACGGCGATTGAAAAATGATACAAGATGATGCGTGCAGCAGTTATTATAGTGATTAGGTACGTTGCGCAGTCTGTTCTACGCATTCATATTTTTTCCTTGCCACGATCGACTGAACTAATAGTCGCGATCGACCAGTCGATCGCGATCGACCGGTTGGCCACCCCTGACATATAGTAATAACTGTTAACAAGCGATGTTGACCTCTGCAAAAGTAAGTGCGCATCTCCTTTTTTTAATACCTAAATTATGTGACCTGGGCTGTGGTCTGACTCGTTCTGTACCCAAAGAATTAAATTAGCATTGCCATTCAACGTGGCAATGTTGCCAGTCTACTGGGCACGTTCCCGGATGACAGTGATGCGGACGAGTACTTCGACGCCTCAGTGTCTTTTTGTTTTTGTATTTAACGCGACTACATGACCTAAAGCGCAGTATTTGTCGGATTGTATAGAAAAGAAAGATGCGCGATGACACAACGCTGCCGCTGGTAATTTATTGCAAAATATGACGCAATTATCTATTTACAAAAAATCTACTCTTTGGACTAAAAAATTAAAATACTAGTGCTTTAGTTGCTTGTAGAATAATCTGACAAAAAATCAGAATGATTGTATGTATAGTGATAGTGTGTAGTATGGTTTTTATTGTAAAAAGAAAGTTTTTAGAGGTATCTTCATAATTTTTAGGTATGTATCGTATCAAATTAGTTGTATTATGTTTTCAACACACTGTCTACCTAGCATATATCTCGAAGAATATTTTATATTTTTCTGATTTTGTTTACTGTAGTCGATCATATACTTTTAATGTTTCTAAAACTTGTTATTAGGTTTTTCCATTTATAATTTCGATTTGTATAGTTAGTTCGTTATTTAATTTAGTATCTACATATTCTACATAGTTAGTTGTGTAATATATTGTATAAATATAAAGATGCTTTAAAAAATAAAAAAAAAGTTGGTTTAATTGTCGTCAAACAAATTTAATAAATATTATATTTCTTTAAAATATTAAAATGGTCGTAAAGTACTTTCGTACAGTAATTATAAGTACGCTCCAATTACCGTTGAGTTGTTAATTTTTAATAACACGTAATTAGCTTGTTATGCAGTCGTTAAATTTTAATATGTAGCAGACGAGCGGTTTTGAAGCGTTTTTCAGGCGTTTATTTAAAATAAAATTTTACCGCGATTTGTGTTGGGTTGTGGAGGTCAGATAAGTAGTCACTCTATGTCAAATACTGGAATCCAACTGCATCCGGTTAGCCTGGCAGCCGACCCCAACGTAGTTAGGAGAAGGCTTTTTGGCTTTTTTTAGGATTTTTTATGTCAGTCAGGCCAACAATTCGAACCGCCTTCTAATAGGTTTACAACATTTGAAACGTCAAGAGTTTTCTTATAACCACAAAGCATTTGGATCGCTAGTTTCTAAAATTGACACATTAGGAATAATGCTAAAATCACCATGATCACTATGATTCTAGATCATAGTGTATTGCATTTAAGAATACACTGGTTATATTGGACATGATATAATTGCCTTAGACAGTGAAAAAGCTGTTCTGATTTCAGTAAAAAACTAGGCAAACATTTTACTATATTTTAACATTATCTATCACTAGCTTCTGCCAGCTGCTCCGTTATTTTTTTAAATAAATTACACTTGGCAATACTGGAGCTTCCCATCAGTGAAAGAATTTTCGAAATTGGCTCAAAAGTTCCGAAGATAACCCCTACATGCAAACCTCACAAATATCTTTATAATATTGGTACAAATACACACAAAATTTGGTAAGCCGTATGCTTACCAAAATGTTTTACTGTTACATTATACGTACAACATTAAAATTAGCCATTCAAGCGTTTCAACCGCCCCTTACACAGGTTTCAGCCGCTCGTCTAACTTCAATAAATTACATTAATCGCAATAAAAATCTACCTTTACAAATATAACACGTGTTTAAAAACTGGAGCAAATTTTCTCCTAAACAGCACTTTTAGTAATTTTACAACATAATGTAATTATTAACTTTATGTTAGATAGCGCTGTTATATGAAACCGGAGACTTGGAAAGAAATATTTCGTAAGATAAGAAAAATGTTTGTTAATAATAAAATCCCACTAAAAACATTTCGTGTAAAATGTTGCCAAGACGACCACATAAGGTTTGCCCTGTGAAAAAGATCAGATCACATCTCATGCAGAGCCAAGCTTCTGAATCTACACGGCCCTCTACCGACCCTAACTTCATAAATTCTACATACCAGTAAAGTCTCCTTCATACAGGCGCGACACGACACGCGACACAAAGGCACCGCAAGTTGCACAACGAGCGGTGCCTTTGGGTCGCGCGCTATTCGCGTCGCGCGTCGCGCCGCGCGCCGGTTTGCAGGAGCCTTAAAAATGTATGGCTTCGCCGTTTCGCTACCGCCGCGCGTCGTGGAGGTGATGCGAATATTTAGTTTCTGAAGTAAGTAACCATTTCAGATATTAATCTACGTGGTCTTCACATGATCTGACCAAGATTATGTCTGGATTTAAAAGAGACTGTGACTCTCGTTTGTTTCGGCCTTTCGTCTCATAGTAGTAGGAAACTGTAATCACACTAATATTATAAAGGCGAAAGTTTGTGAGTGCGTGTGTGTTTATATGTTTGTTGCTTCTTCACGCTCAAACGGCTGGACAAATATTGATAAAAAAAAATATGGAGGTAGCTGACACCTTTTATTAACATATAGGCTACTTTTTATCCCGATATTCCCACGGGATCGACATTTACGCGGTCTAAACCGCGGGGCGCAGCTAGTAAAATATAAATTAAAGTAAATTCAACATAAATATTGTAAACTTAATTTTATATCAATTTAAAGGCTCCTTCAAACAGGCGCGACACGACAAGCGACACAAAGGCACCGCAAGTCGCGCAACGAGCGGTGCCATTGTGCCGCGGGGGCAACTAGTTTCGACTATAATAATGGTCTACTGTGGTGTCTGGCCCTACTTATTAAATTCGACCCAACTACACGCTCTATAAGTAACAAGGTGAGCAGGTATGGAGGTCATATTTAGGTACCTACTTTGAAATATAATGTTAATAAGGGCTATTATAGCAAGAAACGGTGCTAGGAAATCTGTTTAATAAAAAAAAAACCGATTTCCAAAAAAAAACACTACAATGTGAAAAATAACTATAATTTCGGAAGTCGGTTTTTTTTTGTTATTTTTTTTTATTTCTCGCTTTTTAGTGAGTCTGTTTATAATGTATCTAAGTAGCAACTAGGTAGTTGCTCCTTGAACCTCTTAAGAGGTCATTGTACTCATCATTATGAACAACTTTTACTATGGGACAAATCTGAAATCGCGAAAAAAAAACAGCTGTTCCCTACATTTTGACGAGTTATACGAACATAAATGTAGGGAACAGCTGATTTTTTTTTTCGCGGTTTCAGGTTTGGTCCCATAGTAAAAGTTGTTCATAATGAAGAGTACAATGGGCTCTTAAGAGATTGTTAATGTTTTACCAATAACCCTTTATATAATAGGATATATATCAATTAGTCAGCCATGCCCATGTTCCATGTTTGATCCAATAATGTTCAATGTTGTGTGCGGGTTGGTGGATAAGTCATCGGATAGACTTAATGTAAAACAAGACACAGTTATTTATAACTGTCATGGTAAATTAATATTATTCGCTAATATTATGACGTCAATAAGATTCGGCATTCATTAATAAAATAGTGACAAGTTGACAGTCGAGACAAATTTGCAGACTAGATTACAGAGAACGCGGTATCTAAGGAAAAAGTAATCAGTCATCATCATCATCTGCCTGCCTTTTTCCAACTATGTTGGAGTCGGCTTCCAGTCTAACCGGATGCAGCTGAATACCAGTATTTTACACGGAGCGACTGCCTATCTGACCTCCACAACCCAGTTACTGGGTAATACGATACCCCTTGTTAAGACTGGTTGTCAGACTTTCAGGCTTCTGACTACCCGTAACGACTGTCAAAGATCCACGAATGACAGCCGGGACCAGCGGCTTGGCGTGCTGTCGAGGCACGGAGGGGTCTTGGTATGTAAAGATGGTCACCCATCCACGGACCAACCGCGGCAAGTGTAGCTTAACCTGATCGATCGACCCGTGCGGGTGTTATTACTTAGCCACGAGCCACTTCCCATACCTATTTAAATAGGCTGTTATACTAACCAAGGGCTTCTTGTGAAACTTCCGTCTAGATAATTACTTATAACGCGCTTTAATTATTATTACAATCGATATATCAGTAATTACGATTATCGCAATAGATTTGAATTGATTCTGTTAATGAGATGGTTTTCATTGTTATTTTTTTCTGAGACTGCCATGTTATTTTCTGTGATGTGCATTGCAGAAATAAGTCTTGGGTATATAAAAGAGGGAGTATCCGGCCAGCAAAATCTATATAATACTAATAATTACGCTGAAGAGTTTGTTTGCTTGTTCGAACGCGCTAATCTCTAAAACCTCCAATGGGATTTGAAAAAATCTTTTCGCATTTGATTGCAGAATTTTTGAGGGCTAACACAAGTTTTCATTTAACAATGAGAAAACACTTAAAATCGCAAAATACAAGAACATATAACATAAACATTACATAAACCATCAAATAATTGTAAAAACCGTTATGAGTATGTTCAAATATGGAACGTAGCGACGGCCAATCGGAGGCGCGCGTCGATCCTTGACCACAATGCGCGCACGCAATAATGCTCAAACACATTGCGTAGACTGTGTTTATGTAGAGGTTTATGGATGCACTTCCATTATTTTTGAGCTAAAAGTAAACCAAATAATGGCAGAGTACCTTGTGAAAGAGTTAATTCGTAGAAGTAATGAAACATTGGAGGTCTCCGAGCAAATTAATCCGTAGTTTCGCCCGAAGTTAGGCTGCTTTTCGACCAGAGATGAGCTGATTTAAATTGCTATGGATGCATTTGATATACACCAATCATATTCATTGGTCCACAGCATAGCATTGGTGGAAACGGGAAGGATTCGTACTATGGATGGAAACTATGGATGCGCGAGAGGTGTAGCTATGTGCAGAGCAGAGTACCTAAATTAGGCGCGCGTTTGTCACTGAAAGTAGACATGCTCCCCGTGCATCATACTGCCGATGCATCGCATAGGTCAAGCTGCGCATCTTCCTCGTACAGCTACCTCGCGGCAGCGCATCTGCTTTCTACTCTTTTTTCAAGGTCAACTGATATAACTGCTTACCAGCGTAAGTCCACCGTCTGCAATCCCTCTTCAGCAGGTTGGTGTAAGTGAAACCTTCGCTGTTCGGCAGCTTGAGTTGCTTCGGGTCCATCTCATCCATAAAGCCGTACGCGTTCTTTCTGTAGGTATGCTTACTCGCTACACGATACACAGCTTAGCACTAGTGGAAACGGTCACATAGCTTCGTAGCTTGGCTTTCACTTCCTCACAGCATAGCTGCATAGCACATCTCTGGTGGAAAAGCAGCCTTACGGGTCTTCCCTTATACGGACATAGTTATAAGATATTTCTATGATTACGGACATAAGATTAGTTCGATGGATGACTATTCAAGATTTGACAGTTGTTCCTACTTCAGAGGTGTTTGAGCCCGTCCGAAAAAAAAAATTTACATTGTTTTGATGGACCAGGGCAAGGCTGGTAGATGATGATGATAACTGATTACTCTTTGCTTAGATACCGTTCTCTGTACCTAATCTAGTCTGCAATTTGTCTCGACTGTGAACTTGTCACTATTTTATTTATGAATGCCGAATCTTATTGACGTCATAATATAAGCGAATAATATTAATTTACCATGACAGTTACAAATAACTGTGTCTTGTTTTACATAAAATCTATCCGATGACTTATCCACCAACCCGCACACAACATTGAACATTATTGGAACAAACATGGCTGATTAATTGATATATCCTATATACAAAGTTGATACGTATTGGTAAAACATTAACAACCTCCTAAGTGGTCATTGTACTCATCATTATAAACAACTTTTACTATGGGACGTAAACCGAAACCGCGAAAAAAAACTCAACTGTTCCCTACATTTATGTTCGTATAACTCGTCAAAATGTAGGGAACAGCTGTTTTTTTTTTCGCGATTTCAGGTTTGGTCCCATAGTAAAAGTTGTTCATATAGAATGAAGAGAATTACAGAAAGCGGACGAAGTCGCTGGCAAAGAGTTAATCTAAACTAATAATTAATTATTGTGGTTGGTCTGTGGATGGGTGACTATCTTTAGACACCGAAACCTCTCCGTGCCTCGGAAAGCACCGTGGTCCCGGCTGTCATTTTTGGCTCTGACAGTCGTCCGAAGCACGAAAGTCTGGCAACCAGTCTTACCAAGAGGTATCGTATTACCCAGTAACTGGGTTGTGGAGGTAAGATACTCAGTCGCTTAACATAGCTGGAAAAAGGCAGGCAGATCATATCATGATGTGAAGACGATGCACGTTTTTTTTTCGTGGGGAAACCCTCATGGATACCCTCCGTCTGGGAAGAATGAAGGATTATGTTGGACTAAAATCCCACTGTTCCTTCTAGTACCATGAGTCGGGGCCCCGGGACATATTACTTGGACATTCGCCGCACCCCGAAGACGATGCACATAGAATAAAATTACTATACCACAATAGGAAAACCGCTTGACGCAGCAAGTGATTACTTAGAAACACTGATTTCTTTTGACTATTGCTTGTTTTTATTAAATTGTTGGTCACTTTTACTAAGTTTTTTAGTTAAAGTTATTTTACTAACAGTGAATGAGTAGCTGTAACAGTTACATAACTCTCAGTTACCTAACTACTACTAAAACAGAGTTATGTCTGTGGGCACCAGTGCGAGACAGCACTACAGGTGTTTGCAATCCAAGTTAGAGTTAATGATCTCCTTTCAATAGTAGATGTAGCGGGTAATGTCGAGGTAATTAATTAAATCAAAGAAAATAACGGATATCATTCAAGTGTCAAACATTTTCTACCGGAAAAAAAATATTTTGAGCATTTTAGGATTCATGTACCTCAAAAGGATAAACGGAACCCATAAAGAATCACTTTGTTGTCTGTCTGTCAATAACCTTTATCTCTATCGGAACGCGTGGAGGTATCGAATTGAAATTAAAACCATATACTCAGATCGACAGTCCTTTGAATCTGTGAAAAAATTTAACTTCTAAGTTAACGTAAAAAAAAGATACGGCTGTTTATGCAGCAAAAAACGTAAATTTCGACACTCAAGGTAATCAAAATTTATAGGGTACTTCCCGTTGACCTAGAATCATGAAATTTGGCAAGAAGCAAGGTCATGTAGCACAAGTATGGGAAAAAGTAAAAAAAAAATAGTGGCATGGTGGTGGGAGTGCCGACAGAAGTGAAAATTTGAGCAATTACGTGCGTATTTTTTTAATCGTCTTATAAACAAAACAAGCGCGGTATTGGTTACGGTAACAGTGTCGCGAGTTTAATGGTTTTTTCCCATCTCAAAAAATGCCCAACGCGAATAAAGAATTTATTTCTTCAAAAATCTTCATCATCATCATCATAATCAGCCTCTCTGTGAGAGGGAGTGGGTCGTAATCCACCACGCGGGCCCAGGGTCATAAATCCTAAAACCGTAAATTTGTAGTTAATAAAAAAATCCCGTGATAAACTAGTTACATACACACAACAAATTTATACGAAACCTTCGGTGCGCGATTCCGACTCGCACTTGACCAGTTTTTTTTACTATTACAGCGAAAGTCTAAAATTTACCCCCCGGCTGCTAGTTGAGATTGAAAATGCCAAAAATCATATTTTTATAACATAGACCGCCAAGAAAATGAACAAATCTATCCTGGATCAACTACGCTTGAAAGGTAGACTATCCACGATCCGTTACCAAAGGATTCTCGTTTACTTTGGTCACATTGCCCGTCGGGAACCAGATAATCTAGAAAAGTTGGTGGTGATGGGCAAGGTAGATGGGAAAAGACCTCGCGGACGGTCATCTAACAGCTGGGCAGACCAAGTAACCGCCCTCACAGGACTCTCTGTTACGACCGCCCTGAGAGAAGCCGAAGACCGAACATCTGGAAGAACATCTTGCATAAATGCCACGAAGGCTTTTCAGGGACACGACCTCCAGTAATGAAGTACCTACGCGACCAAGAAGAGAAGATTAAGCTTTTGACCGCCACAGTCATGTATTAGATGACCAACCAAAATGTGCCCAGCACGCCTCGGTTGGACTACATGACATACTTTGACGCCGAGGGCACGTTTTTGATTTTTTGACGTGTGGCGATCAAAAGGTATACAGGGTTATTGGTAGAATAGAATAGAATACTCTTTATTATGTACACCATATAAATTACAGACATAAATATAGAAACGTACAAAGGGTGACACAATGGGCGGTCTTATCGCTAAGAGCGATCTTTTAAAGACAACCTTAGGATGGATTTAAAAAGGGGAAGAACAGACAAATACTGTAGGTAGTCCGCGGTGTAACATTTACATAATACAATAAATACATACATATAGTATATTATACTAATCTAAATAAATATATACACATACATATAAATATATCCATATAAACATGAAACAGGAGCAAAGAAAAAACATTAACAACCTCTTAAGAGGTCATTGTAATCATCATTATGAACAACAAACTTTTACTATGGAACCAAATCTGAAATCGCGAAAAAAAATCAGCTGTTCCCTACATTTATGTTCGTATAAGTCGTCGAAATGTAGGGAACAGTTGATTTTTTTTTGTTCAATGGTTCATTTGAAGGACTAAGTGCGAAAACCAATCATATAACATAGAACAGGCGCTTTTTTATCTTTTGTCATATAAATGCCAATGATTTTTGCTAACGTAAGTCATCAAATACACCTTGTTTTATCATAGGTATATTAATTAGGATATCTAACACATCTGCTAGACTTTTAGAACCTAGATCGCCTTTTATCTTAGACTTAGATAAGTATCTATTATTAACAATTAACAAGATCCGGGTCCAATAACCAAATGTTTATTATCCACATCAAAATCTAATACGATCGTAAAAAAAACCGAAGAAACTATTTAAAAAAAAAAACCGGTCAAGTGCGAGTCAGACTCGCCCACCGAGGTTTCCGTTCTTTGTAGGTATGTAAATAGTTTATCACAGGAAACACATTTTTTTTTTGTAATGTAACTACAAATTTACGGTTTTCGGAATTTTTCCTTTACTTGTGCTACATGATCTTGCTTTTTGCCAAATTTCATGATTCCAGGTCAACGGGAAGTACTCTATATTTTTGATTTTGATTTATTTGGTTTTGATTCTCTTGCGAGTGTCAAAATATGCGGCCGTAATAAACGCCGGTATCTTTTTTTTTTGCGTCGACTTAAGGCTCGTACACACAGGCGCGACGCGACACGCGACACAAAGGCACCGCAAGTCGCGCGACGAGCGGTGACTTTGTGTCGCGCGCGATTCGCGTCGCGCGTCGCGCCTGTTTGCAGGAGCCGTTAGAAGTTTGATTTTTTCACTGCCTTGAGTATTTTATATTAATTTCAACTTGATAACTCCAGGCGTCCCTGAGAAAAAGAGTCTTGACAGACGGACAACGAATTGATCTAATAAGGGTTCCGTATTTCCTTTTGAGGCACGGAACCCAAAAAAATATGGCTTCTTAGCATTGACGTACTATAACCGGTCCAAATACCACTATATGTATATTATAGATTTCGATAAAAACATGGTCCTGACGTTGTTATATTACATACATTAATTATATATAACAGATTCACGAAAAGAGAAGGTGCCAGTATTAAAATAGGTAACGATTGCTTGCACCGAATATAATTCCGAACCAGCCTGTCCCTTGCAGCCCTCTCCCAGCGACGACGCCCTATGCCGAGGTCAGAAACAGTCGTAGACAAAACGATCTGACGGCGAATATTCCATAGTTGAAAAGTCTGACGCCGAATATTCCATAGTTGAAAAGTCTGACGGCGAATATTCCATAGTTGAAAAGTCCTGTCGTCGAAACGGTGGGAATATGATAGGCTAATTATTATATCCAGTTTATTAATCAGTTATTGTAATATATGATAAACACGTGACGTAGTTTTTATTGCATGTAATGACTTAATTCTATACCTAATATATTCTACAATCTTTTGACATTATATATTTTAAAACTGTTTGACATCATATTTCAAATTGTTTGACATTATAATTATTTATAACAGTTTGGCAATTTTTAATTCCACTTTGATTGTTATTACTCATTCATAGTTCTTTGTAATTTCATGTGTATATTATATTCAACACAATGTAAATGGTTTTATGAATAAATTAAATGAAATGAAAAAATTAAATGAATTTATAACTGAATTTGTATACTTTAGCATACGAATTAAAAGTCTGATTTATTATACTTTTAAAACCAGTTTAGGTGATACAGTGAGAAAAACGCTAGTTTTTTGTAGATACGTTTATTCTATATTTTTTTATTTGTAAGTATTTTGGTCTTTATTTACAGTGAAATAAACTAGTAATATTATAAAGAGGTAAAATTTATTTGTTTGTAAGTTTGTCTGTATCTCTGGAACTACCAGTCGGATTTGATAAATTATTTTTGCATTTGATATCTTAAAAGAACACTATATACTACGTAAAAGATAGCTTGATCGCTGCGACATAAGTCAAACTGACATACCTAGGGTTGTCATGATATAAAAAATTGTCGATAGATATTATCGACGTTTCTTACTATTATCGATGCTAATGTAACATTTAATTGGGTTTAATTTAATTACAAACGTTACTAAACTAAACGAATATTTGAATATAAAATGCATTTATTCTCGTAATGGAGTACACCCCAAATCCATATCTGAATCAGTTTCTGAATCGCTAGAACAAACTTGTAAAATTTATTAATTTTAAATTAAGTTTTATTTAAAATATCGATAGTTTATAGTCTGTGGTCACGTTGATTCATCGCCCATCACTAAGTAGGTCGGCATGCCCATAAAGTTAAACATTTACAGGTACTGTCTGTACTACTATGAAATTCAGAACTTCATAGGCGTGATTTTACTGACAGCTGTCGCACAGATCAAGTTATCTTTTACGAAGTATAAGCGATTCGAGGAATTTCACGAGGACGAAGTCGCGGGGTCAGAAGCTAGTAGATAGACATAGATTTATAACTTCAATATCGACATCATCAAGGCTCCTTGGCTGTCGCACGCGACACAAAGACACCGCAAGTCGCGCAACGAGCGATGCCTTTGTGTCGCGCGCGATTATATCGCGTGTCGCGCCTGTTTGTAGGAGCCTTCATTCTCCTGCCCCTATCCTAATTTATTTGGATTTTTTATAACCTCAATATAATCAGATTTAAGAGAACTACAGGACCTAAACGCAAAAAGACACAAGTTTTATAATGCCTAAAAATATATGATCGACTACAGTAAACAAAATCAAAAAAATATACGATATTCTTCAGGATATATGCTAGGTAGATAGGGTCTCTATCGGAAAGACCTTTTCGCCGAAAGACAATTCACGTTGGATCACATGAAAGCAAGTTACCTAGACTTACGAAAGACAATTCAGCTAAATGACATAAAAGCAGAGTACCCAATCAGCAGAGAGTCAACTTAGCTGGATGACTTAATATAAGCAGAAAGAGCTAGTAGCAAAACGTCTGGAATTGCGAATAGTCCGTATGATTAGAATACCTTATTAGCTGGACGTCAAATTAGTTAGATGACAAAAACTCAGAATGAGCTAGTAGCGAAAACGTCTGGAAAAGAAAATAGTTTGAATCGTATGTCAGCTACGGGGTCTCTATCAGAATGACTTTTTCGCTGAATAGTGTGTTATATATAATACAACTAATTGAATACGATAAAAAAAAATATGAAGATAAAAACTTTCTTTTCATAATAAAAACCATACTAATATAAATACAATCATTTTGATTTTTTGTCAGATTATTCTACAAGCAACATACTAAAGCACTAGTGTTTTAATTTTTCAGTCCAACAATAGATTTTTTGTAAATAGATAAATGCTTCATATTTTTTAATAAATTACCAGCGTTGTGAGTTCGCGCTTCTCTTTCTTTTCTATGCAATTCGACAGTGACCGCGCTTTAGGTCATGTAGTCCCCTTAAATACTTTATTTCCAAAAAAGACAAATTTAGGATTATTAGACGTAAGCAAAACATTTTTAATTGGTGGGAACTGACCTACCCTACCAGGAGAGGTTGTCAGTAAAAACAATAAAACGTATGTTTTATTTTACCCGACTGCGCCAGAAGGAGGGTTATTGTTGTATTTGTCAAAGAAAATGGATGTTGAATAAAAATCCTCACTTTTGTCTTTTTTACTTACAACTATGTTAGAGTGGATAAATCTTTTCTATTTTGATTTAATGTTTTTTACCTCCTATTTAAGCTGTTGGAAGTTTTAAAACAAATAGATACTTAAATTTTTTGCCCGCGCCGCGGCGAAACTCAAGAGGAGGGTCATTTTTTACTCTTTATTGTGTGTTATCAGCTCGTAAATTTTTAATTGACTGCCTATTCACAAAAACAATTATAAATAAATAAGCGTCTACTTGAGAACCTCGTTCTATTTCCGTCAATTAAATATCAACTGACAGAAATAAAGTAAAAAGTACAAGTTTTTATTTTTTGTCGTCCTTGCAAAAGTTCCTTATTATCTTTATTAATGTCCATACAAAAGTCCCTTTAAATATCCAATATTACTGTATAATATACTGTATTAAAATATTTTCTTTTTTTTTTCCAGAATTAAACCACACATGTAGCACGACTCCCCGTTCGTCCACTACCGACCACACACGACCACGCACGACCATGACACGGCTAACTGTGGGCCAGACGGCCCGCAACCGGCTGTTCGGTTTGGCTCCCACCCCTGACAGAAGAGTTCCACTCAGCATGCTGATCTCTCAGCAAAAAAAACTGAGCTGCGGTATGTAGCTTTTATTTCGACGGGCGCAAAGTAAAAAGAGACATCTACAAAACAGCTACTTTTCAAGAGAGCGCATAATAGGAAAAAATGCTCCCATTTTGTCAATTTTAAACCAAATTTATTGAAATTTTCATCATTGCTTCATTATTTAATAATATATCCACATGTATATTTCATTTCTTCTAATTATGTTTAAATTACGAGATATTGTAGTTGTCTGCATCTACATTGCGCTTAAAAATATGACAACTGTGTTAACTACCACTTGGTCGTTTCTACGTGGGAATTCAAATAGATCTTCTCGGTTCATAATATCGCATTGTCGTCTCGTTTTGCCCAAATTCACCAATAATTTACGTCTTTCCATGTCTATTGTGTTGAACCCAAACTGTTTACTAATATGATAACACTTTTACACACACTTATCACTTAACAAACCAAAAAAAACAAAATTCGTGCCGGCCGACGTAGAACATGTCATCTGACTGATGACACAATATGACTGACCGCTGGTCCCCCGCGCGTCCCGCGTATAAACGGCCAGGCGGTAGTTATCCGCATCTACATCGTGCAATTTCACAAAACAGGCGTAGTTGTCTTCTTTTACGTGACAAAATTACCAAAAATAAGGTGATATTTGTATTTTTGTTTTTGCTATGTTGTAGAACATGATATTTTAAGTTAGTTTTTACAAAAAACCAAAAATCTCAAAATTGCAGTTGTCTTTTTTTACTTTGCTCCCGTCGATTTATAACCTTGAGTAATTTTTCAGATGATTTCCTTTAAAAATAAATCTGTAGGTCTGCTGGTTCGTTATTTGGCCAAAGAATTAGAATTACCATTCTTCTGGGCGCCTTTTTACAGCCGTTAGATACCCAGTAAGAAAAGAAAAACTTTTATTTTTGTGATGCGTGAAGTAGGTAGGGCTATCGACTTTTGTCGCTGACTGAACATATTTTTTTTATTAAAAAATATATTTGCCTATACTCTGCCTATCCTATTTCAGATTAATGTCATTATAATTATAGTTGTACTAACCTCGTACAAAATGAAATATAACTCGTACGATTTGTGCAATTTTTCCTTACAACACACTACCATCCGATTTTCGTAATATTAGCCAATGGTGCAAGTTACAAGAACTGATTAATTTTCGTATGAAATGTTTATTTAGTACTGGCAGCGCCCCGCGGTTTCGCCCGCCACATAAAGTGTCAATCCCGTGGGAATATCGGGATAAAAAGTATCAAAAGTATTTTGATGTATAAGCTATATTATTGTAAAGGATATCAACCATTTTGTTCGGCGACTTGGGATAAGAAATAAAAATTCGGCGACCAGGAATGAATTATATTTTATTTGAATGGTCGCAGTAGTAGAAACATTTATTTAACTCTGAATCCAAATTGTTCTCGACTTTGCCGCCTTAGTAAAAAATAATTAGTTATATGTGTAGTTTAAAAATATGTAATTAATATTGAAGGACGCCAAAAAAAAAAAAATTCCCAGAATGGGTGATGTAATGAAAACGATGATGTGATGTGATCAATCATCAAAATTAGTTCTGTAGTTTTTGCGTGAAAGAGTAACAAACATCCATACATCCATCCTCACAATATTTCGCGTTTATAATATTAGTAGGATTTTAGTAGAGAGAAGTTTATTGACTTTCTTGTTGATTGAGAAAATACCCTTTGGTTTTTACACTAAAAAGTAACAAAAAGAAAAATAAAACAGAAAGTCATATACGAGGCCAAAAGAGAGGGGTATTGGTATTTGTGGGTGTACCTTTGCCTGTGCCTAACCTGTCTGGTGTACAGGGAATACAGTTCTCACGAAGTATTTAATTTCTTTTTAACTAGCCGACTTCATACCGCCTCGGAATCAATAAGAACGAATGTATGAAAAAATGAATTATCTTAATTTTTTTCGTGAATTTTTCCCATGTTTTAATAGTTATTCTGCTATTGGGGGCGGAGACAAATCCAACAAATCAAATATCATAAGAATCGATCCAGCCGTTCTTGAGTTATAAATGGTGTAACTAACCCAACTTTGTTTTATTTATATAGATTACAAAAAACAATTCATCATCCCCCAGTAAAACCAATAAAATATGATATGACATACGATCCTCACATCAACTCCAAAAACCGCTCATAACTTATAACATAAAACAGCTAATCAGCGCACACGCAAATTGTAATGCATGCTACTTGCGAGTCGGTTTCGTTCGGTAACAGCGCGAATTAACATCACTACTGACGCTTCACTCGCGGCTTAAAACCGCAAAATACGATAATAATTATTATGAATTTCGCTGTAGGTAAGAAAAACAGACAAATTATTCTAGTACTATCTTCTAGTGCTGTCTGCCATTGCAGTCTGTCAATGCAGTCTGCCACTGCTGTCTGCCAGTGCTGTCTGCCTGTGCTGTCTGCCTGTGCTGTCTGCCAGTGCTGTCTGCCAGTGCTGTCTGCAAGTGCTGTCTGCCAGTGCTGTCTGCCAGTGCTGTCTGTCAGTGCTGTCTGCAAGTGCTGTCTGCCAGTGCTGTCTGCCAGTGCTGTCTTCCAGTGCTGTCTGCCAGTGCTGTCTTCCAGTGCTGTCTGCCAGTGCTGTCTGCCAGTGCTGTCTGCCAGTGCTGTCTGCCAGTGCTGTCTGCCAGTGCTGTCTGCCAGTGCTGTCTGCCAGTGCTGTCTGCCAGTGTTGTCTGCCAGTGTTGTCTACCAGTGCTGTCTGCAAGTGCTGTCTTCCAGTACTAATAGCACTAGTCATTCGTCATCTGGTCATTCGTTGATCTTTGACAGTGGTTACGGAGCGCCACAGCCCCGAAGACTGCCAACCAGACTTAACAAGGTGTATCGCAATTCCAAGTTTTTTCATGGAATCATTTTCTTCACCGTAAGACAGTAGAATAATCAGCTTATGATGTCCCCCACTGCTGGGACACAGGCCACTCCACACCCACTCCCTTTCACACTCTCTGTGAGAGGGAGTGGGCCGTAATTCACCACGCGGGCCCAGCACAGGTTGTTAGATGTCACATGTCTTCGAATTTTCGGTACTAGGACAAGCCGACTATTCTTAATGACATTGAAGAAGTGGAATTTTTCCTTTATTTTTATTTATAACTTAGTTTTGAAACATACTCAACATTGTTGCTCTACACTATAATTACGGAAAAAGAAGGTGTAGATTATTAACTTTTGTTATCCTTAAACATATCTTTACACTCTCGCAACTGGATAAGCAGGGAAGGAGCTGTAAATAACATTGTAAATGCAAAAGTAACGGCTACTATGGTCTGTTCAAAATTTATTATATTTCTGTGGCCGCTATAATAACAAATACTAAAACCAAAATAAAATGAATATTTAAGGGGGGCTCCCATACAACAAACGTGATTTTTTCGGCCTTTTGTGCCTTGTGGTACGAAACCCTTTGTTGTGCAAGGTAAACTCGCACTTGACCGGTTTTTTAATGCCTACAAGGAAGAGGCTAAGTTATCCTCAACCGAGACCCAGATATAATAATTTATTAGCATTGGACTTCATCATCATATCATTATTAAATGACTTATTCTTTCAAATTAATTAATTAGTTATTAGCAAATGACTTAATAATTAAAAGAATTATTTGATCCATTAAATCATTGGACCAAACCTTTTAACTAATAGTCGATCAAATCATAATTAAATGTAACTTAATTATAGTGCGCATAATTATATAGAACACCGGCACGTGCCTCACTATTTTATAATAGCGTAGTATAATATTATAGATCCTGCCCCTCCGCGCACCTTAGATCTCGTATAGCAATTGGCTCGTCAAGTCGTCACCTATGACAATTTGACATTTAAAACAAAACTGGGGAAATGTGGGAGCATTTTACGTCTGCCTAATTTGCTTCTAAGTAAGCGTGCATCATCGTCGACCACATGATCGCTTACCATCAGCTGAGCTAATGTTCAAACGCAAGCCTACCAAGGCGAATTTCACCAATGTAACTGAACGCGTTCATCACATCTAAACCGTGTAAACCGCGTTCGAGAGCTGTCAGTGTCTATTCTATTTTTAATTATGGCAAGTAAAGCCGATTTCGACTATTCTGCCAATGTCAAAAGTGAATTGGAAAGCTGTCAGTGTCATCAAAGTTGTCGAATATTGACACTGACAGCTTTTGAAATGTGCCGATCGTGTTTAGTTTCATTGGTGAAATACGCACTCGATAATTAAAATGTTTCTCTGATACGAAGCGTTATATTATAATGGCTTCGAAAGTTATTTTTGTTAGATAACATAAGACATAACTTCAAGCTAGGTTATGCAAATCAATGTAGAAAACTGTGTAAGTAGTTGCAAGGTGAAGGTAGCTGGTTAAGTTGGAAAGTTGGTTTTATTCAAAGAGTTCCGTAGCATTTACAGTTACATTTTTTGAAGTAATAATGATGTGTGATTTTGTTTTTTTTTATTTTTGCTCGTCTCGTCAATAAAAACCTTCACTTTTACCACATACGTGTGAATTAAAGATCAATAGTTCTCAGCCTTCAAAAAAATTAAATGTTCTAATTTGCCCACGAAGACATAGGTAAAAAGTGAAATGTGGTCATACAACATTTACTTATAACCAAGGTCAAAATTTTTTTTTATTGCTAAAATAGGCCTGCTCTTGACTTTGATCACGCCTGATAGAAAGCGATGTATGAGGTCTATGATGTAACGAGCGTGCCCAGAAGATTCCTCTGTACACGCTTGCTTTGAAGACAGACGGGTTAAATGTGGAAGGGAACTGTAACTGTAACTGGAAAAATAACTAAAAATACACACAAACAAAGTAGCCAAAAGCTTGGTAATCCTCATAAATTACCTAATTCGCTATAACCACTCAATGGTTCCTAAAATCCTAACTTTAAAACAACGTCAATTCCTTAGCTAACCACGCCAACCTCGCGTTTCATTTTGCCGAGTACCATAGATTAAGACTAGTTGAAATTCTGTTTCTTCAATTTGACCGCGTAGGTGTTGCACTTTTGTAGGAAACAGCCGTTTTTCTTTTGTATATAACTTACGAAAAATTTCAACGCAAGGGTGGGGGGATGGGTGACCATCCATTAAATATCCAAACCCCTCCGTGGCTCGGAAAGCAGTTGATCCCGGCTGTCATTCAGATCTTTGACAGTCATTACAGGTAGTCAGAAGACCGAATAGCAACCGATGGTCAGACAGGCAGTCGCGCCTAGCCTGTTCCCAACTATGTTGGGGTCAACTTACAGTCTAACCGGATGAAGCTGAATACCAGTATTCTACATGGAGCGACTGTCTATCTGACCTCCACAACCCAGTTACTGGATTACACGATCCCTTGGTAAGACTGGTTGTCAGACATTCGGGCTTCTGACTACCCGTAACGACTGTCAAAGATCCACGAACGACAGCCGGGGACATATCATTTATAACCAGTGATCGGAGTAGTTATAGCTATTTTTGCTACTTGCGACATGCGGACATAACATGGGATATGCCAAATATTTCCCGGAATCCCGGGAATTCTCGGAATATATAATAATATTTCCTTGTGCAGCAAAGTATATTTAGTATTGTTTCTAACAGTTTTACTTAATCAATTCATATTTCACGAAGCTACCTCTAACAACATTCCAGGATCCCTGTGTGTGTATATAAGTAAGTATATACTGTTTGGGTGCTCACCTACTACCTGCGTTTCATAACTGCCCACTTGCCCATATTAACTCACTTAAATCAATCGACAATTTCAAAATCCCGGGATTTCAGAGGCATATCCATGTTAACATCAATATTTGCGGTCATTCACCCCAAACAGCTCTACCTACTCCGACCACTGTTTATAACCCATTCTAGTTCCTACACCTACTAATATTATAAACGCGAAAGTTTGCAAGGATGGATGGATATTTTTTACTCTTTCACGTAAAAATTCCTGAACGGTTTTGGATGAAATTTAGCACATAGATAGTTTATGACCAGAATTATTAATACAGGATACTTTTTATCACGATATTCCCACGGGATCGTAAAATTATGCGGTTGACACTGCAGGGCGCTGACGCATAATACACCGTTACATTTCGATCGTTTTAATCCTTAAAAGGGGTCATTGTACTCATGATTATGAACAAATTTTAGTACGGGACCAACCATCAAATCGTGAAAAAAATTATCTGTTGATCCATACATTTATGTTAGCATAACTCGACATAATGTATGTGTCAACAGATTTTTTTTTCACGATAATAGAGTTGGTCTCATAGTAAAAGTTGTTCATAATGATGATTACAATTACCCCTTCTCCGTACCCAAAGGGTAAAACGGGACCCTATTACTAAGACTCCGCTGGTCGTCTGTCACCAGACTGTATCTCATGAACCATGATAGTTCGACAGTTGAAATTTTCACAGATGATGTATTTCTGTTGCCGCTATAACAACAAATACTAAAAACAGAATTAAATAAATATTTAAGGCTGGGCTCCTCCCATACAACAAACGTGTTCTTTCCGGCGTTTTTGCCTTGTGGTACGGAACCCTTCGTGTGCAAGTCCGACTTGCAATTGGCCAGTTTTTTATAACAACCATAGATAATCTTGTCAACAAGTGTGAAACGACAATTACTTTTAATTGATATGCAGTTGTTAGTTAGTTTTAATACCGTTGATTTAATTAAGGGAAGTCCAATGTCATTGTTGATGGCAGACTCGGAAACTTACTTGTCATCTTAGAAAATGGTACAAATATATTATTATTATGGATACGCCTTCTTTCCATGGGGGTAAGCAGAAACTACAGAGGCTTGGGTCTAAGAAATAACAGCCGCGCGGGTGATCGATGAGGTTAAGCTACGCTTGCCGCGGTTATTTCGTGGATGGGTGACCATCTTTACATACCAAGACTCCTCCGCGCCTCGGAAAGCACGTTACGCCGTTGGTCCCGGCTGTCATTCGTGGATCTTTGACAGTCTTTACGGGTCGTCAAAAGCCCGAAAGTCTGACAAACAATCTTACCAAGGAGTTTCGTATTACCCAGTAACTGGGTTGTGGAGGTCAGATAGGCAGTCGCTCCATGTAAAATACTGGTACTCAGCTGCATCCGGGGAGACCGGAAGCCGACCCCAACACAGTTGGGAAGAGGCAAGGCAGATGATGATGAGTCAATTTGCTTTACAATTAATAATTCCCTGACTCTTAATATAACCAGTTTTCTTCGAGTACTTAAAGTATAAGATTACCTTCAATGCGACCTCTAATACATCACAAGTACATAATTATAAACGCCGGATATGACGACTGCTCGACGGCTGACCTGATTTCGATGCGGTTTGCGTTAAGCAACGCGCTGGTTGGTGTGGCTACGATATCACCTTATAAAGTTTGTAGTTAGCTGAATTGATTTTGAAAATCGGTGATTTGGATAATGATAATGTAACATCATGCCTGATTTGTCCGAGACGTAGGTAGAGACAGGCCCAGAGGAGTACGTATATGATACGTACCCATATTTTAATTGTGAGGGGGTTTTGTTGGGGGTTGTTTGTTTTGACGGAGAGTAATGGGTAGCTCACCGTCCGATCAGGACCAGGCCCGTGTCGGACGACGCGTATGTGTTCCACGCGCGCCTCAAAGAGCAAATTCAATATAAAGGGCTATGGAAGGAACACGGGTGGGTTTTAGTCAGTAAGAGTCTGACACTCCCTTCCGCTCCACCCAGAGCGGGAGGGGTCATTTGATGATTTCCTATCCTGAAAAAAAAAGATAGTAATGGAAAGAACTAGTGGTTGGCGTTAGACTAGCTACTGACCAATCCCGGTGGGTTCCCGCATAGTCGAGGCGGGGGGGCTCAGTAGTCGTTGCTTGGTAAGGTGAAACGAAGAGGAACCCGAGGAGGGGCCGCTCGTCAGAGCTTGTGCCGATAAGCTGACGATGTAGCGGCCAACAAGTAGATTGCGATGCCGCTTGATGCGGGCCGCGATGTCGTATGGGAGGCATCGCGGCTGAGGGTTGGAGGCCGCGGCGGGAGAGGAGTGCCGGTATTGCGATGCGCCGCTTTCCATACCTACCGCGGCATTTCTCCATGTTAAAAAAAAACACAAAAAAAGCCTCTGACCGATAAAACTAACGGATCCTTTGCCTTTTGATCAAACCTTACGGTAATCTTGCAAGCTCTGTAGACTGTCTCAGGAAGTTTTTTTGCTGCGTATTAATTATGCAGTTTGTTGACCTCTGATCAACGCAATTCTGAGTTTCATATGATTAATGCCAAAAAAAGTACCTAATCTAGGTATGTAATCATATTTGCGGTTGGTTCAGAAAACTAATTACGTACCTAGGTAAAACGTGACTTCGGACAAGACTTTTTACTAGACAATGTAATGTCTGTGTTGCAAATTAGTCTAAGTAACAAAAGGCCATTATTCCCGTAATAAAAAGCGTTCAAAGTCTCGCCCAGTGCGGGTTGGTAGATGTCAGATGTCTTTGAATCTTTGATTCTAGAACATGCCGCCGGTTTCCTCACGATGTTTTCCTTCACCGTTTTGAGAGCAGTGGTGATGAAATAATTTACACAAAGTAAAGCGCCTGATCGGGTTCGAATTTACGACGTACAACTTGGAAGTCACGGCTGTTTCCACTGGCCTACCACTGCTCCAGCCAAGAAGCTACATTTTTATGTAAACATATCTGCGGTTAGCTCAAAAACTTAATCACTTAAAACGTGAATTCGGACAAGACTTTTTACTTCACAAAGATGTCGGTCTTGCAATTAGTTTTAAGTAACGGATGTAATCATTTTGACTATTAAATTTAATTTTGACGACACGGTTGGCGCAGTGGCTGAGCGATCGACTGCTGCGCTGCGTGTTGCGCGGGTTCGATTCCCGCACGGAACAAATATTTGTATTGCGTACAGGTAGTTGTTCCGGGTCTGGCTGTTTGTGTTTGTGAATTTAAATGTTTGTAAACGCACCCACGAGGCCACGATACAGGAGTTATTCCTAGTGTTGGGCAACGCTAAAAAAAAAAAAAGAAAAAAAAACATGATTGTCATTATTAGATTATTCGAGGCTCATTATCATCATCTGCATAACCATTTCCCAACTATGGTGGCTTCAAATCTTAACAGTCATAATCATCAGACTACAGCAGTCCACCGCTGGACATAAGCCTCTACTATTGCACGCCATTCAGCTCGATTCTCGGCAACTCTCATCCAGCTCCTACCAGCCATCCTGCGAAGATCGTCGCTCCACCTAGCCTGAGGGCGTACCTACCTAACGTTTGCCGATTCGCGGTCTCCACTCAAGAACACGTCTACCTCAACGGTCATCGGCTCTACAGCTAATATCGCCAGCCCATTGCCACTTCAGCTAGCTTATTCTGTGTGCTATATCGACAACTTTAGTCTAACCAGATGCACCTGAATACCAGTTTTTATATGGAGCGACTGCGTATCTGACTTCCACAACCCAGTTATTGGGTAATACGATACTTCTTGATAAGACAGATTTTCGAGGTTTATCGTGGACATCACTGACATGTGAAGGTGAAAGAAAAACATTGTGGAAACAGGAAACCTGGACTTACAGTTAACCAGCTGCGCCCCGCTTTTTTTTTTCTTTATTAATTATTAAGGACTTTTATACAATTGTAATTTTATGCCAGTCCCATCGGACCTTATAACGTAATAGTACTACTTAAGGGGGAAGCGCTAAGGTAGCCCGCGAAATTCAAATTTTCTTACGTTTTTTGCAATTTGCTGGTCAGTATTAAGTTGTACGTTGATTAATGTATGAATCGCGGCCGTAACAAATATGTATTTACAGAATTATAATCATTAAAGTCATCAATACAACTCTCTAAGACCACGTAAATCCAAAGAATAACTGTTTCATGAAATTATCATTCTTTGGACTTACGTGGTCTTAGAGAGTTGTGTTGATGACTTTAATGATTATAATTCTATAAATACATATTTCTTACGGCCGCGATTCATATATTAATCAACGTACAACTTAATAATATTGTCCAGCAAATTACAAAAAACCTAAAAAAAATGAATTTCGCGGGCTACCCTGGCGCTTTCGCCTTAATAATAAAAGAACTTATCGAACCTTATAACTTGAAACGTAATAATACAAACTTAACTAAACTATCAGCAGCTCCGGAGTCAGGTGTCGACAAGATATGATGGAACATACAAACATCGTTAATATTTATCTTGAGCTCTCTAACTAAATCCTCTCTTGCAGACTGAAATCTGACACACTCTGTCAGTAAATGAAAAACATCTTCCAGTGTGCCACACACAGGGTTATTTTAAATTGTCTAGCTAAACTCCGCAGACGCGATCGGTATCTTTATCTAAACTTGATAAAACCTAAAATAAATTAATTTGATCATTTTTTTTTGTGGGGTCATCGACCGTTGTTATTGTAGTCACTGGAAGTATCAGTTCAGAAAATCTGTAGGTACTTACTTTTTTTGTGTGAAGGTCGCAGAGGTAATGGGTGGGATATTGTAAACACGATAAAACATAGGATAACAGTTTTTATCAACACACATTCAAGTAACAACACCAACGGTAGTCATTGACCTTCTAAATAAAAACATCAAATCTTTGTTTTTTATTGCTGAACTCTTGACCTTGATCACGCCTGATTGAAAGCGATGGATGAGGTCTATCATGGAACGAGCGTGTCCAGAAGATGCAAGACACTGGAACTCCCACGCGTCGACGAAACACAGCAGGCTGTTTGACGCCGGACGCCGGACTCCGGTGGGAGGGTGGCCGTAAACCAGGCGGGCATAGCCTAAGGGAAGAATTGGCCAGTCAAATAAGGTGTTGGGTGTGACAGTCCAGGATGAGTTGAACGCTTGGTTCAGTTGAGTAACTGGTGGAACAAACTGCGCTACACGAGGAAAATTCTTCATGCATTCCTAAACTTCGCAAACGCTATGAATATTGATATTGGATACCGAAACTCTTCTTTTAAGTTTTTTTTTTTTTTAAGATTTCTTTATTTGTTAAACATTGTATATGTTGCAGTCAAAACTCTTAACCAGTCAAAAGTACTATTGACTAGCAAAATCAGTCAAAAGTACTTTTGACTGAATAGGTTGGTCAAAAGTGGTTTTGACTGAAAATTATTGGTTATTAGTACTTTTGACTGCAAATTTGCGGTTAAAAGTACTTTTGACTGACGCTCTTCGTCAAAAGTAGTTTTAACTGCAATAAAGCATCAGTCAAAACTCAAAAGCACTATTAACTCGTTAGATGTGAATAAAAAAGAGGTTCACCCTTGTTTGGTATAACAACTTTTGATGTAATGTTACTAATTCGAACAACGTTTAGGAAAATAATCAATTTTTATAATATCGATTAACATAATTTTCATTTCATCGAATATTTATTTGCGATAACAACATTTGCGCTGTTGATCAAAAGGTATAATGTTCATTTGATGTAATGTTCCCACCCCGAGGTTCGGTTTTGTTAGGTTACTTTAAACCCTTTTCACAGAAATAGGAGCCCCGCGAAGCGGGGCTCCGTCGACATTGGATGCAAGAGCGAGTGAATGAGAATACAAATACCTTTAGGTACCTCATATCATATTAAACAGGCAAATTAGTGCATTTGAAAATTCGGTCAAATGACATTATTTCAAAGAAATAAATATGCTAAATAATATGCTAAATAATTTTTAAGAGTTTTGACTGATACAACCAGTCAAAACCACTTTTGACGGAATCACTTAGTCAAAAGTACTTTTAACCAGTTCCATTGGGCAAAAGTACTTTTAACTGTTATTTTAGTCAAAAGTATTATTGACTAAAGCATACGGTCAAAAGTACTTTTGACTGATTTTGCTAGTCAATAGTACTTTTGACTGGTTAAGAGTTTTGACTGCAACATATACATACAAGAGCATGCAAGATATTATATAGTTTGAGTCCAATCATGTGTAGCCGTAAGTATCGGCGTACAAATATTTCCATAACAATGAAAAGAATTAACAATACTAAAAATCGAAAAATGCAATTACAAAGTTTTGATTTAGAATCTTTACAAATTAGAAATTATTTTTTATGTTATAATGTCAAAGTTAAATTTAAGGCAAAAAACTTTAATGTCAATCAAATAGGTACAAGAATAATGTCAAAGTAACTACATGTCTGTTATTAAAAGATTTATGTCAAATTTACAAGATAGATGTCAAAATTACAAGATTAATGTCAAAAATTACAGGAATTATGTCAAAAATTACAGCCGTGGTCGTGTAAATTTAATTTTAGTGTCAGGAAAAAGGCAAAATTATTCGCATCTGCAGAGTTTAATTTGCGAATTTAAACTAACCCAGTATATACAGGCTCAAATAAAATTACCTAGCGACACTTTGCAGTCAATGACCCCCGCCAAAAATCATCAAATTAATTTATTTTTTGTTTTAAGGCTCCTACAAACAGGCGCGACACGCGATATAATAATGCGCGACACCAAGGCACCGCTCGTAGCGCGACTTGCGGTGCCTTTGTGTCGCGTGTCGTGTCGCGCCTGTTTGAAGGAGCCTTTATTGTGTTTATATATCGATACCATCACGTACGCGGAATTTCGCCGTGGCTAAAGAGGGACCCGTGGCTATATTAACAGCCGCACAGGTCGATCGATCAGGTTAAGCTACCCTTACCGCGATTGGTCTGTGGATGTGTGGCCATCTTTACATAGCGTGACCCCTCCGTGCCTCGGAAAGCACGTCAAGCCGTTGGTCCTGGCTGTCATTCATGAATCTTTGACAGTCATTACGGGTAGTCAGAAGCCCGAAAGTCTGACAACCAGGCTTACCAAGGAGTTTCGTATTACCCAGTAACTGGGTTGTGGAGGTCTGATAGGCAGTCGCTCCATGTAATATACTGGTATTCAGCTGCATCCGGTTAGACTGGAAGCCGACCCCAACAAAGTTGGGAAAAGGCAAATTTAAAATAACCTGTATAAAGATACACGGTTTACTCACGATTTTTTTTCTTCACCAATATCAATGATGTCCCCGAAGTCTACTAAATCTTACAGTCATGATTTCTTACTTAATACTTGAATAATTTTGTACAAATATTGAAATAACTGACTAAAGGCTCCTGCAAACAGGCGCGACACGACACGCGACAGAAGGCACCGCAAGTCGCGCAACCAGCAGTGCCTTTGTGTCACGCACGATTTTATCGCGTGTCGCGCCTGTTTGTAGGAGCCTTAATACGGGTTAACCTGCTACCAAGGTGAGGTTCAGAGGAATTATTAGTTAACTTACATGTTTAGTGATGTGTTATTTTACATAACTTAACCTCTAGGCTAAGTTATGTACCTTGAAATGTCACTGACGTATATTTTTAATATCCATACTTGCGGCTATGGCAAAAACAGGATTTTATAAGATTCAGTATGGGCTTGCAGGGGCTCGTGGCTAACAGCCCCACAGGTAGATCAATTAGCCGTTGGTCCCTGCTGTCATTCGTGGATCTTTGACAGTCATTACGGGTCGTCAGAAGCCCGAAAGTCTGACCAGGGGGCTTACTCTCCAAACTAATTTTAATTCCAATGAGATGCCAATATGATTCCAATGTTAATTTTACAGTCACGTGATTCGGTACTCTTGAAAACAATATTTTCAACAATTACCCCACGCCAAGCCCGAACCCAATTCCACTTAGTTCTCCAAAATGGACACCCAATCTAAAAATCATTTGGCGCTAGCATCGAACTCAAGAGTACGAAACGTCACAATTCCAATGTCGATCTATCGGAATTAAATTGAAGAGTAAGCACCCAGTCTTACCAAGGGGTATCGTATTACCCAGTAACTGGGTTGTGGAGGTCAGATAGGTAGTAGCTTCATGTAAAATAGTGGTATTCAGCTGCATCCGGTGAGACTGGAAGCCGACCCCAACATAGTTGACTAGGTAAATGATAAGTTTGGAGCAGTGATGGCCTAGTGGTGACGGCCACGACTTACGAGTTGTAGGTCGTAGGTTCGAACTCTGACAAGCGTTTTAGGACTTTGCGTAAATTATTCATCACCACTGCTCTCAAAACGGTGAAGGAAAACATCGTGAGGAAACCGGCATGTCCTAGAACCAAAAATTCGAAGACATGTGACATCTACCAACCCGCACTGGGCCCGCGTGGTGGATTACGGCCCACTCCCTCTCACAGAGAGGAGGTTTGTGTCCCAATAGTGGGGATATAATAGGCTGATTATGTTACATGTCAGTCATGCGTTACTTTACATAACTTAACCTCAACATTAGTTGATATACCTTGAAATGTCACTGCCGCATTTTTTTAATATAATTATAATAATGTTTGCAGTAATGGAATTGTTTTGACATTGGGGTTTTTGGTCTTTCTACTTGGTCCTCATATGATCTGTACCAAGATAATGCTTGAACTTTAAATGAGGCTGTGACCTCTTTATTTGTTTCCGTGTATCTTCTAGAATAGTCAGGTAGGAAACGTTAATAAAAATAAAAAAAAAAAAACACTGGCACTCCGGTAGTGCCGACAGAAGTGAAAACTTGAACAATTACGAGTGTATTTTGTGAATCGTCTTATAAACAAAACACGCGTGTTAAGGTGTGTTCCTTATTTTATAGGGTTTTTTGCAAATCAGGTATGATGACCAAAGTGACTGGTTTATTCTTCTCGTGAAAGGAATTTATTCAGATTTACAAATAAGCACACAGGATAGACTTCAGTTCGTGGTGTTGGTCGCGGCAGTGGTAAGAGAAGCAAGCCGCTCGCATGGAGCTCGTCGTCAGTTATATATCCGTGGTTCAGCGCCATCTCGTCGTTGTTGGATGAACTACGTAGTTAGTACGCGAGGCCCTCGTAGTTCTTCCCGATGTGCATAGATGGCGCTGTCCTCAACAACGCGCGTCTTACGTTTTACGTCTTACGTTTTACGTCTTACGAATTTTCGATCAGGGTCACGTGACCTGACGCGAGTTTAGAAGTTTTTACCCATTCCAAAAAAAGTACACAGCGCCGCTAAAGAAGTTTTCACTTCAAAAATAATAAAATGCTGGATGGAGTATGTATGTCTAGCGGGATTGTCCGAAAGGGTTACCGCTGGCCCGGAACATAAAGGGCTAAGGAAGGAACACGGGTGGGTTTTAGTCAGTAAGAGTCTGACACTCCCTTCCGCTCCACCCAGAGCGGGAGAGGTCATATGATGATTACCTATCCTGAAAAAAAAAGGCCTCATCTATAGTCGGACTTTTCATTAGTTGCACTAAAAAGACAGCTTATGAGTTACTTAAATTACTGAAATTGGCGTTGTTTTTCCGCGGCCATCAACCAAATCCTGTTTTTCTAGTACAGAATAGTGTAACAAACGAAACTTATTTGGCATGCATATCTCTAAACTCAGTCCGAAATGAGTTATTAAGAAGTGTCATTTTACTGCAGCTAATTAACAGACAGACTATAGTTTAAAAATATGATTGACGTGTTTAAGTGTTTTTGTAAACCTATTTACAGAAATAAACATAATTTTAACACCTGTATTAGATCTTCTTCTTAGCGTGTCGACAGAAATCTAAATGAAAATAGAAAAAACATTTTTTTTTCAATATATCACCTAAAGTAATATCAAAAACAAAAAGATTTTTTCAAATCTGACTGTTAGTTCCAGAGATTAGCACGTTCAAGCAAACTCTTCAACGTTATTACAGATTATAATTGCTAAAATCGAAAAAACATTACTACGAATCACAGCCGGGACCAACGGGTTTTCATCCTTTCCGAGGCACGGAGGGGTCTCGGTATGAAATGAATGGTCAGAGGAGGCCTTTGACCTAACATATGGCAAAAAATGCTTACATTTGAACGACCACAACGTTATAATAAAAACATTTGGAAAATCCAAAAGTGCACCAGTCATAATGCTCATTTGATCGTACAAAAAACCATAGATATTACATTAGCTAGTTTTGGTACACTCATTCAATGCAGTTAAAACTCAGCTCAGCCAGTGTGTTAGACTTCTGGAGAATTAAATTGCGTTGGGTGGGTCGGGTTTCGGATAATGTTGATAATGATTAGTCTGTAACTAGTTATGTCGAACTTTTTGTAAATTAAAATTATGATTAGTATTGTTCTCAAGTAAGTGACATGTGATGTGATGTTTCCATTGAGAATAAAATTTCTTTATAACCATACAAACGAACTTGTTTTTTTTCCTCTTCATATCACGACGCCATGTTTTACATCGATCATATTTTAAATACCTCAGTTATTTGCCTAATCTAATAAATAATATTTGTGATAACAACAAAGTTTGACAACAAATTAATTAACTTCCTATTTTAATAGGAAGCTATATAGATTAACTAGCAAAACTCCGCAGACATGATATAGGTATCGACTATCGATATCCAAACATATAGATATCTATGAATATCTTTATATTAAAAAAAAATCTCAATTTTCGTTATTGCACCCACCACAGTTTGTCACCCAAAAGTTGACTGGTAGAAAATGCCTATGGCATTCAGTCCGCCTCTGTAAACTTGTGTGCTTAAAGTATTAAATAAAAATAATAAAACAAAACTAACTTTGTTGATGTTTTTTGTAGGGTCAACGACCGCCGCCGTTAGTGTAGTATTTTGAAATGTCAGTTTTTTTTTTAACTTCACAGATGGTTATCGATATTGACGGGTAATTTTTTTTTTTGAGAATGGGAAATCATCAAATGACCCCTCCCGCTCTGGGTGGAGCGGAAGGCAGTGTCAGACTCTTACTGACTAAAACCCACCCGTGTTCCTTCCTTAGCCCTTTATGTTCCGGGCCAGCGGTAACCCTTTCGGACAATCCCGCTGAATTAACTCATACTTCAAGTAACAACAGTGCGAGCGGTCGTTGACCCCAAAAAAATATCAAATCTTTTTTGTTTTTATTTTATCATGTTTAGATATACAGTATGTTAACTAACAGAGGGCGTTCCCGTTAACCCGCAATAGTATAGCATCCATACATGCTAAAAAAAATATTACCATTCGAAAATAAAATGTTTTTATTTTTTTTATATTAAAATATTCACTAAAAATCGTAAATTGATACTCTATTTATTTAATTAATTCTAATTTATTTAATTAAATAAATTCCGACATTGCTGTCCTTCAAGTACGCGTGTACAGAGTGTTTCTTTAACGTATCAATTTACGATTTTTAGTGAATATTTTAATAAAAAAAAAAAAGCATTTTATTTTCGAATGGTAATATTTTTTTTAGCATGTTTGGATGCTATACTATTGCGGGTTAACGGGAACGCCCTCTGTTAGTTAACATACTGTATACGCACGTCTACGGAGTTTCGCTAGCTAATTTATATTGACCCTGTATACAGAATTTGAATTTATTATGAAGAAGGGGGCATATTGTTTAATGTTCTTAAGGGAAGCCTTGACATAATTTTAATGGAAGTAAATAAATAAGTATAACAAAAATATTTGAGGTCCTTGACCTTCACTTTTTAGGTTCTTACCTGTATTTGTCTCGTGCCGGGGCAAAGGCCTCTGCTCATACGCAGGGAAAGCACGAACATTTATTATACGTACTCTGTCCTGCCCTGCACCCTTATTTAAACTCAAACTCAAAGCATTTATTTCAATTAAACCTTGTACAGGCACTTTGAATTGTCAAAATTTAAATAGTCTGTCAGTTAGTCAGAAAGTTGAAGCTAGTTGCCCATTCCAAAACGTAGATCTCTATGGAGAAGAACGGGCAAGAAACTTTACTATGACCACGTCCGATAATCAGTGACCGATTTTTAGGGTTTCGTACCAAAATGGTAAAACGGAACCCTTATTGTGAGACTCAGTCTGTCTGTCACAGCTGGATATCTCAAGAACTACTAATGCTATCAACTTGAAATTTGGAATAGTTTTAAACGACGTTGCCGAACTATTTTGAAATTATGAAAGAAATAAAAAAGACTTTGACTTCGACTTTTGATGAAAAATGTAAAAAAAAATACCGTTTCCCCCCCCTCCTTATCTCCGAAGATTGCAAAGAGAAAAATCTGAAATAATTCTATGTGATAGAAGTTTATGTAAAGATTACAGGAAAAATAAAACGAAACGATGTCACTCACTGTATTCTCTATGACACAGTGAACGAAACCTCGTCTAGGTATGTGAAGATGGTCACCCATCCACGGAGCAACCGCGGCAAGCGTAGCTTAACCTGATCGATCGACCTGTGCGGCTGTTACACACACACTCGCTCACCCACTCACTGTTACTGCTCATTAGGTAAAATGTGGTACTTAAACATATCTAGGGAAATGTGGGTAGCTCTTTGTAGACTAAATACATATTTCTATGAAAAAAGAAAGTCAAACCACCATTTTGAAATAGGTTAAAAAATGAAGCGACAATCACAATTCCCCGCTTTCGAAATCAATAAAAGCCCTATCAGACGGGAACACGATTAGAAATTACAGTGAAATTGAATAAAAATGGCCGCGTCCTGCCTTGATAGCGTTGCCAATGAACTTGATTTTTTTATCTTTAAAATGTGCTACGTCCTTATCAAGTTTGTGGGCGTGGGTTGTCGTGCGTTGTAGTGGCCTTAAGATTGGTTGGTGCATTCTTTTTGATTAAATGTATCTTTACGAGATTGGGTTTACGACTGTATTTAGAGCAGAGTAGTGGCCATATGGTAACGGCCGCGACTAACGACTTGCAGGCAGGTTTAAACCCAAACAAGTCCTTTACTTTGTGTAAATTATTTCATCACCACTGCTCCTAAACGGTGAAGGAAAACATTGTGGGAAAACAGGGTGCTTACTTTTTAATTTAATTCCGATAGATCGACTTTGGAATTGTGACGTTTCGTACTCTTGAGTTCGCTGCTAGCGCCAAATGATTTTTAGATTGGGTGTCCATTTTGGAGAACTAAGTGGAATTGGGTTCGCGCTTGGCGTGGGGTAATTGTTGACAATATTGTTTTCAAGAGTACCGAATCACGTGACTATAAAATTAACATTGGAATCATATTGGCATCTCATTGGAATTAAAATTAGTTTGGAGAGTAAGCCCCCAGGCATGTCCTAAAACCAAAAATTCGAAGACATGTGACATCTACCAACCCGCACTGGGCCCGCGTGGTGGATTACGGCCAACTCCCTCTCACAGAGAGGAGGCCTGTTTCCCAGCAGTGGGAACGGTGTAGGCTGATTCTCGGCGTGCGTAGTCGCGCGGACAGACGCGGGAAAATGTGGAGTGGCCTTAAGATTTGTCGGTGCAGTATTTTGATTAAATTTTATGACATCGGATTTATGTCTGTATTTCCTTAATTGGCTGGAACAGGTATGTAAGTACCGTAGGCTTCACGCCATTGGTTACTTTTCGCACACACACATGCTTCGCTTCGCTTCTTCACTTCTTTTTCTTCAATATAATTAATATTGTTATTTTTTTTTGATGGCAATAATAAAATAAAAATACCTTATATTTCTCTTATTGTTTTACAGCGCTTATCAATAATTTTAAGTTATTTGTATATATTTTTTTATTTGTAAACCCCAGAGGTGAGAAATGAGAACGTCCTCCAGAGAATACCGGTCCGGTCCGGTCCGGTCCGGTGGCTCCAGTCGTTGGTGTGTCAATAAACAAATAAATAAATAAATACCAGCTTTCTTTCTTTCTTTCGCCCATGACTAAGACTTCATTGAAGGTCATATACCTACAGTATGGAAACTACAAACCACATATGTATAACTAGCTGTGCCCCGCGGATTCACCCGAATAAATGTCGATACCGTGGGAATATCGGGTTAAAAGTAGCCTATATGTTAATAAAAGGTGTCAGCTACCTCCATACAAAATTTTATCAAAATTGGTCCAGCCATTTGAGCGTGAAGAAGTAACAAACATATAAACACACACAATCATAAACTTTCGCCTTTATAATATTAGTGTAATTCTGCAATAAATTATACCACATACTGGTTATCGCCATTTCTGACGATATACAAAAAAAAATAGTTGTTCCCTACATTTCTTCCCTTGCGGTAGGGATGCCCAAAAAAGACTGTTGTATCGATATATCGCATCGTAACCGTATCGAATGCACTTGTATCGATACGCGATATTATCGTATCCCTTTGTATCGATATATCGCATCGTAACCGTATCGCTTTGGTATATCGATTGGGTAGGTTATTTCGTAGGTAAAATATAATTATAAACCTAAATATATCTTAAACATTAAAGAAAGATATACCTTTTTTTAATTTTTACAATATATTGTAAGATTTGTAAGTTATAAAAGAAAAGTATTTATAGTATGTATGAAAGGTTAGTGTAGTACATAAATAACTCTAAGTAATCCCGACCTCTGCTTATTACGAATAACAATATTATGTCTAAAGGTAGGTTTAATATAAACAAAAAGAAATACATTTTGATCAGTCATAGTTTGATACGATACGTTAATGCGATTTTTTTTTGGAATACGATATATCGAGGCGCATCGTATGGCCAAAATATCGTATTAAATATCGATATATCGTATAGCACTGTATCGATATTTCGATATATCGCATCGTATTGGGCATCCCTACCTTGCGGTGGTAGGGCTAACGCCCGCCTTGTTTGCGGCCACCCTCCCACCAGAGTCCGGCGTCAAGCAGCCTGCTGTGTTTCGTCGATGCGTGGGAGTTCCAGTGCCTTAGGCATCTTCTGCGCACGCTCGTTCCATCATAGACCTCATCCATCGCTTTCCATCAGGCGTGATTGAGGTCAAGAGCGGGCCCATTCAGTAAAAAAAAAGATTACCGAGCACGAAAGCATAAATCCAGATCAAGCCGGAGACCAGGGTCCAGCTTGCTACTGCGAATTCTAACACTACTCTACCCAGGGATCGGACCTAGGACCACACGCTAAACAGTCGGACTTACAACCACTCGACTAACGAGTCATGTTATATAAATTAAATCAATTTAGATCAGTCTTCCATGTAAAGTTAGATATTACACACAATGTATTAAGTTCTATATTATGTGTTTATCTACATAAATAATTACATAATTATAGTATACAGGTTAGGTCTTACTGCAAGCGGCAAAACGGTTTACCTAATATAATATTTTTTTCGCGTCACCGGCTCGATAACTGTCAATACAGCGCCCGTGTTATAAGACACTGCTTGATCCCCTTGGTGAACAATAAACTATAAAAATTTCTTGCACACGAGTGGGAGAATCTTGACTTATGCACTAGTAATATGCCTATAAGTCAAAATTTAACCACATTATTAAATATAATTAAATACACAATAGTCTGAAATCGTGAACAGGTGGTAACTAAAAGCTCTTTCCTTCTCTGTATGAAAAGAGTCCTAATAATTGTGCCCTGCAGTTACAGGCTGATTCTATTAAGTACTAGCAACGCCCCGCGGTTTCACCCGCATAAGTTTTGATCCCGTGGGAATAACGGGATAAAAAGTATCCTTTGTGTTAATCCTGATTATAAACTATCTGTGTGATAAATTTCATCCAAATCAGTTCAGTAGTTTTTGCGTGAAAGAGTAACAAACATCCATCCATCCAACCTCACAATCTTTTGCGTTTATAATATTATAGTAGGATAGGAATTAGGATATTAATTTTAATAAAATTAGGAATAAACGTTTTATCTATCTATCTAAGTTAACCGTATCAAATCCCATTGGTGAAGGATTTTTCATTTATTTTTTTTTTTCTGTGCTAAAATACCAATCAATCCAATCCAAATCCAATCCTAATCTCTCTGATTATACCTACGTAGTGCAGCGAAAAAAGAAAAACACGGACTGTCTTCGCCATATTATGATTCATAATGTTATCCTTTTATGATTCTGTCAAAGTTGCCTTTTTAGGCCCCCTGATCTATCTCCGGGCGTGTCGAATTGCCGTCCCATCTCTAAAGGCCTATTCTGACCTAAGCGGTATTCGCTACCGTCTGCGGCAGAGAAAACCCAGTGGGTATGCGGTAATATTACTGTTCAGACCTAAGCGGATTTCGCTATCCTTGTGGGTAGAATAACGCGCGGTAGTCGAGTTTCGCCGCGGTACTTGATACTAAATACCTGAGCGAAACCCGCGCGGTATGTACCTCTACCCACAGCGGCAGCGAATATCGCTCAGGTCGCTCTAGCCGCGGTACTTGATACTAAATACCTGAGCGAAACCCGCGCGGTATGTACCTCTTATACCCACAGCGACAGCGAATATCGCTCAGGTTTGAATAGGCCTTAAATCGCTCGCAGTCGAACCGCATCTAAAAACTAGTTTTCTGTAGTAAGAAACGAGTATTTCACGCAAATTTATTTTTCTACAATGCAGTGATATATAATTATTTCAATGCACATTGTAGTCCACTACTATAACATATTACGTTCTCATCGCGAAGTAGTTTATCTAAGACGAAATCTTTTAGCTCAGTAGGAGCAATGGGTGGCCCAGTGGTTACGGCCGCGAATAACGAGTTATAGGTCATAGGTTCGAACCCAGACAGGCGCTTTACTTTGTGTAAATTATTTCATCACCACTGCTCTCAAAACGGTGAATGAAAACATCGTGAGGAAACCGACATGTCCTAGAACCAAAGATTCGCAGACATGGGACATCTACAAACCCGCCTGCGTGGTGGATTACTGCCCACTCACTCTCACAGAGAGGAGGCCTGTGTCCCAGCAGTGGGAACATTATAGGCTGATTTTGTATGTATGTATGAGTCATTTTGTATGTATGTATGATTTTCATCTACTTGCCTTTTCCCAGCAACTGTCTTTCTGGTGGTAAACCTTGGTAAGACTGGTTTTCCGACTTTCGGGCTTCTGACGACCCGTAACGACTGTCAAAGATCTACGAATGACAGCCGGGACCAACGGCATAATGTGCATTCCGAGACACGGAGATGTCTCGGCATAAAATGGATGGTCATCCATCAAAAGCTTGGCCCCAGAAAGAACTTAACCTTACTCGATAGAACCGTTACTTAGAACAGGTAAAATGGCCGCCACGATTTAAATGAGCTGATTTATAATAAAATATAACATATTTCGCATCGTCGCCAGGTTTTCTTGGAAAAATACTAATATTAATATTCATTAAAATCTTGCGGTTTAGGCTAGTAATGGAGCATAAAGATACAAACAAGATGCACGTTAGGTATTTCAACTTGACTCTAACCTGTTTACATCAATGTGTAAACACGGCGGCCCAGTGGAAGTGGCTGCGTATAGCATATATGCCTTGGTCAAACTCAAGGCATTTATTTCAATTAAACCATTTACAAGCAGTTCTGCATTGTCAAGGATTCGGTCAGTCAGAAATTTGAAGCTAGTCGCCCGTTCTAAAACGTAGATCTCTATGGAGAAGAACGGGCAAGAAACTCCATGGACACTCTTTTAAATCAAGATATTACAAAATCAAGTGTTATATATCACCTAAGAGACATTTATCCACAAAGACACAACAATTACAATTTACAATCTAACACTAATATATATTACTAGCAGCGCTCCGCTGTTTCGGCCGCATAAGTGTCGACCCCGTGGGAATATCGGGATAAAAACTATCTTATGTCAATCCCCGGGATGCAATCTATCTCTCTGCCAAATTTTATCGAAGTCCGTTCAGTGGTTTAGGCGTGAAAAGGTAACATACAGACAGACAGAGTTACTTTTGAATTTATAATATTAGTATGGATACAAGTATATAATAAAAAAAATAAAGAAAACGTAGGAGCACATTGGGCATCAAAAAATTCGTCCTCATCGCTATCAGTGGGATAAGCTACGCTTGCCGCGATTGATCCGTGGATGGGTAACCATCTTTACATTATCATGACCTCTCCGCGCCTCGGAAAGCACGTTAAGCTGTTGGTCCCGGCTGTCATTCGTGAATCTTTGACAGTCGTTACGGGTCGTCAGAAGCCCGAAAGTCTGACAACCAGTCTTACCAAGGGGTATCGTATTACCAAGTAACTGGGTTGTGGAGGTCAGATAGGCTGTCGCTCCATGTAAAATACTGGTATTCCACTGCATCCGGTTAAACTGGAAGCCGACCCCAACATAGTTGGGAAAAGGCTAGGCAGATGATGATTCGCCCCGTTTGAGGTTTTCTGCTCCTACAGAAGCCGCCAGAGCACAGCCCACCTTGCTAGGAAGATGGGATGGCGCAAGGGTGTCGACACATGTTGCATTCCATGTTGTTAGGTTTTTTCCGTTGGTAGCAGCCCGGTGTCGATGCCAGGTCGAAGACCACTCGCCCCCAATACTTGGCACTCAAACATTACTGGTGAAATGTTGGTGGAATTGACATCTTTGCGTAATTATTCGGAGAATGCTGGTAACAGGCGTTATGTTAAACCACAGTAAATGACGAACTGTCAAATAATTTCGAATCATTCGAAACGGGCAGGTATAGGAAGTGTGAAAACAAAAGGTTTGTTCGTTGTTTAGTCATTTAGCTGGCTGACAGCCAGGCTGTTAGTCAAACGGATGGACACAATGCTTGTACCTTGAATGGTAAGACTGGAGTAACTGGGAAGTTGATGTTATTGACATTTCTTTTTTATTGCTCGATCACGCCTGATGGAAAGCGATGGAAGTGGTCTATGATGGAACGAGCGTGCCCAGAAGATGCCTAAGACACTAAAACTCCCACGCATCGACGAAACACAGCAGGCTGCTTGACGCCGGAATCCGGTGGGAAGGTGGTCGCTAACCAGGCGGGCGTTAGCCCTACCAACGCAAGGGAAGAATTGGCCAGTCAAATAAGGTGTTGGGTGTGACTGTCCAGGATGCGCCAGTCGCTCGGTTCAGTTGAGTAACTGGCGGAACAAACTGCGCTACACGAGGAGGCTTCTTTATGCATCCCAAATGTTCCCAAATGTTATGTTATTAGAATCGTCTCAAGTCTAAAGTTTTTGCAAATATTTCTCAATAACCATGACCTTTGATTTATAGAGATACTAGCTGCGCCCCGTGGTTCCACCCGCATAATTTTCGATCCCATAAGAATATCGGGATAAAAAGTACCCTATGTCCTTTCCCGGGACTTGAAAACTATCTCTATTAAATTTCATCAAAATCGGTTCAGCGGTTTAAGCGTGAAGAGGTAACAGACAGACACACTTTCGCATTTATAATATTATTAGTATGGATAACACTTACTATGTTTACATGTTACTACTATTTTCCACATTATATACACAATGGGGTTTTCTCAAGACAATGAAATGCATGTTACGAACGTAACTGGTTTGCCATTTACGTTGGTATCAAGGTTGTCATTAACATTGAATTACTTAATTGCTAATAAAAATAAACAAAATATTACGCCTGTACTGGCAGGAGGGGTAGGTAGAGGAATCGCCATATTTTAAGGAGACTACATGACCTAAAGCGCAATCACTGTCAGACTGTATAGAAAAGAAAGAGAAGCGCGATGACACAACGCTGGTATTTTAATTTATTGCAAAATATGAAGCAATTATCTATTTACAAAATATTTATAGTTTGGATTAAAACACTAATGCTTTAGTATGTTGCTTGTAGAATAATCTGACAATAAATCATAATGATTATTAGTATGGTTATTGTGAAAAGAAAGTTTTTAAAGGTATCTTCATGATTTTTTTCTATCGTATCAAGTTAGTTGTATGTATTATGTTTTCAACCCAGTACCTACCTAACTAGCTTAAATCCTGAAGAATATCATAAATATTTTTCTGATTTTGTTTACTGCAGTCGATCTTTTAGGCATTATAAGCCTTGCGTTTTTTGCGTTTAGGTCCGGTAGTCGTGGTTAAAGTTATCTTTAAATCCCATGTAATCAGCGGGATTGTCTGAAAGGGTCACCGCTGGCCCGGAACATAAAGGGCTAAGGAAGGAACACGGGTGGGTTTTAGTCAGTAAGAGTCTGACACTCCCTTCCAATCCACCCAGAGCGAGAGGGATCATTTGATGTATTCTCATCCTGAAAAAAAAATCCCATGTGATACGGCGTGCCTATTGTCATCGACCGAGGAGAAACACAGCCTCTTGGTTTGGTACTGAGACTTCTGTAATGGAATCTGGCTAAGTGCCAGTGTAACATTTATAGTTTTCCTGGGACAGACAGACAGACAGATGAGCAGAAAGACAGACAAACGTAGACTAAGTATTAGATTCCCATTTTCATTCTAATAGCCATAAAAATAAATCCTACAACAATTTAGAAGAGAAAACCAAAATTTAAAACGTGAGCTGAACCGGTCAGCCGCAAACAATTTCGAATTTTTTTCAAACGAGACATTGTAAGAAGAATTTACTACATGTAAGATGATAACTCGAATTATGATTTAAAAGATGAAAGTTCTATAGAAAGTGGTTATCACGCGAATACTGACGTGTTGTTTCATAGCCTCTAGGCGAGATGTTAAAAGAAAGGTGAGGTAAATAACAACAAACTGCCGGTCGATTCTGTAAAAATCTCACCGTGAAAACTTAGGTGAAGTGAGTTTGTTTTTGTTAGGAATTGACACTATTGACAGCTCACTCCACGCTCACTTCACCTAAGTTTTCACGATGAGATTTTTACAGAATAGCACCGCTGCACGCTGTAACGATGGGTGCGTTCCGAGTTGGGAATGTAAGTAATCGATTTGAGCGTGAGCGCGTTCTACGCGTCATGTTCGTGAACGGGCGCCGTCGGTAGAAACTAGTCATCTCTTAACTGCCAAGGCTTATTTTTAATCTTATATTTTGAATTGTTTCTTCATTTGTGTCTTTTTTTTTTACATTGTTCTCACATATAGAAGCAACAAGAATAATGTACCCAGGATTTTGTAATATCTTGATTTAAAAGAGTGTCCATGGAGTTTCTTGCCCGTTCTTCTCCATAGAGATCTACGTTTTGGAATGGGCAACTAGCTTCAACTTTCTGACTAACTGATAGACTATTTAATTTTGACAATTCAAAAGTGCCTGTACAAGGTTTAATTGAAATAAATGCTTTGAGTTTGAGTTTGATGTCCCTTGAATCGACCATGCCTTATAATAATATCACCGTGAACGCTGTCAAAGTGTGTGTGTGGGGATGTGTCAGTGTGTTTTGTTTTGAGTTGCATCATAAATCTTTAAATTAAACTGACATATCAGGTAAAGATATACATTAAAATCGAGTACATTCCGAGGACAGTCGACCACATCCGAAGCGGGTATTTTATTAATCTTATAAACAAAACACGCGCGGTGTCGCTTACAGTAACAGTGGCGCGAGTTCAATGGTTTTTTCCCATCTCAACAAATGCACAAAGCGCTTAAATAAGTTTTCAATTCAAAAACAGAACAGGAAAATAGGTACAAAGGTGATGCTTATTTCATAAGAAATCTCTTCCAACATACCTGCGATAGGACAATAAATAGAGAGATGTAGACAGCGTGTGAAAGAGGAAAGGAGACAAAAAAAATACATAAAATCATAAACAATTCACTGAATAAAACTAAACAAATATTAGGAGAATATACCTATTTACGAGGGGCCCGTGGCTAAATAATAACTGCCGCGCAGGTCGATCGGTCAAGTTAAGCTACGCTTGCCGCGGTTGGTCTGAGGATGGGTGACCATCTTTACATACCGTGACCCCTCCATGCCTCGGAAAGCACGTTAAGCCGTTCGTCCCGGCTGTCATTCGTGGATCATTGACAGTCGTTACGGGTCATCAGAAGCCTGAAAGTCTGACAACCAGTCTTACCAAGGGGTATCGTATTACCCAGTAACTGGGTTGTGGAGGTCAGATAGGCAGTCACTCCATGTAAAATATTGGTATTCAGATGCATCTGGTTAGACTGGAAGCCGACCCCAACATAGTTGGAAAAAGGCTAGGCAGGTGATGATTATTATGACACAACACATTATGAATAGCGTTTTAAAATTTCCTTGAGGTTTTGCCACCAGCATCCTAACACATACATAATACATAATTAGCCTATAACTTTCCCACTGCTGGGACACAGGCCTCCTCTCTGTGAGAAGGAATGGGCCGTAATCCACCACGTGGGCCCAATGCGGGTTGGTAGATGTCACATGTCTTCGAATTTTTGGTTCTAGGACATGTCGGTTTCCTCACGATGATTTCCTTCGTCCGTTTTAAGAGCAGTCGTGATGAAATAATTTACACAAAGTAAAGCACCTGTCTGGATTCGAACATACGACCTACAACTCTTAAGTCGCGGCTTATCCACTGGCCCACCACTCCTAAACACGTACAGCCAATAATTCAGCGGCAATTAACAAACCCATAATTCATCTTAGTCAAGAGAAAAGTGAAAGCACTTCTATAAATCTGCCCACCTCGTCACGATTATCTTGACCGGTTTGAAGACACGTGTAAGGTCAATGGCATGCTATAACGTTGTGATGCAGACGATTTGGAGCTGAAAAAAAAAAAAAAAAAAAGCCTGATCAAAGAAAAAGTTTGGCATTATAAAATGTCCTATAATAAAAAATTCGGAGACATTTGTCTTTCACTTTAAAGAGAAAACTGACTTGTCTGTGAATGTTAGTACCCTGAGGCTAGATTGAATACATGATTATAACGGTCTGGCGATTTTGAGTATTAGGGTTCCGTATCAAAAGGAACCCTTATGGTGCGACTCAGTCTGTCTGTGCATCTGTCACAGCTGGTTATCTCAAGAACTATTAATGCTATCAACTTGAAATTTAGAATAGTTTTAGATGACGTTTGCCCAATTATTTTGCAAATAAAAAAGAATTTTTTTTTTTCTGCAACAGAGAGTAAAAGGGTGTCTTATAAATCAGAGTATGTGGTCATAATAACATAAATTGAGTCAACAAACTACAATTCAAATACAAATAATCTTATCCCAAACAGCCCACCTCCCTCCAGAAGCTGATCAAGTCTCCTGGTCTGTTGAGAACATCTGTGTATGATCTGGGTGGCCCGAGGATTTCTGACTTAATCTGGGTGACGCCTGTGCACTCAAAGAGGACATGCGCAACGGTTTCATCTACCTCCATGCAACCTCTGCACAGATGACTGTCGTTCGTGACATCACCATCTCAGGGCCAGTTGAAAACCAGCGTCGGGCACTAGCTGCTCGGCAGTTTGCTGAACTGGTCCTATTTGGCGCAGCCGTGAGATGCACACACTCTTTTTTTTTCCAGTTAGTTTTTTAAGTTTCATTTACAATTTTTATTGTTTGTTGTGTGCACTTGTGGTTTTGTGCTAAATAAACATGTTTTCTTTCTTTCTTTCTTTACGCCTATTGTGTGGAAGTGTTAGTTTAGCGAGCACTTTCCCGTGATGGTCCCCGTCACCAGGCGCAGGCTTTTCCTGTCCAGGCGTAATAAACGTCTGGTTAGCTTGCCATCTGTCACTGTCACTTTTATAATATACGCTCCGCACTATGTGGGTACCATTTTGTTGAAACTCAGATGTGTCTTCTCGACATCCGTGTGTCACTAACGGGATGCAGCAGAATACCAGCGTCAGGTATTGTACCTGACATTATGCTGAGCTGCAGTGCTATTCTGTAAAAATCTCACCGTGAAAACTAAGGTGAAGTGAGCGTGGAATGAGCTGTCAATAGTGTCAATTCCTAGCAAAAACAAACTCGCTTCACCTAAGTTTTCACGGTGAGATTTTTACAGAATCGACCGGCTGGACTCCCATTTGGTGCAACCATGAGACACACACCGCCCAGTAGTGATCGACTGTTATAGATGTTTATGAGTTAAGTGTCTATGGGTCAATTTACCTTTTTAATGTTTGTTATTTTTAATTTTTTTTTTTCAACTTTTTGGTTGTTTTTAATACCTGTATTTGTGTCTTTTGTTGCACTGAATAAACGATTTATCTATCTATCTATGTATCTGGTGATGACATGGATAGAACCCAATAGATACTTTGACCAATTACATTCGCCGCATAACTTCATACCACTACCAATCATCAGTTCACCTGCTCTTATCCCAATTTATTTCTTGTCGGCGCAATATATATTTTTCTTCCATACTTCTCTATTAGTCATCTCACCCCCCCCCCCACCAGTCAGTAGTCAGTTACCCCCTTTATAACCATATCATCATTCACACAGTCCATCCATCGTTTCCTTGGTCTTCTCCTACTCTTATAGCAATCGAAATTCACACTCAAAACGTTTTTCCTAATGGAAGAACCCAATATTTACTTTGATCGATAACAATCAGCACTTAACCTCATAAAATCTACCAATCACTTCATCTCTTCGTATCTACAAGATGCAAGAACTAAAAGTAACAAGTGTTATCTAGTAGGTCATGAGGCTATTGTATACATAGCCCGGGGCATCACCTTTCTAAATATTAGACTGAGCATTGCAACTTTGTACAGACGCCAGCACATCAAGCTACTAAAATCTGTCAAATTTCTTTAATAGAGATTCAACTTTATCTCTGAAGTATAACGTTCAAAGTTGATTGGGAAAATTTGACAGTTTCGGGTAGCTTGATCTTGATGTGCTGGCGTCTGTACCAATATTACTGATGTATGGCATTCAAATTTATAAAGAAACGTAATGAACCGTCTTCGTGTTTGTGGTTGGATTAACAAAGGCGCGGTAAGACGCAAATTTTTAGGTAATTGACAGTAGCGCATCGCGGCAACAAATGAGGTTCAAAATAGCGTTTGATGTTAGTTAAATCGAATGACTACCAAAATTGCAGTTTTAATTAAATTAAAAAAGGAATGCACGGCTCAATGGAATATTTTTATGTATTTCTTTAGTTGATTGAATTCTCTCATAAAATATGATAGTTCACGCACAAAATTTCGAGAATAATATGCGACGGAAAATATATTATTTTATCATATACATATTTTATTTATAAGTCATATTTTTTAATAAGGCTTTTTTGACAATCGACTAAATTTTTTTCTGGCTTGTAATATGTACCAATACGCCTAATTATTTGAAAACCTCAAACGGCGCAAATACTCCAATCTCTTTGGAACTTATATGTTTGAGCAGTTTGTGGTTGAAATTGAAACACTAGGGCCATGGGACCGGGTGCCCACTTAGTATTTCGAGACATCGCCAAGCGGTTGGTCGACTCTTCACGTGACCAGGGGTCTGGCCTATTTTTTGGCCAAGGAATCAGCATTGCCATACAACGTGGCAATGCTACCAGTCTTTTGGGCACGTTTCCTCTTGACAGCGATGCGGACGAATTTTTCGATGCCCTGTGATTATTTCCCCTCTGTTTTTATAAACTTGTACATGAGAGGGGCTTGTGGCTAAGTACCTAATAACAGCCACATGGGTCGATCGATCAGGTTAAGCTACTCTTGCCGCGGTTGATCCGTGGATGGGTGACCATCTTTACATACCAAGACCTCTCCGGTCCCGGCTGTCATTTGTAGATCTTCGACAGTCGTTAGGGTAATATTATTATTATTTTAAAACAAAGAACCAAAAAAAAAACAACAACAACAAAAAACAACAAACAACAAAAAAGACAAACAACAAAAAATTTATGTAAACATTTTAAATAAATAACCTTTTTAGTATACGCCTCACTGTGCGACAAAAAATTGCGAGTTTTATGGTGTCCTACGTTTGTGAAGCGCCTTAAATAATGGTTGGTCTTTTGGCCGGTATGTCCAATAAAAACCACATATATGTACATCAAATGAAAGTTTATAACAAAAGCATCAATTTTCATTATGAGCCGAAGGCTGTGAAATACCGGTTTAAAGAAATATCAAACCTGCAAGTACACGTATTAGTTTATGACGCTAATGTTTACTGTTGTTCTCAAAAATATTAGTTATTGACTCATAATCATAACATTGAGGGGGCTAATGGCTAAGTAATAACAGCCGCACCGGTCGATCGATCAGGTTAAGCTGCGCTTGCCACGGTTGGTCCCTGGATGGGTGACAATTTTTACATACCAAGACCCCTCTGTGTCTCGGAAAGCACGTAAAGCCGTTGGTCCCGGCGGCCGGCTGTCATTCGTGTATCTTTGACAGTCGGTTACTCTCTAACTCTATTGGTCATCATCATCAGGCCAGGTCCCATACAAAAATGCCCGTCATTCTTGTATGGATTTATAAATTTTTTATTTTATTTATTTATTTTCTTTCTTATTTCATTCTTCTAGGTGCCACTTATGTGTCTTAAATAACGGAACATAACGCAAGAAACTTAATGCAGTCAATTCTTACATTACTTAATTGGGGCCTTATAGAGACCTCAATATAAAGTCTCGTACACACGGGCGCGACGCGACACGCGACACAAAGACACCGCAAGTCGCGCGACGAGCGGTGCCTTTGTGTCGCGTGTCGCGTCGCGCCTGTGTGTACGAGCCTTAAGTCGTGTGTAATTTTACGTAGCGCACATTTTTAGGTTAAATATTAATTAATAATAATATTAATTATTATTATTATTTATTTGTTACTTACCTCAATATTATTAGAGATTAGCTGCGCACCGCGGTTTCACCCACATTATGTCTCGATTCCGAGAGAGTATCGGAATAAAAAGTATCCTATCCTAAAGTCCTAATCCAGGTCATGGCCTCCCACGTGCCAAATATCATTCAAATCGATTCAGTCATTTTAGCGGTAAAGGCTCCTTCAAACAGGCGCGACATGACACACGACACAAAGGCAACACAAGTCGCGCAACGAGCGGTGCCTTTGTTTCGCGCGCGATTATATCGCGTGTCGCGCCTGTTTGTAGGAGCCTTAAAGCGTAACAAACATACGAAAAATCAAATCTCTTCTCTATAATATTATTTTAGACTAGCTGCGCCCCACGTTTTCACTCGAATAAGTTTCTATCCCGTGAGAATATCGGGATAAAAACTAGCCCATGTCCTTTACCGGGACTCAAACTATTTCTATGCCAAATTTCATCTAAATCGGTTCACCGGCTTAAACGTGAAGAGGTAACAGACAGACAGATAGACAGACACACTTTTTTCATGAGTCAATACAAAAATCTTTCACCCCTTTTTTGTTTTTTTTGAGGATGGGAAATCATCAAATGACCCCTCCCGCTCTTGGTGGAGCGGAAGGGAGTGTCAGACTCTTACTGACTAAAACCCACCCGTGTTCCTTCCTTAGCCCTTTATGTTCCGGGCCAGCGGTAACCCTTTCGGACAATCCCGCTGACCCGGCAGGCATCTTTCACCCCGTAAGGAGCAATAACGTCAATACTTTTTATACGAAGCTTGTCAAATTAAATTTGACAGATTTTTTGCTCCCTATAATAACATGTTGTCGATTTTGACGGGCGCTATTACGTCGCGAACTGACAGGCGCCTGCGTCAGTGATCTAAGTTATAACATTTAAAAAAAAAACAAGTTACAGGTAAAGAACCTGAAATTGTTTATTCTGCCGTGGCATAACTAAAATGCCGTTAAGGCTCGTACACACAGGCGCGACGCGACACGCGACACAAAGGCACCGCAAGTCGCGCGACGAGCGGTGCCTTTGTGTCGCGTGTCGCGTCGCGCCTGTGTGTACGAGCCTTTATCCGACATCTGGTCGATTTTTAACTTTTAATGATATTATAAAGAGAAAAAAAAATCTATGGATCTGTTTCCGAATTTTCAATAGCTTGAATAGCAAGGTATTTAAAATTCGGAAACAGATCCATAGATTTTTTTTTCTCTTTATAATAGCATTAAAAGTTAAAAATCGACCAGATGTTGGATAACGGCATTTTAGTTATGCCACGGAAGTATTGCTGTAGCCAAACGGCCGTGACTTAAGGGCCTTACTCTCGTTTAGTACCGTAACACGGTCACTTTATGAAGCTTATAACTTATTAACGGTTTGGTTAGAAGGTCTGTAAAAAATATATGTTTGCTATAGATTCATGTACAACATTTTTGAAACAGGGTTTTTTCATAAGGCTAATACTTTTGCCTTAAAAAAATATTTACCAAAACGCTATTTTCGCTAACATTTGCTTATAACTTCTAAACGGCTTTGATGTTTGGAAATATTTTTACACTGAAAAATTGATGGTTAGAGGTACTACATATTTGAAATAGCGTTTTTAAATCAATCAACAGTTGCAAAGACAATGCCCCATTTTGAGATATAGGTTCAGAGGTGCTCTGCGCGGGCGCGGGCGGCAGTCGTGCGTTAGCACTGAGACGGGGTGGCTGTGTCGCTCGCTGCTCCGCCCGGCTATCGATCGACTACGCGCGTTTGGCTGTGTTAGTGCAAATATTTATGAACGAATTGTATCAGTATGCGTTTATAGATAAGCTCGCTGCAGAGGGCCCATTTCTATTGTCCGCGTGGACGCTTTATTAGTGGTGCCATTTCTAAATACTGTTTTTTTTATATTGTTTATTTTGTAAATATAAGATAATTTGTAAATAAATAAAAATGCCAAAGCAAAGCAAGTCAAGAAAAATACGTTTTCTCTACGACGACGCACCGTTTTATAGATATTAGCGAAAAACTCAAAAGTGGGAATTTTTATACCCTCCACTCCGGCTCACCTCCTAGACGCGGGGACTTTTAGTATGTTTACTCCCTAAGCACTCTGAGCAACTTTCTGAAGAAATTGCTCAGGGCCCAGCTCACGCACTCTACACCTCTTTTTGGTTATTCGTTGAGTGGACTAATAAGTATCTATCTATCTATAGAAATAAATAAAATTGGAGTGTCTGTTTGTAATATTAAAACAACCATTTCAGGCCATTTTATTTTGACTATTTAGAAAATAACTACTTACCCACAATTAAAAAAAAAAATGTTTTCAAACACCTTAATTTATAAAAAATGAGCGTTCTTAGTTGTCAATCTACGAGTATTTGCATTACTGAGTTTATGATTACTACCTTCTCATATTCTTGTGCGGATTTATTTCTGTGACTGGGACTTTCACTAGCAGATAGGTGACTAAGGAGTAACTTAGGCTACTTTTATTTAAAAAAAAAAAAGAAAATCAGGTTCCCACGAAAAAAAATTAAAACCTATGAAATGAAATATTGAATAATATCCGATTCAAATAGGGAGGTTGTATACTGCGTTTATTTAGGTACTTAACCAAATGTAAATAAATCATAATAAAGAAACGGAGTACAGTTTTTTTTTTTTATAAGTGGATCCTATACGTGAAGATTACTTAATCTCCAATGAAATTGATTGAAAAAATAATATACCTAGTGTTTTTGTTTTAGCCCAAGGAAATCGTTCACCAAATATTGTATATAAAAAGGCTAATACGAAAAACTAAAAATAAATAATAATTAAACTAAAAATGCAAAAACGATCAAAAAGAACTAAATGAAGTACTAAATGAAATATATGAGGGGGTGAAGCAGATGAAGTGGGATACGAATAGTCCTCGCCTACGGCGGGGTGCACCACGCGAATTTCGTCCAAGAGCGACTTCCATTATAGATATATTTAGAAGCGTAATTTCGCGACTCGAATAAGATGCACGATTGGCTCCGCACTCTACTGTCCGGATTCTCACTGCGTAATCACCAGGTTCGAATCTCAGTGGACGGCATATCTTTTGTTTTGTTATTTTTTAATTATAATGTGCTTATCTTTTGTTTTGTTATTTTTTAATTATAATGTGCATATTTTTATTTTCTTATTTTTAAAATAATTCAATAAGTAATTGTTATTTTAATAAAAACAATCATTTTTATTCCTATAGTTATTTTTCTTCAGAATCTAGAGTAATATAATAAAAATAAAATAAAAACGACAACCATTTCTTTTTACTATAAAGAAAAAACAATAAAATTGCATTATAATTGTTACAAAAATAAGAAAATCAACAAAAGTAATAATTACTGAAAATTTTCAAACAAGAAAATCGGAAAAAGTATAATAATAATTAAAAAAACATTTATATCAAATAAGAAAATCAACAAAAATAATTATGGAAAAGTTTGAATTTGAAGTCGGGCGTTGGTGATTAATGCAGAGAACTTTAGTGATGCACGAGACCACTAGACCAATCGAGCTGTTATAATGTATGTCGAAATTACGCGTCTATAGATAATCTATACAAACAAAATATGGTGTGTACAAAAAAGTAGGTACCTACTAACTTTACAATTTGTTTCGTCGAATAAGATCTCTTTATTGCCTTCCGTTTATTTATACACTGATTGTTTATTTATACAACTTATGAGTAGAACCGAAACAGTACAAACATTTACACCAACAACATAACTTAGAAAAAACTAATCATAAAATAAAATATAATAAACAGCTTTCATCAACAAACAGATACCAAAGTACGTACACTAGGTACCGACCCGAAATAATTGCAAGACTTCAAAGTATTTTATATGGCTACTCGCTCAACTATATAGGTACGGACGCCAGCACATCAACCTACCACAATCTGTCAGATTTCTTTAATAGATTTTCAACTTTATTGCTAAAGCATAAGGTTCAAAGTTGATTGGGAAAATCTGACAGATTGTGATCGGTTGATGAGCTGGCGTCTGTACTGTACCCAACCGCGTCATTTTTCGCAAATGCGATCAGGCTCCTTATCAATTAGAGTCTACGGAACAATTTCGTCTGACAGTATTTTTACTTTAATGGTTTGTGATAATATTAATTGTAAACGCGATTATGCTCCTTATTCATAGAAGGTAACGGGTCAATTTCCTATGCAAGTATTTTTACTTAACAGGGCTTTTGAATACGCGATTGTATTTCTTATTTGTATGAAGTCATGGATCAATTTTCGATGCAGATAGAAAATACTTGAAAGTATCTCGAGCTATGTTTTTTTAAGGTGGACGTACTTTGTAGCTCTGGTACTCAATTTTGCAAGTACGACCCATGCCTAAACGCGATTGTGCTCCATAAGTAAGAATTCAGAGTTCAATTTCCTATGCAAGTTTTTTTTTCTTCCAACAGGGCTCTTGGTTGGAATAGTAGTAGAAACTTTAATCGTCTATACTCTATAAGTACGTATTTATTTGTAAAAGCGATTTTGGTCCTTATTTGTATACAGTTAAGGTTCAATTTCCTATGCAGATAGAAAATACTTGAAAGTATCCCGAGATCTAGTTTTAGGACGTGGTTTCTTAAAGAAGTCGTACTTGTAAGCCCTGGTACGCGATTTTGCAAGTACGACCCATGTCTACTCACTGCATTTTTTAGTTACTTATACTCTATGTATGGGTCACTGACTCACTGTCGCTCCGCGTAGAAATGAAGAAAAGCTAAAAAGACGCCGCGATGGCGCAACGTTTCGTTCGACTCGTTCGAGTTATTTATCAAATCCTTACAAATATCTTATTTCAATCGATAAATAAAAACAACAGTTCCCTTTATAGGTACATTACATCACTGTTATTAATTTTATCAAGATTTGTTTATAAATAACACAGTTACAATTGCAACGATTTCAATTTTAATGGTTATTTTATGATTTTTTTCTATCGAGAAAATTTACCGAAAACGTGTTTTGAACACAATGGTCCACTCATAAATATGATCAAGATTAACATATTTTTTTTGCTGTTCTAAAATGTATACATTTGGCTAAAATATTGTTTTGCGAAGCCTATTTTGACTAAGTACAGCGCCTTATAAAGTTATCGTAAACTCTGCGAACTCAACAATAACTTTTTTGTTAAATTCCACACGGACGATTAACAGCTAGTACAAAATATATCAGCCTTGCATCCGCCATTCCCTTCTGGAATCGTAGGCAAAAATGGCGACCTACGTGCGGCATGTCTGCGCCTCTTCATATTCTTTGATTGTAGTTTTAGTGTCGCGCGCCACCGCACACATTTTTACGTATTCGGGAGTAGGGCGTTTAGCTCCGCCCACATGCACAAGGTCAGTGAGCCATCTATACACCTTAAGGCTTCTACACACAGGCGCGACACGCTATATAATCGCGCGCGACACAAAGGCACCGCTCGTTGCGCGACTTGCGGTGCCTTTGTGTCGCGCCTGTTTGAAGGAGCCTTTACGATTCGAAGGTCGTAGGTTCAAACCCTGACAGGCACTTTACGTTTTACAGGCAATTTCTATACAACTGGGCGCCTAAAAAGGCCACTTTGGCGAATCATAAAAGGATAACGTTATGAATCAAAATATGGCGAAGACAGTCCGTGTTTTGCTTTTTTTCGCTGCACTACGTAGGTATAATCAAAGAGATAGGGATTGGATTTCGATTGGACTGATTAGTATTTTAGCACAGACGAAAAAAAAACTGTGAATATTTGCAATATTTATCGCCGGGTACTGTACATACATACCGATCAAAATCATAATCATATTTTTTGCTTCGCCGTAGTCGGGTAAAAACACAATAACATTTTGCCCAAACTAAGTATGGAACCCAGAATCAATCAACTCAGCGTTTGCGACCACAATACCAACATGTTCGGACAAATAAATGAATTTGAATTCATAAAAAAAAAAAAAAAAATTAAAAGAAAACACGTGGCAGTCACTTAGAAATTCGTAATGGAAAAACCCAATAACATTTTTCACGAACCGGGAATCGAACCTATGACCCCTGCTCACGTTTGCAACGGTGATGATGATTTAAAATTACATAACAAGATTCTCGGGTTATTCCCTTGTAAATACGTCATAGTGACGCATACATATTTAAATACATGGTACCTATATATAATTTACGGAAAATACGTAGGTATGTCTTAATTATAATCTGATACTTCGATTTTTTCACTAAAACAACCTTCACAGGGACGATACTAAGAAGTATTTAATTTAGGTAATGGGTATTCCCTATTACTTAAAAAAATAATTCTGCGTATGATTCAAATAAGGGCCAAGTAATTTTTTTAATAAACTGTGTTAGTTCAGAATTATTATGCCTCTCTCAATATTTTCGATTATAATTTCTTTTTGAGCAAGAAATAAATTTTTAAAAAGTGCAATTAGAAAATATTTGAAATGCGACGCCATTAGTCAGAGCGAATGTGATGCATTAAGTCTATGATAAATATCAATGTCAATGTGTTTTAAAGGAATGTTTTTGATTCAGTCCGTTGTCAATAATATGAACTATGACGTCACACTAAGTTGTCCGTGTCGGTGAGCTACTTTAAACTTTTTTTTTAAGTATTTTTAATTGCTCTTTTTTGGCGGTGAATATTTTTTTTACCATTATATAGCGATGTCTGGCCGTGTTTCGGCCGTGTCGTGGAAATTTATAATATTATAGTATAGTACGGATTAGAGAACCAGAGTTACCGACATAGCTTGCAGAGTAAGCAAACTGAAGTGGCAGTGGGCTGGCCATGTTTGTTGAAGGACCGATGGCCGGTGGAGCAGACGAGTCCTGGAGTGGAGACCGTGTATCGGCAAGCGTTGTGTGGGACGCCCCCCAGCTAGATGGACGGACGACCTGAAGAAGGTGGCTGGGACAGACTGGATGCGGAAGGCGGAGGACAGGGTGTTGTGGTGCAGCCTGGGAGAGACCTATGTCCAGCAGTGGACTGCGATAGCTTGAGTTGACTGATTGATATGGCGATGTAAGAACTATGGAATTAAAATATTTGTACGCCGGAAACGGCAGAATATTACGATCCTAATACATAATGCTGGCTAAATGCACATACCTATAACAACTTTGTACAATATTCTGACAAATAAATGAATTGTATTGTATAAAAAAAACATGCATATTCCTTAGTAAAGGCTCCTACAAACAGGCGCGACACGACACGCGACACAAAGGCACCGCTAGTCGCGTAACGAGCGGTGTCTTTGTGTAGCGCGCGATTCGCGTCGCGCCTGTTTGCAAGAGCCTTAACATAGGGAATCGCGGCCACAAATAAGGTTCAGAACAGCGATGCGTTTGATGTTAGTTGAATCGAATGACCACCAAAATAAAAGTAATTTTGCAATTTTAATCAAACTCAAAGCATTTATTTCAATTAAACCATGTGCAGGCACTTTTGTATTGTCAAAATTAAATGGTCTGTCAGTTAGTCAGAAAGTTGAAGCTAATTGCCCATTCCAAAACGTAGATCTCTATGGAGAAGAACGGGCAAGAAACTCCAAGGACACTCTTTTGAAACAAGATATTACAAAATGTTGGGTAAATTATTCTTGTTGCTTCTATATGTGAGAAAAATGTAAAAAAAAAACACACAAATGAAGAAACAATTTAAAATATAAATATAAGATTAAAGGCTCCTTCAAACAGGCGGACACGCGATAAAATCGCGCGCGATGCAAAGGCACCGCATGTCGCGCAACGAGCGGTGCCTTTGGGTCGCGCGCGATTCGCCTGTTTGCAGGAGCCTTAAGATATGACCAATCTCAACCGACGGCGGCCGTTCACGAACATGATGCGTGGATGAGCACCATCCAGCTCAACCATTTTGTAATTAAATTTAAAAATAAATGCACGGCTCACTCTCAGTGGAATATTTTTTACGTATTTTTTTTAGTTGATTGAATTTCCTTTATGATTTCCATGAAATTCATGAAATATGATAGTTTACGCTCAGAATTATGCGACGAAAAATATTTTTACGATTGTTTTATCATGATACTATTTATTTTTTTATGAAATAGGTAAATCCATAGTTTTTTATTTTTATTTAATTAAGGTACATACTTATCTATCTGAAAAAAGTTTTATTTTAAGTTTGAAAATTAGTGCTTATGGAGTGAGTTCTTTGTGAGTGAGTTTCATGCTCATCGTTTTAAGGCTACTTCAAACAGGCGCGACACGACAATGCGACACAAAGACACCGCAAGTCACGCAACGAGAGCGGTGCCTTTGTGTTGCGCGCGATTACATCGCGTGTCGCGCCTGTTTTAAAAGAAATACGTTTTTGTACGAAAACATATTATTTATAATTTTAATTTAACTGTAGGTAAGCTAATTTTGTATTCAATTTGAATAATTTAAATGTGTTCAAAGTTCGCTTCGCTTTGTCAATTTGTCATAATAGTTATCTAAAGCTAATTTTGTTTTTGTTGTAATCTAAATCTATACGAATAAATAAAATAGAGCCTGTTTGTAATCCATACTATAATATTATTAATGCGAAAGTGTGTCCCAAAATGTGCTAGTGTCAAATGAAAGCTTTTTATTAAATGCATATTATGAAAGTATGTATATACGGTAGGTACTTGTAACAAAATAAAATAATTTTAAATCTTATCTGTCTGTCTGTTTGTTCCGGCTAATCTCTAAAACGGCTCGACCGATTTTGATGTAATTTGGCATAGGGATACTTTGAACCTTAGGGAAGGACATCGGGTACTTTTTATCAATATAGCATACTAGCATGCGTGGGCGCAGGCGGACGCTAGTGGGATTTATAGGTTAAAAGATTTAATGAGACCCATTATATAGCCGTCAACTACTCATTCTGTACATCAAACTAAGTAAAATTGCACAAAAATAATTGCTGGGAAACGAGTTTTATTTTTGGTGTAAAAAAGTTCTATTTGCGGTAGAGCGCAATGTAAGGGTCAATTCATACTAGCGCAGAATCGAACCGCATCGAAGCGTTAATCTGAAACTTAACACAGCAAACTCACCCTTATCTGGAGATAAGGGTGAGTTTGCTGTGTTAAGTTTATGAGACTTGACCCCGCCTCCCCCGCTCTTTCCGCCGCCCCTATAACGTCCAGTCCCGTCCCGCACTCAGACCTCATACCGCTAAAGATACCTAAAATCGTGTACTGCGCAAGTCAAACCACGTGGTGTGTCAAGTCTCATCTTTCGTGGCACGCATTGTACGTTGTAGAGATAAGAATGAATTTGCTATGTTAAGTTTCAGATGCGTTTCGAATCTGCACTAGTATAAATTGACCCTAACGCATGTAAAACATTGTGCATGGAAACGGTGCAGGGTCGTGAGAATATTTAAATTTGTGTTATACGATTAAAAACTAGTTTTCGTAAGAAAAGTCATTAAAAGTTGCATTTTTGACCTTCAATCTCTCCGTAACCAGAAAAAGTCAATGACGGCTTTGTTTTACAGTCGTTATAGCATAACTAGGCGGGAACATTCGAGTGGTGTAGTTCTTATAAAACCCATGACGTTAATAGATGATCCTCGCTGCATGCTATTTTAATATAATAAATGACAAAGATAATTGGATATCGTGCGGTCTCATGTATAATGTACCTACACGATTATGGATAATAGTTTCTGATTAAATACTAATTGTAATCAAGATGTCTTTGGTTTCCTAGATATTTTTCCATAGACACGTGTCGAAGGCTTAATGTTAATGGTTGTTTATGGAATTTGTAATTGTAGTTGTTATCTAAGCTGAGATGAAAATGCTAAAGGATATGTGGTGTTATACGAATGGATATAATAAGAAATGAGTACATAAGAGGAAGTCTGAAACTGGCACTGATGACTGAAAAGTTGTGTGGAAATTGGTTGTCAAGGTATGGGATGTGTTACGGATGATTGAGGAAAATGTCGTGAGGAGAGTTTAGAGTATGAATGTCGAGTCAATTCGCGGCCGTAAGAAATATGTATTTACAGAATTATAATCATTAAAGTCATCAACACAACTATCTTAAGACCACGTAACTCCAAAGAATGATGATTTCATGAACCAGTCATTCTTTGGAGTTACGTGGTCTTAGAGAGTTGTGTTGATGACTTTAATGATTATAATTCTGTAAATACATATTTCTTACGGCCGCGAATCATATATTAATCAACGTACAACTTAATACTGACCAGCAAATTCCAAAAAACCTAAAAAAAATTGAATTTCGCGGGCTACCCTGGCGCTTTCGCCTTAAAAGTTGACATTATGTGTATACTAGTAGAGTTGACGATCTAAATAAAACGATCAAACTGTATACTGTTCTATAGCTAGTAATATATTTGCTAAAATTCACAAGAGCCCCACCAAATCGTTGTAACACAGCGCTTGCGAGTTCTAATTCGACGCCAACGCCATCTAGTTACGTCTTGTGCAACTTTTGTTAAATACAAAGTATTTTGTTGAACTGATGAGCGGCTTTTGATCATGCATGGTCATTAATAACAGTGATGAAGAAATACACACTAAGTAAAGTGCTTGTTCAAGCTCAACTGGAGAAGCACAGAACCGGTCGAAGTGGCAATGCATAACCCGAAGAATTGCCAAATTTAAGTGGCAGTGGGCAGGGCACATTGCTCGCAGAACAGATGGCCGATTGGGGCCGAAAGGTTCTTGAGTAGCGACCGCGTACCGGAAGACGTAGCGTTGGAAGACCTCCCACAAGGTGGTCCGACGACCTTGTGAAGGCCGCAGGAAACCGTTGGATGCGAGAAGCATAGAACCGGTCGAAGTGGAGGTGCTTGGGGGAGGCATATGTCCAGAAGTGGACGTCTTTCGGCTGAACTGATGATGGTGTCTCGACCTCGTAAGTGGCGTTCGTTTCGACTGGGACATTGATCTTTCAGCCGAGAGATCAAGCCATAATCACAGCTAAAGGCACGTGTCTGCGTGAATGATCTAAACGTGAGTGGATAACTGCGGTGCATACATCCACAATTAATCAAATTGTTGCCATATAGGTAACTAGTAGCGCCCCGCCGTTTTACCCGCATAAGTTTCAATCCCGTCGGAATATCGGGATAAAAACTATCCTATGTCCTTTCCCGGGACTCAAAACTATCTCTATACCACATCCTACTCATATTAAATGTGAAAGTTTGTGAAGATGTTTGGATGTTTGTTACTCAATTACGTGTAGACCGTTGAACAGTTTTGGATGAAAATTGGCACATAGATAGACTATTTCCTGGTTTAACACATAGGATACTTTTTATCCCGTTATTCTGACGGGATCGAAACTTACGCGCTGCTAGTTTCATATAAATCGTTTCAGCGGTTTAAGCGTGAAGAGGTAACAGACAGACAGACACACTTTCACATTTATAATATTAGTATGGATTCCCCATTGACGTATGGTCTAATTTATAAGCTGAGAATGAAAAAGAGAAACAAAAAGTAGTATTTATTGGAACTGGTAGGGAGATAGTTACAAAACTTAATATTATGACACATACAGAAAAAACTGGCCCTGTGCGAGCCGGGCTCGCACACGAAGGTTTCCGTACCACAAGGCAAAATGGCCGAAAAAAAAAAACACGTTTGTTGTATGGGAGCCCCCTTAAATATTTATTTTATACTGTTTTTGATATTTTTGTTGTTATAGCGGTAACAGAAATACATCACCTGTGAAAATTTCAACTGTCTAGCTATTACGGTTCATGAGATACAGCCTGGTGACAGACAGACAGACAGACGGACAGTGAAGTCTTAGTAATAGGGTCCAGTTTTTATCCTTTGGGTACGGAACCAAAAAATAAAATCAAAACACATAATCAGCCTATAATGTTCCCACTGCTGGGACACAGGCCTCCTCTCTGTGAGAGGGAGTGGGCTGTAATCCACCACGCGGACCCAGTGCGGGTTGGTAGATGTCACATGTCTTCGAAATTTTGGTTCTACGACGTGCTTACTGCCTGATGACAATTTCAGAGTCATGATTTTCCTGTGCAATATTCCTTCAACATAATTACGACTTAGAAGTCCAATGTATACCAAGAAAGAACATGCAAGGCAAATAATGATTTTATTTCTGTAAATACTTACTTATTTAAAAGAGACTTAAGGCTCGTACACACAGGCGCGACGCGACACGCGACACAAAGGCACCGCAAGTCGCGCGACGAGCGGTTCCTTTGTGTCGCGCGCGATTCGCGTCGCGCGTCGCGTCTGTTTGCAGGAGCCGTTACAGGTAAATATTTGAAATACACCATTTTGTTGAAATTCAGATGTGTCTTCTCGACATCCGTGTGTCACTAACGGGATGCAGCAGAATACCAGCGTCAGGTATTGTACCTGGCATATGCTGAGCTGGACTCCCATTTGATGCAACCATGAGACACATCGCCCAGTAGTGATCGATCGTTATAGATGTTTATGAGCTAGGTGTCTATGGGTCAATTTATCTTTTTAATCTTTGTAATTTTTTTTTTATTTTTTCGATGTTTTTAATACCTGTATTGTGTCCTTTGTTGCACTGAATAAACGTTTTATCTATCTATCTACACCAGGGGTGGCCAACCGGTCGATCGCGACTATTTAGTTCAGTCGATCGTGGCAAGGAAAAAAATATAAATACGTAAAACAGACTGCGTACCTAATCACTAACTGCTGCACGTGTTAGCGGAATAAAGTATAATCTATCTTTAAGTATATATATATTACCCCAATAGTTATTTAATATGTGTAATACCTATGAATATGGTATTTAGGGAAAGTATTCTATAAATAAAGCACAGAAAGACAAGACCAAACATTTATTCAATCAAGGCTTGTCAGTAAATAATCAGAAAGCTAGTCGTCCGTTCCAAATCTAGGTCCTCGTGGAGAAGAAGGACAAGAAACTCCACGGAAACAATATTAAAGTATTCTATCAACAATTCCTTATATTGCCACACATTTCTAATATTAGCAATATTGGCCATATTATAACATATACAGAACACCATAGTTATCAGCAATAATCTATATAATAATATCAATTAACTTACGTGACATCTGGTCGATCTATTCCACATAATAACGTCACTAATACTAATCAACTGTACATCTATAGACCGGAGCTCCGTTCTGGTCAACGTCTCGAACAAGAATCATCCCTGCCACTCAGAGCTCCCCCTTTTATAGTTGTGAACAAATAACTTTGACGTTTCCATCTACCGTCATTTAAAATATCAACGACATTGAAGGTGGATATCCGTTGGGAATACTTATGATAACAATAACAATATCTATAATTAGTATAATCTATCACGGCCATACTGACAAGTACTTCGCTCTCGAAGTACATTAGGTACCCTTTTTCTAGAATTGTAATTCACTTTTGTTTTGCCAATTGCCTAGACATGTCAAGTCCCCTCCACCCGCTGCTAGTGGGATAGACTTACACCAAGCAAATGACCGACCAGCGGAAACAAATTTTATCGGTTACCTCGTCATGCAAGTCCCATTCACCCGCTGCTGGTGAGATAGACAAGCACCAAGTAAGCGATCGCCCAGCGGATCTTTACTTCTTTTTTTTCATTGTTTTTATAAACCAATCTTATGTATTGAAACCGGTTTTAAGTCTTTAAAAAGAATATCGACATCAACTGACAGTTTTGTGCCAATTGTTTTGAAACAGCCTATTATATTAATAATAGGTACCAATATTAAATCTAAGATGTACTAAAAGTATAATTAAATATTACTTAATCATTTATAGTCAGAGCATTTAAGTGATTTTGATAATCTACTTATTCGATAATATACTTCTACATTGAAACCAAGCTTCGTCATCGTAACGTTCTTCGACAGATGCCAATAGCCAACAAACGATATTCTAATATTGTATCAAATTAAATTATCTAACACTGCCAGACTTAAAAGTACTTCGTTCTTGAAGTACCTATGAATCTACAGTCTTACAAAAACGACAGTTTTTGACCAATTCGACAGGAAGTTATACATAGTTAATAAAAATTCTGTTTGTATTTTATTATTATTTATTATTATTATTTATTCATGTTTTTTAAAATTGTAAACTTTAATTAATTTATTTATTTTTTCATATGTGTGATTTTACCTGATACTTATAAATGAATTTAGTTTTATTTTGTTGAATACTAACATTAGTTTTAAGTACCATTGTTACTAACAAAATATGGACCTGGTCTGAATTAAATGTTTTTTATTTTTTCTTATAGTTTCTTATTTCAGGTGCTCAGAGGCAATACTAACTTTTTTTTTTAGTAACTAATTTATCTAAAATACATCTTAGCAACTTCTGCTATTGTAATAGAAAAACGTTGGGTAGGTACATAAACAATTTATCAAATAATAAATTACTTATCGGTATAATTTACAGTTACCAATATAAAATTGGGATAGCAATGATTTGGTAAGCCATTCATATTCAACAGCTTTTGAATCTAAGCATTAACCAGCGAACATGAAAATAATTCAATTATCTCATCGCTCGGTCAATCTGACAATATTACTAAAAACTATAAATATTAACTGGAGATGTCAACTCAATATTTTGGTTAAAGGCATACCTATACTATTTTGATCTGTGTTATCAAGTAATTTGTAGGGTACATACCATACCATTTAGTATACTCTTATTTATTTATATTTTAAACTTACACGACATAACATCATTGACGTGTAAAAGTGTGTACAAACTTATTTGAAAAAATTAAATAATCTTCGAATCTAATCTTTGAATTGAAATGTCAACCGTACGAATAACGTGTATTTTGACAGTTAAAAAAAAACCACGCCATTGTCATCATCATCTGCCTAGCCTTTTCCCAATTATTTTAGGGTCGGCTTCCAGTCTTAACTGGATGCAGCTGAATACCAGTATTTTACATGTAATCTATCCGAACAACTGTTATTATTTTATTGTGCTGTGACTATTGTGACTGTGTGTGCCTATTATCATTCCACTATTCTCCTTCCGACGGTTTTCTGTGTGTGTTGCTCAATATAACCGTGAGTACTATTAGCAGACTTGACTTTCATTTTTCTGCCTATTACACACTCCTGATAAGTACTATAAATTAATCACAACTTTTATATATTATTACATTTAAAATTCACAATACGTTATTCATATATAACATGGGACTATTATCCAAAATACCATATCGAATCTATGTCAATTTATCGTTTGAACGTTCTGTTAAACTGAACCAAAAGGATCATAGTAATATATTTGAAAATAATCCATCATGGGTATTCTGAACGTACTTAGATCTCCAAGTAGAAGTCTCAAGACAACAAAAGGAATGTTTATATATTAGTCTCCGATTTAGACTTGTCTGCCCTCTTATTTATTAAACTTTATGCACAAGTAAAAAAACTGTACAAAGGCGGACTTAATGCCTTGGGCATTTTCTACCAGTCTACCTTATTAGATACACAAACATCATAAGACCATACGACTAACATTAGGTCAGCGACCAATCAGTAGTGAGTTTTAAGTAGCCCCTGACCCTGACATATCAGTCCTCCCACCTGCTGCACGTGAGATCTAGACCGACACCAGGCCAGTGACCGACCAGCAGTATTATTTTTATTTCCACGAGTTTAATTTTTCCTTTATGCTTTTATTTATATCTTTTATTAACTTGGTTCATTTTAGCGTAACTAAACTCAATTGAATTTAACTGATTTTTGTTGAAGTTTCATATCTGTCAATTTTGTATTGCTTCATCTTTGTGAGCACTGGATATTAAATTCCTCCTTATAATGCGTCTTATCTCAAAATTAAACGAGGTTAACCTACACTACATCATCTGGAATCACTAAGTCTCATTTTTGTGCATTATACTACTCTTTGCTATTATTGTATTCTTAAATATTATTTTAAAACAATGGACTTTGTTAATTTTTTCTTTTTTTTTTTTTAAATTTTGTATTTGAAAAACCATTTCGAGGAATAGCGTTACTGATCATTACGGACCAATTAATTATGAAAAATATTCATATTATGTTGATATTTTTGATAAAATACGATTGACCTTCTTTGTCCTTCAAATTACGTCGGCTTTGGCCGTACAGTTTTGTATAGTTACCCCAGAAAATAAAAAGTAAGGGGCAAGTATTGTCTACGATCTGTCAAATGTCAAATTATTATAAATATAAATGTCAAAAATGTAAACATTCTTGTTTATATCTCATTCATTACATTACATACATTATTTCAACACTCGCCAATATTTAATATATTGGAAGAGTAATTATGGAATACAGGAAGTGCTTTGTCCCAACTTGCAGCAATAATAGTAATAATGTCGCCGCGTGTGTTATTATTCTATTCCTAAGTCACCGCGTCGATTGTTCTAGTGACGACAGAGAGTAGAATATAGTCCCTTGAGGACACTTACTCATAAAACCCATTTGTAAATAAATACGCTAAGATACGATTCGAATATTAATATTCGACGTCTATTCGGCCTATTGACACTTTGACAGATGAGATAGATGACGTTGTATTTGACAGATTTAAATTTTTAATTATGTATTAGCAAGGCAACGGCACTTAATCTTTTATGCCACTGAGGACGTCACCTACCTTAAAAACTTTAATATATATTATTTTTTAAATAACTATTGTGCCAATTGTCAAAATATTCAAATTAGTTTCTCAAAATGCTCAAAATTTTCAAAATATAAAATAAAATTCGTCCTTTAAAAGCAAGTGTGAACTAAACGTTACATTATCTAGAAGTATATTTCAACACGTAACCTATTAGTTCAATCATCGTATCTAATGGCATTTCGTTTTGATCTAAAAGAGCCTCTAAGGGACTTACCGATTCCAGCTACTTTTTATTGCCAGGAAAGGTTTTCGAAGTTCTTACAGCAGGTTGAGGTTCCATGGTTTCAAAGCTCACACAGTAATTAGCAGCACCGCAACTCCGATTTCAGAGGCGGCAGTGCGATATTATGATTATGGTGACAGTGAATTGCGACCCGTCGACCAACGGCTTCCAGAAGATCGTCAAAAGCTCCAATATCGATCATGAAAATAGCAAAATAAAATGTATTAGTAAACTGTTTTAAAAGGCTAGAGAACAATCCCACTTCTGATGTTAGCGGAATAAAGTATAATCTATCTTTAAGTATATATATATTACCCCAATAGTTATTTAATATGTGTAATACCTATGAATATGGTATTTAGGGAAAGTATTCTATAAATAAAGCACAGAAAGACAAGACCAAACATTTATTCAATCAAGGCTTGTCAGTAAATAATCAGAAAGCTAGTCGTCCGTTCCAAATCTAGGTCCTCGTGGAGAAGAAGGACAAGAAACTCCACGGAAACAATATTAAAGTATTCTATCAACAATTCCTTATATTGCCACACATTTCTAATATTAGCAATATTGGCCATATTATAACATATACAGAACACCATAGTTATCAGCAATAATCTATATAATAATATCAATTAACTTACGTGACATCTGGTCGATCTATTCCACATAATAACGTCACTAATACTAATCAACTGTACATCTATAGACCGGAGCTCCGTTCTGGTCAACGTCTCGAACAAGAATCATCCCTGCCACTCAGAGCTCCCCCTTTTATAGTTGTGAACAAATAACTTTGACGTTTCCATCTACCGTCATTTAAAATATCAACGACATTGAAGGTGGATATCCGTTGGGAATACTTATGATAACAATAACAATATCTATAATTAGTATAATCTATCACACGCATCATCTTGTATCATTTTTCAATCGCCGTTCCGTCACGTTATTTATCCTCTCTTCTATGCAGTTTAGCTCTGTTTTGTTTTCGGTGCGCGATAACAATAAGCGGGAAGCGTATGGGACGCGAGAGTAGGGCGCGGGCGGTTGTCAATCCGTCAGTCAGTTGACGACAGATTAGCGGAGTTACGAGTGGTTACGAATTATATTTTCCCTTTTAATAAAATAAAAAATACTACATAATTTTGTACTGAACTAATCATAGTTCAGTACAAAATTATGTAATATTTTTTATATCTAATTATAATTAATTTAAAATCTTTAATGAAACATCAGTTTCATTAAAGATTTTAAGAAGTATGTAATTGGTAGATCGCCCAGGGTGTCGTCAGTGAACAGTAGATCTTGGGTCTAACCAAGTTGGCCACCCCTGATCTACACGTTTTTCTATTGACAGCTATCTAGGGACATGACTATTAACATAGTTTATTTATCATTCAATGGAAGAACTATATCCAGTACTCGTTTATGGGCTGATATCATATACCTACGTTATTAGTAAGAACGAAAGATGACGATGACGGTTACAATTCTATTTCAAGTCTTCAAGGCTCCTACAAACAGGCGAGCCTTTATTAGTGGTTGTAATGGCAATCATGTAATTTGGTCTTAAGGGGCTTACAGTGCGTGCCACGTAAGAAGAGACTTGACCCCGCCTCCCCCGCCTCTTTCCGCCGCCCCTATGACGTCCGGTCCCGTCCCGCACTCAGACCTCATACCGCTAAAGATACCTAAAATCGTGTTCTGCGCATGTCAGACCACGTGGTGTGTCAAGTCTCTTCTTACGTGGCACGCACTGTACATGACCTAAAGCGCGGTCACTGTCGAACTGCATAGATAAGAAAGAAAAGTGCGATGACATAACGCTGGTAATTTATTGCAAAATATGAAGCAATTATCTATTTACAAAAAATCCATTGATTGGACTAAAAAATTAAAACACTAGTGCTTTAGTATGTTGCTTGTAGAATAATCTGACAGAAAATCAGAATGATTGCATGTATGTTAGTATGATTTTTATTGTAAAAAGAAAGTTTTTAGATGTATCTTCACGATTTTTTCTATCGTATCAAATTAGTTGTAGGTATTATGTTTTCAACACGCTATCTACCTAGCATATATCCTGAGGAATATCATATATATTTTTTTATTTTGTTTACTGTAGTCGATCGTATACTTTTATTGCTTCTAAAAGTTGCGTTTTTTGCGTTTAGGTCCTGTAATCCCCTTAATAGGTTTTTATAATTATTTTATTTATAATTTCAATAGATTCTTTTAGATTTTGTGAATATGAGAACATTGTAGTACTTGTAGACTGTAGATTTTAGACCGTTTTATCTGGTACTTGTTGATCCCACACACACACAGTCCTCCCATACCTGTTAACGCTGTAATTTTAAAACATTGTAAAAGTCAATTATTTTATAAGAGTAACCGTTGATTTTCTTGCCGGCACTTCTCCATAGGAAACTACTAATTGGAACTGGTATCGTCAACCATCGAGGCTTTGAACGCTCATGTTTTACACCGTTCTAAGTTTGTAACTTAAATCATAGATGAAACAATAATTCACCATTTCCTTTGTAATTACGCATCTGTTTTCACGAATTACTCAAACACATGCAAATGTAATAACGAATGATACTTACCAACTTCTGAAACGAAATCGACGGCCTCGTTAGGTGTAGTGGTCGCTAGCGGTACCTACCCTGGGTCCGATTCCCATCGAGCAGTGGTTGAGTATTAGGTTTGTCTATCAGGAATTTCTCAGTAGCAGCCTTTTTTTTTGAGGATGGGAAATCATCAAATCACCCCTCCCGCTCTGGGTGCAGCGTAAGGGTGAAAATGTCTACCTATTACGGTTCATGAGATAGAGCCAGCTGACAGACAGATGGACGGACGGACACCAGAGGCCTTAGTATTAGGGTTCAGTTGGAACCCTTTGGGTACGGAATCCTAAAAAGGAAGTGTGAATGATGATAGACATGTGTGAGAGAAAAAAACATGCTGCGCCGACCTTTAATAAATTATTATAAGGGCAGAAAGATAATATGTAATATTCCCACCATTGCTGGGACGCAGGCCTCCTCTCTGTGACCGGGACTGGGCCGTAATCCACCACGCGGGCCCAGTGCGGGTTGGTAGATGTCACATATCTTCGAATTTTTGGTTCTAGGACATGCCGGTTTCCTCACGATGTTTTCCTTCACAGTTTTCAGAGCAGTGGTGATGAAATTATTGACACAAAGTAAAACGCTTGTCTGAGTTCGAACCTACGACACGTAACGACTTACAACACGTAAGTCGGGGTTGTTATCACTGAGCCAGCAATGCTCTATGAATCTAGTAAGAAAGATGATGACAAACTGTCAAAGTTATCTAGGAAATAGACATTAGACGTCATTGACGACACCGCGTGATTCTCAGTAATGAATAAATAAAACATAAAAACGATACAATATACTACTTATTCAAATAACAGTCATAAGAACTTTTCCGTTCCAAGAAAAATCCATGGCTGAAGATGGTGACTAAATTGTTTTCCATAGTAAGCAGAACATTCTAGGAATATTGTGGTGCTCGTGGGTAAATAATAACATCCGCACGGATCGACCGAAGGTTAAGCTACGCTTGCCGTGGTTACTTCGTAGATGACTGAGCCGCTGGTCCCAGCTGTCATCCGTAGATCTTTGACAGTCGTTACGGGTCGTCAGAAGCCCGAAAGTCTGACAATCATGTTAACAAGGCTACCGCCCCGTGCTACCCTTTTTTTTTCCAGGTTGGGAAATCATCAAATGACCCCTCCCGCTCTGGGTGGAGCGGAAGGGAGTGTCAGACTCTTATTGACTAAAACCCACCCGTGTTCCTTCCTTGGCCCTTTATGTTCCGGGCCAGCGGTAACCCTTTCGGACAATCCCGCTGACCCGGCAGGCTTCGGCCCTGACGGGCTCCTTCAGTTGATGCTGACATCTCTTTGAGGCGCGCGTGGAACACGTACGCGCCGTCCGGCACGGGCCTGGTCCTGATCGGACGGTGAGCTACCCATTACTCTCCGCCCGCAGGCCCGATCGTGCTACCCTGTAACTCGGCCAACAAAAAAAAAAGATCTGTCACCTGGTGTATGTGGCATTATGTGAGTCGGTTCTCTGCATTAAAGTAAGGGGCGGAGTCCGCATAACCTCGATGATACAATTGGAAAGAGCCCAAAGAACAGCGCTGAAGGTTATACATCCCACAGATCACCTGTGAATCACCAATAATCTGACAACCAAGCGGTGTCATGTACCCTAGTAACTGAGTTGTGGAGGTCAGATAGGCAGTCGCTCCAAGTAGAATACTGATATTCAGCTGCATTCTGTTAGATTGGAAGCCGACCTCAACATAGTTGGGAAAAGGCTCGGCAAATTGATTGGAGTAACATATTCTAGGGAGTTCCCATTTAGTGGTTGTAATAATAGGTGATCTATCACAAATTATCACGACAATGCTCCTTCACCCTGACATAGTAAGAAGAATTTTATGGTTGGTTTATAGCCATAGGAGGTAGCGGAGCGGTTAGCGATAATGCCTTTTAGAATAGTGATGATGACAATTTTTGTATTTTAAACTCAAAAAAAAATTTGTTTGCAAATAGTGCAAACAATTCTATAAAGATTCTAAAGCTTAAAAAATTTAAAAGTTATAAACGTTTTAAAATAACCGCTAGACAAAGACGGCAGTAGCATAGAAGTGACGTCACGACTATGTAACTTTATACTAGCGCCATACACTGTCAGTACCGTGCGACAAGGACGGGAATAATCCCAACTAAAAACTTTTAAAGCGTGTAACTACTCCAAATTTCCATTGATTTTACAGATTTTTTTTTCGATTACCTCGCTTTACTATGTCTTCCGTGAAAGTACATTATATAATTATATTCAAACATTTCTAATATTTGTCATCAACCCTATTAGTACGTGCATAAGGAAAACAGCATACAATTTTCTCACTACTGCGACAAAGGCCTCCTCTCTGTGTGAGAGACTGGGCCGTACCTAATCCACCACGCAAGCACAGTGCGGGTTGGTAAAATGTCACATGTCTTCGAATTTTTGGTTCTAGTACATGCAGGTGTCCTTAAGAAGTTTTCCTTTACTGTTTTCAGAGCAAAGAAAAGAAACAAAGAAAATAGATTTATTTAGCACAGACTAAGAGACACACAATACACCAGATAGTTAGGTAATAGTCGTACATCAGATAAAAACAACGATAAAAATAAAAAGTGCAAAGTCCGATGTAATAAATTTGCAGGAAAGTGTGCCTCACGGCTGCGCCAAAAAGGCCCAGTTCAGCAAAAATGCCAGACAACTGGTGCCTGAAGCAGTAGTGATTAAATAAATTACACAAAGTAAATCGCCTGTCTGGGTTCGATATGGTATATATAATAAAGAGTACTCTATCATGTTGTTCTATTCTAAGCTTCTTCTTCGGCGGTCGGATAGATGCCTCAATCGCCCCACTTACCGCTCCGCTCTCCCAAACCCACAACCTAACATTAATGACGTATTTAAACTCACCATTACCCTGGAACTTCCATGACTGCTTAACCTGCTGTAATTAGAAGCATCATACTTGTTTACTATAAAGTAATTATGTTATACATGAGTTAGCGTCAATGGTCCAGAGGTCAGGCAGGTGTCATACGCTTAGCAATGCTGATTGTCAGGACAAAGTCAAAGTATAATGAGATTATGCATAACTCTGGCGTTATAGGGGGTTAACATGAACTCACCTAACTAAAGAAAAGCAAATTAAATGGTTTAACAATAGGTTTCACAGAAGTTATTATAATAAAATTACCTGGTGTCAAATCAAAGGTTATGTCGAGTAATTTAAATTGTTTGTTGTTATTTTTGCCAACCAATCGCAAAATCTTTTGAGAAGGAGAAGGGCTCATGATTTACTTATCAAAGACTTGATCAGTGGGGCTCATGGCTAAGTAAATAACAGATCCACGGTTCAATCAATCAGGTTAAGCTAAACTTGCTAAGCTCAGTCCGTGGATGACCGAGATCCCCCGGCCGTTTGGTACCGGCTGACATTAGTGGATTTTTAACAGTCGTTGCGGGTAATCAGAAGCGCGAAATTCTAATAACCAGCCTTACCAAGGTATAGATAATTTTAGAGTGGACGCGAGAAACTTTAATTCATGTATTAACTTTAAGTTAAACTTAGGTTCTCTAACGACGGAGGAAACTTGGTCCCAAAGTAATGCCCTCTGGCACTCCAGAAGAAAAAAATATTATTTCTAAAATAAATTCCTACACATGACGTGTTTCTACTGTTCAACAGGAAAAGGCGGCTCCAATAAATTTAAAAAAATATAGAACATAGTGATAGTGTCATAGGCTGATCCAATTTCAAAATTGATGCGCCTTTAGTATATCTGATTCCAAAAAATTAGATTATGTAATTTCTAAATACAGAATGTGTTCTAGTTATTGACGTCACAAGGAATCCAATATGGCGGACAGTGGCCGTTAGATAATAAAAACTTGTTTTTTTATCCGATTGTTCGTTATTGTTTCCTCGACTGTGTTGATGATTTTTAGAGTTTCGTAGCCAAATGGGAAAAACTGAACCCTTATAATTTCGTTATGTCCGTCTGTTGATCTATCCGGATGATACAGTCAACTTCTCGGAAACTATTGACAATAAATCGATAAAAATTGGAAAGAAGATCTATTTTGTGTATCTCTAAACAATAGTATAGTAAAATTACATATATGACTTGAACAATATGAGTAACTGGCGAAAGAGTTTAATTTTAAATCTTTTCATGACACATTTGCCGCAGTGGCGGAGCAATTTATTGCTGCAATACGTGTCATGGGTTCCTTTCCCATGCGGCATAAATTCTTCTATGGCTTAGAGCCGATTTTTCAATCGACAGATAATTTTTATTTGTGGAATTAAATTGACTTCTGACAGTTTTTGTACCTATGCAAAAATTGACAAAAATGCAATTTTTTTTTTTAAAGTTGCCCCACACTAGGAATTACTCCTGTATCGTGGGTGCGTTTACAAACCTTTAAATTCACATACACAAACAGCTAAACCCGGAACAACTGTTTCGTGCGAGAATCGAACCCGCGACACGCAGCGCAGCAGTCGATCGCTCAGCCATTGCGCCAACCGTGTCGTCGAATAAAAGTATCTAGCGTTCGAAAAATAAGCCATGGATAGTTGTTATTTTGTTTTCTTTTTTATTAATTTAAATTTTCTTTTGTTTCAGGTCGTTTGGCAGTGATTACGTTCAGTATATGCACCGTGGTGCTAGGAATCGTACTATCTTTTGTGCCTTGGCTGGATTATATTATATTTAGGGTGAGTAATGAGTATTATACCTTCTCGTTGATAAATATCTCTATTCACAAAGATACACAAATTACAATTTACAAGTATACAGTATGGAAACCACATAATACATGCAACAAATTATATATATGAGCCTGACTGAAAGAGCAGTCAGCTCTGCTACCAGCTGACAGCACAATATGCGCCAGACATACTTCAATATCGATGCCTTAAAGTGAAAACCTCGTAAGTGTAAAAGAAATAATTTGTCGGGAGGAAGAAAGAACTGCGTGCTGTAAAATTTTATTCGGCGTCTTTTATGTCTTTTTTGCCGACTTCAAAAAAGAAGGTTCTGTTTTCTTATTAATTAATATGGAAATTTAGCCCGCTTTAATATTCAGAACTGTTCGATACTATAAGATTGTCCGAAATGCATAAAATGCTACTTACATTCCCGAGGTTTTCACTCTAAGGCTTCTTCTAAGTCTTCGATGAGATTGGTTACCATAACCGAAAATCGGTCTGGAGTACTTTATTTATTTAATACTAGCAGCGGCCAGTTTCACCCGCTTAAGTGTCGATCCCGTGGGAATATAGGTATAAAAACTATCCTATGTCCTTTCCCGGGACTCACACTATCTCTATACCAAATTTCATCTAAATCGGTTCAGCGGTTTAAGCGTGAAGAGGTAACAGACAGACAAGCAGACAGGCCCACTTTCGCATTTATAATATTAGTATGAATAGTATGGATTTTCTTCAATAACCGTTTCTTTTTATTACAGGAATTAAAACTCTGGAACGGCTCTCTTAGCTACAGCTACTGGCACAAGCCGGGAGTCGTGAGACTCACGAAAGTCTACATCTTTAACGTGACCAATCCGCAAGCCTTCCTGGAGACCGGCGAGAAACCGAAGCTCGTTGAGGTCGGCCCATTTGTTTATAGGTTTGTGCCTGATTTTGTTATCATCTATACTAATATTATAAAGCTGAAGAGTTTGTTTGTTTGGTTGAACGCGCTAATCTCTGGAACTACCAGTCGGATTTGAAAATTTCTTTTTGCATTTGATAGCCCAATTCTTGAGGAAGGCTACAGGCTACTTTATATCACGCTATGACCTTTAGGAGCCGAGCAAAAAGAAAAAAAGTCAGAAAGAACGCTAAGCAAAAACGAAGTAATAGCGCGGGCAGGCGATGCGATGCGACGGGTGGGTCGGAGTAACAAGAAATTTCACGCGGACGAAGTCGCGGGCAGAAGCTAGTACTCAATATGTTTATTGCTTTTCACAATGTGAACTGAAGGTGGTAGGTTTTACAAAGACATGATCATTGTGGACCCTGTCAGACATAGTGAAGTAGGAGAAAGCTTAACTAATTACTTATTTTACTATAATTATCATCATCTGCCTTGCCTTTTCCCAACTATGTTGGGATCGACTTCCATTCTAACTGGATGCAGGTGAATACCAGTATTTTACACGGAGAGACTGCCTATCTGACCTCCACAAGTCCCAGTATAGTAGTAGTAGTAGTATTACCCAGTTACTGGGTAATACGATACCCCTTGGTAAGACTGGTTGTCAGACTTTCAGGCCTCTGACGACCCGTAACGACTGTAAAAGATCCACGAATGACAGCCGGGACCAACGGCTTTACGTGCTTTCCGAGGCGCGGAGGGGTCTTGTTATGTGCCAGGATGATCACCCATCACTCACCAACATAGTTGGGAAAAGGTTAGGCAGATTGGTTTTATTTAAGGTTTAAAATTTTATACGCACGTACTTTTGCTTACCACTTGGATTCTTTGGTCTAATGCTAATAATTAATACAAAAACAATCGTGAATTCGTGACTGTTTTATTATAGAAACTAAACCATACTCATGACTGACGTTTATTACGTCAACGTATGTCAAAATACCCGCAAATAAATAAAAATAACCGCAAATTAACTTTAACCAGAAAACCAAAGAAATATCACGGAAATCGTGATTTTTTTTATGAATAAATTATTTGCTTCGTTAAATGATATTATTATGTAATCATCTATGTGTACATATTTGTAATATACTAACTTCTGCCTGCGAAATTCGTCCACGTGAAATTTCTTGTTCCCCCGACCTGCTCAGTCGCAACGCATCGCATCGCTTGCCCGCGATATTACTTCATTTTTGATTAGCATTCTTTCTTATATTTTTTTTTCTTTTTCCTGAGGACCTTCAGTTGAGTTGACTCCTAAAGGTCTTAGCATTTTATATTGTATAACATATAGCCTTCCTCAAGAATTAGGCTATCAAGTGCAAAAAGATTTTTCAAATCCGATAGTTTCAGAGATTAACGCGTTCAAACAAACAGACAAACTCTTTAGCTTCATTATTATTAGTAATATTATGTATTAGATAACACATTATAACATTGAATGACTATGTATTTGTCAGTTTCCGTCGGAAAAACTAGAAAACCGACGTCTGAAGGTGATAATTTTTCAGCGGTATTGGGTTAAGCCACCGTTGACAGATGATGAGTCTGTAAATCCCCTGAAATAACCATGAAGAGTCACCTTTCGTAGTTTTCAGTTGCGCAACAAACAAATTACCTATCTAGACTATCTAAATCAAATAATTTGACTGAACGCAACGATATTTTAAGACAACAACATTGTCTTTCTTTAACTTCGGTGTGGTCGGGTAAAAAATCGGTCAAATGCGAGAAAATCTCGAGCTTTTGAGCCTGTTTGATGGAGCCTTTAGAATTTGCCTCTAATGTCATGATTTCATGAAATAATCATTCGATAGGGTTAAATTAACTTAGTGAGTTGTATTGATGATTTGTATTCACTACGCACACTGTTGTACAGCCAAAGTGTGAAGCACTGCCGGCGTCTGTTTACTTCCACATTTAACCCGTCTGCTTTCAAAGCAAGAGAGAACTGGCATCTTCTGGGCACGCTCGTTCCAGTATAGACCTCATTCATCGCTTTCCATCAGGCGTGATCGAGATCAAGAGCGGGCCCATTCACAATAAAAAAATAAAAATAATAAAAAACAGTGGCACTCCGGGAGCGCCAACAGAAGTGAAAACAAAACACAAACAGAATACTTTGCCATCACTCACTGACATATCGGAATACATTATCAAAATCTAAAGTCATTTATTCAAACTAGGCTGAAAATCAGCACTTTTCCAACGTCTAAATAACAAAAGACAGTCCCCCGGCACGCCCGCCCTTCACCACTTCCTAGTGCTTTCGCTGGGGAGAAGAAGTGGAGCAACAAACTCCCCAGCAGCACAGCTGTCTGCTCAGTTAGAAAATACTTGATTTTAAAAGTTACTAAAACCGAGTACATCCCGAGGACAGCCGAACACATCCAAAGCGGGTATTTTTTTAATCGTAGGTACTATAAACAAAACACGCGCGGTGTCGTTTGCTGTAACAGTGGCGCGAGTTCAATGGTTTTTTCCCATCTCCAAAATGCCCAACGCGCAAGAAGTTTTTACTTCAAAAAAGGCCCTAAGAGCAAAAGGATGTCAGCGGGATTGTCCGAAAGGGTTACCGCTGGCCCGGAACATAAAGGGCTAAGGAAGGAACACGGGTGGGTTTTAGTCAGTAAGAGTCTGACACTCCCTTCCGCTCCACCCAGAGCGGGAGGAGTCATTATTTTGATGATTTCACATCCTGAAAAAAAAGGGCAAAAGGATGACGATTTTTGTCAGGGTCTAATGTCATGGGGCGGAGAACACGCATCGCAGATTTTGACCTTTCAATGTACTGACGTAGGTAATAAGCACAACAACATTTTTTTTCACTCACAAATTTATTAACAAAAACTGACAATAGTCGGATTATTATCTATACATATAATAAAATTGTAGAAAAGTGATGTCTGTACAATAGAAATATATAAAAAAAAAGTAGCAGGAGTTGTTATTATATCGATGCCGAACCCGAAATTGTAATTACATTTTTTTGTGTCTGTTTGTCTGTTTGTCTTGTGCACGCTAATATCAGAAACGGCTTATTTGATTCAGATGCGGTTTTCACTAATATATAGTAGTAAGCTTCACTTAACATTTAGTGTTTATTTCACGTCAATCGGTTTATAAATAAAAAAGTTATGTCAATTTAAAGAATCACGGCGAACATTCAGAGTACGTACACGACACGCCTCGCGCCTGCGCGTCCGTGGCTATATAAAGCGCGCTGAGAGCCACGCCGCTGCCCGCCCCACCGACGCTTTTTTTTTTAATTTGGGATATCATCAAATGACCCCTCCCGCTCTGGGTGGAGCGGAAGGGAGTGTCAGACTCTTACTGACTAAAACCCACCCGTGTTCCTTCCTTAGCCCTTTATGTTCGGGGCCAGCGGTAACCCTTTCGGACAATCCCGCTGCCCCGGCAGGCTTCGGCCCTGACGGGCCCCTCCGAATGATGCTGACATCTCTTTGAGGCGCGCGTGGAACACGTACGCGCCGTCCGGTACGGGCCTGGTCCTGATCGGACGGTAAGCTACCCATTTCTCACTGCCCGCAGGCCCGCGCCTACGGTGGCCGGGAGTCGTCGCGCGGTTCCCGACGCCCGGAGCATCTCCCGCGGCGGCTGGGACGGGAGGCTCTCTCCCTCAGCCGTCTCACCGCCTCCTTCGCTAGCATGACTGCTTCGCAGAAGGAGGCGACTGCCCCCCACTCCCTCTCGCCCCGGACCATGGCTTGAAACAGGCCCGGACGCGAGAGGTCGCCGCCGCTGCCAATCACCTCAACGAGGACATGGCGGTGCTCCGCCCAAGCGGAGCAGACCTCCACCGTATGCTCCACCGTGTCCTCTGGGCGATCCTGGCAATGGTAACACCCGGGCGTTTCCTCCCGCCTGATTAAGTGCAGGAACCTCCAAAAACTTCCGTGTCCGGTGAGGACCTGCGTCAGGCCGTAGGTGAGGGCGCCATGACGCCTCTCTAGCCACTCCTCAAAGAGGGGTCTTACCGCCGCTATCGTGGCGTGCCCTCCCCACCGACCCTTGCTCGAAGTAGTGCCAGCCCACGCCGCAGCTGAGCCTGTAGATTTAAATTCCCGACTGTGACCTCTGAGTTTGTTTCGGCCTTTGTTCTCAGAGTAGTCAATTAGGAAAAGCCGACCCCATCGTTCTTAAATAATCAAAAATCGATCCAGCCTATCTCAACTTGCTGCCCTCTCCCCAGCGACGCCCTAAACCGAGGTTCGTACCCCACAGGGGGTGCCCTTAGCGTGTAGTCACTTAGTATACTTAGTTAATTTAAGCCCCTGGCTGGAGGCTTTGAGTTCTGTCAAGGCAGCCACAGGATAGTCCGGTTAAGTAGTCATGACCTCTCAAGGTCAACTACGAGATGCCATAGTTAAAAAAAAAACACGCCGCTGCCATAAGGATTCAGTTATTCGTAGCGAACGCACGTACAACGACCAAGCAGCAACAATAAACGCTGAAATTTTGAGCTATGTTCCGGGGGATTATGTTTAGAATTTTTAGAATCCCTCAATGCTCCTGGACTACCAGCATATAAAATAAAACTAAAAGTAGGCGTACCCATAATGCTTCTTAGAAATTTAAGCCCCCCAAAACTTTGCAATGGCACCAGGTTAAAAGTGATCAATTTACAACGAAATCTGATAGAAGCAGAGATTTTAACAGGATGTGGAAATGGGTGAAAGTGTTTTCATTCCTCGGATTCCTCTCATTCCAAACAATTTTCCATTTAGTTTTAAACGAGTCCAGTTTCCAGTCAGCCTATGTTTTGCGATGACAATTAATAAAGCCCAAGGTCAGACGCTGAAAGTTGTGGGTGTAGATCTAAGTATCAGCTGTTTCTCGCACGGTCAGTTGTATGTGGCTCTGTCACGGCCCACGGGTTAGCAATCCTAGGAGCCTGTATGCTTTCATGCCCGATGGCCATACGTCAAATATCGTATACAGAGAAGCATTACTGTAAAGTAAATTTTTAGCTACCCAAACGACGGTATATGTAATTCAAAATATGCTGCCCGAAAAGTCACTATTACACGCGGACGAAGTCGCGGGCACAGCTAGTAATAAAATAAAATAATAATGAACATATAAAATTAAAATAATAATCACTCTGATTGTTTAAAACAATCAAACATCTATGCAACAAGATTTACACAAGTTACTAGTTCAACTTTCTGACTAACTGACGGACTATTTTAATTTTGACAATTCAAAAGTGCATGTACAAGGTTTAATTGAAATAAATGCTTTGAGTTTTGAGTTTGAGTTTGAGTTCAAAAAATATGGATGTCACGTGATCAATTTTGAACATTAAGAGCGTTTATACCGTACGGCATTTCATACAAACTTTCAAGTCCTTATTTTTCGAAATGAATGAACCGATTTTAATGAAACTTCATACGCATAAGCAAGATACAAAGGTCTAAAAATTTAGTTGAGAACATTTTCGAAAAATAGTGTTAAAGCCAAATTAGACAGATTTTAAATTTTCCATAGAAACAGAGATTTCCAGTTATCTTTTTTTAAATAAGACATTTCGAAAATGTTCTCTACTAACTTTTTAGACCTTTGTATCCTGCTTATGCGTATAATGTTTCATTAAAATCGGTTCATTCATTTCGAAAAATAAGGCCTTGAAAATTTGTATGAAATGCCGTACGGCGTAAACGCTCTTAATATCTTGGAAACGTGACGCTTTAAGGCTCCTACAAACAGGCGCGACACGACACGCGACACAAAGGCATCGCAAGTCGCGCAACGAGCGGTGCCTTTGTGTCGCGCGCGATTCGCGCCGCTCGCCGCGCCTGTTTGCAGGAGCCTTTACGGTGTTTGGTCTTATTATGTTTTCTGTTTGATTGATGTCAGCTATAGCTTTATGTAGGTTTAAAGCATGGCCGCCAAACGATATATGTATATAAATGCATGCCGTGGCAGCCTTTAATTAAGGCTACACTATAGAATGTTATAATGACATGGGGATTTTAACATGTATTTTTGGTGTATGCTTTGTTGGTTGTCCTTAAATAAATAAATTAATTAATTAATAAACGAGAAACGATATAGATAACCTCTGCTCTCAAAATGATGGTGTCTCATAGTATGAGACACCCATCATTTTGAGAGCAGAGGTTATTCGGTACAATCAGAAATCGACTTATTACTGGTTATATAACTTGTGTAGCCGTGCGTACCAATACGCCTAACTGTCCGACAAAAAACTGAGCGTTGTACGGTGTCCTACGTTAGAGCAACGCAAAAGATGTCTGATGATCCGTGACCATGGTCAAAGATAGACACAATGCTAACCAATGCTGCAAGACACAATCATGCGTAATGCACCCAGTCATCCAAAACTAGACCAAGCTCTGGTCACCGTTTTCTGAGAGGTAATAAGATTTCTTCGTCTATTTTTATTTGGGTTTTCTCAATCTGGAATTTCTCATACCCCTATTCACAAACTTTACTATGACGTCTCATAGTACGCGCCGACGCACAGGATTTCAAAAACCTATTCATAGACTACTAATACTTGAGTTTGGAGATCGGCACTATGAGTCCCTTATCTTTATAAATTGAAATGCCTGTCATATGAAACGCATTGAGACAGGCCTTACTTCACATAGTATTGCTAGTTAGGGTTGATTTTCCCATCGCCATATAACTTTTATTCGAGGAATAAAATTGACGTTTGACAGTTTTTTATGAAAGAACTGTCAAAATTTAAAAATTATTCCTCGAATAAAGTTATCAGATGATTGAAAAAACAGCCCTTAATAGGATAAAAATATATATTACACTGGATAAACATCATAAGCTAAGGGTTGATTCCGTTGATTTAACAATAAACAGAAAATTTTTATTCGTAGAATAAAATTGACGTCTGACAGATTTTGTATGGAAGAACTGTCAAAAAATCAAAATTATTCCTCAGATAAAATTATCTGGCGTTGGAATAATCAGCCCTAAATTAACTAACACACTATTACAATAAAACAGACAGACAAAACAACAGTATGGAAAAGCTAATTTTGTTTTAATAACAGACGAAACATTTCAACCCCCCTAGGATTCAGAATCATGATTGTACTGAATGAATCCATAGTACATCTGAAAGAGAAATCAAAATAAATAAATAAATAAATAATAAATAAATAAATAAATACGGACTTCGTGACATAGAACATCTGTTCTATGTCACGAAGTCCGTTTGGCTATGAATGTTGTCAAGCGTGCACATGCACATTGTGATCAACAGAGACTCAACAATGGGTGAAGTAAAACGGTACACATTCGCGGAAATAGCCTCATGCGACGGCAGCAAGGGGCAGCCGCTGTGGGAGCGCGCTTGTCGGGATACGTCACTACTACAATCAAAGCCGAACGGACTTCGTCAAATAGAATATCTGTAACAGATTGCGCTTCGATGTTCCTGCCACCCAGTGCAGGGGCAGCAGGGCAAAGGTCTCCCTCTCCCTATTCCACACAAATCTGTCTTTTGCTTCCGGCCAGTCCTTTCGGTAGGAGTCAAGCTCATCCCGCCATCTTCGTCTCAGTCTGCCGCCATTTTCCAGATCATCAAGAATTATGTATTAACTAAAAAGGCCCTGCGTAATCGAATCAGAAATTAAGAGATCCGCAGGAGAACCAAGGTAACCGACATAGCCCGAAGAATTGCCAAACTTAAGTGGCAGTGGGCAGAGCACATTGCTCGCAGAACAGATGGCCGATGGGGCCGAAAGGTTCTGCAGTGGCGACCGCGTACCGGAAGACGCAGCGTTGGAAGGCCTCCCACAAGGTGGTCCGACGACCTTGTGAAGGCCGCCAGAACCCGTTGGATGCGAGAAGCACAGAACCGGTCGAAGTGGAGGTGCTTGGGGGAGGCCTATGTCCAGCAGTGGACGTCTTTCGACTGAAATGATGATGATGAAGAAGTTTATCCAGTGCATATAATATTTTCATCCCCATTAATAAACACATCACGACTTATTTGCCAACAATAAAAAACCGGTTTAAAAAAATGTAGGTCATACAATTCAAATAGACACGTCTATTTACGTCTGACTTTATTTACCAGCTTCAATGTTTCCTTGACACCGACAAATGTAGCGTTTAATATTGAACTAACATAGATTTAAACTTGAGACAGAAATATATCTTCGTCTCATTAAATCTGCCTAACCTTTTCCGAACTATGTTGGGATCAGCCGGTCGATTCTGTAAAAATCTCACCGTGAAAACTTAGGTGATGTGAGTTTGTTTTTGCTGGGAATTGACACTATTGACAGTTCACTCCACGCTCACTTCACCTAAGTTTTCACGGTGAGATGGTTACAGAATCGCACTACAGCTTCCAGTCTAACAGGATGCAGCTAATACCTACCAGTATTTAACATGACATAGCATAATCTTTATAATGTTCCCACTTCTGGGACACAGACCACCTCTCTGTGAGTGGGAGTGGGCAATAATCCACCACGCGGGCCCAGTGCGGGTTGGTAGATGTCACATATCTTCGAATTTTTGGTTGTAGGACATGCCGGTTTCCTCGCGATGTTTTCCTTCAACGTTTTGAGAGCAGTGGCAATGAAAAAAAATAAAGCGCCTGTTTAGGGTTCGAATCTACGACCTACAACTCGTAAGTCGGGGCCGCTACCACTGGAGTACCACTGCCCTTTTACATGGAGCGACTGCCTAACTGACCTCCACAACTCAGTTACTGGGTAACACGATATCTCTCGATAAAACTAGTTCTCAGACTTTCTTGCTTCTGACGACCCGTAACGACTATCAAAGATCCACGAATGACAGCCGGGACCAACGGCTTAACGTCGTTTCCGAGGCACGGAGGGGTCTCGATATGTAATAGATGGTCACCCATCTTAGATCCGACCTCGGTAAGCGTTGCTTCACCTTGAAGATGCGACTGTCATTATTGAGCCATGAGTCACTTAACATAGATTAACCTAGAGACAGAAACACATCTCCGTCTCTCTCTTGATAGAAAAAGAAACACGTCGTTGTATTGTGCATTACTTATCAAACTTAGTTTTGGAGAAAATTGCTCGACAAATATTAACACACGATTTGTCAATGCAATGACGACATTAAGGCTCGTACACACAGGCGCGACGCGACACGCGACACAAAGGCACCGCAAGTCGCGCAACGAGCGGTTCCTTTGTGTCGCGCGCGATTCGCGTCGCGCGTCGCGCCTGTTTGCACGAGCCTTTATCCGGTGGTTATGATTATATGGCTACAATAAATATGTATTTTTTTTAATAAGATTCGTACCTACATAATATGTCACCCAGTAACAGGGTTGTGGAGGTCAGATACTCAGTGGCTCCATGTAAAATGCTGGTATTCAGCTGCATCCGATTAGACTGGAAGCCAACCGAAGCTTTTTTTTAATATACACATTCAAACAATTAAATACAAATATAATTATGCTAAAATTCGGTATAAGTATATATTTACTTAAATCTTCTTTAATAAGAAGCATAACCAAGATATGAGTTGACAATAATGATTTTGTCATAATATACCAATTTTTTATCGTGCAACAGCGTATTCATACAAATATTATTACCCAATGCGAATGTGTTTGTTTGTCCCGTTTTCACTAAACAGCTGAACCGTTTTTACATAGGCTTGTCTAAAAAATAATATTATTTATAGCACTGTGTGTCCTAAACCTGTACTTAAGTCACGCTGTGACTTAAGTTACATTTTTGACGTGATAACGTCTAATAAATCGATGAAGCTAGCTGCACACACGAAAAAACATGACTCATGTAGCGTTACCTCGCGGCCTTGCTCTGTAGCGTAATAGCGTTGTAGCGTTCCATGGCGGCTTGAAGTGCAAGCGAGAGCGCGGAACGAGCGATGAGACACAGATGATGTCGAACGCTGCCGAATCGGCCTCCGCGTTCGGCAATTTCATTAATGTTTGGTTATGACGTTGTCACGTTAAACTATCGTCCGTAAACCGACTTTACAGACAACCGATTTTTACACAGAAAAGCGTAACTTAAGTGAAGGTTTAGGTCACCCGAGCTATAAAATTGTATACGATACGTGTGACTTAACTAGTCTATTATTGCACCCTCGCTAGTGCAATAATGGACGTACCCTCTACTATTTTACTGCTCGTGTGACCTAAACGCGCACTTACGGCGCTACCTCGAAAATAAATCGTAGCGACTGATCTACTAAGCGAGCGAAAGTGATGCAACTATTTTTGAAACGCAAAAAAAGAAGAGAGATGGCTATAATGTGCGTGCGCTCGGAATAAAACGACGTTTGTGCCTAAACGATTATACTCCTTTAAAAAAAATAAACAAATTTAAAACTACTTTGAGTTAACTTTGATACGATAATTCTCTACGTTTAAAAGTAAATTCCATTGAATAACAAAAAGTAAAAAACAAATATAACTTTGCAATTTTATTGTATCGAGAAAAAATCATTGAATTGTGTATTCCTTTTACATGATACTAGAACAAAGAGTCAGATAACATATACCAAAATCCCTATTCCACATACTCAACAAGTTACACGAAATAGAAAAACTACATTTTTTTCAATACCTATATCACCTTAAGTCACGCTTGTCTGTGTAAAAATAGACTACTCAGGTCACAAAAAAGCGTGACTTTAGTGCGGGTTTAAGTCACAGAGTGATATAAAGGAATATTTGTAATACACGTCGACAAAGTCGCGAGACAAAGTGCAACGAGTCATAATATAAAAACGGTCGATGTTATCTACCTTGAATTTAAACAACTTCAGCTTAGTTGTTAGTTGGGGTCACAAAGAATTATTCTGAGAAATACAATGGTGCATGTGATCTTTTCGCATCAAATTAGATAATAATATGTATTTTATTGAAACAAAAGATGTGGCGGAAACGTTCCTTTTTTTTTAGTAATAATATTATTTATTTTACCACTACGTATTCCGAATCAAGATTATAACTAAACTAGCTTTGCCCGAGACTTTGTCCGCGCGTCAAATTTCTTGTTCCCGCGACCCACCCCATCGCATCGCATCGCCTATTACTTACCCCTTCGCTTAGTTCCAGAGATTAGCGTGTTCAAACAAACAAAATCTTTAGCTTCATTATTGTTATAACTAATAGGTACCTAATAGGTACAACGGGCTGTTGTCCGCAAGTCCACGTCAATGCGCGTATTTTGCGTACGGGTGGGAAAATCGATCATTCGATCCACCCCAGCTCCTCAAGGAAGGCCAGCAACGCCTTGATGTTACTGACCGTCTCATGTAGGGTACCTGGGTTACCGAAGTACTTTGCCCTGTACGTGGCGACCACCGGGCAGTTTAGAAGCAAATGTGCCGCTGTCTCGTCGTCCTCCATGCAGGCCCTGCACAGCGGACTGTCTGTTACTCCTATGACAAAGAGGTGTTTATTTAATGACCCGTGGCCAGTTAAAGCTGCAGTAACTATACGCAGCTTTTGTTTAGTTAGACGGAGAACCTGTTTCGTGAGGCGGCCATCCAGTGTAGGAAGTGCTTCCTTAGCCTGCCTGCAGTCGCCTTGGTCCGTCCATAGTTTGTTGTGTTGATCTCTAGTGCGTTTCCTTACCAGAGTGCGTATATACCCGAAGGGGAGTGGAGCAATGGGCTCAGGTCCCACTGGTGCCATACTCGACCCTCTTCTGGCAAGCTCGTCGTTGTTATAACTAAATAACCCCCTTCTGTTTCAGAGAAGACATGGAGAAGGTGAATATAAGATTCCATGACAACGACACGGTGACCTATCAACACAACAAGATACTTCGCTTCGTTCCTGAGATGTCCGTCGATAAGAATCAGAAGCTGGTGGTGCCTAATATCCCTTTACTGGTAAGTTAATGAATTTAATTCATAATAATTACACACAGGCCTATCTCTCAAAACGGTGAAGGAAAACATCGTGAGGAAACCGGCAGATCCTAGAACCAAAAATTCGAAGACATGTGACATCTACCAACCCGCACTGGACCCGCGTAGTAGATTACGGCCCACCCCCTATTACCAAGTAGATCTGCACCCAAATCGCGTCAGACTCTCCATCACAATCCGAAAGATTTTGTAGGAAATTGGTAATACATTACTTTCTATGTTTGAAAAATTTGTCTGATTGACACTGTAAATGACTCAATGGATGATAAATAGATAAATGAACTTTCAAAACGCAAGTCATTTTTATTTTATGTTACGCAATTACCACGCTGATGTGTTTAAGAAGAATATCACGAAAGTCTTTAAAAAAAATCTGAAATGCCTAATAAGATGATGCTGGATGCGTATCTATGGAGAATCGTATTAAATTGGCTGCAAATGGAGAAGCCTTTGTCCAGTAGTAAAGTGCTCTAACTGAAGATAATTATGATTTGGGCGATTCACTTTGAATGGTATAAAATAATTTCTGGCCACAATCCAAGTCTGCCTACTAAACCAATGGAACACCCATAACGGGTTTCAGACTGTGAAATTAAGGTAATGTTTGATATAAAAATATGCCGTCTGAGAATTCACCCCCTTTTTTCAACTATGAGCAGCGTAAAAGGATTAGTTAAAACGTCAAAAACAAACTGCAATTGAGGACCTTGCAGCAAAAGGGAGGCAGATCCAAATTTTTAACGACATCGTAACCGTAAAAAAATCGTCGTCAAAATTTTTTTTATTTCCCTTAAAAACTTTAGCAAAATATGTAGGTAAATATGTTTATATTATATTATACCATATAACTCTTAGACATTAGAGTAACCAATCGTTTTAAAAACCTTTTTTCTTGATACCTGACATTTCTTATACTTGGACTTGCCTCCCTTTTGCTGCAAGGTCCTCAATAAGAAATCTTTCGGCTAAGTGTATAGCAATCCTGTTATCACTTTTATTGGACAGCGTTCTTGATACAAAGTATAATTTTGTTAATAGACATTTTTCCTCTCATTTTAGACGGTGACCTCTTTCTCCCCGAACCTGGCGAGCTGGGTGTTCAACCTGCTGGTCTCCGGGCTGGCGATCACGTACCGAGATCGAGCTAAACCTTTCGTACATGTAACTGCTGAAGAACTCGTGTTTGGGTAAGAATGTTTATTATTACAGTACCCGGCGATGAATATTGCACATCGACCTTTGGAAAGAGACAATCGGCTAATTTCGGCTTCGTAGAGCGTTATCTCTGTCGCACGAAATACAAACAGTCCTGTATCTATTAGGAGCTGTTAAAACAATTATGATTTGCTTCTTTTGATAATTATTGTTCTTTGTATAAAATCGATAGGATCGAATAGGTCGATGTGCAATATTTATCGCCGGGTACTGTAACTGGCTTTTACCAACGTCTCACATTCATCAGACAGCTATAAACTGGCCACCAAAAATCCAAACACAGAGCTTCTACTGTAGAAGTCAATCAAGTCCTTTTAACTGAGCAGACAGCTGTGCTGCTGAGCAGTTTCTTGCGCCACTTCTTCTTCCCAGCTAAAGCACTAGGAAGTGGTGAAGGGCGGGCGTTTTGGAGGATTGTCTTATATAATTTGTCGTCCAAAAAGTGCTGATTCTCAGCCGTTTGATTAAATGACTGTTGATTTTTGAGAAGCTATGTGTTTGGATTTGTGCCAGCCTCAAGAACCCAATCACACTTCACCCTTTTTTTTAACGTTGAGAAATGCTCATGCATACTGCACTACCACGGGGAGATAGTGCAGTTATGTGGGACTCTAACCCACTAAAACTCCACGGTGTCCTCCTCTGCCGCTTACGGCGGGAACACGGGCACGCGTTAGCACTCATCCGCGAACCCGCCGCGGCTGTCCGTTGCCGGACCCTCCTCTGGGGAGTACTCCCCATCACCGGCGCACCAGAACACAACACGCCGTAACCACCCTAGGGACCAAACCAACACACTTCACCCGACCTAACCAACCGAATCTAACCTTGGACCCGAAGCTCAGGAGTAGTGTACACCTGTGCCGAAATTACAACGGCTGCACTAGCTTATTAAATTACCAGAAACATAATACGCGGAAATAACGTGACGTAACTTCGGCCTGACATAGGCGTAAAACCTGTCGCATCTTCGACCTTCTTTGCATGTTGTTCTTTGTTTATTTTATTCTATTCGGGAAACTTACAGCAAATTTATACAGTGTTTTTAAACAATATGCAATTGAATGAAGGTCATTTACGAGTTTCCACTGATGAAATGTTGTTTTATTATTTGATGTATGTGTGGTTGTTTTTTTTTTGTGTGTGTTGTTTGAGTACCTACGGAATTATAACGCGTAATTTTCAACTTGGTATGTCTGAGTTTGTTAAAACAACAGAATAGATGACGTCGAAACGTACATTTACGTGCCGAATAGATACGCCACGTAATATTCGACTGGAGTGCTCCTTATAATGTTAACTCTATCGTATTATTTTCAGATACAACGACCCACTAGTGACACTGGCTCACTATTTCTACCCTAAAGGAAAAAGACCTAATAGCCAGATGGGACTACTGCTAGCAGTAAGTATTCCACTTAAGTAATTTCATAAATTCATCATCAGCATATTATATACCATTCCACTACTGGACATAGGCATTTTGGTACGATGCGGCAAAAGTAAACTGATAGAAATCGTCACGTAACGTCAAATAGGGTGTGGCCGTGTCATGGAGACGGCCGTGTGTTGTACGTGAATACGTTTACGTAACGGGTTGATCCGCTCGGCCACATTCATTTTTTTTACGTTCCCGGCACTGCTTGACCCAGTCATATGGTGTTTTATTGGTACCATTCGTTACTCTTGAGAAGCCCTTTCCAACAGTATACGATCTGTGTTTGGATTTGGCTTTTTGACGCATATAGGCCGACATTATATATTTTTTATATTATTTTTCCTTTTATTTTAACACATTATATTCACTGTCACTATTTTATACAAATGTGTACAATCGGTAGATTTTAACGAGAGCTAACGATTGAAACTTAAACGATCATCGTAGCTTTTTCGAGTCGAAAGTTATACTAAGTGGAAATCTCGATATGCAGCAAAATTACCTCAAAATGGCGGCGCTTCCCCCTCCAATCCGAAAACAATAATTACTTACTTAACAAATTGCATTTTGATTGCATGATTGTCCGTAAATTCAAATCACATGTTTATTTTCCTGACGGAGCATAGGAACGCGTCTTTTTTTTTATTTTTTTTTATAATTGTAAAAGTACAAACAGTACAAACCTATTGTACATACAAACACTTTTACACGCAAAATCATATTTTAAAAACTAGATGAGGTCGGCGTTTTCAATCTGACTACACAGTCTCCTTTAAAGTCCAGACATGTGAAGACCATGTAGATTGGTGTCTGAAATGAGTTAAGGAAAGAACCACAAAGGTCGAGTGGACCTACGTATTCACTCTGTGCACGCATTTTTCACTAAAACATGCGACAAATTCAGTTGGATACACTCTTTTGTTTTAGCCTTAGCCAATTTGATTTTGTTTTAGCCGATTTTGAGTTATAAATGGTGTAACTAACCCGACATTGTTTTATTTATATCGATGTATTTATTCACAGAGAAACGGCACCCTCGATGAAGTATCAACGATGTACACTGGACAGAAGCAAATGGATAGATTTGGCTACATGGACAAGATCAATGGATTGGACCATCTACCTTATTGGAAGGACAAGCCTTGCAACGACATTCGGTGAGTCAACATAAACTCAAACTCAAACTCAAAGCATTTATTTCAATTAAACCATTTACAGGCACTTTTGAATTGTCAAAAAGTCGGTCAGTCAGAAAATATGAAGCTAGTTGCCCATTCCAAAGCGTAGGTACCTATGGAGAAGAACTGGCAAGAAACTCCATGGACACTCTTTTGAATTATATTTTTACAAAAATATTAGTTACATCATTAATGTGAATTTATAATTATGTGTGAGAACGATGTAAAAAAGACGTACGCGTTAAAAGCGTCCAGAGTACAGCAAATAGTAATAAAACAACAATTCAAAATTAAAATAATTAAAAATAAGCCGAGGCAGCTAAGTGATGACCAGACCCAACTGACGGCGCCCGTTTATATCATCTTAACTCCACGCCTCCCCATTAGGTTAAACAGACTTGTACCTATAGTACTTTCACCTTTCGCCAGTTACGTCCAAGTCCCATGTAACAGGAGGCAAGCCTGCTGCCATTAACCGGCCACAGATCCAGACTCGGGACTGTTACTGATAAATGCCAGATGATAAAACTCTTTGCTTAACCCGGGAACCAAACCTTGCTTAGCAGTTATAGCACATGCTACTACTAGACCAAAGGCGTAGTCAAACCGAGCTAAAAAAGGTCAGAAAACACGCTAAGCCTTAAATTAAGTAGGTAGGGTAGACCGGGGACAATAGAACCATTTTCGAAACATCGGTTGATTACACGAATTTAACTGTCGCTTTTTGTTTTAAATATTATTATTTTACAGCCTTGGTTTATTATTTACCGAAGAAAATATCTAAAGTTGGCCTAGATTGTACAAAAGTTGGTCAAAATTGACTTTGAATGAAATGATGGCTAGTGCTACAAATGACCCCCTTTAAGGGTTAATTGTACCAAAACTACATAGGGTAATTATATATATAATAATTCTTAAAAATTAGGAACAAAAAATTCGTGATATCGGTGTTTTAATCAACACAAATGTAATGTAATAACATTAACATAACAATTCTTGACTTAGAACAAAAATAAAATAAGTTTTTATAACATACAATCAACTTTGGTTCACACGATGCATATTTGCTATTATCTAGCTTTATAACAATTATAAAATAGAAATAATCAACAACAATAGATGGTATGGAGGTACATTGACCCCTGGTACAATTGCACCAAAGTAACTAATTTAGAAAAACCATCTAATAGTCACATAATTCTAAACTCATAGTTTCCATATTTATCATAAATCAAAAGTTTAATATCCGTTTAAACTGGCAACAACAATTACTTGTCGAAAAGGCTCTGGTAGTACGAGTTACAGTACTTACAGTCAATAATATTTTACCAAAAAATTTACCGCGGCTTGCCGGAAATCTCACAGCAAGCGCGCCAGCGCCTGAGGGGCGCCTCGGGACTCAAGTAGCGCGTGTGCTGGCGCACTCACACATGCAAAATTTTGCTCGGTAGTAGAAATATCGATGATGGTACTATTGACCCGTGTTACTATTGTACCCGGTCTCCTCTAATAGCGCGGGCGGGTGCTGCGATGCGACGCGATGGGTCTGGGGAACAAGATTTTTCACGCGGACGAGGTCGCGAGCAGACGCTATCTATACCTATATAAATGTATATAAAATTCAAAGTCCTGACTGACTACGCACAGCCTAAACTGCTGGTCCTAGACTCTAGGACCAGCAGTTTAGGCTGTGCGTTGTTTCATGTCTCTAGGACATAGAGACATGAAATTTGGAGGGTGTGTTCTATGTGAAGAGTAGGTATCAGCTAAAAAAGGGTTTTTCGAAATTCCACCCCTAAGGCGGTGAATGGGGGGAGGGTGAAATTTCACGCGGACAAAGTCGCGAGTAGAAATAAGCTAGTTATATGTATATAAAAACACAAAGAATCTCATGAATTTAATCGCCATTGTATTAATAATTACTCAACATTTATCTGGAAGATAATTCATTTTGTTATAAGTTATAATTAAGCAAGTATAATAATTATGATTAAAAGAAAATTAAGACACATATAATAAAGGCAATTAAAATATAAGCGGCATCATCATAATTAATGACATGACTTATCTCGGTTTTTTAATATCCGGAACATTGTATTAATATTAATAATAATAATAATCATTGACTCAGCGATCATTGTGCTGATAGTCGTGTCAGCCAATGGTTTAATAGCCAAGAGCCTCGACCAACACCTGAGGAGGCTCTCGTTGGACAGCTGGATCAAGGGCTTGATTCAGAGAGCGGTACTTCTGGACACGGCCCGCATTGTTAGGAGGTTCCTCTCTCTGGAACCCTGACTGCCGGTAGCTTGGACCTTGTTCCCGATACCGGTGGGCTACTATTTTTAAATGTTTTTATATTTCTTTTTATATTAATATTTAAAAATATAATTTATATGTATTTAGTTTAATAAAGGAAATAATAATCATTTTATTATCAGGCAACTAAGGCCCATAGATAAAATACACAAAATAATCTTATATAATAAATACACTAATACATATTAAAAACCTTAAAACTATGACTATACACGTAACGTTGTCGGCGTTGTGTTTCGACGCGTGGTGTCGCGTAACCGTCTGCGGAAACGTCAATATACGACACCTTTCGGCTAAAAGTCCTATTTCAGACAGGTCTGTAGATGTTAGGTTGAAACTCGTACCACGAATGACTTAAAGTTGATGTTGTGGCGAGATTCCAAACTTTCGACCCTCGGAGTCCAGTTGGTCTTCACCTTCAAATACGGCACGACTTCCTCAGTTGTACCAAGTACAACCCCTTGTATAACCCCTTTCAAGGAATACATTTTTGGGATGCATGAAGAAGCCTCCTCGTGTAGCGCAGTTTGTTCCGCCAGTTACTCAACTGAACGCTCGCGCTCGGCGCATCCAGGACAGTCATACCCAACACCTTATTTGACAGGCCAATTCTTCCCTTGCGGTGGTAGGGCTACCGCCCGCCTGGTTTGCGACCACTCTCCCACCGGAGTCCGGCGTCAAGTAACCTGCTGTGTTTTGTCGATACGTTGGAGTTCCAGTGCTAGGCATCTTCTGGGCACGCTCGTTCCATCATAGACCTCATCCATCGCTTTCCATCAGGCGTGATCGGGGTCAAGAGCGGGTCCATTCAACAATAAAAAAAAATACGTCGAGTTTCCCTGTCACCCTGTAATATTATATGTCTGGTATGGTCTGTACCACACCCTTAAATGTGACAGCACCACCTTTCTGATACACACTGCTTATGTAGACGCTACAAGAATAATGAGAAGGAAAGAGTGTCCATAGAGTTTCTTGCCCGTTCTTTTCCATAGGAATATATAACAACACAACGCTTTGGAATGGGCAACTAAGTTCATCTTTCTGAATGACCGACTTCTCCACAATTCAAAGATTATTTTTGTTGCATTTATTTCAATTGAAATAAATGCTTTGAGTTTTATTATACAATAACCTTGATTATTCAAGATTGTTGTATGATAAATAAATAAATAAATAACACTCACATATTATTTTTCATTACAACTTAGACAGGTTAATTTGTAGGTAATAAAAACGAACAATGATTGCATAAAACTGTTAAAGTCTCATTAAAAATTATTGCAACTAATTTATAGTTAACTCTGCAACCAATTATGTAAATCAGTAATACCTACTTAAATAATACAAATATAAATTTATTTGCTATAAAACCGTTGGTGGTAGTTGAGATGCGATCTTAAGACGTTTTCCTTAACTTTTATATGTTTTGTAAGGATAATAAAATAACAATTAAGTAACAAACAATGAGACGAGAACCTTTTTCTTCAAGCCTTATATAAATCCACGTTTGTCTAGTGGTCCTAGCATGAGGTCCTGCGAGATAATTGCGTACAATGCGTGCCACGAAAGATGAGACTTGACACACCACGTGGTTTGACATGCGCAGTACACGATTTTAGGTATCTTTAGCGGTATGAGGTCTGAGTGCGGGACGGGACCGGACGTCATAGGGGCGGCGGAAAGAGCGGGGGAGGCGGGGTCAAGTCTCATCTTTCGTGGCACGCATTGTAACTCACTAACAGTAGCAATGGTTTTCCTTTTGACAGTACAACAACTTTCATTGCGCTATTTACGTTGTTGAGTAGATTTTGTTTTGGAACCTACGAAGCAATGGATTAGCTATACCCTTCAAAATGATTCACATTATGGTTGTAAGTGTGCTACGCAATTAGGGTGTAGTGTTAGATTCCCGGATCGGGCAAAAATATTATTGATTTTTACATCAGGAATAGAGAGTTAGTTTTTTTAGAGCAGTGGTGGCCAAGTGGTAACGGCCGCGACTTACGAGTTGTAGGTCGTAGGTTCGAACCCAGACAGGCGCTTTACTTTGTGTAAATTATTTCATCACCACTGCTCTCAAAACGGTGAAGGAAAACATCGTGAGGAAACCGGCATGTCCTAGAACCAAAAATTCGAAGACATATGACATCTGCCAACCCGCACCGGGCCCGCGTGGTGGATTACGGCCCACTCCCTCTCACAGAGAGGAGGCCTGTGTCCCAGCAGTGGGAACATTATAGGCTGATTATGATGATGATGATGATGATGACATCAGGAATTTCTCAGTAGCAACCCGGAGGTTAGATTTGTGCTCGGTTGGTGGTAATAGTCTCGCTGCCTGTTTCATGGGACTTAAACAAAACAGACGAAATGTACAGACGCCAGTACATCAAGCTACCCGAAACTGTCAAATTTTCCCAATCAACTTTGAACCTTATGCTTTAGCGATAAAGTTGAAAATCTATTAAGGAAATTTGACAGATTGTAGTAGCTTGATGTGCTGGCGTCTGTACTTAGTATAGGTTGTGTAAAGTGGTGTTTTTCACTCTTAATAATAACAGGCGGCTGTCATTCGTGGATATAATGACAGTCGATACGGGTTGTCAGAAGCCCGAAAGTCTGACAACCAGACTTATCAAGGGGTATCATATTACCGAGTAACTGGGTTGTGGAGGTCAGATAGGCCCCATGTAAAAATACTGGTACTCAGCTGCATCTGGTTAGACTGGAAGCCGACCCCAACATAGTTGGGAAAAGGCTGCGCAGATGATGAATAATAACAGCCGCACGGGTCGATCTTCAAGGTTAAGCAACGCTTTCCGAGGTCATTCCGGGGATGGGTGATCTATTAAATATCGAGACGCCCCGTGGCTCGAAAAACACGTCAGTACCGATTGTCATTCATTGATCTTTGACCTTCATCACGGGTAATCTGAGAATCAGTCTTGTAGAGGTCAGATAGAGAGTTCCTCTGACGTAAATACTGGTTCACAAGGCGATCGACGTCTGCTAAAACGAAACTAGAATATTATATTAATTTTATTAGGTAGGTATCAAGTTTAACGATGTAATTATTTAAATAAATTAAACTTTGTCCATAATATTTTGAATCACGTGTCGAAAAATATGCTAAAATAACGACTAGCAATTATAATAACAATAATCCCCCTGACCGATGCGCCGAGCGCCCTAAGTGCAAGTTCACCTGCACCTTAGGGGCTGTCCATTAATCGCGTGAAGCTCAAAAGGGGGGAGGGGTCCATAAAAAATCACGAAATATCATCAATATATCACGTGTATTTATGTTTTCAAAAACAAACGGCAACCTTTCTGTCTACCTCTAAACGTGATTATTGTAGTCTTTAATTTTCTATAATAAAAATAGATGATACTTTATAAATACATAAAAAAAAATAAGATTCTTTGTAGGTACTAAAAATACACGTGATATAGGGGAGGGTTAAAAAATGCCAAAAAAACATCACGTGATCAATGGACGGCCCCTTAGATGACTTAATGAATGCCACTGATGATGCTGCATGCTGCAATCAACGTGGCCACCTACTAAGCACAAACAATATAAAATACTAGCTGCGCTCCGCGGTTTCACCCGCATAAGTTACCATCCCGTGGGAATGTCGGGATAAAAAGTATCCTATGTGTTTAAAAAGTATATTATCATCCTTTAGAATACTTTACCTAAATTCGATACATTTTTTTAGGCAAGTGGTACAAAATTAATGAAATATTTACTGCCTTTAAATCTGTTTTTTTGTTTTCTTATTTTGGTCCCTTTTTCCTCGTTTAGGTACCAAGAAACAAGTTAATAATTTATATTTCGTACGACAAAGGGTCTACCCTTTGACGTCAATACACAATCTATACTAATATAATAAAGCTAAAGATTTTGGGTCAACGGGAAGTACCCTCTATAGGTTTTGATTCCCTTGCGAATGTTAAAATATGCGGCATAAACTGAAGATACTCGTAAACGCCCGTATCTTTTGATTGCGTTGACTAAGACGTTTGATTTTTTCACTGCTTCAAGGGATTGCAGCCCTGAGTATTTGATATTAATTTCAACTTGATAATTCCACGCGTTGCTGAGAAAAAGGGTCTTGACAGACGGACAACGAAGTGATTTTATACTTAAGGGTTTCGTTTTTCCTTTTGCGGTACGGAACCCTAAAAACGAAAATTTTATCAGCCTAGGGTAATTTAGGACCAGTGGGATTTGAAAAATTATTTTTGCATTTGGTACCCCAGTTCTTGAGGAAGGTTATTTAATATCACGCTACGATCCTTAGAAGTCAAAGAAGTCATAAAAAAATGTTTTTATGAATTGGCACATTTTGAATTTTATGCAATGGCATAAAATTCAAAATGTGCCAATTGCCTGTAAATTCGTTCGAAACGACTAATAAGCCAAAATAACAACCACATGCGCCAGCGCAATAACGTTTAGAGGTAGACAGAAAGGTTGCAGGTTGTTTTTGAAAAAATAAATACACGTGATATATTACTACACCCCGCTCCCCCTTATGATATTTCGTGATATTACCTACCTGCCAGGACCAGCAGGCTACAGAAATTCAAATTTCAAATTCAAATTCAAATATTTTATTTCAGATTTAGGTACATCCATATTATGTTAGTAGTAGTACAACTTAGCCTAATATTAGTATACATACAATAATTAAGTTTTGGATAAATGCGTCTGTACACTTATCCACCTTTGTAGGAGAGGAGAGTCCCACCGATCTGAAAACACATTCAGGATGCCATTGGAGGAGGAGCGCAAGCGCGTCATCATGGAAGCGCATCGCTTCCTTATGATTGCGGCGAACCCGTCGACGCCCGCTTCCGCGAACATCCCTGACGCGCTACACCGCCACGGCAACCCCAAAAGCACCCTGAATGCGTTATTGTACTGTACGCGCAGGTCACTGTATGCCCGCTGGGTATACTTGGTCCACAGGCTGCACGTGTAAAACGACTGGCAGTAGGCCTTAAAAAGCGTTATCTTAACCGGATCAGTACAGCGTGCAAACCTGCGGGCCAGCATGTTGCAACGGACAGCCAGCGACCTGCGCTCCCTGTCTATGTCGACATTGTCTTAGACAGGGAGCGCAGGTCGAAAGAGAGGCAGGCCGCAAACACGATGGGCAGACGACATAATACACATAGCCGGCCGGGACTGGACAAGAGTAGCAAGCAACAGGGACACATGGCAAGCTCTGGAGGAGGCCTTCACCTAGGAGGGGTTCTTGCACAAAATGTTAATCCTATGACATAGGTAGAAATTGAATAATTATTTATAATAAAATTGAACTATGCTGATTCATTACTAATTGAATAATCTATTTAATTTATTGTGAATTAATTTTGTCTATTTTAATTTTTAATTTTCAAATTTTATATTTCAATTTCATTTATATTTTATTTTTGATTTATTTAAAAAAAATATCTATATAATATGTATATTTCAATGTTAAATTTTTTTACCTTTGCAATGTTTACTGTTTCTATCTATTATTCTAAATCAGTAATTGGCAAGAAATAAAAGGCTTTTTTATTTTATTTTATTTATTTATTTTATTTACCTACCTACTTCATTTTCACTTAGCGTTCTTACTGACTTGTTTGGCTCCTGAGGTCGTAGCGTGATGTAAATACATATTTCTAGAGTTGTCGACTCGCCCACAATTAAATTAACTTCGTGCAAGTCGCCATAAATAGAAGAATTAATAATATTATTTAAAAGCGACAATTCGCTCATTCCGAGCTAGTAAATTCCTGCGAATCGACTAGTTGTTATTTTAGTATACAGGGTTATTGGAAAAACAGCAACAATCTCTTAAGAGGTCATTGTACTCATCATTATGAACAACTTTTACTATGGAACCAAATCTGAAATCGCGAAAAAAAAAAAAAATTGCTGTTCCCTACATTTTGACGAGTTAAGGCTCCTTAAACAGGCGCGACACGCGACGCGAATCGCGAGCGGTGCCTTTGAGTCGCGTGCGATTCGCGTCGCGTGTCGCGTCTGGTTGTAGGAGCCTTTATGCGAACTTGGCTTACGACGACACAAGGTCAAGTTATTTTCCTTTTAACACCGAAGGAAGTTAATAATAATGTGCAAATATTTTAAAATACAGTCAGTACCCGGCGATAAATATTGCACATCGACCTTTGGAAAGAGACAATCGGCTAATTTCGGCTTCGTAGAGCGTTATCTCTGTCGCACGAAATACAAACAGTCTATTAGGAGGTATCTATTAGGAGCTGTTAAAACAATTATGATTTGCTTCTTTTGATATTTATTTTTATTTTCTTTGTATAAAATTGATAGGATCGAATAGGTCGATGTGCAATATTTATCGCCGGGTACTGTAAGTTCTTGTTAACACTTTCCGGCGCGGTCCTTTATTAGAGAAAGACAATAGAATTTTTGCATTTTTTTTGCCTTTGGTGTGAGATGCAACGTGTGTCGACACCCTTGCGCCATCCCATCTTCCAAGCACGGTGAGCTGTGCTGGGGCGGCTGCTGCAGGTGCGGAAAACCTCAAACGGCGCAAATACTCCAATCTCTTTGGAACATATATATATGTTTGAGCCTTTTGGGCTTAAAACACTAGGGCCATGGGGCCCGAGTACCCACTTAGTATTTCGAAACATCGCCAAGCCGTTGGTCGACTCTTCACGTGACCAGAGGGCTGGACTATTTTTTAGCCAAAGAATCAGCATTGTCATACAACGTGGCAATGCTGCCAGTCTTTTGAGCACGTTTCCTGTTGACAGCGATGCGGATGAATTTTTTGATGCCCTTTGATTATTTACCCCCCCTTTTATATATTTGTACATAATATTATTATTATTTTAAGACTTAGAATTTTTCATACAAAATCACAATACTGTCACAACCGTACCAACAATATCACGGACAATTAAACCGTTTACCTAGGGCGGTAGACGGCTATAACTGTATCCGTATTACGTGTGGGTATGGTACACGTTGAGAGCTCGTACACCACTTGTTTTTACAGTAAATGAACGTGATCTCAGCCTTATTGCTTTAAGCATAAAGTCTATACAATAAGCAAATAAATCTTACACTGCAGTAGCCGTGTTTGACGTAAAGAAAGTACCAAATTATACGGCTCTCGCCGTACTGTCATTCGATGAGCTTTTAAAATACGGTTACAGCCGTTACCGCTCCGGAAGGTGTTAAAAAATTTGTCACTTACCGGAAATGTTTTGAAATATTGCAAAAACTCGACTCTGTCACTCCAAAACTTTTCGACCTCATCGACATAATCCGTTCTACGAGCAATGTGCCTACCAATTATGTTGCGGTCGGCTTCCAGTCTAACAGTGGAGCGACTGCCAAACTGACTTCCACCACCCAATGACTGGGTATCACTTGATAAAGACTGGTAGGTCGCCTGAAACTTCAGATAATTCTGATAATAACAGCCGCTCGGGTCGATCAAAAGCCGTTGTCATGTGTAAATATCAATACCTACCACGTTAACGGAGTTTCGTTAGTTAATTTAATGTGACCCTGTATTCTAATAACCTACGTGCATTTTCTTTAAATAAACTCAACAATATTACTTAGAATACATTAGTAACTAATATTTGTTCTGCAAACACACGTTGTTCACGCAAGGTAGGGGTCAACCTGCTATCGTAAATACAGCTTTACACTGAACTTGTCACTTGTTCAGACATACAAAAACAGAAACTACAGAACGGCACTTGCTACTACTATCTATACTAATATTATAAAGCTGAAGTTTGTTTGTTGAACGCGCTAATCTCTGGAACTACCAGTCGGATTTGAAAAATTCTTTTTGCATTTGATAGCCCAATTTTTGAGGAAGGCTATAGGCTATTTAACATCACGCTATGACCTATAGGAGCCGAGCAAAAAGAAAAAAAGTCAGAAAGAACGCTAAGCAAAAACGAAGTAATAGCGCGGGCAGGCGATGCGACGCGACGGGGTGGGTCGGAGTAACAAGAAATTTCACGCGGACGAAGTCGCGAGCAGAAGCTAGTCTTTACATACCAGGACCCCTCCGTGCCTCGGAAAGGGGGTATTCCTCGAAACGCACCAAAAGTATACATTATAGTATAGTTTTGTTTGTTAAGTACTATTTGTTGTACTCTGAACGCTTTTAACACTTACGTCTTTTTTATTTTTTTACATCGTTCTCACATTATATAATTTTAAAATCAAAAGTAATGATGTAACTAATATTTTTGTAAAATATAATTTAAAAAAAGTGTACCTGGAGTTTCCTGCCCGTTCTTCTCCATAGGTACCTACGCTTTGGAATGGGCAACTAGCTTCATATTTTCTGACTGATCGACTTCTTGACAATTCAAAAGTGCTTGTAAATGGTTTAATTGAAATAAATGCTTTGAGTTTGATTATTCCTCGAAAAAAAAAATTAATAAAAGTTATCGAAATTCATCAACGATGAAACTTAGAGATGAGCATTAACGATTCGTGATAAATGATATCGATAGTGTACGGTGAAACCATACACTAATAATGCACTAATGCTTCTTCGTGCATTTTTACCTTATTTCACTAATTGATAGGTATTAGTCGAGCAATTAACAGTACACGATTAATGTCATCGCGTGTGCGGGAGTACACGCGATGACCGCAATGGAGCGAGGGATCGCTCCTTTGTTACCGAACCTTTGGTCCGGATAATATATTTAATTTGACTTTATAAGCAGCAGTATCTCTTAGCCATCCTTCTAGCTTCTACAGATAGACGTTTCATTTGGTGCGTTTCGAGGAATACCCCTCGGAAAGCTTTAAACCTCGGAAAGTTTGAGAAAATAGCCGATGTAACCAATATAAAAAACACGTATAAAATAACCTCATGAATGCGAAAATAGCTCACCGACGCGACGGCCTCACGACGAGCGAGAAAGTCGCCTCGTGTAAATGAGCCTTTTAAGGCCAAATGCGCCACATATTATAGATAAATCGGATATGATATAATAACGACATTAAAATTAGTCCTTGCTAAAATATGTATATCTTATTTCCGACAATATGGTTGATGTAGGTCAATGTCGTACTCAGTATTTAACTTATTATTGATTTAATTTAGATCGAGGTTTCTTGCCTTAAATCCAATGTTCCAATGTCATTTATATTTTTGGAACGAAATTCCTTAGCGCGCGTAGTCTCTGCACACTTGACGAATGAGACCGAGGAAATTGTAACATTTTGAAAACACTTTGTGTGTGTGTGTGGTCACTGCTCCCAAGATGGTGAAGGAAAACATCGTGAGGAAAACGATGTTTTCCTTCACCACGCATGAGCCAAAAATTGGAAGACATGTGACATCTACCAACCCGCACTGTGCCCGCGTGTTGGATTATTAGCCCACTCCTTCTCGAAGAGAGGTGGCCTGTGTCCCAGCAGTGGGAACATCATAGGCTGATTATGTGTTATGCCACACTTTTGTTACCTCATTCGCCAAGTGTGATAAGTGAAAGCAATTACTTCGTTTCAACCGGCACCCTAATACAAACAGGCGCAACGCGCGACGCGAAGCGCGCGCGACACAAAGGCACTGCTCGTTGCGCGACTTGCGGTGCCTATGTGTCGCGTGCGATGTTATCGTGTGTCGCGCCTGTTTGAAGGAGCCTCGCCCTCGCTACTGATGGCAGTAGAGTCTTTCAACTCCTGTAGAATGCCGGCATCAGGGCACGCAAGACACTGGTATTCAGCTGCATCCGGTTAGACTGGACGCGGACCCCAACATAGTTGGGTAAAGGCTAGGAAGGTGATGCCAGGTCAGCGGGATTGTCCGAAAGGGTTACCGCTGGCCCGGAACATAAAGGGCTAAGGAAGAAACACGGATGGGTTTTTTTTGATTTCCCATCCAGAAAAAAAAAATATATACTTATATATAGGCTAGGTAGGTGATGCGATCGGCAGTCTGCAACGTTTATCAATTCCTGTAACGTCCAGACATGCGGGACGCGACATCAAATAGGAAATACTCGGATTTTTTTTTTTAATTTTCACATTAAAATCTCGAGACCAAGATTTCTTTTTTAATGCCTCTTTTTACATTTTTGACCTTGACATTGACTGTCGCTGAGATGAGATTGCATTGCAACTAGATTCTGAACTATTTTAAATACGGGGTAGGACGGGGACTCCCATCGCTTGTGAAACAGCACATACGCAATATGATGAATACACACATCTAAAACAAAAGCCAACCAAAACGCTTGCCAATTGTTTTAACTAACCATAACTCTCTTACATTCCAGTGCATCCGAAGGATCCTTCTTTCCTCCTCGCTCGCTGACCAAGTCTGACACCGTCCACGTGTATGATAAGGATCTCTGCAGGATCATACCTCTGCAGTACAGAGAAGATGTCTATAAAGATGGTAAGTGTACAATCCCATCATCAGTTCAGCCGAAAGACCCAAGCATCGTCTCTTCGACCGGTTCTGTGCTTCTCGCATCCAGCAGATTCCTGCGGCTTTCACCAGGACATCGGTCCATTTTGTGGGAGGCCAAGAAGGACATTGCCATCAGCCTTTAATCACCTCCTCACCCCTTAACCTCAAAATTCTAACTTTCATGAGAAGCTGAACTTCCTTGAACAGTCAGTTTCGCTATCACCTTGCTAACTGGTTAATATTGTTACCACGTCATGAGCTGTTCTCTTATAGTTCTTGTTGATACAAGAGAAGACCTCTCGAAGGCTTTGAAAATTTGCCTAACGTGGAATGGTGATCACAGTAAAGGATATCATTCAAGTGTCGAACATTTTATACCCAAAAATTAAAGTGTATAGCGCGACTCCTATCAACTCCCCGCACTTCTAGAGTTCGTCGTGTACCGGCCAGGTTACGTGACTAGTTACGGTTCGGCACAACCCTAGAAATGGCCCCACATTGGGCGCCAGTTATAGTTGGAGTTTCTTTTACCTAAAGTACCCCGACTATAAGTGTCGGCTAGAAAAAAAAAAGTAATATTTTCTTCTAAACGCAATAACCTGTCAAATTACTATCTACAATAATTATTCTACATCAAACATGTCAAGTACTGACTTGTCCCTTGTGTCACGTAAGGTTACAAAAAAGTGATCTACAAGGATGTACATAAAAAAGAACGAATTGCAAATTAACTCCACTTAAAAGGTTCCCTTCAAACAGGCGCGACACGCGATATAATCACGCTCGACACAAAGGCACCGCAAGTCGCGCAACGAGCGGTGCCTTTGTGTCGCGCGCGATTATATCGCGTGACGCGCCTGTTTGTAGGAGCCTTAAGACGGCTCTGTTTGAAATGTTGCTTTACGATATTCAGGGCCATATTAACAGCTATATTATTGCCATATTATTAGCTGGCGAAACTAGCTGGTAAAATCAATTTATTTAAATTTTACATTTTTATTTTTATGAGTTGAGAAAATTGTTTTGTTTTATCGTGTTTAGACATCGATACCTATCAAGCCTGTGACGTTTACACAAAAAATAGGGATTTTTTTAACAAATATTTCAAGTATCTACGCTAACTGCTGTCGATGACCCAACAAAAAAGTCGTCAAATTAATTTATTCTTCATTTTATCATGTTAATATATCGATACGTATCACGTCTGCGGAGTTATGCTAGGTAATTTAATTTAACCCTGTATTATGAGATTTATAGTTTCGTTTCGTAAGCCATAGGAATCAATGTAAATGTGGGCGATTTAATCCTAAATCTAAACTTAAGAGCGTTTACGCCGTACGGCATTTCATACAAATTTTCAAGCCCTTATTTTTCGAAATGAATGAATCGATTTTAATGAAACTTCATACGCATAAGCAGGATACAAAGGTCTTAAAAGTTAGTTGAGAACATTTTCGAAAAATAGTGTTACAGCCAAATTAGACCGATTTTAAATTTTCCATAGAAACAGAGATTTCCAGTTATCTTTTTTTAAATAAGACATTTCGATAATGTTCTCAACTAACTGTGACTCCTATTCAATTCCTAATAAAACCATTTTACTCTACCTCAGGCATCAAAGCTGGTCTCTACACGCCACCAACTTCAACTTTCGAGAGTGCAGACGTCAACCCTGACAACAAATGTTACTATCCTGGAGAGAAGTGTCCTCCAAGAGGTCTGCAGAACATCAGCCCTTGTCAATACAGTAAGTGTCGCCATCATCATTCCGGTTAGACTGGAAGCTGACCCCAACATGGTTGGGTTATGGTAGACTAGACATTGATTTTTATCAAGTAATTAAATATAGTTTTCTATAGCTTCTGCTCAGTGGCGTTGCTTGAAAAGGTATTGTTAAGTTAACATTACCACATTCACATTACACTATTGAATGACTATTTCATGAAATCATGACATTTGAGGCTAATTCTAACTTAAGGAGTTATATTATTGCTGATTCTAATGATTATAATTCTATAAAGCCATATTTGTTACGGCCACGAATCCTATATAAATGATAAATGATTATATTTCTGTGAATAGGTTGGTACAAACACTTTTACACGTCAAACATATTATTTTAAACTTATAGACGAGGTCGGTCTTTCCTATCTGACTACTCGAAGAAGAAAGGGCGAAACAAACTCAGAGGTCACTCCTTTGAAGTCCAGACATAATCTTGGTCAGATTTGTGAAGACCATGTACAGTACCCGGCGATAAATATTGCACATCGACCTTTGGAAAGAGACAATCGGCTAATTTCGGCTTCGTAGAGCGTTATCTCTGTCGCACGAAATACAAACAGTCCGGTATCTATTAGGAGCTTTTAAAACAATTATGATTTGCTTCTTTTGATAATTATTTTTATTCTTTGCATAAAATGGTTTTGTGTAAAAAGGTCGATGTGCAATATTTTTCGCTGGGTACTGTAGATTGGTGTCTAAAATGGTCTTTTGAGGAAAGAACCACACAGATTGAGTGGACCTATCCAGTCAGTGCACGCATTGGTCAGACTTTCGCCTTAAGACGAAGATCATAATTATTTTGTATGGTTTTATACCGAATTGTCACCATCTTACCTCAATATTTTTTTTTTTTTTTATTACAGACGCGCCAGTGTACCTCTCCTTCCCTCACTTCTACGACGCCGACCCGAGTCTTCTGCTGCCCTTCGATGGTCTGAAGCCGATCAAAAAGAAGCATGAAACTTACTTCATGATACAACCGGTAAGTGATAACAATATAACGCCTGTAATTACTGAAGGGGTTGGCCAGAAGTGTTTAATTAAAACACCCATGTTCTATGCTAAAAGGGTTTGGTTTCCGCACTTAGACCTTCAAGTGGACCATTATGCGTGGGCTATGGCGGCCATTGGTGGTTATTCCAACCAGCCCACCTCCCTCCAGAACTTGATTACATCATCTGGTCTGTTATAAATATCTGTCTAAGATCTGGGTGCCTCGAGGGTTTCTGTCCTAATCTGGGTGACGCCTGTGCATTCAAAGAGCACATTCGCGCAATGGTTTCCTTAGCCTCCATGCACACCATATTTGCTCCTATATTTTGTAATGAGACCCATTTAATAGGGAGCGAGCCCTAATATTGGCAGTATACCCTTTTTCGTATTGGATGATATATAATAAGAGGCAAGCTTGTTTACAAAAGCGAGACAGTTTCAGCCTCTGGGTTGTGTTTTCCATGGTTTAATTCCAGGATCATGCAAAAATATTGTTTTCTACCCGACCGGTAGTTCCCGAGATTGGCGTGTTCAAACAAACAAACTATTCAGCTGTACCTATTATTAGTATAGATTGCCAGTTAGATTATTATGTACAGACGCCAGCACATCAAGCTACTACAATCTGTCAAATTTCTTTAATAGATTTTCAACTTTATCGCTAAAGTATTAGGTTCAAAATAGATTGGGAAAATTTGACAGTTTCGGGTAGCTTGATGTGCTGGCGTCTGTGCAAGCGCACTGCACCACAGAGAAAAAGCTTGAGTCCTTGAGTGGGTATGTAAAATATTGTAAAACATTACAGTAACGGTGGAGTTTCTTGTCCATTCTTCTCCATACGAAAACTACGTTTTGGAAGGGGCGACTTGAATCAATAATTCTATTTTATTGTAATTCTTGACGTTCAAAAGGGCCTTTTATGTGCTTGTTTGAAATAAATGACTTTAATGAAATTCTCTCTTTCTTTTCCAGAAAATTGGAGTACCCCTAGAAGGCTTCGTGAGGGTACAACTGAACCTGAAGGTAGACCGCGCTCCGAACATCCCGATCAACAATATCAATAACTTTCCGGACACCATCTTCCCTGTTATGTGGATTGAAGAAGTAAGTAGTTAACTTGAGTACCATAGAGGATACAACTCTACAAGGTGTTTCTGTTTTTCTAAAAGCAACCTAATTGCAACGTTATTAGAACAATACCTACATTACGCTGGCAGAATATGACATCTGCTCAGTTGCCAAAAAAGAAAAAAAAAACTATTAGAATGAGAATAAAGACCACTGTAGTTTTGACAGTGAAGTGACGCAAAATCAAAAGGCAAAATAACTGCAAAAGGACTGTACTAACCTTTGGAAATTTTCAATTTTCATGTACAGACGCCAGGACATCAAGTTCTACAATCTGTCAAATTTCTTTAATATATTTTCAACTTTATCCTTAAAGCATAAGGTTCAAAGTTGATTGGGAAAATTTGACAGTTTCGGGTTGATGTGATGTGGCGTCTGTAACTTTTGAACATTTTAGTCTGGTAGTTTATGAGGCCTACCCGGTCCTTCCTTTTTGGTGACTATCATCAGGTTTGCGTTAGAGTCGAGCTATACGATGATGGACCCATTCTTGTCAATTGTCATGTCAGGTCAGGTCCTCTCATATCTAAAGAAATATCTGGACTTGAAATGAGACCGTGTTTTTTATAAGTTTTTAAGGTGTTCTCTTCTCAGAGTAGTCAAATAGGAAACACAGACCTTCAGGTTATGGGTGCCATATAACTTTGTCTCTAAGATCAGCAATTTATCGCAAAACGCAAACCGGACATAAGCCGATGTCTGCAAAACAGTTGCAGAAATGAAAAAGCAAATGCGTGCACTGACTGGACAGGTTCTCTCAATCTGTGTGGTTCTTTCCTCAAAAGACCATCTCAGACATCGATCTACATGGTCTTCATATAACCTAACCAAGATTATGTCTGGACTTTAAAAGAGACTGTGATCTCTGAGTTTTGTTTCGGTCTTTCTTCTCAGAGTAGTCAGATAGGAAACGCCGACCTCATCTAGTTTAAAAAAAAATATGAATGACGTGTAAAAGTGTTTGTGGAAACCTACTTACAAAAATAAAATCATTTAACATAGGTACCTACACTACCTACCTGCTATACCTAAGTCCTAGGAAAAACACAAACTGTTATTCTAAAGCCATCGATAGACAGGTGCCATTTGTTAAAAGCGTTGTTGGCAAGTCGCCGGAAAACGGTCAGTTGTACAAATGCCATTTCAATCTTTAAAGGGGAAAACACACGTCGACATATTGACAGAATACTTGGACATCCATTTAGCGCATCACTTTCATTTACTTTCGCGACAAACATTTCAGTAAAACTAGACTTTCTTGGAAAATGCTTGTTTTAGTCATGACTGTCATTTGTTTTCTAACTTTACTAGAAAAGTCAGAAAACAAAGCTGTGTTATGAACCTGTGCTGTGCCTAACCCTTGGCGAATACAGGCGTGTCACTATTGGTATGCGGTTGACTGTACCTGAAACTTATGTGATCAAACAGGAATTACGGCACGTCATATCTATAATAAAAAAAGTAATACATTGGAATTAACAACTGCAGTCTTACTTAGCCATTAGATAAATGTTGAAACTTCTGTATTGCATGTTTCGACAATGCTCTACTAGATTTGTTAAGCTAATCTGCGTTCGCGATTTATTTGCCAAAAATGTAAACAAATATTAATTAATGAAAAAATAACTTTAATTCCTACACAATAAAGTTCAGTTTACGCTACAACTTCAAGCATTTTTATAACTTCAAAATTGACAACTCCAAAGTCTGCCAAACACAAAGTCACTAACCCTCTATCTTTTGTTTCCAGGGCATCCACGAGCTATCAACACCAATCTGGAGATGGATCTACATCGCCACCACTGTGGGACCCGTCATGGCACCAGTCATGACCTACTCGATGATCATAACCGGCTTTCTGACCCTCGCATACGTCTTTATAAAAGGATACAAGAGCTTGGTCATCGGACAAAATTCCCTCGAAATTGTTGAGTTAGGACGACAGACTATTCGAAGAAGCTCGACTCTGATAATAAACGGCTCGCATAAACTTATGCAACATCGAGAATCAGCCTATACCCCCTTAAATCAATGTGAGGATACGGATCAAGAACTCAGTTCCGTCAAAACTGATTGTACTTTAGAATTTAAAAATGTGTTGCGAAGTGATTTCGTAAAATCTAGTTTTAATGACGCTGAAAGGGAATCTTTAATTAGGTCTGATAATAGTTTTATTTTGTCGGAACATATGTTTAATCAGGAATAGAGGGTGTAGGTATGTTTAGGTTTAATTGCCGTCCCCCTCTGCTTTTCGAGTGGGTCTGTGATTTCACTTTGCTGTTGTCAGAGTTCTCGAAAAAGGCTGTACGTTTCGTCAGATCAAGTAAAATTTGAGTCAAGAGCTATGGCTTTTACATCAATTTATCTAGAAATAAATATATAACATGAAATACATTAAAAAAATAATGAACTATTTCGTTTTTATGACAATCCGAAAGTACCTATCTCAATTTCATGGTTGTCAAAATGTCAATGTAGTAAAATCAACTCTGACAAATCCAAAGTGACTGACAAAAGCAAAGTGTTGACAATAAAATATTGTGTATCAGGGTATTAAATACTTTATTTTTTGAAACGCTTTTGGGGAACGGCTTGCCCACAAACTGACAAAGGTATAGTCTCCAAAATACATTACCATTTCTAAATCATGTGAATTTATGACCGACACAATATATTTTTTAAGATGTCAAAACGACCGTTGCAGAAAATGGCACTGTCTCCTTTACACAAACATCAAATTATTTTAGAATAATTAGAGCTCAATCAAAACTGTGATGGAAAATATCGTGAGATTACGTGGGATTACGGCCTACTCCCTCTCATCGAGAGGAGGCCTGTGTCCCAGCAGTGGGAACATTATAGGCTGATTATGATTATGAGAGCTCAATCAACTTTCAGCTTTGTCTCTGTGAAGGCAGAAAGCATTTGTAACGATGCCTCTGCAGATACATGACAACTTACCATCAGGTTGGTCTTCTTGGTCTGCACACAAAAATTAAATAAAAACTGTACCTTGTCCGTTTTGTGGTTTCTAGGCTATTTTAATTTTATATAGGGTTGTGTCGACGACTGATTGTAAAGGATTCCGATTTTAACGGAGTTCGCTTAGCTTTTAAAGGAATATTTGCTCATTTATTGTTTTCTGTCTTTAATGTAGCTAAGAAATATCCTGATTCCTCCTGAATCCTGATTTTCATTAAATAGAGAATTCTTGTCACTTTTGACATCAACATGATAATTTCTGTGAGATCGCTAAATTAATGCCAAGCAGCCTGGGCCTTTTATAGGTCTTCAGATACTCCATAGTATAGAAGGCCTGCATTGTCCAAACCGTTTCTGACAAATATAAAATCGACTTTACAATTGTCAGAAAAAATATTAGCTATACATTACAGACAGAAAAAAACTTAGTAATATTGGCCAAAATACCTTAAAACTTTGCCTTGATAAAACTCTAAAGTTACGTAAATAAAATTAATAAACTTGCCAATAAAATTGGTCTAAAGAACCGGCATGCCTCCGGTTTTAAAAAGATTTGGGGTTGGAATTAAAATGGCTCGAAAATATATGAGAAACGGGCTTGTATTAGAAAAAACATTCCAAGCTTGTTATCAAAAGACATTCCTTCGTAATAAAATATGCTCAAATAATGTACTTATTTAATTAAAAATTATCTTGTGTTTGTGTTCTTCTAACCGCCGGATTCTCAAACGACACTTTAAGACGTTCTTAAGTCTTTTTGTCAGTACTCTGAAAGTGACAGACTATTGCAGACGGGACTTAAAATTAAGTTACGTTTTAGGATACGGCCGTTAATTCTGTTTTAATAATTTTCTGGTTTCAAAACGACTATAAATTCCGAAAATTATTTTACTTATTGTATTTAATTTATAAAAAGGAACAAAATGTTTGAACAAACATATTTTATTGAAATTCAAATGAGATTAAAAGATATAAGATATTTCACTCTATGCATTAGCATAGAGTGAACCTAGTATTAACTAGGTCTTTCTAAGCAGTCTATGCACCCAGCGAATAGTCGCGCTGGGTGCATAGACTGCTTAGAAAGACTCTATAGTCCTTTCAGCTATTTTACCTCTGACAGAAGCAACCTAACAACAACTTTATTGTAACAATAATAAAGATCACTATGATTTTGACCAAGAAGCTTATAGATAAAAGTGGAGGCAACACTCTAAATACTTAAGTGAAGACGACTGTGGTCGAACCCTCTCTTTCTAAATACACACATAAGAACGAGACAGTGATATGTGTTTTCTTTGTCATACGTATATATTTAGAAAGAGTGTCCGACCGCAGTCGTCTTCACTTCAGTATTTAGAGTGTTGCCTCCACTTTTATCTATAAGCTTCTTGATTTTGACAGACTTCACAGTGGCAGCAACTTAACAACTTTATTGTAACAAAAATAAAGATCACTGTTATTTTGACAGCGGTTGCAGAATAATAATCATGATGAAAACCATCAATACAGCCCTCCAAGTTCATAATAACCCTATTGATTGATATTTCATGAAAGTATCAATAGGGTTATATGAACATAGAATGATTAATTCTGTAAATACATACTTTTTACATTCTCGAATCATATTTTGTTCAACATGCAACTTGACACTGACTTGCAAATTGCGAAAAACGTAAGAAAATTTGATTTCGCAGTTACTCTAGCTCTTCCCCTTGTCAACTTCATTCGCCAAAAGATTCTTGAAGCACGTTAAAATAACTGTGAAAGGACTAGTTAACAAAATGGCTGGATTTCATCAAACTTCAACTAAATAGCCGATTAAAAAAAAGACCACTTAGTCTATTCCAACCAAACTAAAAATTAGAGTTTACTCAAGAATGTATAGACTTTCTTTTTATTTATACAATTTTTTTACTATAAAAAGGAAAATCGGTGTTTCTATAAATATTTTTATACGAATTTTAGACATTAATTGTAAATAATAGTTAAGGACTTTTGTATCTAAATATATTGTTTAATAAAAATATTATAAAGTTTAATTTTATTTGTTTTTACCTCTTTATTATTGTGTATCTAAGTACTTTACACCAACAGTGTTTCTGAAAAAAAGCTTAGAACTCCGGCCAAACTTAAACTAATTCCGCGTGGAATCTGGGACGAAATGCGCTCGCGCCGATTGTGTCAACTAACTTAAGGGGACTATATGACCTAAAGCGCGTGACCTATATCTCTTTAAGGGCGCATTCCACCAAACTTTTATACCTAGAATAAGTCTTATCCTGAGAATAAATTTTGAATTTTTGACAGTTTTTCCATACTAGAACTGTCAGACGTCAATTTTATTCCACGAATAAAAGATATCTGACTTTGGTAAAATCAGCCCTTAGTTAGATTTGTTCTACTTCTATAAGCACTTTTCCCTATGAGATTTATTCTTATGGAACAAATCTAACTTAGATTTGTTTTAGACACAAGCAACATACTAAAATACTACTTAGTGTTTTTAGTCCAAAAAATAGGTTTTTTGTAATTAAATAATTGCTTCATATTTTGCAATAAATTACCAGCGTTGTGTCATCGCGTTTCTCTTTCTTTTCTATGCAGTCCGACAGTGACCGCGCTTTAGGTCATGTAAGCCCCTGAAGTAATAGATCACAAGTCTCGGTCTTACACAGTATTATCATCATCTTCCTGCTTTAATCTCAATGTATTAGTGGTCGGGGCAGCAAGCCTTTTTCCCTATCGTCCGGCCGACGAGAATGCGTTCTCGACACCTGTCAGTTGAATACGTGTTTTGCGAATTTGATCTTTATTAACTACTAGAATTGTCGCACTGACAGGTGTCAGGAACGCTTTGTCTCGACGCGACGGGTATACTCGGCTCCAGTCGGTCAGTGACGCTGAATCGAGTATACTCGGCTGCAGTCGGTCGGTGACGCTAAATAAGGTATACTCGGTTCCAATCGTAAGTTTTCACTTCTATAGTTAGGTCATAAGCACACACTCTCTTTTTAAATAAAACACAAAAAATCAGCCTAAAAATTATTTTATTGACTAGCAAAAATTATGCTGTACCGTAAAGTATAACATGGAAGTTATTCTTAAGTCTAAACAAGCGCGTATAACTATTGTATACTAGGTCTGGACTTGACTTCAAATTGTTTACGAGCTTGGAATACGTGGGGTTGCCCACAGGTGGGCAGTGTGGTGGGGAAAAAGGACGCTTTGATTTGAGAAACAGTTAATTCATTAATGAGGGTTTTCTGAAATGACGTTCGCTAGGTGGCAGCACTGACACGTCAGGTCCAGGCATCTGTTAAAGAGCCTATATTTTCTTTATTCATGACGGAATGATGAACGAATGAATGAATCGAATGATGAACGTCATCATATATGTATTTTATATTGGAAGACCTCTTGTCACAGTGGTGCCAACTGGTGTCGTAAATTTTCACGAAAACCCTCATTGTGTATGGACTGGGGTCTAGCATGAACGCCCGAAGTATTCGAACGATTTTAAATTTGAATATACTGGTTTCGCACACAAATTATTTATTTCCTTTATAGACTTCATTCATATCTATGGGTGATACTATAGTGCATGCCGCATAAGTTTGAAGCAAAATGCAATATGATAATAATGTTTTTGATTCAAAAATCGTTCGAATTTCCGTGATTTTTTTATGTGGGTTTGTTAAAAACTGTGGTTTTTTTTTGTTTTGACTGGTTCGTATGTCCAGTCATAATGCAAGTTAATCGGCTTATTTACATGAAGGTAATTGAATTTATGTACCCCTATGTTTTATTTAACATTTTCAATACTAGAATACTGTAATAGTTGCCTTATACTTCATTATGTAGAAAAAATAATTAAGTAATTCTGTATTTTAGATAATTATTCGAATTCCTTTTTTTACTTATTATTTGATACATACTAAAGATATTTTTTTGATGTGAAACATCTATAGCCGCACGTAAAACAAATTTCTGGCGTGGCGACGCATGCCGTGGCGACGCGTCGCCACGCTATATGATGGTGTATATGTATATACAGTCACAGTCTTGTGTACTGTGTGGCGACGCGTCGCCATGCGCAATGTTTCACATCTGCCAGGCGTCCCGTGACGGCTCACTTTTTTTTTCTGTATTAAATAACAATCAAAGCATCCACTTTTCAAAACAATTCCCGGCCTCATTTAGCCAACAGTGGCCTCTTATGGCCATCATTGGCCTAAACTCGGCCACGTGTTGGCCTACTTTAGCCACCTTTGGCCTTCATCAGCCTGTTTTTGGCCTGCAGGCCTCACAATGACCTACAGGCCTCATTAACGCTAATTACTGGCGATTATTCCAAGTCACAGTTCCGTTACATTTAAAAATACATTATTATCACTACGCGATGTATAAGTATAATGTATAATATGTACCTACTAATACATAATAATATTATCATAAAAAAATCTTATTTTTTTTAACTTCACCTTTCCTTTTACGTATATCCGTTTCCTCGTATAACAGGGTAATCACTGTTTCTTTTTTATTGGAAAACTGGAATTTTGGAAACCATTTTTGCTTTTTTTTAACATAATTCTTGAATAAAAAAATTATACGTAAGTAATATTAATTAATATTTATTTAATTTATATTAATATTTTATTTCTTGTAAAAATAATTCTTGAATTGAAATAAAATTGTTGTAAGTTCTTCTGTAATTAGCATTAAATTGGATGCAATGTTAATCTTATTATTTTTCTTTTATTCTACTTTAGACAACTTAAATAGTATATAATTTCCAGTAACGTTGAGTAACTAAAGAATTGATGTAGAAAAATTATGAATTGTATATTTCGATTGCAATTTTAGGTAATTTTTTTTTTATGGATCTCTAAAAATATAGCTTCATGATATGAATCATTTCCATAACTCCAGTTTATGAATCCATTCTTAAGATCAAAAAATATCGTATTTATACTACGATTTTTTAACTTAATACTTTAACATTTATTTTTAGACAATACTAATGAGATGCTAGGATTTATTTATAAGGAAGACATTGATGTATGTAAGAATTGCATAGTAGAATAATATTTTTTTTTTACCCCAACTTTTCATTTCGTCATGGCAAATGTTGATCATTCTGTTATCGATTGAGAAATGAATATCGAATCGATACCGATTTTACTGCATAAATTAACAATTGCTCGCGTGTTGACAAATATAAACTTAGAAAAAGTTTTCTTTGTAAATTATTTTATTATCGAGCATCTCAATAATACCACCTAAAAATCTAAATTGGAAGTCCATTTTAAAAAGCATTTCTTAAAACAAATATCATTATTGTATTCCTTACGATATTTTTTAATCTACAACCATTAACTTTTCGCGCCATCGCTTTACATCTAAATAGAGATGTGAATCGAATAATCGACTAACGCCTTTTTAGTTTAACTGATTAATAATACAGGCAGCATACTAAATAATACAGACTTGGCAAAAACGAGTAGAAACTATGGCTTATGTTAGTAACTAAGTATAACGAGGAGTTTTGTTTTAATCCCAGAGACAATACTGAACTGTCATGTTTTTTACAGGAAATAGTCTAAATATAAACTCTAAAATAACCTCTCCGGTAGTAGTAGTATATTTAACCCTTAACTGCTCGCATGGGGTCATCGCACTTTCGCGCGTCGAAAAAATGCACTTGCAATGGTCGGAACCTCCCCGCGCGCCCGCTAGCCTCTTAATATAGGCTAAAGAACATATTTTTGTACCGTTTAGGCCACTGCAGGTGCAGGCTGCGCCTCTGCTCTCTTGAGCCGTGACCCCGTGCGAGTATTTACGTAACTTTTTTGAGTAAGGTAAGCTTTTTATATTCTATTATTTTTTTTTGTTTTTATTTAGATATTGATATAATTTTGAATGATATATGATAGTGAATGATATTTTCTATCGTTTTAGATTTTTTTTATTGTATTTTTCATACAAAAATGTTATTTACATAGGTTTTTTTTATTCCTCAGTTGTCAAAGATGGATGAAAGAGACGAGCGTATTGCACAGTGGCTAGTGGAGAAAAAAATGTTGGGGAAAAGGATGTTGGGGAAGAAAAAATAGTAAAAAGGCAACTTTTGGAAGTACATGGTTTGGAAACCCTACCTGCTCCGCCTACCACTAAACGTGGGCGGTGCTATAATTGCCCGAGAAGGAGTGACCGAAGTGTCCACAAAATGCAGTAAATGCAAAAAGTTTTTATGTAATGAGCACTTCATTGTCTACTGCCTAACCTGCAATAACGACGATTTCCTTAGTTCCTAAGAAATCATGAAATTTTAATACATGATCTCATATTGTGCCAAAAATGTTCCCTATTGTAGAAGTTTATATTTTTGTTATTTTGATGTCTTAGAAAATTTTATTTTTAGTTGTGGTTTTTATGTCTTATAGTTTAAATAAAGTACTTTCATAATTACTATTGGCGTGTTTCATTAAAAATAAGAAATCATCAAATTTAATCCATACAAATTGGGGTCACCACGGACCCCGTGCGAGCAGTTAAGTGATTTTCTTCGTGCGAGTAGTTAAGGGTTAATTGCGGACAGGTTTTTTAAATTAAGTATCAAAGAAAAAGACATGTTGCGTTAAATTGAGAGAAGGGCAAAAAATTGTACCATTTTAGTATTTTTTGCCAAGCTGCAAGGCTTTAGTGATGTGACTAACCCTATAATATTAGTCGATTATTCGATTAACATTCTTTGACTAAATTTTAAGTGTCAATTACGATTTTAATACTTTTTTCGCGTATACAATTTTGGATTGAACGTTAAGTTTTTCGAAGTATACTATATTTAAAGGGAATCGTATAATTTACAATCGTATATTCGTTTTTTTTTAATACTTAAGAGCTAGATTGGTTGGTGTGGAGTTACTGATATTGTTGAGCTGAAAATTCTGTCATATTTTCTCTAAAATAACAGAAAAATAATATATAAAAATCACATTTAAAGAAATACAGTCATAAAAAATAATGGTCATTTTTTACTTAGAATCTAACTTAAAAATAAAATATAGTAGGAAACAGTTTATGTATTAATAATTATCTGCTTTTTATACAAAACAAGACGACATAATATTTTCAACTGACTTACCTATACTGTGCATAATTTTCTGCAATTCTTGCTCGAAAAAAAAAAACTTTTTTCATTTTTTTTTTCTTGTTACTATCGGCTCTCCACACCAACCAAAAAGAAACTTATTACTAATATGGCTGTGTAAGTAAATTAAAGGAAATTAACAATGAGTATATTTCAAAACTAATTACTTTTTTTATAAATAAATACATACGATATCTCAGTGGACGGTTTTATTCTAGTGTGTGAATGTAAAAAATATTTTAGCATCTATTTCTTGCGTCAGTCGGTCAAATGGGAGAAGAAATTATAAAAGTGTTTAATTCACAACCGGCTTGTAAAATTGACAAAACGCTAAACAAAATGGCCTCTTTGAGGGCTTTTCGTCTATTTAAGATCTTTTTAGTGCCAATTTCACCAATGACACTAAACACGATCAGCCGACCACATCTAAACCGAGTTCAAGAGCTGTCAGCGTCAATATTTGATAACAATGATGACACTGACATCTTCGTTCAGTGTCATTGGTGAAATTAGCCCTTAGTTACTCGTTTTTGACAAAATCGCTTGTGTAAAAGTTAAAAATATATTACAAAGAAACTAGCGATTTTTTTGGATGACTAAATGCGAAGGTTTATTATTTTACATTTGTTTTTTTGTGAACAAAAGCGAGTTTGCCAAAAACGAGTGGTATTTTTAAATGGTTACTTTTTTACCTGTCCTTGAAGTTACAATCTATTTAGGGCTGATTATTCCAACGACAGATAATTTCATGGGAGGAATTTATTTTGAAATTTTGACAGTTCTTCCATACAATATCTGTCAGCCGTCAATTTTATTCCACGAATAAAAATTATCTGTCGATTGAAAAATCAGGCCTTAGTGGAATTATTCTATTTCGGTGCGTCGATTTTTTGCGTCAACTACACTAAACTATTTTTATGACAAAACAAGAAATACACTGAATTGTGTGACTTTTTGATGGGCAAGTGTTGGTTTTGCTTGTTGTTTTCGATATTCCCGAAAATTACACACATTTTGGTGATTATAATAAAACTAAACATTTTACATTGTTTAGTAATAATAATAGTGGCCACTATTTTCGGTTCTGCACCGTTCTAAAACTATCGTTTATAATAATATTAACGTATGATCTTGTAAAGCACACCTTAACGTGCTTATTTTCTGCATTTTCATTCTAAAATAAAAGAAATAACCAAACAAACGATGAGGGCGCCACTAGGCTTTCGGCGTAGACTTAATACTTCATAATACGGCCCCAGATCGTTTAAATAAAAGGAATACATATAAAAAGCCAGTCGTGTTCCTAATCTCAGACTTTCTACGGCACATTATATTATTATTTTTGCAAGTTTAAAACAATGAATTACTGATGTAATTTTACAAGAATGCAACAAGTTGCAACTAATCTTGTACATTGTAAAAATGTTCAAAAACAGGTAAAAAGACCACCATTTAGTATTGAATTCCGTTAGTTTTGTCGACTATATGAATAGTTTTTATAATATTTGAGGTATGGATTACGTATACAAAGTTCTAGGCTTAAATTTTGGATAGTAACAGTGTGTTATAGTCAAATTGTTATTAGGTTTAGTGACTCCCAAGATACAGGCAAATGCCTATTTTAAGGGTCACCGTCTATTATATTCTTGTGCAAATTGTGATTAATAAAATAAATTTGAAATGTGCGAAATTACTGTACTTATTGCAAGATTAAAACTATGTCCATTTTCGTGTCTGTCTGTGTGACCGCTTAGATTTTCTAAACTACACAGTGAATTTTGATGAATTATTTTGAGAATTTATTTCCGGAAGGATTATGTGTATTATTACATTGATATTTTCACATGTCGCCTCAAAGTTGACGAGGTCTTCAGTTGAAAAGGGTCGATATTTTTACGGCGATCAATAATAGAACTCGTCGATAATGTAATGTGCGAACAAATAGTATTTAAAATGGAAGAAATGGAATGGAAATAATTTTACTCAAAAGAGATTTCATTTAAACGCAATAAATTTTCGTCTTAGTATCAATAATTATTTTAAGTGGTAATTGTTTTTCATTATTTTTACGTAGTATAAAACAAAGTCGCTAAAATATCTGTTCGCGCATAGCTCCCGAATGACTGCACCAAATTGGATAATATTTTGAAGCGAAAACTTCTTTAGCGGCGTTGTACACTTTTTTTGTAATGGATAAAAAATGTTAAACTCGCGTCAGGACACGTGACCTGATCGAAAATTCGTAAGACGGATGGCCGTAGCCGGTACCGCGCGTGTTTTGTTTATAAGACGATTCACAAAATACACACATAATTCAAGTTTTCACTTTTGTCGGCACTCCCGGAGTGCCACTGTTTTTTTTTTTGTTGTGTTTGGTATTGGCAGTACAGATAGAGTAATCCACGAAGACGCACCCCACTCTTCTTACTAATCGTTAGTAGTTGTCGCTAGTTAATGCCGCTAGTGTATTAGTTTTTTTATACACACTAATTACCCACTGAAGTAATTACTGTGTATCGACAAAACTAAAACACTAGCGGAATGTCGCACACTTGTACAATGCGTGCCACGTAAGAAGAGACTTGACACGCCACGTGGTTTGACATGCGCAGAACACGATTTTAGGTATCTTTAGCGGTATGAGGTCTGAGTGCGGGACGGGACCGGACGTCATAGGGGCGGCGGAAAGAGCGGGGGAGGCGGGGTCAAGTCTCTTCTTACGTGGCACGCATTGTACTGTAAGCGATTAGGAAGAAGAATGGGACGCGTCTTCGTGGATTACGCTATATATATACAAGGTTTTTATGAAAGAAAATTTCTTCGAAAAAAAAATTGAAGCCTTTCAAAGCTGGATCGGGCCACTAGTTTATTAATATTCAACAGAAAAAGTCAAATTGTTTCTTCATTACGTAACTTTTTTTTTAGTATCGTTAAAATTGACGTTTAATATTTTTCTTGTAAAACTAAAGTAACAAATAAACCTAAAAATTGTAATCGTATACAAAATTGATATCGTATAGGTTCTTCGTATACAAATTGTTGATATAAATTTTGTATTTTTATGTTGGCTGTAAGTTTTGTATGTTAATTATTATAATATTAAGTATTTTTTTTTTCAATTTAAATGTATTTTTTCGCAAACAAATTACATGAAAGTAAAATTTATTTAAAATTGTAATTACCTAACCCATTATTAATACATCGTATACAATAACAGCTAATGTTAGTATTTCATCGATAAAAAATAATGAAAACCGTTCGCACATCACTATTGATTAGGTTTTTTGTTTTCGCTTCGGATGACAATGATGATTGGTTTTTACATTTTTAGGGTACCCAAAGGGTAAAAACGGGACCCTATTACTCAAGACTCCACTGTCCGTCTGTCACCAGACTGTATCTAATGAACCGTGATAGCTAGACAGTTGAAATTTTCACAGATGTTGTATTTCTGTTGCCGCTATATCAACAAATACTAAAAACAGAATAAAATAAATATTTAAGGGGGGCTCACATACAACAAACGTGTTTTTTTCGGCGTTTTTGCCTTACGGTAAGGAACCCTTCGTGTGCGAGTCCGACTCGCACTTGGCCAGTTTTTTTTTTAGTCTTTTCACACTGTTACTTCCCAAAACCCTTCTATTCTACACTTAATCTTACGGTATACTGTCAATATATTTTATATTATGTCTTTTTTATATAAATAAATGAATTTCATTGTGACATGGCGTTTGTCATGAAAAGATTTTTTAAATTAATACGTATACATTGAATCGTAACAGAGAATCGACTAACTCGATTTTTTTTTTCATTCGATTTATGCGAGCTTTAGGAACCTCTCTAGTTGTGTGAGAATCTGTCAACTGTCAAAATTATTTTCCCGCGTATGCATTAATTAGGCTATGGTTATTTTATGCTGTGTAAATTAAAGGTTATTCACACATTACTAAAAATGTAATTAGTTTATTTATTTTACATTCAAAGCTTCTCTTTAATTCAATGTTCATGTTTGAGAAATTATCAGAAATCTGTTGGGCTCAATTAAAGATTATTTTTTAATATATTATATATAGCTTTGCGTAGCATTATGCTTCTGCTGGTTGACATTTTACAAAACATAGTTCATCTTTGTTGATTGACATAATTCTACATTTTCATTCAGAATTCAACAACACAATACTCTTAATCTGTAGCTTTACCAACCAACAAATTTCAACTTTGACAGTCAAAAAATGTCAACTTTAACAATCAACAAATTTCAACTTTGACAGTCAACTTTGACAATCAACAAATTTCCTACAAATTACTCCAGTACCAGTTCCCAAAGCGTCACATTACCTTCTAATGCATGGGCTGCTGTATTGGGTAGCTGGTGTGTTCCGGCGGGTCGCTCGTCGTGTCCTGTTCGTCGCCGGAAGGGTCACCTTCTTGGTCCTCATCTTCTGATGAAGAGAGGAGACCTGGTAACGAAATAGTGGGCGTTTTAAAACTGAAAAGCACCCATACTGTGACAGCTAATATTGGGTCCCCCCCCACCTATGAAATTGGCGTTTTTTTCTCACAAATAAAGAACCTTGTCACTTCTATTATTTAAAATATTCTTCAATTGCTTGATATTCTTTCGGATTGTGAGCATCATAGACAACTACCAATAGTAAATAAACCTTAGTACATATAGTTTTCTAAACATACAAAATACCTTAAAAATGACTCATTTTTTGTTAGCAGAAATGACCACTATGTATTTGTTTTAACTTAGCCAAAACTTATTTTTGTCGCTTAATCTAAGTGGCATACGTTATCTTAGTTTTTAAACATTAGTGCATAAAAGTTTTAAAACATTAGTGTTCATGGATGTTAAATAAATTAAGAAAATGTTAGTATGAAAAATGCAACTTCTTTAAAATTCTTCATACAAAACGCTGATTTCATAGGTGGGGACCTAATATATAAGGTGAAATGAAATTAGCTAGCGAAATATCGATATTCGTCATACCTGCAGTATGACGAATATCGATATTTAAAGATGATAAAATGATGAGAAGCTTACCAGCTGTGAACTGTGGATTAGAGAGTGCATCGGGCCAGTACCGCTTGCTTATAGACGAACCATTCTTGCCTTTTTTACCACCTGAAAACATCACAAAAACACGTATTAAAAAAACAGCTGTTTTCTGAACACGTGCAATAACTACACGGTCAAAATGATTGGAACAGCATTTTTTTAGACTTCCGTACCTCAACAGGAAAAACGGACAAGATACAAGACAACCAGATCACTTCGTTGTCCGTCTATCAAGACCCTTTTTCTCAGGAACGCGTGGAGTTATCAAGTTGAAATTAATATGAAATACTCAGGGCTGCAATCCCTTAAAGGAGCGAAAAAATCAAACTTCTAAGTCAACGCAATCAAAAGATACGGGCGTTTATGTTCCGGAATCAAAACCTATGGATACTTCCCGTTGACCTAGAATCATGAAATTTGGCAAGAAGCAATGTCATGTAGCACAAGTAAAGGACAAAATCCGTAGTTACATTACAAAAAAAAACATGTGATAAACTACATATTTACATACCTACAACCCTACTCGCACTTAACCGGTTTTTTTTTTAATTTTTTTTTTTAATAACAGACTAAATATTTCACGGGCTTCCAGAATAATAAAACGCAAATAACGTAATGAATGTTGATGAACTGTTAAAATGAAACCCATTGCTACTGAGTGTGTTACGCAATTACCCCGCTAGACTCGTTTGCTCCGCCGGCCATCGGTCCTTCGACAAACATGGCCAGCCCACTGCCACTTCAGTTTGCTTACTCTGCAAGCTATGTCGGTAACTCCGGTTCTTTTCCGGATAATTTCATTCCTGATTTTATCTTTCAAAGTGACTCCGAGTATAGCTCGCTCCATAACGCGCTGAGCGACCTTGAATTTGTGGACCAGCCCGACCGTCAGTGTCCACGTATACCACTATATCTATACTTAATATTATAAAGCTGAAGAGTTTGTTTGGTTGAACGCGCTAATCTCTGGAACTACCAGTCGGATTTGAAAAATTCTTTTTGCATTTGATAGCCCAATTCTTGAGGAAGGCTATAGGCTATTTAACATCACGCTATGACCTTTAGGAGCCGAGCAAAAAGAAAAAAGTCAGAAAGAACGCTGAGCAAAAACGAAGTAATAGCGCGGGCAGGCGATGCGATGCGACGGGGTGGGTCGGAGCAACGAGAAATTTCACGCGGACGAAGTCGCGGGCAGCTAATCTCACCAGGTTTATCGGCGCAGTCTAGCATGGGCTGCAGGATCCGACGGCGCGCGTTGATGAACCAGTTGTTGACTTGTAACAGCGTGAGCCTCGTCTGCGCTGCTAGGGTACGCTTCTCTTCTTCCGTGGGGTACGGATGCTGGGGACAAAGAGAAGATTTTTTTATTATACTAATAGTTAGGTAATATAAAATGGATGTTTGTGAGTTTGGTTGTTTGTAACTGAGGAAGGTACGCGACGCAGTCCGTCGCAAAGTGCTTACAGTTTCAATGATTTTCAAGTTACCATAAACATATTATACAACTTTTCCTTACATCCTTAAATCTTCCCTTAAAATGTGGTATAGAAAATAAGAGAGGTATATCATTTATGACTAGAATTATCCCGCGGCATTGCCCGCGTGGAGTTCATGAACTGTCCCACGGGTTGTGATTTTGAATGTTGATTAGTTTAGAGTTTGTCTCTTGGAATGTTTGTGTGTTTAGTGTTTGTCACTTGGAATGTTTGTGTGTTTAGTGTTTGTCACTTGGAATGTTTGTGTGTTTAGCGTTTGTGACTTTGAATGTTTGTAAGTTTGAATGTTAGTTAATTTCGAGTTTGTCACTTGAAATGTTTGTGTGTTTAGTGTTAGTGAGTTTGAATGTTGGTTAGTTTTTGAGTTTATCACTTAGAATGTTAGTGTGTTTAGTGACTTTGTAAGTTTGAATGTTTGTGTGTTTAGTGTTAGTGAGTTTGAATGTTGGTTAGTTTTTGAGTTTATCACTTAGAATGTTAGTGTGTTTAGTGACTTTGTAAGTTTGAATGTTTGTGTGTTTAGTGTTAGTGAGTTTGAATGTTGGTTAGTTTTTGAGTTTATCACTTAGAATGTTAGTGTGTTTAGTGACTTTGTAAGTTTGAATGTTTGTGTGTTTAGTGTTTGTGATTTTGAATGTTTGTAAGTTTGAATGTTAGTTAGTTTCGAGTTTGTCACTTGGAATGTTTGTATGTTTAGTGTTTCTGAGTTTGGATGTTTGTAGTTTTAAATGAAGGTGAGATTGGATGTATGGGGGTTTGTCACTTTGTGTAATTAGTAAGATGTTTGTGAGTTTGGATGTTTATGACTCACTCTACTCACCACAAGATGCTGGAACAACCAGGCCCGCATGACCTGCGTGGCATGCCTGGGCAGCACTCCTCGCTTGCCACTCGAGTCCTCGGTGCACTCGTCTTCTGGAGGCGGTGACCCTGAGACTGATGAGCAGGAGTTGTTTGAGTTTGTGCCTGTGGAATAATTTTTAAAGTTTAGGTCGCGTTCAAATAGCTTTTAAGTAGTGAAATATACCTTGATTTTTTAAACACTCGATCCACTACCACACACCGCTATCTCAATTGGCATATCTGTTAAGTGTGAACAACAGGTGCCGACCATTGGCTTACTAACTTATTTTTTTATAGAAATTTATACATAACTTCTTTCAATATCTTACACAGAAAAGTAAGGAAATCCTGTTCTAGGTGCTTTTTTTTTTTTTCAGGATGGGAAGTCATCTAATGACCCCTCCCGCTCTGGGTGGAGCGGAAGGGAGTGTCAGACTCTTACTGACTAAAACCCACCCGTGTTCCTTCCTTAGCCCTTTATGTTCCGGGCCAGCGGTAACCCTTTCGGACAATCCTACTCTTCAATTTAATTCCGATAGATCGACATTGGAATTGTGACGTTTCGTACTCTTGAGTTCGATGCTAGCGCCAAATGATTTTTAGATTGGGTGTCCATTTTGGAGAACTAAGTGGAATTGGGTTCGGACTTGGCGTGGGATAATTGTTGACAATATTGTTTTCAAGAGTACCGAATCACGTGACTGTAAAATTAACATTGGAATCATATTGGCATCTCATTGGAATTAAAATTAGTTTAGAGAGTAAGCCCCCTGAGCCCCAAATTAATTTTTTTTTAAAGATGTGCTCAAGAAATCACGCACCTATCCGATGTGAAGAAATATTTACCAGTAAAGGAGTCGGTAGAGAGCAGCCCCGCGCCTATCTGGCTGATCGGCGTTGATCCTTGCACTACTAGCGACGCTGCAAACAGAGAAAACTTAATAAATACACAAATTACGAAAGTAACGCGTAGGGAAGCTCGCTGTGCGGCGGGTACACCGCCGGGAACAGTGTATAGTTACTCACGTGTGTCCCTTGCGGCGGGCGCGTAGGGCAGCTCGCTGTGCGGCGGGTACACCGCCGGGAACAGTGTATAGTTACTCACGTGTGTCCCTTGCGGCGGGCGCGTAGGGCAGCTCGCTGTGCGGCGGGTACACCGCCGGGAACAGTGTATAGTTACTCACGTGTGTCCCTTGCGGCGGGCGCGTAGGGCAGCTCGCTGTGCGGCGGGTACACCGCCGGGAACAGTGTATAGTTACTCACGTGTGTCCCTTGCGGCGGGCGCGTAGGGCAGCTCGCTGTGCGGCGGGTACACCGCCGGGAACAGTGTATAGTTACTCACGTGTGTCCCTTGCGGCGGGCGCGTAGGGCAGCTCGCTGTGCGGCGGGTACACCGCCGGGAACAGTGTATAGTTACTCACGTGTGTCCCTTGCGGCGGGCGCGTAGGGCAGCTCGCTGTGCGGCGGGTACACCGCCGGGAACAGTGTATAGTTACTCACGTGTGTCCCTTGCGGCGGGCGCGTAGGGCAGCTCGCTGTGCGGCGGGTACACCGCCGGGAACAGTGTATAGTTACTCACGTGTGTCCCTTGCGGCGGGCGCGTAGGGCAGCTCGCTGTGCGGCGGGTACACCGCCGGGAACAGTGTATAGTTACTCACGTGTGTCCCTTGCGGCGGGCGCGTAGGGCAGCTCGCTGTGCGGCGGGTACACCGCCGGGAACAGTGTATAGTTACTCACGTGTGTCCCTTGCGGCGGGCGCGTAGGGCAGCTCGCTGTGCGGCGGGTACACCGCCGGGAACAGTGTATAGTTACTCACGTGTGTCCCTTGCGGCGGGCGCGTAGGGCAGCTCGCTGTGCGGCGGGTACACCGCCGGGAACGACGCCGCCGACAGCGGGGCGGGGGGCGACTGTACACATCAAATATTATGGTTGAGACTATGGTTTAGAAGGTGTAGAGGTATGAGTATCAGGGTGTAAGGTTCACTCATCCTCCGTAGAAAAAGACAATTCTGTAAAACCATATTTGTTACGGTCGCAAATCATATTTTAATCAACATCACAACCTGACACTGACCTGCACATTGCAAAAAAAATAATAATTTCGCAGGCTATTGTGCGTATGTGTACCCCTTAACATTAAAATGCTTTTTCAGTTCTGATGTTCTATAAGTTCGTCTCTATGTTGTGCGTAGGTGATATAAAGTAGCTTTTTACGCTCTAGTGCATATTTTTATTTCTAAGACTAACATAATCAGGCCCATCAGCCACACGCACAATAAAACGTCGCAGATTAAAGTCGTTATTTTATTTCATTTGCTTTCATTTATATCACTTTCGTGTTTCATCATCATCATCATCATCATCAGGCCTATAGCAGTCCACTGCTGGACATAGGCCTCCCCTAATGAGCGCCATAGCGCCCTGTCTTCAGCTTGACGCATATAGCATCTGCCTGCAGTGCTTTCGTGTTTACTATCGTTAATTTAATAAAACCAGACATAAAATAGTTGTCATTTATTATTTAAAAACGCAAAGAAACGTTTTTATGACTTGGCTGACAGTAACCCAAGTCGAATGACACATGTTGGAAATAAAAAAATAAAACTTTTAAAAAAGTTTCGTGGCGGGAATTAGCTATTCTCTTCTTAAATTTTGCAACATTTTTGAACAGTGAAAATACTGTTACATACTTTATACCTGTTTCATTTTCTCGCAATCGAATTGAAAAGCAGAGTGTATATTCGGGCATAAACGAGCCATTTTGCAAAATGGCTGCTTTTATGCACTAGTTGTACAATCTACTAAAGTGATTAAATGGCAATACAATGCAAATTATCTAAGAATGTGTTTTCAAATAAAGTAAATTATTATGTGTGAAATATATTCATATGAAAGGTTAACATACATTTCATACCTGATATTGTGGCGAGTTCGACGTGCTCGAGTGCTCGTCTATCGAGCCTGACAGATTGTTGTTACTTTCTACACCACCTGCAAGATTAAATAAAAAATATTATTTTTGACTTCTCACGCTAGTATGTTATTTATTTATTTAAATGCCTTGAAACTATCATTACAGGTCTTAACTTAATGCGATAGCCAAGTCACAGACACAAAATTAAAATTAAAGCACAAAATATGTACATCTCAAGATCATAAAGATTTGTAACATAGTGTAAACAATAGTAATTTTGCGAATTCACCCCAGTGATATGTCAATATACAGTATGTTAACTAACAGAGGGCGTTCCCGTTAACCCGCAATAGTATACCAATCAATTAGATCGCCGCACACACGGCCCGTCATTCATAAATGAATTCCGACATTGCTGTCCTTCAAGTACGCGTGTACAAAGTGTTTTTTTAACGTATCAATTTACCATTTTTAGTGAATATTAAAAAAAAAAAATAAAAACATTTTATTTTCGAATGGTAATATTTTTTTTAGCATGTGTGGATGCTATACTATTGCAGGTTAACGGGAACGCCCTCTGTTAGTTAACATACTGTATATATGTCGCATCCGGTCATTTATTTGATTATTCGGAACGCTAGCGTCATCTGGTGGCGTTTGACAGAGTCTAGCGTGAGTTCGTGGGGGTTAGAAAACAGCTCGACCGACAGAACGATGTGGAGGTCTCTTGGACACTGGCGCTTGGACATTGGACATCGTACGGACAACATGTGCTCAGAAACTGTCCCGCGTTCCGTATCTGGTTGTGTCGTGTACCTACAGTGTGTAATTTGCTAGTGTGATTAAATTGTTCGTGAAATTATAATCTGATTGAACTGCAAACGGTTTTTCTATTGCGCAATAGCCAACACATACCCACTGTACGCCCACAATAGTTAAAATATGGCTGATAATAACGACACACACTATACCTTCTCCGTTATACAGTATGTTAACTAACAGAGGGCGTTCCCGTTAACCCGCAATAGTATAGCATCCATACATGCTAAAAAAAATATTACCATTCGAAAATAAAATGTTTTTATTTTTTTTTTTATATTAAAATATTCACTAAAAATCGTAAATTGATACTCTATTTATTTAATTAATTCTAATTTATTTAATTAAATAAATTCCGACATTGCTGTCCTTCAAGTACCCGTGCACAGAGTGTTTCTTTAACGTATCAATTTACGATTTTTAGTGAATATTTTAATATAAAAAAAAATAAAAACATTTTATTTTCGAATGGTAATATTTTTTTTAGCATGTATGGATGCTATACTATTGCGGGTTAACGGGAACGCCCTCTGTTAGTTAACATACTGTATATATCAATTTCGACCTGCACCCTAATTGACCGGCATCACGAGCAAGGTTCAAGTTACTCCTTGTTACTTAAGTTTTGAAACTGACCTGAAGAGTAATCAGTCCTGAGCAGGTTTTCACTCTGCATCTTGGTCTTCAGGCACGCGATGTAGCGGCCGCAGAAGTCTCGACATAGCTCCTGCACCTTCTCTAGTTCTAGCAGGTGGATTCTCAGCACCTGGAAATTTAATAGATGAAGATTAGTATGGTTCACTTAAAAATTGCTGAGGTCCAGCACTTTCTGGACGTCAGATAAAACAGCCCCGCCCTTCACCAGTTCCTAGTGCTTTCTAGACCGTGTCATATTTGTCAATGAAAATAGAGGATCCCCGTCTATCATTCACCTAACTATTTCATATTTCCGCATTTTCACCCAAAAAGCACAACATGTAAATACATTCCTTTAACACGGCTCTAAATGGATACTTTGCATCGGATTTTCCTTAAGTTGTAAGTTCGTTTTTAAGATATAGACTGAAAATAATTAATCCCAACCGATTTGGCTAAAATTCAATAGATGAAGATTGGTACGGTTCACTTAAAAATTGCTGAGGTCCAGCACTTTCTGGAAGTCAAAATAAGATAAGACAGCCCCGCCCTTCACCACTTCCTAGTGCTTTCGCTGGAGAGAAGAAGTGGCGCAACAAACTCCCCAGCAGCACAGCTGTCTGCTCAGTTAGACGAACTTGATTCTATACAATATAGGATGAATGTATGGTGAATATTTATTGAGAATAGTTGAGGCGCCCGTGGCTAAATAATAACAGCCGCACAGGTCGATCGATCAGGTTAAGCTACGCTTGCCGTGGTTGGTCTGTGGATGGGTGACCATCTTTACATACCGTGACCCCGGAAGAACTGTTTCATGAAATTATCATTCTTCGGACTTACGTGGTCTTAGAGAGTTGTGTTGATGACTTTAATGATTATAATTCTGTAAATACATGTTAGTTACGACCGCGATTCATATATTAATCAACGTATAACTTAATACTGACCAGCAAATTGCAAAAAACGTAAGAAAATTTGAATTTCGCGGGCTACCTTAGCGCTTCCCCCTTAAGATGTTCATAAATCACTTAGTATGTGTTCAAAAACTAACCGGGCTAACCAAATATTAAGATTCGATTACTTGTTAAAACCTATGAGATTGTAGGAAAAGAGGCTTCATTTGTTCGATATTTCGGATTTGGCGCCCCCATGAAACTGCCGCCCGGGGCAAGTGCCCCGGTTTGCCCCCCCCCCCCCTTAGATCCGGGGCTGACTAGGTGTAAGATAAGGCTGCGTTTCCACCAGAGATGAGCGAGGATGCGTATCGAGGAATGTGTATAAAACTAACCAATAACAACGCTAACTTAGTTCAAGTTCCGTTGTCAGACTTTCGAGCTTCTGACTACCCGTAATGACTGTTAAAAACGCACCTGAATGCTCTTAATCATAAGTCCATCTATCTCAGGGTCGTCGACGAGGAAGGGCCTCCTGTCTCTCCTCTGGTGCTGCACGAAGGCCTGTAGGTCTGCGCCGAAGGCCTCGGCCGCCGGGGACTCTGCGCCTGCCGTGGCTTGCTCACAACGCTCCAGTAGGAGCGCCAGTAGTGGAAATAGGGGGTGTCTGGAAAATTAGAAAGTGGTTCTTAGTTTGTGGTATGGTTTTTGATATGATTTCTGCACAGATATAGAGAGACACCTAGATAACGCAAGAGCAATTATTTCGCGTGCTCAGCTTACGTACAAAAATCGTAAGCCGCCACTTTCGCGCTCAGTCTTGTGTCTTGAGTGTGTCTTGTCATGTGTGTCTTGTGTCTTGTCTTGTGTCTGGGTGAGCGTGAGCGCAGGCGTTAGGCCCCAAGGGTGGAGCAGTCACTGCTCAATCGTAGCTCTTAGCTTGTTAAAAACTCGAAATTCTCTCAAACAAGACTGTCTGTTTCGACAACAATATGTACAAAGTACATACTTATACACGGCTCGTTTGTCCGCCTCAAACTGCGCCTGATCGGCGTCCGCGGCGGGCGCACCGCCGCCCTGCATCCCGCCAATATCACCAGCTTGGCTGCCTCATCTAGAAACAAGAGAAACACGGAATTAAAGAGTGCTTTAACGTGCCGTCAATTTATTAATGTACCTTCACAAAGATATCTCATCCCTATGCACAAAACAGTATAGAAACACGTTTATTAAGCGTAAGTATAACTAGCGGGGTAATTGTACAGACGCCAGCACATCAAGCTACCCGAAACTGTCAAATTCTCCCAATCAACTTTGAACCTTATGCTTTAACAATAAAGTTGAAAATCTATTAAAGAAATTTGACAGATTGTAGTAGCTTGATGTGCTGGTGTCTGTACAAATCAAGTTAAAGTCACTCTTTTCAAAGCTTTCTGTCATTCATTCTACACGTGCAGTCTTTGAACCCATTTTACGCAGAGGACATACAGCGATCTGTGTGTCCAATATAATAACGCGTTTAGGATACTGTTGGGGCTGTTGTGGCTTTGCAGTGCGTCCACTGTTTGCGGTGGCGCGCACAGACGATTTTTACGCCATTGTAAGAAAAAGGACCGCCTCCATAGCCGGCCGGCTACGCACCGCCACCAAAAGTCTCCTGAGCGTGTTCTCAGATCGGTGGGACTCCCCTCTACTGCACCACTGGGTGAAGATCCACACCAATTAATTTTTTTAAGTATATCTCCTTATTACTAACACTAGTTATTAAGTTATTTTGTTGCTACTAACACTATGGACTCATGTCTGAAATAAAGAATTTGAATAACTATCGAAATGTGGGTACTCTACAGGTAAACCTCTGCAACTCTATCTAACCCTTTTGGCATTACAGGCGTGGTGTTATGTATGTAAACCAACGAGATAATCTCGAAACTATCTTTCCAAAAGTTTATGACCTAACTTTAACTGCTTCCCAACTCCCTAAAAACACCCCTATCTAACAAACAACTCACAAAATAAACTCTCAGCTTGAAAAAGCAAACCGATAAACAAAATAAAATAAACAGAAAACAAGAGAATATACGGCAGAAATAACAGACACTATCGCAAACCGTCGGCTGGCAATAAAAAGAGATATTAAAACCGGGCAACACATTCATCACAAGTGTTGCCAGTAAATTGATATAAAATACCACTTATATTTTCTTTACTGCTTCGCTTAAGTAATAGTGGTGAGGGTAGGTTTTTAATATCTATGGGGGAGTTAGGAACTGTTTCGTAGGATATAAATATTATAATCTTGTTCTCGGACCAAATAAAAGTCAAGACAGCGCTGCGAACAATACAGTGAAGCATCCAAAACTACACCTCCGCTTTCATTACACTCACACGTACACATTTACAACCATTTACAATCAAACTACACCCCACTCCCGGCGATAAATATTGCACATCGACCTTTGGAAAGAGACAATCGGCTATTTCGGCTTCGTAGAGCGTTATCTCTGTCGCACGAAATACAAACAGTCCGGTATCTATTAGGAGCTGTTAAAACAATTATGATTTGCTTCTTTTGATAATTATTTTTATTCGTTGTATAAAATGGTTTTGTGTAAAAAGGTCGATGTGCAATATTTACCGCCGGGTACTGTATGTGCACACTTGTTTACGAAACCGGCTTCACTTTACTGTTGACAGCCCTATGTCTTGGCTTTTTATTTGGTCTGAGATCTTGTTAGGAAGTGACCCGGAGTGTTTTTTTAGGGTTCCGTGCCTAAAAAGGAAAAAACGGAACCCTTATCATATCACTCGTGTGTCTGTCCGTCCGTCTGTCACAGCCAATTTGCTCCGAATCCAATGGACCGATTAAGTTGAAATTTGGTACACATATGAATCTCTGTGACCCAAACACAGACGTGTATCGTAAATAAATGAATTTTGAATATGGGGGTCATTCTTGGGGGTAAATAGAAAATTAAAAAAAAAAAGTTTCGCAATCTATACCGTGAGATGTAGTACCGTGAGAAGTAGCCTATAAAGGCTCCTTCAAACAGGCGCGACACGGGATATAATCGCGCGCGACACAAAGGCACCGCTCGCTCGTTGCGCGACTTGCGGTGCCTTTGCGCGGGATTATATCGCGTGTCGCGCCTGTTTGTAGGAACCTTAAGCCTTCTTCAAGAATTAGGCTATCAAATGGATCAAGATTTTTCAAATCCGACTTGTACTTTTAGAGAAAAACGCGTTCAAACAAACTCTTCAGCTTTGTTATCCATACTAATATTATAAATTCGAAAGTAACTCCGTCTGTCTGTCTGTATGATACCTTTTCGCGCCTAAACCACTGAACGGATTTCGATAAAATTTGGCAGAGATAGATTGCATCCCGGGGAAGGACATAGGATAGTTTTTGTCGACATACCTCGTGGACGAAGCCGCGGGCGGAAGCTAGTTAATATATATATATATATAGATTCCTCAGTCTATCATTCACCTAACAGTTCATATTTCCGCATTTTCACCCAAAAAAGCACAACACGTAAATACATTCCTTTAACACGGCTCTAAATGGATACTTTGCATCGGATTTTCCTTTCCGCTCACAAGATATAGACGGAAGATAATTAATCCCAAACGATTTGGCTAAAATAAGGATGAGGAAAAGAAAAATGTTTTCTTATTTCGCTCCCGGTTAGTGGAAGCTGATTCTATACTATTTGCAAAAGGTTTTCGGTTAAACGTATCTCCTAGTATATGCTTTATGTATGTGTGTATTTATTGTACACTATAGTTAATAATAATAAAAAGGAAAGAAAAATAGCTGAGAAAGAGAAACAAATTAAATATCTCGACTTAGCACACGAGGTTGTTAACATGAGTGGAATGTGAGCTCGGCTATCATTGTGCCGATTGTCGTGTCGGCCAATGGTCTTATAGCCGAAAGCCTCGATCAACATCTATCGAGGCTCTCGTTAGGCGGTTGGATCAAGGGCCTGATTCAGAAGGCAGTACTCCTCGATACGGCTCGCATTGTGAGGAGGTTCCTGTCTCTGGAGCCCTAACCACCGGTAGCTTGGACCCTGGTCCCGACACCGGCAGAAAACTATTTTTTTATATTTTTAAATGTTTTTTTACTTATTTTTATATTTTATGAAATATTTAAAAATGTAATTAAATAAGTAAAGTAAATAGATAAACGAATAATAATAAGTTTATTGATTTCTCTCACAATGTTTTTTTGCCGCCAGATAACAAAAAAAAAGTCATTGATCCGACTTGTACCAAAAAGTCCAAACTTATTCGACATAGATCGCTCGGCATACAAAACTGTCGCTAATACTGCTTCGGTCTATACTCTATTTGGAATAAGATTAGACATTTAAATAAATCTTTTTTACAGTCCGTTCAATCGATTTTGACTTCTATACCGTTGGCAAAAGGATGGCATTAAAAGCAAAAACAGCCCAAGTAACACAAAATCGATATAATGGAAAAAGTGATGACCAGAAAATTTCTTCTAGCTTCGTTATAGAATTTGAAGGGTTTTAGCAATGTCTTGCTTCTGTATAACAGCATTTTATTAACTTTGTAGTTCCTAAAGCTATATAATCCTCTTTTTCAATCTTTTGTGCAGCTAAAGGTTTTATTTTAGACATAATTTATGTCTCTATACAGCTGTAAGCATATACAAAAGTGTAGGCCGTATGTAAGCATTAATTACGGCTTAGGCTATTAAAAAGCATTTTAAAATTCTTTAAAACTGCTCTATGTTTTATAACGACCTTTCGCATGGGTTACAACTGTTTAACGGTGTACATTGGTGCTGTTTTAATGCCAGCTTTTTAAAAGCATTTCATCATAATATTATATAGCCTTTATCTATACAAACGTATAATGACAAGAATTTTAACAAGCAATAAGTCGTATATAAGCATAATTAAAAACTTTAGGCATCCGCATGCCTAAAGTTTTTAATTATGCTTACGCCATTTTGCTTTTTGTATCGATAATATTTAAAATTTAATTTTATGGTAAATAGTCCTTTAGAAAGGACTTCAACCTATGGTATTGACCGGCCGGTACAATACAGGTATCATAATGACTAAAACTAAAGATTTCTTCGTAAGAGCATAATTTTTTTTACAATTCCACATATTTTTATAATATTTTTGTAATAAATGGCTCTTTAATTTGAAGGCGCATGAAATATTTGATTCAAATATATACATACTTTCACAGTAAACTGATACTCGCAACCTTAATTCACTCATAGAGAACAAACACAAGAGTTTAATTACTTGCCTTGTAGCATTTATATTTTTTTGTTGAAAGTATCCATGTTCTTTTTACACAAGATTTATTAATAATAACAGAAATTAAAAATAATATTTGAAAATGTTTTTATTTTGCCTTTGTAATGGTACAAGCTGTATAAGAGCCGCATTTAACATATGCGCGCTGCTTTAACCTGTTTTCACAGCCCATTATAATGCGTTTATCATTCCGGTAGACAACCAATATAATGCTGCTAAAATGCCATTCTTACACTTAAGGCTGTATAATTTGGGGCCCAAATTAGCATTACAAGAGCTGTATAGTGGTTTATAATGCCTATATGTAGACTTCTTATAAAGCTATAATAATATGCTAATTCTGTTATCCATCGATTATAAAGCTATTTTGTGCTACTTGGGAGTGGTTACAATACCAACTGCTTACTGCAGCTGCCATTTAACATGCCACCAACGCAATAGAATTCAAAATCGGTTGAACGGACTGTAAAAAAGGTTTATTTAAATGTCTAATCTTATTTCAAATGAAGTAGGTATAGTTTCATAATAACGTCAAGGACGCCCCTTACCGCGATACGTTTGTGTTGATCGTGTTAGTGACACTGCCCTTAGATTTTTTTTGTATCGTTTAGAAATATTGGAAAATATTGGTAGACGGGTGTCGATGACTTTTATTTTTTTGTTATCTGGCGGCAACTATAGCTTCTGCTACCCAACTTCGTCTGCGTGTGTTGTTCCCCGACCTACCCCGTCGCATCGCATCGCCTGCTCGCGCTCTTAGGGTTCTTTCTGACGTTTTTTTTTTTTTTGCAAGGACCGAAATTCCACGCTGACGAAGTCGCGAGCAGAAGCAAGTAAGCTGACGAGTTGGTTTGTATGAACGCGCTAATCTCTGGAACTACCCATTGGTTTTTTTTTTATATATTTAGAAAATATTTTTGCATATGATAGCCCAATTCTTGAGGAAGATGATGATGATGATAATTAGGGGACTCCCTTTTCCGCACTTAGACTCGCATTCGGTCCGTTGTGCGTGGGGATTCTGGCTAACAGAGTCAGCCTAGTTCCGCCCAAAAGCACAGAAGCTTCCTGGGAGTTTCACATGCTTCGCGGAGCGACCTCATTGTTCTGTGGATGGGTGACCATCTTTACATACCGAGACCCCTCCGTGCCTCGGAAAGCACGTTAAGCCGTTGGTCCCGGCTGTCATTCGTGGATCTTTGACAGTCGTTACGGGTAGTCAGAAGCCCGAAAGTCTGACAACCAGTCTTACCAAGGGGTATCGTATTACCCAGTAACATGGTTGTGGAGGTCAGATAGGCAGTCGCTCCATGTAAAATACTGGTATTCAGCTGCATCCGGTTAGACTGGAAGCCGACCCCAACATAGTTGGGAAAAAAGCTAGGCAGATGATGATATTGGTTAAAATTAAGACTCTTGTATCTTTACCAATAATGAAGCAAAGACGTCATACGGCTGTCCCATTTCAAAACCTAGTAAGGGACACTTTTTACAAAAATCGTTTTATTGCATAATCTTGCTAAACTAGAAGGTCTCTACCAAATACAAAAACACCAGCGTTTTAAACTTACATATAGTAAGTGCACCTTTCACTCCCTAGTGACCATTTAAAACCTAGTAAGTCACTTTAACCAATTCAAAAAAATATACAGATAATCACCCACCACATCCCACTATCACATACTCACACCCATTTGCAACTCCTCATGCACACTCCTACACACTCACTCACACTGTACACTTAGCAATGCTTATATGGTTCTAGTATTTCATTCTGTATTTTTGTTTCTGCTGCACGTATTATATTATAGTTATTAAATTGTAAATCCGTAATTGGCTGTAAGACTAGCTTATATATGTTTAAGATAAAATTTCAAAGAGCTGTGGATTTTGTGATAAATAAATAAATTATGTAATATCTTTTTTTGTTTTATCATGTTTAGATATCGATACGTATGCGTATATCACGTCTGCAGAGTCTCGCTAGGTAATTTAATTCGACCCGGTAAATATCAAAGTTGTATCAATTGTATCAAGTTTGAATTGGGTTCCCGCTTTGATAATAGCTACTCTTTGACCCCGTTACAAAGGACTGTCTTTGTCGTCGAAATACGAAAGTGTGAATGCACAATCACACACCTTGAAGGGATGGAGAGATTTTAATTTGATAGGGCGTCGATATCGGCGGTAATAGACACCTGCTAACGTAATTACTTTGTACTTTTGATTCAAAAACACAGGTGCCGACTCTGTTGTTCACAAACTAAGCTAAATTTAAATGCATCTTTTTCTATCTATTTCATTATGAAATTATTAAAGAAAATATTATTATTAAAGTGGAATTTGGACATTGGTCCTGATTCTATAAAAATGTGATGTATCTTTCCTTCCACACATCTGATCATAGTCAGGGATGACTGATAGCAGATAAGAACAAAAAAAAAATTCATTATGAAAATGACAGAAGACAAATTTTAGTTTAGACCTGTCCAAGGAACTTATAATATAAGTTCCTTGGTCCTGTCAAATTAATTAGCGCCTGACTGACGTAAATTGACGTAATTTTAGTATGCAAATTTTTAATCACGTCTAAACTTGTATGGAGTAGTGTCAGGCGCTGATTCTTCAGTCTCACATGTGCCTATGATTTCTCCGTCACCTAATGGGCACGATTCACAGATCGCACTATGAATTTACATTGCTAATTCAAAGCGTAGAACCTTACGAAAAAATCAATTAATTGAGTCAATTTTTTTTAATATAAACGTTTCAACCATCGGAGGATCCTATTGAAAATGGCTCTGTTATTCAAAGTAGTAATAATATAATAATTATCTATAAGTATCTATGGTTTTTTTTATGATTAAATGATCATTATGAGTCGTGCACTTTAGTATTTTCCAATTATTATTTTTTTTCGATTACGGAGATCAGTAAAAAACTTTACCGGTCAACGATGAAACCTAGAATTTGAGTACCTACTGAAACAAAAAAGCTGTACTCTCTAACTAAACATACTATATCATATACTAGCTTCCGCCCACAGCTTCGCCCGCGAGGTATGTCGATAAAAACTATCCTATGTCCTTCCCTGGGATGCAATCTATCTCTCTACCAAATTTTATCGAAATCTGTTCAGTGGTTTATGCGTGAAAAGGTAACATTCAGACAGACAGACAGAGTTGCTTTCGAATTTGTATTATTAGTAGGTACTTTTAGATAATTACCTATTTTTTTTATTGTCTTAAATTGTTGTATGGCTGTTTCAAGACGGTTGTAATAATAATGTAGTTAGGCATAAGCATGGTAACAAAGTTTGGATATTTTTTACATGTAGCTCCTTTTTATAAATAAAAGTTCTTTATCTTATCTTATCTATACCTAGACCCACGCTCTCACAAATACTCAAGCATAACAAATCGTATATCAATAAATAGCAAGTTTTCAACATATATGTACGTGCCCTGTATACGAGCCGGCTACGGAGGACGCATCGTAATGGCGGACTTATTTCCCGCGCTTTTGCTCAAGTGTTGCCAAGTGTCGATAGTGTTGCGATGGAAGGAGTTTGTTCGTTTAATTTAAAAAAATCACCATCTGTCTAGCCTTTTCCCAACTATGTTGGAGTCGGCTTACAGTCTAACCGGATGCAGGTGAATACCAGTATTTTACATGGAGCGACTGCCTATCTGACCTCCACAACCCAGTTATTGGGTAATACGATATCACTTGATAAGACTGGTTGTCAGACTTTCGGGCTTCTGACTACCCGTAACGACTGACAAAGATCCACGAATGGCAGTCGGGACCAACGGCTTAACGTCAGAGACACGGAGGGGTCACGGTATGTAAAGATGGTCACCCATCCGCAGACCAACCGCGGCAAGCGTAGTTTAACCCAATCGATCGACCTGTGCGGCTGTTATTAGTTAGCCACGGGCCCCTCACTCTTTAAAAATATCTTCCAATATATGGCTAGATAAAATTGCGCCAAAGAAGAATGTTTCACTTTCTAATAAAATGAACGATAAACGGCCAGAAACCCTCTCATTAAGTTCTGTGAAAGGTTAATTTCCTTAGGGCAGGTTTCTAAGGGTGAGAATAAGTCATGTCAATTGTCATTTCCGCTTGATTGGATTGTGTGACAAGAATATGTTAACTGATATATTATGTAGACTGCATCCTTGATTGCAAAACGTTTCTTTTAGCATGTTTCCGACAGTAACAGGAATGACTGACTTGACTGTCAATCTCATTTTGATTGGTTGACGAAGTAACCAAAAAAACTGGCCAAGTGCGAGTCGGCCTCGCACACGAAGGGTTCCGTACCACAAGGCATAAAACGCCGAAAAAAACACCATTGTTGTATGGGCCCTTAAATACTTATTTTATTGTTTTTTAGTATTTTGTTGTTATAGCGACAATAGCCATACACACTCTGTGAAAATTTCAACTGTCTAGCTATCACGGTTCATGAGATACAGCCTGGTGACAGACGGATAGACGGACAGTGGAGTCTTAGTAATAGGGTCCCGTTTTTACCCTTTGGGTACGGAACCCTAAAAAACCGGCCACATGCAAGTTCGAATCGCACACGAAGGGCTCCGTACCGTACCGAAAAATCACGTCTCTTGTATGGCTATTTTTTTTTGTTATAGCGACATAGACATATTATTATACATTCTGTCAAAATTTCAACTGTCTTCCTTTACGGTTCTTGAGTTACAGTCCGCTGAAAGACAGACGGACGAACGGACAGTGGAGGCTCAGTTATAGGGTTCAGTTGGCATCTTTTCGGTACGGAACCCTTAAAACGACCAGAAATTTGACAGATTACTCAAAATAATTTGAATATTCTTTGAGAAACCCCGAGAAAACAACCCTTCAATACTGCTACCTAAGCCAAAAACCCTGCTTTTTTGTATGTATTTGTTAAAGCCCAAGATTCGCCCCTTTGCTAACAATGACACACAAAATCAACACGACAAACAGTTGTAGCTAACACAACTACTGGACACTCTTAAGTCAATATTTGTTTGGGGAACAACCACAGTATAAATAAGATACAAAGGATCCACTCGTTACGAATCCTCAACTACGCAACAAAAATGTCGTAAAACCCCTAAAAAACCGGTCAACTGCGAGTCGGAATCACGCACTAATAGATATTATGTAAAGAGTTTACGCGGTATTTTTTTTTTATTTGTAATATAACTACAAATTTACGGTATTATTTTTTCTTTGCTTTGGCTTTACTTGTGCTACTGACATTGCTTCTTGCCAAATTTCATGATTCTAGGTCAGTAAAAAAAAACAGTGGCACTCCGGGAGTGCCAACAGAAGTGAAAACAAAACACAAACAGAATACTTTGCCATCACTCACTGACATATCGGATATACATTAAAACAGAGTACATCCCGAGGACAGCCCAACACATCCGAAGCGGGTATTTTTTTTTATCGTCTTATAAACAAAACACGCGCGGTATCGCTTACGGTAACAGTGGCGGGAGTTCAATGGTTTTTTTTTCCCATCTCAAAAAATGCCTAACGCGCCTAAAGAAGATTTCACTTCAAAAACAATAATACTCTTTCCGACTTGAGAATCGAAACCTCATGCTCAGCTTTGAACGCTCGCTTCGCTTCGCTTTGAAACACTAGACCGAAGACGCATTTAATCTGTAAAATATTTAGTTGATAGGTTTAGACAACATTCAATCTAGGCTGAATAGACAGAATCACGAACCCGTCACAGCACAGCATAATGCTGAATGGAAGTCTTCTTTTTACAGTCACGAACGTGCAATTGCCGACGATTTCATTATTTAAGTTTTATTGTATTGCATACCAGTGGCGGACTAACAGGGGGGCGGAAGGGGCGGCCCGCCCAGGGCCTCCGGTCTTGGGGGGCCCCCAAATGCCTCCGCGTTCCCCTGATAAAATCCTAAACAAGACTTTAAAAATGTGCTTAGTACCTACATAATTTCATCAAGATCAAAACACTACAGCCATCTAGACTTTTTACGTGGTACTAATATTCTTTTAACTTTGCTGAACGCGTCCAATATGCTGGGAGAATTCCCGTCTTTGTAGCGGGTACTTCCCCAGGAATCCCTGAATGAATGAAGTGCAAATGATTCACTCTTGTACGCCTAAATTTACATTCACTACATTCTATTTACGTCGAAAAATAAACATAGGCCTCATTTAACAAATATTGAATTTCATTACGTTGAGACGAAAGGGGTTTGCGTGGCGCAGGTTATAAAATAAGACCACGCAACCTTGTCAACATAAAAAAATATATTTAAATAAAAAGGTGTGGGTAGGTCTACAGGTCACAATTTTCCCAGAGTCCACCCTGTGGATAGCGCTGTACTGCCCTGTTAGCCGGCGTGGCGATGACCGCAGCGAGGTGCCACGCTGGATGTGTAGGGGTGCCGGTCGACAGGTGTCCGCGCCGACCGTCGTTACTCGGCTCGGCCCTCGTGGCAAGGATGGCCAACGCGAGGGAAGTCCGATGCCGGTAGTTACAGGCACGCACGACGTAATCTGCCGCGTAGCTCTGTTGTGCTGCCGTGAGCTTGAGGTATTCCTCAGTCGGAACTTTGGACCCTGGAACATGACGTCCAGCGTGTCACGAGATGACCATTGGTCAACTCCGCTGATTGCGACACCAAGCTAAGCAGAGCGAGTAGCGATACAGTGCGCTAATGAAGGTGATGGTGGATTGTCACAATCAGACGGAGTTTACAAAATGGGAAGAGTGAAAAAAAAAAGGCATGATGCAATACATTTTGAGTGTGAAGCACGAAAAGTCAAAATGCATTAAGCTGAAGGCATTAGATTGAATTAATTACATGATTTAGCGTATAATAAAATCAGATAAAATTAAGCATACATGCCAAGTTAATCTGTAAGAAAAAGAACACAAAATATACTCATGAAAATGCTATCCAACACTTACCCAGTATGGGGGTTTCAAAATCACCGAATTTAATTGCTCGATGGCGGAGAATTATTTAGATTAGGAAGTTGTTTTTAGGCCCGGATAATGGCGAGTTAAGACACGTGTGAAATCACTGATAAAAAATTAATCTGGTGAGACGTGTGACCGCTTCGGGAAAAACCAAAATTCCTAATGCCAAACGATAGACGCGTTGGATAGAGATCGGACATGCGCGTGCCCATAGATAAACTCTCACTCACGCGCCGATAGCTGAACATATTGTGCCTTTAGTCATTACTATTTACAACCGCTCTATTTGTAATGATCTGTGGTTGTCATATTTTGACGTCTGCGGCTCATTGACAGTTGAATGTATGTAAACATTGGAATGTTGCTGTGATTTTGTTGTTAAATTAGTTAAAATGTGTTTAATTATGCAAAATGTAACGTACGACGTTACAACGTTGATATTTAATAGTTTATTAGTGTGTACTGATATTTTCGCGAACAGATAAGCCTTTTTTCAAATTGTAAAATAATAAACGCGATCTTATCCGTTTAAAGTAATTTCATTAAAAAGTGCAATAGTGTTTTTGATTTTTGTTGTGGTATAAAAGCAAATGAGTTCAGAGTTGAGTTAGTGCATTTTCGAGTATTTGAAAAAGCAAGTAGGTAATTCTTCGTATAATTTAACCTAGCAATTATAATCCGTAGTTTCTAGTCAATATGCACCTACGAGTACATTGGTCCTTATTTTATTTGTAGTGCACGTTTATTAGGGATGTAGGTATGTACTTGTTCTCATCATGAGACTCAACATGGCAAAGTCTCTGTACATTTGTATATTTATATCGTCAAATCAATAATGAGGCTTAGTTTAGCTATCTTTTATAAAAGTTTCTTATTTATGTCATTATTTTTATTGAAAAGGATTCAACAATCTGGCTCTCAGAAAAGGAAGCTAAAAAAACGAAGACTGAAGAGGCAAAATCGCTTGTGGAATTTTTATCCAATTACTTTTCGAATTCTGCGGTGCGATTCTGTAAAAATCTCACCGTGAAAACTTAGGTGAAGTGAGCGTGGAGTGAGCTGTCAATTATAGTGTCAATTCCTAGCAAAAACAAACTCACTTCACCCAAGTTTTCACGGTGAGTTTTTACAGAATCGACCGGCTGAAGAGAAAAAAAGTGGCGTTGCCGACGAAATTAACGAAATAAACATGAACACTTATTTATACATACAAATGTGAACTGAATAAAAAGCTTGTAAAACTACATTTTTTTTAAAGTTGGGGGGCCTCATACACATATGCCGCCCCGGGCCTCTGACGGGCTTAGTCCGCCACTGTTGCATACATATATATCTTTTTTTTTTCTTCTTTATTATTCAGTTAACTGAACTTTTTGTATGCAAGTGTTTCTGTAACAAATAAACCTATGAAACTTTCTTTATTATATTGGTGTTCAAAATAACTCTAAGGTCGCATTCCACCATACATAAAATAAGTCATTTACCGAGAACAAATTTTGAATGTTTGACAGTTCTTTCATATTAGAACTGTCAGATGTTAATTTTATTCCACGGATAAAGGTTATCTAACTTTGGTAAAATCGGCCTTGAGAAAGAAAACTTTTTAATTTTGTTTTGATGTTTTGTTATCATCTGCCAGTGTCACGGACTCACGGGCGCATCACGGATTAATTTGCATTTGTCTTTGGTCCCTGGCCCTGACATCAAGCAATGGACAAAATTGTCAACTTTTTATATGCTTGAGTACGACACATACAACGTCGTCAAGTATGTGTATATTTTATATTTTTTTTTATTTTTAATGTGCGTTTTGTTTGTGCAGAGTAAACAATTCTTCTTTCTTTCTTTAATACAGTGAACCTTTTGACAAACCCTCTGTTTTGTCGGCTCACTATCTTTGTTAATAACGTCTTCCTTCCTTCGTTTATATCCCTACCCTAATTCCATACCTTTCCTGTTTGCCAGATAGCTAGCAGGAAAATTGTGGAAAATTTTGTAAAATATGGAAGTTTTGTGAAACTTATCGCTATCGTGTGGAATGTTTGAGGTGATGGTGGGATGGCATTTTTATGTTATGCGGGTAGTTAGTGTATACTTATTGCTAATTATGATGTTTTGCATCGAAAGCGTGATAAGGGCAGAGATAGAGGGCAACTAATTAGATGCTACTTTTTCTAACGCTACTTGCAACTTATGGCATAATTTTCTGCTTATTCTTCCAAATGTAAAATAAAATCATGGCCATTCCCACTTTGGTTTTTAAAGTCAAAATAAAACCATTCCTGATGGCAAATTATCGTAATTAAAAACATTTCAAAATCTAGTCGCAAACTCATCTCAGCGACTATCAATGTCAAAAACTAAGTTTAACTAAGTTTCAGAAAATAAGTTGTTGTTATTAGGTTTGCTTCACTAATTCATTGGGTTGTACCTGTAATAATAGTTGTAAGTTTTATAAATAAATAAAAAATAATAACTATTAAAAAATGTAGGGAAATAGGTGTTCTCGACAGTCTGAGATCAAACTCTGAATCTCCTTAAAATTACGAGCCCCTTGGTCTAATTGCCCCTCTGGTCTTTTTCGAATTAGAACTTTTTAATCAATTTTTTTATATCATGGCGAAGAAATAAAACAGAAGAATAAATGGCAAAAAAAATCTCCTCGGATACAAAATTACATTCTTCAAAATAATCGAAGTAGTCTATAAAATCTATCGATAAGTCATGTCCCATCACTAGGTACTCTCTCAGCTAACGACACCGCGTCGGTAAAATAGACGCTAGATATATTCTGTATGCAACTGAGAATCGTTGAAATGTCTCCAACTTTACATTTGATTTTCGTACAATTTAAACCAACTATTATTTTTGTTTTGTCAGTCTTACCAAGGCGTATTGTGTTACCCAGTAACTGGGTAGTGAAGGTCAGATAGGCAGTCGCTCCAAGTAAAATACTAGTATTCAGCTGCATTCGGATAAACTGGAAGCCGACCCCAACATAGAGAACTAACCTAACATTAGGAAAAGACTGCACAGATGATGATGAGTTTTGTTTAGAAAGGGTTTATTTATTTATTTTATAATTTTTTTTTTCTTTTTATTACTATTTTTTTTTGTATTAATATTTTTTTTTATTCTAAACAGTCTTTACGATCGTAGCTTTTTGTAAAGCATCCGCAACAACAACAACAACTACAACAAAAACAGCAACAACAACTTACACTCGGTTTCAATTTTTAATATAAGTAGGTAGGTAGTCAATTTTAAACTTCGATTTATTATTAGTCGTCCATTATTACAACTAGCAATAACTGTTAGCGATGCATAGACGCACTTAGTCAAACGAAAGATATAGCATAAGAATATAATAAGCCTATCATGTACCCATTGCTGGGACACAGGCCTCCTCTCTGGAGTGGGCCGTAATCCACCACGCTCGGCCAGTGCGGGTTGGTAGATGTCACGTCTTAGAATTTTTGCTTCTAGGACATGCCGGTTTCCTCACGAAGTTTTCCTTCACCGTTTTGAGAGCTGTGGTGATGAAATAATTTACACAAAGTAAGGTGCCGTGCCGTGCACAAAGTAAACGAAAGATTCTAGATTTTTCGTTCTTTATATTGGACGTAACTAATATATAATATAATATTATAATATATACATATTTTTGTGAGAATATTCTTTTGAATGCAAAAACATGGGGAAATAATAAAGTTGCCCAAGGAACTATGGACATTAACAAAGCATTAATATTTGTTCCTAAATCTCCTGCAGGAAACTTAAAACAAACAATGCACAAAACGCCATCTCAAATTAAGAACAGACAGAAAAACAAACGCCATACAAAATCCTTCGTTCCCCAATCACTGAAATAAAACAAATAGAAAAAAACACATGGAGTCCCTTTCCCGCCATTTCGTTCTCCCTTCGAGGGCCCTTCAATTTAAACTCGTTCCATTCGAAAACGATAATTAAAAAGGAAAAATCAAGCCATCTTGCTTTTACGTTCGGAAATCCTCTCGACGTGTTTCCCGCCTTTTGCAATTAGCACAATTTCTGAACGTCGCGTCCCGTGTTGCTAGAGTGCAAAATTTAATTTGTTTGATTTTTTCAAGTGGTCATTATTTTAATGGAGTTATAGACCGTGTGAAGTGCTATTGTTAAATTGAGTTTTTATTATTCAAGTAGGTTCTGCTTTGGTAAGAATGAAATAATTTACACTTACGTAACTGGATTACTTATTGCAAAGGCTCATGAAAAGGCAACCATCTTTCTCTGTGGTTAGCACAAAGGCGTTCAAAACTTTAGTTGCCAATCGTCCTTGATACTATTTACCTAGTCCTCATTTTAGCGTCAGTATAATGTTCCCACTGCTGGGACACAGGCCTCCTCTCGGTGAGATCGCGAAGCCGTAATCCACCATGCGGGTCGGTAGATGTCGCATGTCTTCGCATTTTTGATCCTAGGACACGTCGGTTTCCTCACGCTGTTTTCCTTCACCGTTTTGAGAGCAGTGTTGATGAAATAATTTACTGTCTGGGTTCGACCCTACGACTAACAACTCGTAAATCGCGGCCGTTGTCACCCCGTAGGTTCTTAAATTGACTGCATGCATATATATTTTTTAATGTTATATGAACAAAATCGAGCTTAAATAAACGTCATTTTGCAAATACATAATAGTCCTATTTCACCGTGAAAGGTCAAATAATAACAGCCGCACGGGTCGATCGATCAGGTATGCGGCTACGCTTGCCGCGGTTGATCCTCGGATGGGTGACCATCTTCACATACCAAGACACCTCCGTTCCTCGGAAAGCACGTTTAGCCGTTGGTCCAAGCTGTCAATCGTGGATCTTTAACAGTCGTTACGGGTCCGCAGTAGCCTGAAAGTCTGACAACCAGTCTTACCAAGGGTTATCGTATTACCTAGTAACTGGGTTGTGGAGGTCAGATAGGCAGTTACTCCATGTGAAATACTGGTATTCAGCTGCATCTGGTTAGACTGGAAGCCGACCCCAACATAGTTAGGAAAAGGTTAGGCAGATGAGACTACTATTTATATAGTGCTCTTTGATCTATATAATAAAGGTGATACTTACTCATCATCATTCTCGGTATCGGTATCTCGGTAGAGTCCCCCTTTCTGACCCATTTATCATCATTCATACATTTCATCCATCGTTTCAAGGTGATACTTACTATTTATATTTATGTTCTGCCGGTCGATTCTGTAAAAATCTCACCGTGAAAACTTAGATGAAGTGACTTTGTTTTTGCTAGGAATTGGCACTATTGGCAGCTCACTCCACGCTCACTTCACCTACATAAGTTTTCACGGTGAGATTTTTACAGAATAGCACCGCTGTAATTCTGAATTCCGGGAAAAAAGAATGTCGTCGTAAGGAAGTCTCCACTTTCTGTTTCTGTTCTCCGAAGTTTAGGTAAATATAGTCGGCATATTCCGACCACTGCTCATTAGTGACAGTTGAGCTCATATAGCCATGAGATCTTGGAGATTTTGACGACACAGCTCTAGTTGCGAAAAGCTACTACTTAGGGATTTTTTTTAGTAATTAATGGTTTTGTTTCTATTAGTTATCGACAGTTTACGGCTCCTTCAAACAGGCGCGACGCGCGACGCGAATCGCGCGCGACACAAAGGCACCGCTCGTTGCGCGACTTGCAGTGCCTTTGTGTCGCGCCTGTTTGCAGGAGCCTTTATCGTCTTTAACTAAGATTTATTCAAACCCATCCAAAAATGCAGAGAAATGGGGCAATCATATAAATAAAGCATTCGCATTGAGAATCTCACCCTAATGTTGGCAAGCGACACGATTCTTCATTTACGGAAACAAGAATAAAGAGCATATTACACCTTAAACAAAGATTTATTAAAAGCCATTCAAATAACGTAGATAAATGGAACAAAAATACAAACAATCACTTAATAAAGCATTTAAGTTGAGAATATCACCCTTTTTATTTTGAAATCAGCAAAAATCCATAGCAATCTTACACCATGCTAAATAGTAAGACATCCGTCATTTTTCATACTTTTATGATAATGGATGGCAAACTAGCAGACGGCCCATCTGATTTTAAGTTGTCACCGCCGCTTATAGACATCTACAATACCGCAAGCCGCATCTAAGCTCGCTTACGCCAAAAACTAGTCCCAAAAAGTAAAAAACCATAAACAGCCGTACTATTCTGTAAAAATCTCACCGTGAAAAGACAAGACGAGAGTGAAATGAGTTTGAAGCTAGCTGTCAATCCCTAGCTCCATCAGGTCGGATGACAGTTCACTTCAAGCTCACTTCACCTTTACGATTTTATTTTTACTGACTGGCTGCAATTTATATCGCATTAAAGCCGCAACTACTCTCGATGACATAAAAAAAAAAAAATCTGGTAATTCTGCAGTTGTTTTTTCATAGTTTACTGCTTTATTAAATAGCAGCTGTCGCGAAAATGCATGGAATTGGTATGTACTGCATAGATAGAATACTCTTTATTACATGAATGAAACATAAAAATAGTTAAAAAAAAAAAACATTATGGACAAATATTTCGCATTGCCAGTAAAATTAAATAGGGCCGCAGTCGCGGTTTTTGACTATTATTAAACCAATATTCAAAACAGATCAGCAGTATTAGAATCACGTGCGACCTCCGCACTAGCTGACTTTATTGTATATTTATGCTAAACGTTTGATTTGTAAGCTTGTTCGAGTATACAAATGTTTGTTATAAGTTGACGTAGTGCTGTATGTAGACGAATTGACGGTTGCTAACGAATGGAAAGAATAACTACCCTCTTATTCATAGTTGCATATAAAATGATGTACTGCTCTCTCTTTTCATTGGCATGGTAACGTCAAGATTCTGAACACAGGTAAAATGTTACCAAAATACTACTTACTCTACTCTTGGCGTGGCTAACTGACATATGGCAAAAAATGTAATATAATGCTGTGTCTCGTAATACATACCTACTATTGTATAGAAGCATGTGTTTCTAACTAAACAGACAGCTGTGCTGCTGGGGAGTTTGTTGCGCCACTTCTTCCCAGCGAAAACACTAGTAATTGGTGAAGGGCGGGCGTGCCGAGGACTGTCTTATGTTATTTTGATGTTCGTAAAGAGCTGATTCACAGCCCAATTTGAATAAATGACTTTTATTTAGATTTTGAATTCAACGGTAGTTTTTCAGCATAATCAGTCAAAACCTAATATGCCCACTGTTGGGACACAGGTGACTCAGTGTGAGGGAGTGGGCCGCAGGCCCATTTGATTTAGATTTTGTCGCGAATATTAGTCAAAGAAATAGAAGGCAATAAACCATGGTGTTTTAAAATTACCTAGAAACAGAAAAAACTACAGTAGAAACTTACTACTATAACAACTACCTACATAATACACAAGAAACTAAAAAATACTCGAAACAGACAACGGAAAAACCGCATCGAGTCCCAAAGCCTACAATGCTAAAATATTCACGAAGGGCGGGGCCATGTATGAAAATATTAAATTGTCTCGATTTTTTTTCTGCACTTATGAATAAGCTAATACTATCTACAAAAAAAGTATCAGATTTATCTGATTAGTATTTCCAGAGAAATAAATTAAATTCTGTTAGAGGCGGCCATCGACAGTAACCCACGGATTTTTATTCAATTTCCTTAGCCTACTCAATTAAAAAGTAAAAACTGTAGATCAGAGACTGTTGTCAATTTGTCATAACATAACCTCACTTTTCACCTCTTGCTTTGTGTTTGTTTGCGATTTTATGGATATATCTTTACGACGACCCTCACGCTTTGAATAAAATAAAGATAAATCGTATCGTAATCGTAAAGATATATCCATAAAATCGCAAACAAACACAAAGCAAGAGGTGAAAAGTGAGGTTATGTTATGACAAATTGACAACAGTCTCTGATCTACAGTTTTTACTTTTTAATTGAGTAGGCTAAGGAAATTGAATAAAAATCCGTGGGTTACTGTCGATGGCCGCCTCTAACAGAATTTAATTTATTTCTCTGGAAATACTAATCAGATAAATCTGATACTTTTTTTGTAGATAGTATTAGCTTATTCATAAGTGCAGAAAAAAAATCGAGACAATTTAATATTTTCATACATGGCCCATTGCCAGCAATTCTACCAGCACTGCAAAGGGCGAAGCATTAACATATGTATAGATTTAGTTTCCCCGGAAAGAAGGGTAAATAAACAGTCTGAAGACAATACTGCATAAATATGATAAGAACCAATCTTGAGAAAGGTTAGAGTTGCGCTGCAAAAGGGTTCAATTAGTTTCTAGATTATTCTGGAAGTAGAAAACATAATTTTCCGGGTGATTATGTAAAATGGAATAGAATGGAAACTTCTGAAACGGTCAACAAATTTTTTCCACTGAAACCAGACTATACTTTTGCGAAGGATTTTGACGCGCTGAATTCGAATCTGACCTCAAAATTGCTCTATCACGTCAGGGTTTCGAGATATCCTAACCTAAAAGTGCAAAAAATACCGTTTTTTATCATTTTTGAGGTTATGTAGCACGGCCGATCCTTTTTTCTTTCAAAAATTATTAATAGCATCTCAAAGGACTAGTCTTCCTCTTTAAAACGACGACGTTGAGTTTACTCAAATATCTTTTTTTTCGCTGAGATAGCGCATTTTGAAATTTTCGTGTACGTAGATTGTTCTACGTTTGAGAATTCATACAAATACAGTCTATTGGAAAATTTCAAAATGCAATATCTCAGCGAAAAAAAATGATATTTGAGTAAACTCAAAAATGATAAAAAACGGTATTTTTTGCACTTTTAGGTTAGGATATCTATTATAGATTCTAATTCAGCGCGTCAAAATCCTTCGGAAAAGTATAGTCTGGTTTCAGTGGTAGAGTGTTCGTCAAATTTTGTCGATCAGTGAATTATTAGAGGAAGAGCAAATTGTTTTACCCCATATTAGTGATTTTAGATTAATGAAAATTTATAACTCCGTAGATGAAGAGACCTATTTCGAATTTTTTTTAAAGGGTTCATGCCGTACTTATATAGCCAGTTAGCGGTGGTAGCAGGGCTGACAGCCCATAGAGCGGTAGATTATCACTGTATTAGAGACTCTTATAACATAAAATTACGCCTATAGTCGCTAAAGAGGTAGGTAGAGGTGTACGAACACAGTACCTATAGTAAAAGTGCGCACCCACACCCTATTTCAAGTTAAACAACTATCAACTTTATTTCAATGACATTTAAGTTGCTTTCAGAGTGACTAGCACTATTGAAAAAGTTATAAAAACGTTTGAAGTTTTAGCGTAAACTGAACTTTATTGTGTCGGAATTAAAGTTATTTTTCCACTAATTCATAGTTGTTTACAGTTTTGGCAAATAAATCGCGAACGCAGATTACCTACATTTCGCTTGTTATGGTTTTAAGTCACATGTTATATCCACTAACCGAGCACAAATCCAGACTCCCAGCTCCTACCGAGAAAGGGGATTGAAGATTTATATATGGAAAAAAAATCAACATGCTCAAATCGAGCATGTTGATTTTTTTTTTCAAAATGGCTGCCACGCTTGAAACCTATACAAATCGATAGCTGACATCAATGCAAACGAAAAATAATATTTTCCGTTTGCATTGATGTCAGCTTTACGGGGTTTGGTCCTATTATACTATAATAGGACCAAACCCCGTAAAGCGTCACGTTTCCGAGATATATTATATACATACTATTTACAAGATGTTTGGAAGCTGTGTGCAAAGCTTTCAGGAAGTGATACTTGAACACACAATTTACAGCATTTTGAGCCATAAATGTCTTAGACGAAGTATGTTTTTTTCTATTTTTAACTACAAACTATTAATCAAAAATAACATACCAACTTTAAACTGGGAAAAAATTTAAAAACATACTTTGTCTAGGACATGTATGGCTCAAAATGCTCTAAATGGTGTCAACTATCACCCCTTAAGGCTTTCTATCCAGCTTCCAAACACCCTATATATCTCGAAAACGTGTCCATTTTGAAAAATAAAATAAAATGGCAGACAGGTAGGTATGCCACAAATATTTAAAGCCCTTTCTAATAGAAACTCCAATTACCCAGACTTCTTCGATGCACCCCATTTTGTTCTTTAACCACCTAAGCCCAATTATCTCCCTCAACAACGCAAATGCCCCGTTTTGGTGATTTAGGTCACACTACCCTCCATTTTGGAACTCTCACTACAGGTTCAGTAACATAGAAAAAGGAATAAAGATGCTCCTCCCAAGGCACTTATTAACTCTCTTGGAATACGCAACGAAATTAACCGGAAGAGGAAAGAAAATCAAGTTTCCTCCCCAGTAATTAGCAAAGCGGTGCGTTCTACTGAGAGATAAGATTTTTGATAGCTGTTGCGGTTTTTTCGGAACGTCCTCAAAAGTAACCTTTTGACCCGAAAATAGGGATCGAAACATCAAGTCTTCATGGGCCTTTTGGCTTAAAAAGGGAAGATAGTTTGTGTCCTGAAAAAACTTCTACGACTACCTCCCTACTCGTAGAAGTTTTTAGGTACCTACCTACTAAGATTATAACGTGAATCGTCTATTCAATCGCTGTTTGTGGGTGTTAGTGTGTGGGGTAATTGCGTAACACGCTAATAGTAGGGATTTAGGATTAAGAAATCTAATTTGAATAAATGACTTTTGATTTTTAACCATCCCCGAATGTTTAAGAGCCAATAGTGGCAGATTAAACTCATCATCTACATACCTTTATCCAATTATGATAAGATCGGATTAGTCTAAACGAGTGCAGCGGAATATCAGTATTTTACATGGAGCTACTGCCTATCTGACCTCTATAATCCAGTTACTGGGAAAAACGAAACCCCTTGGTAAGATTGCGGACAAAGACTTGACCGCGACCGTCAATGTTCTTAGGGTTCTGTACCAAAATGGTAAAACGTAACCCTTATGGTGAGACTCGGTCTGTCTGTCTGTCACAGCTGGATATCTCAAGAACTACTAATGCTAATAACTTGAAATTTGGAATAGTTTTAGATGACGTTTGCCCAACTGTTTTGCAAATAAGAAAGAAATATTTTTTTTTGTTGCAAGAGGGACTGAAAGGGTGTCTGAAAATTTCGAAGTGGGGCTACTAGGGCATGTCATATGGAATATATCATATAGAAGAGCGCAGTTTGCATATTCTCTAACAGATTTTGTTTTTTTTAGGCCGCATAGTTTTCGACTTGATGAAAAATGTAAAAAAAAATACCGTTGCCGGGCCTTTACCTCCGAAGTTTGCACAGAGAAAAATCTGAAATAATTCTATGTGAAAAAAGTTTCTATAAAGAATACAGGAAAAATAAAACGTTGTCTCTAAATACCACACTTTCAGAAATCATCAACAAAAGTTACATTAGTTCCACTATCGGCCAAGAGATAGCGCTGACCTAAGACTGCAATATTCTACACAGCAGAGCGCAGTGTAAAATTCTCTGGCCAATATAGGCCTCGCCGATGAAAATTTAACAACATATGGGGGTCATTTGATGATTTCCTATACGCAAAAAAATAAGGGTCCTAGCGTGATGTTAAATAGCCGATAGTAAAGAATTGGGCTATCAAATACAAAAAGGAACATTTTTCAAATCCAACTGATAGTTCCAGAGATTAGCGCGTCCAAAGAAACGAAACTCTTCAGCTTTACTATTAGTAAAGATGAAGATATTAAAGGGTTTATTTATAAACGATGATTAAAGTTAAGTAACGTTTAAACGTCAAAAATGAATAGTTAAACAGTTGCTAATCACTACTTAACTTTAAACAAAGTTATGAAATAAAGGGGTTTATGTTGGAATCTGCAAAGATGCTGTAAAATTTTTAAATAAAAGGACTTCTATAACATGTTAATCACATTTATTTTATTTATTCAAGCTACGACGTTGCTTCTGTGTCTGGATACAGAGACAAGAGGGGGAGAGCTTACCACAGACAATTCACATTATTTCTTCAACCATAGACTACTAAATTAATCTATGTATTACAGATGCAAGCGTCTTTAATTTCTGACTACCCTCACAACCAAAAAAACGTATTACATTTTGATTTGACAAACGCCACAAGCTTTATACAGTCGATAGCTACCCAAAAGGGTATCGTAATTTTCCCTTTTTTTTTACTCCCAGAAACCTTTTTCCTTGGCATAGCCAGTCCTGCTCCTGACACTGCAAGATATTCCTATCGTGTAGCCTGCACAGTACTCAATATTTGAACAGATGCGCGAGGGTGGCGGCTACGTTATTTTTATGCGACCTACATGAAAATGTAGCTACCCCCGCGTAGTGTGGGGACGATATCGGTGTATCGATAGGTGGGTAACTGTGTTTTTTCGAGTTTTTTTTTTAATTTTAACAGTTAAACATGAATATAGAAAAAAGAAAAGAAAGAAAAATATGTTATTTGGGACAGACATAGGAAATACAAACAGTAAAAAAACGGTCAAGTGCGAGTCGGTCTCGCGCACCGAGGACCCCGTACAAATTTTTAGGTCTACAAATTTACATTTTTCGAATTTTTTCCTTTACTAATGCTACATGACATTGCTTCTTGCTAAATTTCATTATTCTAGGTCAGCGAAAAGTACCCTATAGGTTTTGATTCCATTGCGAATTTCAAAATATGCAGCATAAACAGAACATAAACGCCCGTATCTTTTGCGTTGACTTAGAAGACTTGATTTTTTTTCACTGCATCAAGGGATTGCAGCCCTGAGTATTTGATATTAATTTTAACTTGATAACTCCACGCGTTCCTAAGAAAAAGGGTCTTGAAAGACGGACAGACAGACGGACAGCAACTACAGAAAGCCACCTGCTACGAACTTTACGCACTCTCTTTGCTAATAATGACTGTTAAGGCTCCTGCAAACAGGCGCGATGCGCGACGCGAATCGCGCGCGACACAAAGGCACCGTTCGTTGCACGACTTGTGCGGTGCCTTTGTGTCGCGGGCATTTTTATCGCGTGTCGCGCCTGTTTGAAAGAGCCTTTAGTGTTTGTTAGGGACTTGGTAATTTTTTGGCCAGGGACAAGTTGAGCGAAATTCCGATGGTTGTCCGTGGCAACGCCGCAGGCGTGCGTTTTTATGCCCAGAGAGGTCTATTCATTATGGATTTTTGAAAGATTCTGTTTGGCAAATCCGTCAAAATCTCACAATGGAGAGACCCTTGCCACTTTTTAAGTTAGTGGACTTGCCCCCCCATTTAAGGCACATTCGATACATTTGGACTTACTACGATGGCCCCATCTGTCACATGCCAGAGGAGCTATGGGCTAAAATAACCACACAGTGGGTACCAGACAGCACTAAACGGCAAAGCGACCGGCCCAGGAGGAGATTGACCACATATACCAATAAGATAGGAATAAGCGGAAGGAGGGAAGCGACGCATCTGCCCTGCAATGAGACACAAATGGCTGATACTACTACTACGATAGAGCGGTATTACGCGCACGAATTATCGACGTGTATTTCCGCTTAGATTTATTGCTATCTTAAAAAGTGAGTCAACTAGACTTTACCTACACCTAATCAATCATGCAGTGATCATCTTGAGGACAATACCATTACTCAAGGAGCTTTGCCATGGCGCGCCGTTGGCGCCTGTTCAAACAGCAAACATTTACGTACATATTATAATTAATTAATATTTAATACTGTTACTAATACGTCATCATTGGCATGTAATGAGCTGCTGGATATGGGCGTCCTACTGACCTATAGGTGCCTTGAACGATTAATAAACTGGTGACCTCATCGGAATTTAGCAATATTTTTTGACGTGAATACGTCTTTAAAATTGCTTCCATAGTGGGAGGCACGTCAAAAAAACGAATGATAACAAAATCGGGGGATACAGTTTGGTGTTGCAGCTTCATATCTATGATCTCCATCCTAAATTCAATTACACCATTGGATAGCTAAAGGGTCAAAGAATTCATTACGCCAAGTGAGGACTGTGACGCATCCAGGGAGAGGCTCCGCCATTTTGAGGTAATTTTGCTGCGTATCGAGATTTTTTGGACACTAGAATTTGCAGCATACCAAGCTGCAAATTCTAGTGTAAGAAGTCTTTGTGAAAGAGTTATCTGGGAAAGTCTTGACATCATTTCTTTTTTAGCCGCGAAATAAAGTTACCCGTTAAGACTTGTAGCCAGACTTTCGGGCTTTCGGACTACATGTGTAACGACTGTCAAAGACCAACGACCGTCTTGACGTGAAGGGTTCTCGAAATGTTAAGGCCTATTCAAACCTGAGCGATATTCGCTGCCGCTGTGGGTAGAGGTACATACCGCGCGGGTTTCGCTCAGGTATTTAGTATCAAGTACCGCGGCTAGAGCGACCTGAGCGATATTCGCTGCCGCTGTGGGTAGAGGTACATACCGCGCGGGTTTCGCTCAGGTATTTAGTATCAAGTACCGCGGCTAGAGCGACCTGAGCGATATTCGCTGCCGCTGTGGGTAGAGGTACATACCGCGCGGGTTTCGCTCAGGTATTTAGTATCAAGTACCGCGGCGAAACTCGACTACCGCGCGTTATTCTACCCACAAGGATAGCGAAATCCGCTTAGGTCTGAACAGTAATATTACCGCATACCCACTGGGTTTTCTCTGCCGCAGACGGTAGCGAATACCGCTTAGGTCTGAATAGGCCTTAATGGTCACCTATCCACGGACCGATCTCACCAAGCGAAGCTTAAGAGCGTTTACGACGTACGGCATTTCATACAAACTTTCAAGCCCTTGTTTTTCGAAATGAATGAACCGATTTTAATTGCACTTCATACGCATAAGCAGGATACAAAGGTCTAAAAAGTTACATTAGAACATTTTCGAAATACCTTTTTTTTTTAATTACTGGAAATCTCTGTTTCTATGGATTTTAAATCGGTCTAATTTGGCTGTAACACTAATGATAACCCAATTTTTGAGGAAGGCTATAGACGACTTAACATCACGCTAAGACACTAAGGAGCCGAACAAACACTAAGACAGTCAGAAAGAACACAGTAGTAGCGCGTACAGGCGATGCGATGCGACGGGTTGCGTCGGGGAACATGACATTTTAGGCGGACGAAGTCGCGGGCACAAGCTAGTAAATTAAAAATGTAAGCATCTCGTCACCACTTTAGCACTCCCAAAATATTACAAAATTACTCAAATTTTTCATACAACATAATTTTAAATTATGGCGATATTTAATGCCTGTCAATTACGAGTGGTTCAGGGCCAACCACGTTATCAACACTAAACACGAATTAATTTAACTTATAATTATAGTTATCTAGCCGTAATAAAATAATTTTCGACATTGATGATGTTAAGATGGAAATGACTCAGAAATTAAAATGATTTCGTCATTATATCATGGCCAGGACAAAAAAAACAGCATGTGTGCAATTCACACGTGGTAGAAGTGAAACCTTCAAAAACACTGTATAATGCTTCCTATCTCATTTTCTCCCAAGTTAAATCTTATGATAAATTCATGTCTCTTTTTACTGTCGCTTTTTCGTTTCATTAACTTTCAAATCACAACGATGCTAAAGAAGTTTTCACTTCAAAAAAAATTATTTGCCGTATGCTCATTTCTTAACATCTAATAATCCAACCAAAACCAACGTAGGAATAATACACAAGTGATTCCAGACCAGCAGGGTGATTGCATAACACACTGGCTTTCATTTTTGACAGTTCAACAAGATTCATTGCGTTATTTAGGTACGATGTTTTGAACTTAAAAAGCAATGGATTAGCAATATGCTTCAACATTATTCAGATTGTGATTGATACTGTGTTAGGCAATGGCCCCCACGTGCATTTAAATAATATCGCAGCTTTTAGAGACCATACAAGAAACGTCGATGTCACGCATCGAGAAACACAGGACCGATGGATGTGGCGATGCATGGGCGAGTTCTATGTCCAACAGATATCTTTCGACTAAAATAATGATGAAAAAAAAACTTCTCAAACTATTTTTGGTAGCTCCACACATAAAGAGGCAATATAAATGAAGCCTGAGGCAAATACTTACAAAGATAATGTAATAAATAGTTGCTAAACGGACCTACTTAGTTCGTCATGGCCCACGCACATAAGTTACACCCAAGCTAAGTTTTAAGCACCCAATACAGACTGAATCAGAAATGTTTAAGTGTTCATACACACGAGCAGCACTCATCAACAGCAGAGGCAACTGACGCCGTCAACACGCTTCAAACTAAAAGCATTTTATTTCAATTAAACCATTTACAGGCACTTTTGAATTGTCAAGGAGTCGGTCAGTCAGGAAAATATGAATCCAATGCCCGTTCCAAAGCGTAGTAGGTAGGTACCTATGGAGAAGAACGGGCAAGAAACTCCATGGACACTCTTTTAAATGATGTATATTGTTACAAAAATATTAGTGACATCATTAATGTTAAATTTATAATTATATTATATGTGAGAACGATGTAAAAAAATTGGCCAAGTGCGAGTCGGACTCGCACGCGAAGGGTTTCGTACCACAAGGCATATAACGCCTAAAAAAATACGTTTGTTGTATGAGAGCCACCTTAAATATTTATTTTATTCTGTTTTTAGTATTTGTTGTTATACCGGCAACAGAAATACATCATCTGTGAAAACTTCAACTGTCTAGCTATCACGGTTCATGAGATACAGCCTGGTGACAGACAGACAGACGGACAGTGGAGGCTTAGAAATAGGGTCTCGTTTTTACCCTTTGGGTACGGAACCCCAAAAAAGACGTAGGTTCACGTTGAAAGCGTCCGGAGTACATCAAATAGTAACAAAAAAACAATCCAAAATAAAAATTATTAAAAATAAGCAGAGGCTGCTAAGCGATGACCAGATCCAATTGACGGCGGTGCCGGTTCACGAACAAGACGCATGGATCAGCACCATTCTGTTTACAATCGACGGCAACCGCCGAAAACTTGCCGCACCTGTATTTGAGCACCGCAGTGAAATAGACAAGCGGCACGTTGTGTAGACCCTTAAATATGACCTCACTATCACCGTGTAGTACAATGTGGGAGGACGTGTGGTCCTAGGAGCGGCCGCACTTGGTGATGGAACTCGCTAGACATGGCGGGCTGATACCAGTCGGGGTGCAGCGAATCTACAGGTTAAAAAAACAAAACTATCGACATGTCATCTATCGATACTCCCCCACCACTACGTCGAAAGACTCACCCTTTCCTATTTTGGCGCCCTCGGAAAATACACGAATTTGTATCGCAATGCCAACCTCTTCTATTATTTAACTAATATTAACATAAATTCTTTGGGCCCAGATGGAAACTCGCCTATATTCACGCCTCGAACGTTAAAGGGATCTGCAGGTGGGTACGTTGTTTATTTAGTTTCATTTAGAAAACTGTGTACGTGGTTAATTTTTTTTTTGGTTTTTTTGATTTTACAAAAACATCACAACATAACATCACGCCTGTTTCCCCAAGGGCAAGGCAGAAGTGTATTCGATTTTGTGGTTATTAATTTTGCTATTGAAAGGCCCGTGGCTAAATAATAACAGCCGCACAGGTCGATTGATCAGGTTAAGCTAAGTTTGCAGCGGTTGGTCTGTGGATGGGTGAACATGTTTACATACCGAGACCCCTCCGTGCCTCGGAAAGCAAGCCGTTGGTTCCAGCTGTCATTCGTGGATCTTTGACAGTCGTTATGGGTAGTCAGCCCACTCCCTCTCGCAAAGAGGAGGCCCGTGTCCCAGCAGTGGGAACATTACAGGCTGATTATGTTTGGGTAGTCAGAAGCCCAAAAGTCTGATAACCAGTCTTACCAAGGGACATCGTATTACCCAGTAACTTGTGTAGTTGTGGAGGTCAGATAGGCAGTCGCTCCATGTAAAATACTGGTATTCAGCTGCATCCGGTTAGACTGGAAGCCGACCCCAGCATATTTGGGAAAATGCTAGGCAGATGATGATGTTTATTCATTTTGTTTTGGCCAGAGGCTTAAATAGCAAAAATTGCATATGCATTCAAAATTTCAGCTCAATCGGATACTGGGAAGTAGGTCAAATTTAACTAACAAGATTTGATTACAAACAGATAGCGTGTACAAAGACTCGATAGAAACCAATATGGTTTTCATCTGTATTTTATCAAGCAATCATCGAAGCAAGTGTCTGCTTGTTTTTTTATTTTCTCCAGTACCAATTACATGGCAATGCTGATTGGCTGGTAAGAGTTTTGTTGGCAATTCTTTATTGTTTAAAACCGACTTCCAAAAAGGAGAAGGTTATAATGTTCGACTTTATGTATGTTTATTTTTTACATGATTATTAGAACTGTGTTGGTTTCCATACTCCCCACGGGACATAAACATAACTGAGGCGAAATGTAGACCATATTATTTCATTTTCGAATGGTGGTTGAAATTGGGTGTTTCTCATTTCATTTGATCCAGAAACCCCAATTTCAACCTTCTCGTCGTTATTGAGAGCAGTGGTAACCCAGTGATAACGGCCTCTTTTTTTTTTGAGGATGGGATTTCGTCAAATGTCCCGCTCTGGGCGGAACGGAAGGGAGTGTTAGTAGACTCTTACTGAATAAAACCCACCCATGTTCCTTACTTAGCCCTTTATGTTCCGGGCCAGCGGTAACCCTTTCGGACAATCCCGCTGACCCGGCAGGCTTCGACTCTGACGGACCCCTTCACTTGATGCTGACATCTCTTTGAGGCGCGCGTGGATCACGTACGCGCCGGTGATAACGGTCTCAACTTACGAATCGTAGACCGCGGATCGAACCCAGCCAGGCGCTTTACTTTGTGTAAATAATTTCAACACCACTGCTCTCAAAAGGGTGAAGAAAAACATCGTAAGGAAACCGGTATGTCCTAAGAACCGAAAAATTTTAAGACATTGTGACATCTACCAACCCGCACTGTGACCGCGTGGTGGATTACTGCTCACTCCTTCTCACAGAGAGGAGGCCTGTGTCCCAGCAGTGGGAATGTCATAGGCTAATTATGCTAAAACATTATTAGAACTACATATTTCGGTTTCATGCACCCATCTTTTTTACAGTGTCGTTTAAACGAGGCACTAAAGCTGAGACTAAAGGCTCCTGCAAACAGGCGCGACGCGCGACGCGAATCGCGCGCGACACAAAGGCACCGCTCGTTGCGCGACTTGCGGTGCCTTTGTGTCGCGTGTCGCATCGCGCCTGTGTGTACGAGCCTTAACACTGCATTGCGCAACGGGAGAAATCAATTTTTTTTGAAGTGAAAACTTCTTTAGCATCGTTGTGATTTGAAAGTTTATGAAACGAAAAAGCGACAGTAAAAAGAGACATGTAAATTCATAAGATTTAACGTGGGAGAAAATGAGATAGGAAGCATTATAGTGTTTTTGAAGGTTTCAGTTCTACCACGTGTGAATTGTTTCTTTCAATTTATTAGTAGCTGCTTTGGGTTATTGTGGGGATTGTATTTACATAGGTAACTACATAGTAGTCAGTGCCCTTCGCTAGTAAGCCCATTAAAGGTACAGTCGCCAGCACATCAAGCTACTACAATCTGTCAAATTTCTTTAATAGATTTTCAACTTTATCACTAGGTACAGCATAAGGGTTAAAGTTGATTGGGAAAATTTGACAGTTTCGGGTAGCTTGATGTGCTGGCGTCTGTACAAGTTTATAGAAAACTAGCTGACCCGACAGACGTTGTACTGTTTTTGGTTCGAAAAGACACGTGGCGCCATCTATTATCATAATAACGTTATTGTTGTTTTCCTCGGGAACAGCACTTTTTTCGGGATGAAAGGTACCCTATGTCCGTTTCTGTACACCTGACAACGTATATGCAAAATTTCAGGATGATCGGTTCAGTGGTTTAGGCGTGAAAAGGTAACAAACAAACTTACTTTCGCATTTATTATATTAGTCAGGATAGTTAGGATTTAGGTACTGAAACAATGACGGGCCAAGTAGTAACAAAAACACTAACAATGAGCGAAGAAACTCCCTTTAACCCCCCACACATAGAATTAAAATACCTGTTTAATAATACACAGGTTGGAGCTTCAAGCATACAAAAGGTAAAGTAACTACTTTACACTACACGTTGGTTAAACAAAAATGCAGTAAAACAAATAAAGTAAAATAGAGGGTACATTTAAATTATCATTAATTCACGCATGTTAAAATGCCCATAAACGGAGGGCCGCTAAGTGAGCGTGATGGGCCATGTGTGGTCTAAGTGATTTGTGGTGCAACTTATAAGCGGCAGCGAGCAAAATAGAAGTTACACAATATGGTGCAAATACCTAATTTTTAACGTTCCGTACCAAAATGGTAAAACGGAACCCTTAGGTGAGGTCTTGTCGCTCTTGACCGTTTTTTTTTAATGAAAAGATTATTTTTATGCATGGTTTTAGCGTTAATCACTACTGCCATCAGCATAAACATTCTACACTTTACTGATGAAGTTAGATTAGGATTTATCCATACTAATATTATAAATGCGAAAGTGTGTCTGTCTGTTACCTCTTCACGCTTAAAACGCTGAACCGATTTAGATGAAATTTGGTATAGAAATAGTTTGAGTCCCGGGAAAGGATACAGGATAGTTTTTATCCCGATATTCTCACGGGATCGACACTTATGCGGGTGAAACCGTGGGGCGTCGCTAGTAGTACTATAAATGTGAAAGTAAGTTGGTTTGTTTGTTACGTTTTCACGCTAAAACGGCTGAACGAATTTGGACGAAATTCGGCACACAGATAGACCACGAACTAGGTAAAGACATAAGCTACTTTTCATTCTGGATCGCAGACGAAGTCGCGGGCAACAGGTAGTAATAAAATAAATTCGAAAGCAACTCTGTCTGTATGTTACCTTATCACGCCTAAACCACTGAACGAATTTCGATAAAATTATGCAAGGAGATAGATGGCATGTTGGGAAAGGATAACTAGGAGTTTTGTCCCGGTAGCACATTCTCGTAGGATAATTTCCGACATCCACACGGGCGAAGCCGCAGGCAGAAGCTAGAAGTTTGTTTATATACAAAAGTTTAACACGCCCGATTTAGCTCCACGTGTCAAAGTAGTTTCAGATGAAATGAGAAAGGTTTGTATCGAGAGGTGTTGAATAAGACCAAAAGCCAAGAAAAAAAAAAAATGGCAAAAGCCTGGGCCTGGGGAGAATTTTATTAAACAAATTGAGAAATTCTTTGAAATGTGGATACCAGTCGGGTTTGGTAATACGGACTGATGTCCGCAACACCACGTCAAAGCACTTTTTTTGCGTACGGTATCACTCAGTTAGAAAACAGTAATGAAAGAGGTCCAAACACCAATCACATTGTCCCACAGGCACTGACCTTTTTAGAACTTCTTCCTTAAAAATCTCAAACATAAAATCATAAAAAATATACAAGTCACCCACAACTTGCACCACACACCACTACACTTGTTTCCCTATTAATTACTGACATAACTGGTTCTGTTTCACACCGGCAGCTAACGGGGGTAAACAATTGGAGGCTAGGTCGTGACTGACAACATTAGTGGCAATCATCATTTTTAAACAGACCACACATTTGTGGTATTATATTTTTTTTATTTGTGAAATGAAATGATATTATTTATTTTGTGAGTAAATAGGATATCGGAATCAATTTTACACGTCATATTATTAAAAAAAAAAACTAGTTGAGGTCGGCGTTTCCTATGATCTAAACTGTCACTAAAATAAGACACAATTACTTTTATTGTTACCGATCTTTAGGGCATTTCGTGACTACACTAAGAAGAAAGACCACAGTCTCTTTTAAGTCCATACATAATCTTGGTCAGATCATGTGAAGACCATGTAGATTGATGTCTGAAAAGGTCTAGTAACACACAGATTTGAGTGGACCAGTCCAGTCAGAGTACAGACGCCAGCACATCAAGCTACCCGAAACTATCAAATTTTCCCAATCAACCTTGAACCTTATGCTGTAGCGATAAAGTTGAAAATCTATTAAAGAATTTGACAGATTGTATTAACTTGATGTGCTGGCGTCTTTTTGAAAACAAGTTTCTAATTTTATAACACAACTTTAAACACCCCCACGAACCCTGTACCATTGCATGCGTAAGCACAATGTTTTGCGTGTGTTACTTTGCGCACTACCGCAAACAGCAAATTTTCACACCAAAAATAAAAGTTAGTTTCCCAGCAAATATTGTTATGCAATGTTACTTAGGTTGATGACTGATGTACAGAATGCTCAATTGACAGTTACGTAATGGGGCTTTTTACACCCTGAAGTTCACATGACGTCTTCTCGTTGATCATTTATCAAGTGTTTTCATTTGCTTGTAGTATTTCTTCCCGGCAGAGCATCAATTACATGAGGTTTGTTGTTCAACGCAGTGATTGCTCCTTCCAAAGTACATCAATTGATCTTTAGCCTGGACCAATGTTTGCGTCAGACTGTTTATCGTATGGAGTAGCATCTTTTACTTAATACAAATCTTAAATTAATTCATACAGTTGACAGATAACATAGCCTTTAATGTTCAAACTGCTGGAAGACAGGCCTCCTATCTGTGAGGAAATGGGCTGTAATCTACGACGCGGGCCCAGTACAGGTTGGTAGATGTCACATGTCTTTGATTTTTTGGTTCTAGGACGTGCCAGTTTCCTCACGATGTTTTCCTTCACCGTTTTGAGTGCAGTAATGATGAAATAATTTACACAAAGCAAAGCGCCTATCTGGGTTTGAACCTACGACCTAAAACTCGTAAGTCGCAGCCATAACCACTTGGCCACCACTGATTCTAGTTCTTGCCTTTTTGCGTAAATGTGACGCATATTTTCGCCGAAACTTTTTCTTTTCGTGTTTTTCTTTTTCTGCGTCGCGTCATGTTTACCGCAAATAATTTATTTCTTTCCTTTCTTTTTTACCCGACTGCACTAAAAGGAGGGTTGATGTTTTTCAAGTGTATGTATGTATCTATATTTCTTTGGCATGCTCTGTAGTCTAAACGGCTTGATCGATTTCAGCTTGAGAGGTGCCGTTAGATTCGTCTTGTTTGTGAGTGACACTGAGTATATCAAAATTGAAAATAAAATATTAAAATGGCAGATTTTTGGATTGGCTTCCTAGAAGCCAGTTATCTAAACTAATAATATAAAGAGAAAATATTTGATTTTAATTGTTTTTTACGCTTTCACGCTAAAACTACTGAACGGATTTGGATGAAATTTGGGTAGGCCATGACCTGGATTAGGACAGAGGATACTTTTAACCCGATACTCCCAGGAGTTCGACACTTATGTGGATGAAACCGCGGGGCGCCGCTAGTGTCTTGTATAGTTAAAAGACTGTTTTAAATATTCCAGTCTACCACAACGTACTGAAATTCCATTTGGACGTTTCCTATGGAGAAGATCCGGCAAGAAACTCCACTGTTACTCTTTTAATTTCATTTGCGAAGTCTGATCACTTTACTAAAACAAATCTAATGGGAATCCTATATCAAATACCAACTCCCAATCACTCATTAGGCCCTGAAACCCAAAAATTTCCTCTTGCAAAATTCTTTTATTTCTACAGTCCCTTAGTTAGGCTACCCTAAAATAAAGGGTCCGGAGTCCGTTATTACACAGTATTACGGACAGGGCTGGTGCGGGCTGATTGTCCTGTTTCTTTGTGATTGCACTTTAAATTTTTGAAGTTTCAGGCGCAAATGTTCCAGCTTGACTTTTCCTTTTCCCGTTAGGCGAGGTTCCGGACAAATGAGATTTTTGGAGGCAAAACGGCTGGGATATACGAGGTATTCTGTGGGTTAAGTTTGTACAATTAGTAAGGAAGGAAAAGAAGTTAGTTACATTTGATAAAATAAGGATACTAGCTACGCAACTTTCGTGCTTGTTGAAATTATTTACTTGCAAAATTACGGAGGCGGACTGAATGCCATAATCATTTTCTACGTATTTCTACTCGATATATGGGTGATGCAAAGACATATTTACTAGCTTTTTCCCAAGTATGTTGAGATCAGCGTCCAGTCTAACCGGATGCAGCTGAGTACCAGGCATTACATGGAGCGACTGCCTATCTAACCGCCACAACCCAATTACTGGGATTACCCAGTAACTGGGACGTCTCACAACCAGTCTCATCAAGGGCTTTCGGGACTTTCGGGCTTCTGACGACCTGTAACGACTGTCAAAGATCCATGAATGACATCCGGAACCATCGACTTAACGTGCTTTCATGTCTTGGTGTGTAAAGATGGTCACCCATCCACGGACCAATCGCGGCAAGCGTAGCTTTACCTGATATATATTATTGACCCGTGCGGCTGTTAGTACTTAGCCACAAGCCTCTTATCCCCGTTATTACCTAGCCACAAGCATCTTAAAAATAATTATCCTTCCAAAAATAAACCTACACAACTACCCTCACTAACAGTGGCGAAGTTTCAATACAACTCGATTCGTACCGGCTTCCCTTTGAAAAATGGCACAGTCAGTATTCTATAAACAAATAACATAATCATATTAAAGATATCTAGTCCGGCTTACCTCTTACAAAAACTGACCATTCGCTACTGCTAACTAAACCAACCCATCAATTCTTTATTAAAGTCCTCGAATTTTAATCAAAGATTCACATTTCTTCGATGCATCCTTTGCTTACATATTGCTATTTGAATTTCGCAAAGTCCCGTCCCGTTCAGTTGGAAATTCAAAAAGACGATTCACAAAAAATCAGGTCAACCTATGTCTAAACATATGTTACCACCACCCATGCTTTCTGCGACATGTAAAAGCTATACTTAGTATAAGCTTTTACATGTCGCAAGAAAGCCTCGTCATCATCTAACACCACATAATCCTCAATTAACTCCCTCGGCGCGAGATAAGGCCCCATGCAGTCATGTCATATCTGCCGTCTATTATCGACCAAAGGCCTCCCCATAGATCCCCATAATTTACCCTTTCTCCATCAGGTACTAAAAGCCGTAGAAATTTCTTTCGAAAAACAGTGTGAAGATACTGTGGCCTATATTTTGATTCATTACTTCAAGTCATGAAATCATCCAGATATACGAATTTTTCCACGAGATCTGATAAAACCCCGAAGGGAAACCCATCTCATATTAAGTTATTATTTTAAGAAAACAAGTAGTGTGTTCGCGTTTTATTAAGTTTTCTGAAGTATCGTTTCATTCTCACAATATATACGAGCCGTCCCGTTGTATTTTCATCACATTTTCCCCAAAAACATTAAACAAAAACGTAATAGCTAATACATCAAAGCTGTTGACTTTTACCCACAAATACACAGGCCACGAACTATATCTCGGCGTTATTAAATTCATCCATAACTTGTGGACGCCAATTATACAACGGCCTGGCGTCACTTGCTAGTAATGGCGCCCGTTCCCGCCTTTTTCGCTGTCAAAGCGGTTTTTTCGCGGGGAAATACGTACGATATTCGCCCCTCGAGTTTCTGCATTCTTGACAAAAATCTTGGCTACGGTATAAATTTTAAGTTGCCAGACCTTTTTTTAGAATTTTTTGATAAAATATTCTTTGGAAGATATTGAAGTGGGAATAGGGAAAATCGGGCTGCTGAGGCTCCATAAATTAATTTTAGATGTATGATTTAGCTACACCGGCTACATGTCTACTGCCCTGATATTTTTCCTGTACAATATCATTCAGCTATAATTAAAATTTCGCAATGCATGTAGCTGATGAAAATTGCCTATTAACAACGAAGCTTTCTATTACCTGAAATTAATTAATCTTACGCCATAAATGGCAGGATCTTGGCACCTAATGTAACATTTGATGTATAGCCACTATACATGGATATAATAATGCCGCTATAAGAACTGTTAGGTCATAATTAAATGGGTGCTGAATGGTTTTTAAAGTTCAAACAGGTAGTAATAGAGAGAGCTTAATAGTTACCGTTAATTCAAGAACTTGCCTAGGGGCAATCAAGTATATTGATCCTTAGATCGTAGGAAATACAACGCATGATTCGTTTTTAACGTACCGTACATAAAAAAAAAACGGCACCCTTATAAGATCACTTCGTTGTCCGTCTGTCAAGACCCGTTTTCTCAGGAACGCGTGGATTTATCAAGTTGAAATTAATATCAAATACTCAGGGCTACAAATCTCTTGAAGCAGTGAAAAAATCAAACTTCTAAGTCAACGCAATCAAAAGTTACGGGCGTTTATGTTCCGGAATCAAAACCTATATAGGGTACATCCTGTTGACCTAGAATCATGAAATTTGACAAGAAGCAATGTCATGTAGCACAGATAAAGGAAAAAATCCGAAAACCGTTTAGTCACATTATAAAAAAAAACAGTGGCACTCCGGGAGTGCCGACAGAAGTGAAAAATAAAACAAACGAGCAGTCCTTGAATTCATGTTCCTCGTACTTAGCTCTTGTTTAAATACTTTTGTATACATGAATGAACAAGGAATGCGCCAAGTTGACAGTTTTCGTCTATTGAAGACTTTAGCCAGAGCGAAAGATCTTAGATTCCAACAGATTTTTTTACATGGACTGAGGACTGAAATCAGTCAAATACGGGACTCTCTCTTCACAACCAGATATATTAAAAAACTATATACTATATGTACCTATTACGCTTTGGAATGGGCAACTAGCTACATATTTTCTAACTGTCCGACTTCTTGACAATTCAAAAGAGCCTGTAAATGGTTTATTTGAAATAAATGAGTTTGAGTTTGAGATACTTACTATTCGCTGTCGCTGAAAACCAGCGCTGGGGCTCTGTCTCGTATAGGGTCTTAGCATTATGCTGAGCGTTGGCCGTTTCGCGTAAATGTGACGTATACTTTCTCCCAAACTGTTATTTTTGTTTTTCTGTTGTTTGTGTTTTTTATTTTTATGCGTCATGTTTGCCGCAAATAAACATATTTTCTTTCATCTTTCTTTCTTTCTATTTTTTTAGCCCAAGCTTACGCCAAACACTCTTCTAGTTAATTGTTTCACAAACACATTTCTGTTAAGGATATCAAAAAAGTTTCAGAGCTAGTGGTAGTTAAAACTCAAGCGTTCCGCTTCAACTTTTTATGTTTTGAACCCTCCGTCCTTTCCGCGTGTCCTGACACATCCTTCGTATTTTCCGGTAGGTTGGGTTATGTTGCAAAAATATATATATTTTGGAGGGTAGATGGTAATTTGTATGTTGTGAAGGTAAACTGTTGGTTTAATTTAGACATTACTACCAGCGCCCCGCGGTTTCACCCGCCGCATAAGTCTCAATCCCGTGGGAATACCCGGATAAAAGTATCATATGTGTTAATCCTGGTTTATTTTTTATTAATCGGATCTTGATCATTTATTTTATTGGCTTACATTTACTGCAACTTAGGGAACAGTGCAAGTTTCATCAAAATCGATTCAGTAATTTTCAAGATATGGACTAATACGTATAAGTGTGACGGCCTGGCTTATTGATACGAGCTACGGGTGTAGTGTCAAAGGGAAAACATCTCAAAACCTTGGTCAAATTCTAGTGCAATATTTACAATAAAACTATTACCTACTTATTACAAACAAATATTCCAGTTTTCACTTAAAACTAAACAAAATACGAAATAAAAAAGTAATTTAAAAAAATTAAACCGACTTCAAAAGAAATTAACTCAAAGTTATGAAATAAGTTTAATTTCGGAAGTCGGTGGCAAAAACTAAAACTAAAATACAGATACCAAGACACCGACTTCCGAAATTAAAGTTATTTCATAATTTTGAGTTGATTTCTTTTGAAGTCGGTTTAATTTTCTTAAATTACTTTTTATTGTATCCAAAACAAAGTAAGTGCCAATAGAAACACAAATCTTCCTTTCATAAGAAACCAAGAATGACTGACCTAAAACAAGGAATAATCTGAGTTAGCCACTGAAGGTATATTTTTCGCTCAATACAGCAAGCTTAGTTGTAATCAAAGAGAACCTGATTACAAATGACCTGCTATAATCAGTCATAGGCGACAAACAATTTACTTATGCAGGTAATTCGTTTCAATTATAAAGAAAAGGACGTAGATAAGAAGTCATTACAAACAAGGTTGCATGATGAAAAATATCTAAGCCACAGGATTATGTAAGACTGTACAGACACCAGCACATCAAGCTACTACAATCTGTCAAATTTCTTTATTCGATTTTTAACTTTATCGCTAAAGTGACAGTTTCGGGTAGCTTGATGTGCTGTCGTCTGTACAAAATGTCGCGGACTAACTGTGATACACTCTTCGACTTCTCAGCGTCACCATGATGGGTATTCGGTTTCAAAAGGGAGATTAGACCGAGAAATTTGAGAAGACTTCATAAACTGACCCTAAATTAAGACAAAAACATAGGTCAATCCAAAAACAGGCCAAAAAATAATTAAAATAAGAAGTACACACGACGATACATCAAGCTACACATTTTCACTTGTGCTTTAGCTGACCTCGCATTGTATAGGCTTATTGTACAATGAGTGTATACCTTGATTGATATGCCATCATGCGTACAACGTGAATGTCAAGAGATGCGAACACGGATATCTATGGATGCGAACAATAATTTTAATTCAAATATAATAAAAATTATTATTAGAGAAGAAAACGAGGATTGGGTATCTACAGCTACGCACTAAACTGTGAGGAAGACCTAGGAAGATATCAACCATGTAGAACACTTCTGGACATTAAAATATCAAAAAAAAAACAGCATGTGTGCAATTCACACGTGGTAGAAGTGAAACCTTCAAAAACACTGTATAATGCTTCCTATCTCATTTTCTCCCACGTTAAATCTTATGAATTTACATTTCTCTTTTTACTGTCGCTTTTTCGTTTCATAAACTTTCAAATCACAACGATGCTAAAGAACATACATACATCCATCCATCCACATCTACATCCACATCCACATCCACACATCCATTAAATATGATGTCATTTGTACTAATAAAAAACAAAAACACTGTATAATGCTTGCTATCTCATTTTCTCCCACGTTAAATCTTATTATGTCTCTTTTTACTGTTGCTTTTTCGTTTCATAAAATTTCAAATCACAACGATGCTAAAGAAGTTTTCACTTCAAAAAGTGGTGAAGACGTAAATCAAACCGGACGATGGTTATCAAATTGCAGTGTACGTTTTCTGGAACTACTTCTGCCTTCTATCACACCATCCATAAAACTCCACGAGACGAAAGCTAGCCATGAATATGAAGGGATCAGCCAGATGTTGGTTGGGTTTACGCGAATGGGTAGAATAAGAAATGAGTACGTAAGAGGAAGTCTGAAAGAGGCACCGGTGGCTGAAAGTTGTGTGGAAATCGTTTGTCTTGGAACGGGCATGTGATGCGGAGGAATGAGGAAAAGGCCGTGAGGAGAGTTTTGAGTACGAATGTGGAGGCCTATAAGAGTAGGGGAAGACCAAAGAAACGATAGATGGACTGTGTGAATGATGATTTGGCTAGAAAGGGAAGAGAATGCCACCTTTGTACAGACGCCAGCACATCAAGTTACAGTACCCGGCGATAAATATTGCACATCGACCTTTGGAAAGAGACAATCGGCTAATTTCGGCTTCGTAGAGAGCGTTATCTCTGTCGCACGAAATACAAACAGTCCGGTATCTATTAGGAGCTGTTAAAACAATTATGATTTGCTCCTTTTGATAATTATTTTTATTCTTTGTATAAAATCGATAGGATCGAATAGGTCGATGTGCAATATTTATCGCCGGGTACTGTACTACAATCTGTCAAATTTCTTTATTAGATTTTCAACTTTATCGCTAAAGCTTAAAGTTCAAAGTTTATTGAGAAAATTTCACAGTTTCGGGTAGCTTGATGTGCTGGCGTCTGTACCTTTTTTGCTTACAGAGAAGCACGGAAGAAAAAGACATGACGTTACGCCTACCCAAAAGAAATTGGGATAAGGGCCAGTGAATGATGACTTACAATACTTACATTAACTAAAGCTATGATGCGGTCGATGATAGTAGACTCTCGCCTAGAAATAACCTATTCACTCGAGACTTGATGACTGCTAGGTTAAAATCTAACGAGAAACAAACAGACTCCAGCAAAGAGTTCCACTCCTTAGCGGGTGCTTGACATTATCGGAATATCTTATCTTTAGATAAATAGATTAGATATTGATCTATAATTAATTACATGCGTAGGCAAACATGATTAGATTGATTACACAATTTTTCATGACGTCAATGACCTATGTACAGTACTCGGCGATAAATATTGCACATCGACCTTTGGAAAGAGACAATCGGCTAATTTCGACTTCGTAGAGCGTTATCTCTGTCGCACGAAATACAAACAGTCGGGTATCTATTAGGAGCTGTTAAAACAATTATGATTTGCTTCTTTTGATAATTATTATTATTATTTGTATAAAATACAAAAAAAGGTAAAGGTCGATGTGCAATATTTATCGCCGGGTACTGTACCGAGATACATTGAATACAGGACTGGACTATCTATCTCTATCTAGTTAGATAGTGTACGAACACTGCGCCCGAAAACAATGGCACCAAAACGCAATGCACCAAACCGGCCCAGAAAACGCCACTAGCCAATACCAATACAAGTATACATACTAAACTATACATATATGTATAAGTATACTACTACATAAGATACATCTATATCAATATCCATACATATTATAAACTAGCTGCGGCCCGCGGTTTCACACGCGTAAGTGTCGATCCCGTGGGAATATTCGGGATAAAAACTATCCTATGTCCTTCCCCGGGATGCAACCTACGAGGCCAAATTCAGTAGTTACAATTCAAGACTTTTATTTTATCCTGCCCATACACGAATTTATTTGGGGTCGGTGCAACATGTCTTATTTATTTATTTTATTATTTATGTACACAGTAGAATACATAGGGATATGACATACTTAACCCATTCTCTGTCCCATGAACCACATATGGTTCAGGTTGATTGTTTAATTATTGTGTCTACTTTGTGGACAATGAAAGTGTTAACCATAATTTGAGTACAAAGGTACTGCTTATTTCTTAAGAAATTTCTCATTTTGTCTTTTTCTTCCACACTTCTCTATCAGTCGACATCTCTGTAGTCCCCCCTTTCTAACCATATCATCATTCACACAGTCCATCCAACGTTTCTTTGGTCTTCCCCTACTCTTATAGCCATCGAAATTCATACTCAAAACTTTCCTCACGACATTTTCCTCATTCCTCCGCATCACATGCCCATACCATGAAAACCGATACAATTGAAGATTATAGATAGATAAGAATAAACTTTAGATCTTATCAATTTGTCTGTTAATCTTACTAAATCTTTTTAAATTATAATCCCTTTGTTTGTTTCAAATTAATCTGCATTCGCGATTTATTTGCGAAAAATGTAAACAAAAAAGGAAAAATAACTTTAAATCCTACACACAATACAGTTCAGTTTATGCTACAACTACAAACATTTTTATAACTTCGCTTTATAAAGTCACTCTGAAGTCAACATAATAACAATTAAAAATAAAGTTGATATTTGTATAACTTGAAGTAATAATTATTAATTTGAAACCTAAGTTGAATAGACTTTACATGGATTTTCTGTTTCACATAACTCAAACTCAAAGCATTTATTTCAATTAAACCTTGTACAGGCACTTTTGAATTGTCAAAATTTAAATATGTAGTCTGTCAGTTAGTCAGAAAGTTGAAGCTAGTTGCCCATTCCAAAACGTAGATCTCTATGGAGAAGAACGGGCAAGAAACTCCATGGACACTCTTTTAAATCAAGATATTACAAATCCTGTGTTGCTTCTATATGTGAGAACAATGTAAAAAAAGACACAAATGAAGAAACATTTCAAAATGTAAGATTAAAAATAAGCCTTTGCAGTTAAGAGATGACCAGTCTCAACCGATGGCGCCCGTTCACGAACATGACGCGTCAGCACCATCTACATCTATAACATAACACAACATCACGCCTGTAGGTCCAGAAGGGTTAGACAGAGATGTACCTATAGTACATCCACTTTTCAACAGTTATGTTTAAATCCCATGTAACAGGGGTCGAGTCTAATGCCATCAACCGGGCACTAATTCAGACCCTGTGCTGCTTCCGAGATATTCCAGTTCAAGTAAACGGCGTAAATTCGTTAGGGTCTGAAATAGCAATGGGCGTTCTTCGAGGTTCGATATTGGGTTCATTCCTCTTTTTAGTTTACATTATTGATTTACCCTAATTACTTCAAAATCAACCGAAGATGGTATTATTTGCAGATGACACCTCATTGATGTTTAAGATAGACAGACGGGCACAAAATCTTGACAAAGTATAACTCTATTCTTCAGGTCCAAGATTGGTTTATGGTAAATAATTTCGCACTAAATGAAAAGAAAACCAAATGCATTAGATTTAAATTACCTAATTATGTCACAGCATTATGTCGTACGGCATTTTACTATGGGGTCGAGCTGCTGACATTGAATCCATCTTTATTTTGTAAAAAAGAGCTGTCAGAGCCATTTATAATCTATGTCGCCCCGAATCTCCCGGGGAAAGTTTTTAAAAGGATTAATGTTATGACGGTACCTTGCCAATTCATTTATGAAAATATTATACATCTTTTTAATAAGCTATAGACATTTTAATTTTAATGCTAGAAATAAAGATAAAATACATCAACCATTTTTCACATAAGTACTGTGTTAAATGTTACAATAAAATATCTCAAACTCAAACTCAAACTTTATTTGCATTCCACAATGTGTACTTAGGTGGTAAGTTGAAAACTGTGATCATTATGGACCCTGTCGGGCACAGCAACAAGAAGATATAGTAGTTGTAGTATCTTGTGATATATTGCAATTAAATGAAATAAATTTTAAAACTCACATTAAATGTACACTTTGTAAACAAGCATACTATAAATTAGAAGATTATATCCAAGATAAGAACTCTTGGAAATATGCTGGTCCTGCTCCATAGGACAATCTAGAGTCTAGACAAAATCAAACTGGTTGCTAATTTAATTGTAAATTTATTATTTTTACATTGATTTACATTCTGTGACTACTTTAACTCACACCCTGACTTACTACTTGTAATTTTTTTTATTTACATGATAATCATTTACTTTTACCGTGTTTGTAAATATGTGAGCACCATGTATGTATCAGATAATTAATTAATATGTCATGGTTTCATTTTAATTCTTTTACCTATTGTGGTATAGTAATTTTATTTTAGGTGCATCGTCTTCACATATTATTATTAGGTATATAATTAATGTATGCAAAATATTATACTTAAAACATTTTAAAAGAGAACAGATCAACCTAGACTTTGCCCAAGTATGTCGGGGTCAGCTTCCAGTCTAACCGATTGCAGCTAAATATACCAGTATTTTACATGAAGCGACTGCCTATCTATCCTCCACAAGACCACAACCCAGTTATTGTACTGGATTATACAAACTTATTAACTTTGCTTGGGTAGTTTTCAATAATACGATTTTTTTCACGTTTTATGTAAGTAGTCTTTGAAAAGTGAAAAATAAAAAACTTTTTTCCAAAAAAAAAACAATCGACTTCCACACTACAAGCTACAAGTGAAAAATATTTTTTTTTTTTAAAGTTTGTTTTTGTAAATTCAATTCATCCAAAAACAAAAGTTTGGGTCAGTGGGTCGTCTTAGGGGCGGAGTAAAGTTTGTAATTACCTATTATTTACGTCAAAATAATGATATCGCGAAATGCGAGCTCAAAATGGGCGATTTTTATCTTGATTTCAACAATATTTATTAGATTTAAAACTTAGCAAATATATTATGTAAACATTAGGTAATAAAATCTTTATTTAATTAAAAACTCACCAACCACCAGCGAACAGGAATAGAAAAAACGGTTTTGTGGAAATAAATAAAGAAAATTTTGCTAAAAAACGCTCGAAATATAAAATCGTTTAATTTTTTACAAATCTACGTCATTAGGACAATTGACACGCACTGCTGCCAACAACGCACAAGAAAATAATCGATTCAAAAATATCGATAATCAATGTCAACTGTCAAACAAAGAAGAAAGCACAAAAGCCAGCAAACCACGTGGAGCGCCAAGGTCGAATTTATGTTTTCAACTTGTCAAGCGCGGCGTGTGATAAATTAATTCTACGGGCCGTTATCGTTGTACGAGTTACGAAACTTTCAACCATATTCCGTTTGTAGTAAGATAGGTTTTCGCCTGCGCACAAAGCCCACGCATAGTCGCCAACCCAGGCAATATATCTTAGGCCGTGTACTGCCCCTGACAGTTCGTAAACAAACTGGAGCTACCGCAACAAAGGGCTACTGTCATTTTACGCCGTAAATATTAAGTTTACGCCGAATAATATTATGCATAAATCAAAATATGCTTCCAGTAATGTCTATTTTATGCTCACCGATTATTGACTCCGATACACCCAAAGAACAATATTTGAATGCACTTACCAGAAGAAATCAACACAAGGTTGAGTAACGCAGAGTCATCTGTGGTAAATCTTGCACATATCGATCAGCCTTGCAGTTCTCAAAAACACTGACGGGAGGAAAAAAAAGAACGAAGAGGTTAGCACCAAATTTCGTCAACTAGCCGTCTATCACTCGTCACTGTTGTGGTAAATAGAGTTTTTATTGCTAACCGACGCGTAACGAGTCAGAAAACGTAGACTGGTCGTTAAATGATTCACTATCAAAATAAAAATATTCCGGCAGACGCTGCGTCGACGACCGCGCCACTGTCTGTCTGCCGTGCTGTCAATATTCGTCAAAACGAAAATGGCGACACCCTCGACGGAATACGATCAGCACCGGCCTGCCTGCTATTCCTAGCTCTCTCCGACACGAACGAGTGACAAGGACGGGCTATAGACGTGTTGTCTTCGGCCCGACCGGACTGATTTGTGATGTCACGCCCAGCGGCGTAACGTTTTGCGTAATTACACGTTCATGAACGCTTGTAAACTTGTTTTAATAACGTTAATTTACGATCGTTTCGTATATGAGGTCGCCAGATGAAAGTGTCGGCTGATAGATAGATTAATTACAGTGGAAAGCGAGATATTTTTTTAGTAATACGTCTTTGCGCATGCTAGGCCCATGACCCATCCCACTACTCAATATCTGTCGTACGAGCGCCTCCTACTTCGTCTTATTTTATTCAGTACTGTTTTTTTGGATGTTCATCTCGACTGCATTAATACGATGCGAAAGCAGTCGCAATGCAGTTGATTAATAATAGAGTTGAGTCTATAAATTTCTTTGTCTCCATACGTAATTGAGTTACGTTGACTTGTAAATTCAATTTTTGTCGATCGCTTGCTTACTGATTAAGTGCATCGTGTTTATAAATTTTAATTGACTATTGTTTTGTTATATTTTTGGACGATGTTAAAATGCAATGAGCCCATGTCGTTGAACTCTTGATTTTAATTTCAATGCAATGCTATTAGGCTATTAACTTAGACATTCTTTTATAGGGCACATAATTATAGGTTTGAAAAACATCCTTGAAATTGCAATAAGTGAATTTGAATCTATAAAATTGAAAGCGAAAGGTTAACCTATGAATAAATGTGATGTGACTCAATGATTTTGCATTAAATTGTAAACCGTGAGTGACTAGTTGATTACGGAATATTGGCACTATCATAAGTTAAGATAAAATTGTTTTTTTTTTAATTGACAATCACGAGAGATTGTGACTTTAAAAACGCCTGTCATCCTATGCATCAAACCAAATCTGTCACAGTGACTGTGACACTGACAGACTGGACAGACAAACGACAGTCAACATATAACCTTGGACCTTGACCTAAAAGCGATTACGATTCGAATTTAAAAGAATCGAGTTGAACTCGATCTTATTGTGCTATTCCTTATTTAAAACATACCAACATAAAGGAAATACTGTTTTTCTGTTCACTTCCATACTTTTACTTGCCATCGCAGAAAAGTTATGTTATTGAAAAAAAATCTATTGTATTTACTTATTTTTTACTATAAATAAATCTACTGTGAAGCAGTGTGTGTTGTTCTTTAAATAATAAAGAAACAAACAAATGTAATTGTAATTTTTTTAGACAATTTTGCTATCAAATACGCGAACATACACATTTCATTTTAAAGCTGTCCACCCAGGCTATAATGTCAAAATCCGATGATTTGAAAACCGATTCTCGCAACTTCCGTCCGTTGCTCTTTGAAAAGTTTTGTAATTGCACGCGAGCAACAAATTGTGTTTTTGATATCATTATTATTTGAAAAGTTTATAATAAAAAATCACAATGTCTGAAAAATCTCATTCTTCCCGTTTGTCGTCGTACAAAAATGCTGGACATGGAACGACGGTAAGTTATGTATTTCGTATCTTTGTTTTAAAATCAAATCATGTCCCATTTTGTAAACCACATTTTATTGTCATTTGTTTTGATTTAAATGTAAATTATTTCAATTCTATTTGCAGTCAGATGTTTTATTTCATATGTGTTAAAAATAAAACAAAAAACTGTTCATTTTTATACAAAAAAACAACATACCTTCAATTTCCTAAAACTGTTCTTTATTTGTTAGAGTGCTACTTCAATTTAGTGCAAATTATTGAAAAAAAAGCATAGTGTAAGTAGGAAAAGTTGCCAAATCATTCATATGCTAACATGCTTGCTAATTAAATATTCTTGTACTTACTTACATTTTTACATTCCATGATATTTGGAATGTCATAATATTGATGATCAGGGTGCACTATCACTTCCTAAGGTACCTTTTTCCTTAACTATTTGTGTATGATTATAGTTAAACCTATCTCATTATCTAAACATGTTTAAACCAGCTCTACTGCTGGTAGACATAGGGTAGATAATAGAGAATTTGCAGAGGTGAGTAACAATATTAGTTAAGGCACTTTAGTTCTGAGTTGAGCTGCATGGTTACTGACAAATGTGTGCACTGACAGGACAGGTCCACTAAATTTTGTGTAATTCTTTTCTCAAAAGACCATTTCCGACATCAATCTACCATGATCCAACCAAGATTATGTCTGGACTTTAAAAGAGACTGTGATCTCTTGAGTTTGTTTCGGTCTTTCTTCTCAAAGTAGTCACATAGGGTGGTTCTTGGGTGAAGACCGCAAATCGGCAAAGGTGAGGTAGGACGCCCTAAATCTGGGTGGAGCGAGGATCTTCGCAGGATGGCTGGTAGCAGCTGGCTGAGAGCTGCCAAAAATTGAGTTGAATGGTGTGCAATAAATAGGAGAGAAGAAGAAAAAATATAAGATAATTTTTATTTGTTTAAACATGAGTACTTTCAGAAGACGTATGTGGACTGCTGTAGACTGATGAAATATTGTAAACTATAATATAATCTACAGGATCTACGCCGCAAGCGTGCTGAGCTTAGTGTTGCTCTCCGCAAACAGGCTCGCGATGAACAGCTCCTTAAGAGAAGGGCGCTGTCTCCGGACGCAGCAGAGGAAGTTTATGCGAATGAGAAGATTTATACTCCTGCAGAGATTGTGCAAGGTAATGTAGAAGTCACCTGCTTATTTAAACTCGGTGTGAGTTCTTTCCATGATGGCAGGAACAAGACAGAAACTACAGAGTTTGATATAGAAATATAATTCCAATAATAATTTATTCTTATTAAATATCAATTTATTCTTTTAGTTATTTAGCATAAATACATAATATACGCTAACAGTCTTAAAAAAATAATAATGCACATGTATAAGTATGGAAAAAAAAGCGACTGCCTATCTGACCTCCACAACCCAGTTACCGGGTAATACAATGCCCCTTGGTAAGACTACCCGTAACAACTGTCAAAGATCCACGAATGACAGCCGGGACCAACGGCATAACGTGCTTTCCGAGGCACGGAGGGGTCACGGTATGTAAAGATGGTCACCCATCCACAGACCAACCGCGGTAAGCGTAGCTTAACCTGATCGATCGACTTGTACGGCTGTTGTGTTGTGTGATTATTTAGCCTGATTATAAAAACAAAAGGTGTTCAAGGAAATGTTATAAATGTAATGCTGTGTATCAATTGAATGTAGTCGGTTGGTACAGACGTCAGCACATCAACCTACCCGAAACTGTCAAATTTTCCCAATCGATTTTGAACCTTATGATTTAGCAATAAAGTTGAAAATTTATTAAAGAAATTTGACAGATTGTAGTAGGTTGATGTGCTGGCGTCTGCACAATAAAAAGTATCTCATCTATCGACACTTAATATCGTATCCCTTCGACCCTCAACAGGACTCCTCACCGATGACCTAATGAAAATGACGACATGCGCCCGCGCAGCTCGTCGCATGCTCTCCAAGGAGCAGAACCCGCCTATCTCTCCCATGGTCAGCGCTGGAGTCATCAAACCTTTGGTGGATGCACTGGACAGAGATGACTGGTAAGAAGACCATCTTCAGGAACCCAGTACACTTTGGAATGGGCATCTACCTTCATCTTTCTGAATGACAGACTCTTTTGACAATACAACATTTTTTAATGGATTTAATTCCTTTAAGTTTGATTTGGAGCGGCCTTTTAGTGTATACTATCAACGCCCCGCGGTTTTACCCGCATAAGTTTCAATCCCGTGGGAATATCGGGACAAAAAGTATTTTATGTGTTAATCCTGGTTATAAACTACATATATGTATGTGTGCTAAATTTTATCTAAATCCGTTCAGTAGTTTTTGCGTGAAAGAGTAACAAACATCCATCCGCCACCCATCGTTATAAACTTTCGCGTTTATAATATTAGTACAGTTCGTGCCACGTAAGAAGAGACTTGACCCCGCCTCCCCGCCTCTTTCCGCCGCCCCGATGACGCCCGGTCCCTGTCCCGCACCGGGCGTCATCGGGGCGGTGGAAAGAGGCGGGGGTGGCGGGGTCAAGTCTCTTCTTACGTGGCACGAACTGTAGTCACGTCCTACATACCGTATTTTGGCCACGGCGGCCAATCTCGGCGGAGTCTAGCCTTCGGCGCGGAAGATATTATAGTGCACAAGTGTGTGCGGAGACACAGGTGCACTCTCTCTTCCCTCACTCTCATACTCCGATGGGACGGCAATCCGACACGACCGGAGAGAGATCAGGCGCAGGACCAACGGCTTAACGTGCTTTCCGAGGCACAGGTGTATCACATGGCCAACTTCCAAACTCCGCGCTGTTGCTAAGAAATTCCTAATGGAAAAACTCAATAACACTGCCCGAGCAGGGACTCAAACCCAGGGCCCTACGCTCAGCAGTTGCGCTTGCCACCACGAGACCAACGGGGCTTTAGTGTCTAGTCCGCTACTCTGCCGTGGCATAACTAAAATGCCGTTATCCGACATCTGGTCGATTTTTAACTTTTAATGCTATTATAAAGAGAAAAAAAAAATCTATGGATCTGTTTCCGAATTTTCAATACCTTGCTATTCAAGGTATTGAAAATTCGGAAAAAAAATCTATGGATCTGTTTCTGAATTTTCAATACCTTGCTATTCAAGGTATTGAAAATTCGGAAACAGATCCATAGTTTTCTTTTTCTCTTGATAATATCATTAAAAGTAAAAAATTGACCAGATGTCGGATAACGGCATTTTAGTTACGCCACGGCAGTACTGGACATAGATCCAGGTAGACCACACGTGACTCCGTGTCTATAATCATCGACAGTCTTTAGCAATTAAAAAAAGAAAAAGTATTTATTGCGACTCGTCTCACTTTTTTCAATTCATTGCTGGATATAAACCTTTCCAAACGGTCGCCATTAAGGTGCCACTAGTCGATATTTTTTCCATACTCGGGAGAGTATTAGGTACTCCACTGTTTGACATTGTGCATCCAAAGTTAAACATGATATCGTTTTGACTTATTATTAATTTGGCCTGTACAGAAACAGAACAGTTAAATAAAAAGCCATTAAAAAGTTATGAGCAAACAAAGATTCGTTTTTCTTGCTATCTACTCGTACAACGTGACTTTGGGTGTAAACAAGTAATAAAAGAACTGTAAAATCTTCAAAACCAAGTCCGTACCGACAAAGCTCAGTTATCGGAGAGTTCAATAAACTTTATTTGTAATTGATTTATGCAATGGTTTTTTCATAAAACTCGATTTTCAAAAGCACTTTTCGAATTTTTTTACGCGCCTTTCAGTTCGGAACGGTGTTTCTGTGCGTGAGAACTAGACGTTGTGTGTGTAGACTAGCTAACTGCTCATCACTGATACTAGCTCTGTCAGACATGAAGCCAGGTGAGGCAGCGTGCTTTTTGGCCATGACCACCAGTGAGTCAGAGCTCGCGACTAGTTCGAACCACAGGCACCTTTGACCTGCTGCAGATGTCTCTCCAGATGTTACCAGCCAATAAAACCATCGCCGTCATCATCAGCGTACAGAAGTCATCGCTGGATATCCCACTATCCTTCCTACTAATCAAACTTCACATTAATATTGTAAAGGCGAAAGTTTGAGTGTGTTTGTACGTTTGTTACTTCTTCACGCACAAACGGCTGGGCCAATTTTGATAAAATTCGGTATGGATGAAGCTGACAACACATGGATACTTTTTGTCTCGATATTCTCACTGGATCGAGATTTATGAGTAATATTATAAACGCGAAAGTTTGTGAGGATGGAAGAATGTTTGTTAGTTACTCTTTCACGCAAAATCTACTGAACGAATGAAATGAAATTTGGCACACATATAGTTTATAAATAGGATTAACACATAGGATACTTTTTATCTTGATATAGCCACGGGATAAAGACTTATCGTCGCCTTAGAGTGAAAACCTCGGGAATGTAAGTAGCATTTTATGCATTTCGGATAATCTTATAGTATCGAACAGTTCTGGATATTAAAGCGGGTTAAATTTACATATTAATTAATAAGAATACAGAACCTCCTTTTTTGAAGTCGGTAAAAAAAACATAAAAGACGGCTTACAAAAATTTTACAGCACGCAGTTCTTTCTTCCTCCCGACAAGTTCTTTTACACTTACGAGGTTTTCACTCTAAGGCATCGTTATGTGGGTGAAATGTGGGCGCTACAAGTATTATTCTAAGTCTGTAGCTCAAATTCACACAAAATTTTATTTAAATTACAGTGCTGACCTCCAGTTTGAAGCAGCCTGGGCCATCACCAATATTGCTTCAGGAACCCATGAACAAACCATGGCTGTTGTTGATGTAAGTCAAGAAGTTGAATTCTTCATAATTTATCTGTTATTGTATCACTGCAGAGCTAAGAGCTTTTTTGTACTGAAAAGGATTTTATTGACGTGACAACGTCTAATAAATCGATGAAGCTGGCTGCACACACGAAAAAACATGACTCATGTAGCGTTACCTCGCGGCCTTGCTCTGTAGCGTTGTAGCGTTCCATGGCGGCTTGAAGTGCAAGCGAGAGCGCGGAACGAGCGATGAGAGACAGATGATGTCGAACGCTGCCGAATCGGCCTCCGCGTTCGGCAATTTCATTAATGTTTTGGTATGACGTTGTCACGTTAAACTATCGTCCGTAAACCGACTTACAGACAACCGATTTTTTTTTAACATTGGCCCCCGACTTAAAGAATTTATGTAACAAGACTAAAACAGAGAAATTCATTTGGAAGTCGGGGGACCGTTCTGTGGAACACCTTCAATAAGAGGTCCCCTGACTGCCATATGAGTTTATCTGTTTTAGTCTCATTACATAAATTCTTTAAGTTAGGGGTTTTTAAATTATTTTATCCTTTTTCAATTACATTTAACCGTCGTAGGTTTTTTAAAATTTTATCCCTTGTTCTATTTGCGGCTATTTTTTCATAGAGTTTTTAACTTGTTTTAGTCTTTTTACGTTCATACTATTTCTTTTTATTATTATTTTGTATCGGGGGTTTTTTAAATTTTTAATTTAATTTTGTATTTTGTTTCACAAACTGTGTCCAAAAAAAATTTTTTTTTTTTTAAATACAATCAAAGAAATCTATGGTGAACGAGGATAGTTGCTAAAGTTGTACTGTACGATATTTATGCTCGACTATAGACTGTATAATTATATACTTTAGGCCGACCGCTTAACTGAGACGTTGCCTGAGAGGTAGCAGTGCGGTGCAGCCGGTCGATTCTGTAAAAATCTCACTGTGAAAACTTAGGTGAAGTGAGTTTGTTTTGCTAGGAATTGACACTATTGACAGCTCACTCCACGGTCACTTCACCTAAGTTTTCACGGTGAGATTTTTACAGAATACCACCGCAAGAGGGGGTGTGGTAATGTGATGCAAGAGCTCCAATTCCAATTTTGTAGTAAATATGGCTCCATCGTTTTATCGATGATTCTGCCAATGTCAAGGTTGAAGGAAACAAAGTGTATTCGCCGAGATTGACCGGTTATACTGCCTTAAGTACGGTTTGTTTACAACTGCTACTGAGAAACAAGGAATACCACTATAGGCCGACCGCTTAACTGAGACGTTCCCTGAGGTAGCAGCGCGGTGCGGGAGGGGTGTGGTGACGAGATGCGAGAGCTCAGTGATTCATCAACTTGTGACAACTATCACCCCTCCCGCACAGCGCAGCTACCTCAGGCATCGTCTCAGTTAAGAGGCTGGCCTATAGACTACTTATATGATCATGCTAATGTATGGTTCTGTCTCCTACCCAGGGTGGAGCAATCCCAAAGTTAGTAGCCCTCCTTGCTCGCGGCGGTATAGTCGGCGAACAGAGCGCGTGGGCACTCGGCAACATCGCGGGCGACGGGCCGCAGACGCGCGACGCGGTGCTGGCTCACGGCGCGCTGGCCGCGCTGCTGCCGCTGTGCACGCTCAGCACGCCCGCCGGACAGCTGCGGACCGCGGTCTGGACTTACAGCAACTTCTGCAGGTAACACTAGCTTCCTTTGCACTGTAGTGAAATTTTCAGCCTTCATAGCGTCTTCAGGAGTGGAATTTCCGGCCTAAATCTGTTTCTCGATTGGTTAAATACTACAGCCGGTCGATTCTGTAAAAATATCACTGTGAAAACTTAGGTGATGTGAGTTTGTTTTTGCTAGGAATTGACACTATTGACAGCTCACTCCACGCTCACTTCACCTAAGTTTTCACAGTGAGATGGTTACAGAATCGCACTGCAGTAACTTCAGCAAGTAAAAATTGCTTCATTTTGGTTAAGTGGGTATAACCTAATGATAGCCAGTACACTTACAGCAACACTGCAGTTGAAAAAACCTAAAAAAACTGTTACAGATATTCTATTTCACGAAGTCCGTTCGGCTTTGATTGTAGTAGTGACGTATCCCGACAAGCGCGCTCCCACAGCGGCTGCCCCTTGCTGCCGTCGCATGAGGCTATTACCGCGAATGTGTACCGTTTTACTTCACCCATTGTTGAGTCTCTGTTGATCACAATGTGCATGTGCACGCTTGACAACATTCATAGCCAAACGGACTTCGTGACATCTGTAACAAAAACAACTTTAAAAGGAGTTCCCGCCAAAACTCGTAAAAATATGAGTCATTCCAACTAACTCAGCCCATCGCAGTCCACTGCTGGACATAGGCTGCGCTACAACACCTTGTCCTCCTCCTTCCGCACCCAGTCTTGTCCCAGGCGCCTTCTTAAGGTCGTCCCTCGATCTACGCAGTCTCCACTCCAGGACTCGTATGCTCCACCGGCCATCGGTCCTTCGACAAACATGGTCAGCCCACTGCCACTTCTTATATACTCTACAAGCTATGTCGGTAACTCTGGTTCTTTTCCGGATAATTTCCGATCCATAACGTGCTGAGCGACCTTGAATTGGTGAACCAGGCCGACAGTCAGTATGCACGTTTCGGCACCGTATGTCATGACGGGCAGGACGCACGGATGCACTGGTGAAGACCTTAGTCTTCAAACATTGCGGGATAGGCGACGACAGGACTTGACGAAGTTTACAAAACATGAGTCACGGGCCGAAAGGTTCTGGGGTGGCGACCGCGTATCGGGAGACGCAGCGTTGGGATGCCTCCCATAAGGTGGACCCATGACCGGATGAAGGCCGCAGGAATTCGCTGGTTGTGGGAAGCACAGAACCGGTCGAAGTGGTGGTGCTTGGGGCAGGCTTATGTCCAGCAGTGGACATCTTTCGGCTGAAATGATGAACTAAATGAAAGATTAATATTTTTTTACAGAAATAAGAACCCACTGGTGAAGTTCGACTACGTGGCTCCCGCTCTGCCGTACATTTCAGATCTGTTGGAGATCACCGACCAAGATGTTTTAGGTAAGCAAGTATCCTACCCCTTGCCGACTCTAGGGTTTCGATGCTGATGGGTAAAAACGACCCATAAAAAAAGCTGGCTTAGTTAAGGACCCATGTGGATTACGGAAAAAAAATCTCACGAGATCGTGTTACCAGGATTTAAAGTACCCATAATGTATTAATCCGGGTTATAAACTATATGTGTACCAAATCATCATCTGCCTAGCCTTTTCCCAACTATGTTGGGGTCGGCTTCCAGTCTAACCGGGTACAGCTGAATGCCTATCTGACCTCCACAACCCAATTACCGGGTAATACGATACCCCTTGACAAGACTGGTTGTCAGACATTCGGGCTTCTGTCGACCCGTAACGACTGTCAAAGATCCACGAATGACAGCCGGGACCAATGGCTTAACGTGCTTTCCGAGGCGCGGAGGGATTTTGGTATGTAAAGATGGTCACCCATCCACGGACCAACCGCGGCAAGCGTAACTTAACCTGATCGATCGATCCGTGCGGCTGTTATGACTTAGCCACAAGCCCCTCTGTGTGCCAAAGCACCAACGAAAAATTTGTACACTAGGAGGTCTACAATTATGTGCGGAATTCACGGTTAGTCGACATCCTGCCACCCTGTATTTGTACAGACGCCAGCACATCAAGCTACTACAGTTGAGAACATGTCATGCTCACTTAAATGTCTCATCGATGGTGGCGCGTGTGTTGGATCATTCGGTTCCCTACAAAATGGTTGAGCTAGATGGTGCTGATCCACGCGTCATGTTCGTGAACGGGCGCCGTCGGTAGAGACTGGTCATCTCTTAACTGCCAAGGCTTATTTTTAATCTTATATTTTGAAATGTTTCTTCATTTGTTTTTTTTTTTTTTTTTTACATTGTTCTCACATATAGAAGCAACAATAATAATGTACCCACGATTTGTAATACATATCTTGATTTAAAAGAGCGTCCATGGAGTTTCTTGCCCGTTCTTCTCCATAGAGATCTACGTTTTGGAATGGGCAACTAGCTTCAACTTTCTGACTAACTGACGGATTATTTTAATTTTGACAATTCAAAAGTGCCTGTACAAGGTTTAATTGAAATAAATGCTTTGAGTTAGAGTTTACTACAATCTGTCAAATTTCTTTAATAGATTTTCAACTTTACCGCTAAAGCATTAGGTTCAAAGTTGATTGGGAAAATTTGACAGTTTCGGATAGCTTGATGTGCTGGCGTCTGTACTTACTTTTTTTACAGTTTGAAATATTTATAATTCAAACCACTGCATTCCTCCAAATCAACAAAATGTTTTAACTTGATAATGTTAAACAAAATGCCTTTTTTTTTTCCATTCTAGCCGACGCATCCTGGGCACTATCCTACCTAACCGACGGACCAAATGAGCGTATAGAAGCAGTACAAATGACCCCTCATCTGCTCCCTCGCGTGGTCAGTCTACTGGACCACAAGTCTCCCGCAGTACGCACACCCGCCTTGAGAGCTATTGGCAACATGCTCACCGGCTCCGATGAACAGGTAACTGACATCATCTGTCTAGGCGTTACTCAGCTTCCAGTCTAACCAGATGCAGCTGAAAACAAGTGTTTTTTTTTTATAATTTTTTTTTATTCGAAATGGGTTTGCTCTTGACTCTAATCTAGGTCAGAGATGACACAGATAAAGTCTACGATGGAGTGAGCTTACCCAGAAGAAGCCTGTTCACTCTTACTTTGAAGAGATTCGGGTTGTATTCACTCGGAAACACAGACGCAGGTAGAGAGTTCCACTCTTTTGCTGTGCGCATTATAAAGGACATTTTAAAACGCTTAGTGCGAATTGGTGGAATAGCAACTAGGCAGGGATGGTAACTTGCAGTGCGTCTGGATGTCCGAAGGTAGAAGGGGGCCGGTGGGATGAGGTCGTGGAGTTCTTGGGCACACTCACCGAAGTACAATCTGTAGAAGACCGACAAGCAGGCAACCTTGCGGCGATGAGCCAAGCTGTGAAGCTTGGCATCCACCAGTTTTTCGTCGCCAATGAGCCTCTTAGCTCTGCGTTCCACCGAGTCAAGCGCGGCAAGTTGGTATTTTGCTGAGCCATCCCAAAGTACTGCAATACATGGAGTATTGCAGGATCGGACTTGTGCTTTGTGTTTGTTTTACATGGAGTAAGATAAATAATTGGATAAGTATACATAGATGACATAGAAATTATCATCTGTCTGGCTATGAGCTAACATACTATATCGGGGTTGGCTTCCAGTCTAATATTATACAGCTGAATACCAGTATTTTACATGGAGCGACTGTCTAGCTGACCTCCACAACAGTGTTCTGTCCAGATAACACTAGGTAAGACTGGTAGCGACTTTCGACTTTCGGGCTTCTGACTATACATAACGTCTGCGAATAAAATTTTTATAGAAACATCTGGGAGCCTTCCGCCTGGGCTCGCGTTTCCGTGGCTGACTTAGAATTTTATAAATATGTAGACTTCGGCCCTGAGTCGGTCGGAGCAGAGACAATCTCCACAGATGTGGGTTTACGGCCGGCTCAGACCTCGCGTGAGCATGCGCCACAACAGACAAGGTCTCACCTTCCATCCTACGCCGCAAGCTGTCACCTGCGCTCTCGATCTTGTGACTGCGTTAGTGAGCGGAGTTCGCGCGAGTGAAATGTGGGCCAAAGATATTTGAACTTTTTGCCATACATACGCTTCACGCGATCCACGGACCAACCATCCTATATTCGATTTTTTCTTATATTCCTTGAATAATTATGTAAAATATTTTGTTTTCCTCTCCCCAGACCGACCGCTGCCTCGACGCCGGCTGCCTCGACCACATCATAACCCTCCTGCGCTGCGGCAAGCCCTCTCTCATGAAGGAAGCCGCCTGGGCAGTCAGCAACATCCTCGCGGGCACGCAGCCGCAGATACAACGCGCCATCGAATCCGGCGTGCTCCAACATCTCTTGAATGTGCTCGCTAATGAGGACATCAAGTAAGTGAAGATGTGGCGCCATCTAGATCGCCACATGCGAATTACGCATTATACTGACGTCACGTAAAATCCTGCATCGCGCAAGCAGAGTTTACCGCGCAACTATCATATATATATTATATATAACATACCGACATCAATCGTCGGGCGGTTGCCTGCTAGACACGACACCCGTCTGGTCGGAGGGTCCTCCCTTTTCTGTGGAGAATGCTGCACGCGGCGGCGTCTTTGATTCGATTTGATTTCACTAAATAATGCTTGTGACGTCATAGTAGGTAGTCAAAAAATGGCACGCTTGGTTTTCATACAGCAGTGCGATTCTGTAACCATCTCACCTTGAAAACTTAGGTGAAGTGAGCGTGGAGTGAGCTGTCAATAGTGTCAATTCCTAGCAAAAACAAACTCACTTCACTTAAGTTTTCACGGTGAGATTTTTACAAAATCGACCGGCTGATCAAGATACTTACGTTATCTAGGTCTATCTATCTGCGATCTAGAGTATGTTAAACTATTCCATCCAAGAGTAATAAACATTTCTAAAACCAATCAATTTCCCACCCACAGATGCCAGAAGGAAGCAGCCTGGGCGATCACAAACCTCTGTCTAGGCGGTACTCCAGAACAGCTAGACGCTCTCATCTCAGCCGGTTTCCTGGAGCCCTACTGCCAACTACTCAGCTCACCTGACCATAGAGCTATCTCAGTAGTGTTGGATGGACTTACTAACTTACTGCAGGTTAGCATAATCTATACTTCTATACTAATATTATAAAGCTGAAGAGTTTGTTTGTTTGTTTGGTTGAACGCGCTAATCTCTGAACTACCAGTCGGATTTGAAAAATTATTTTTGCATTTGATAGCACAATTATTGAGGAAGGCTATAGGCCAGGGATGGCGAACCAGTGGCACGCGTGCCATTGATGGCACGCGACAAATTATTTTGCGCACGCCTTCGATCGAAAAAGTACCTACGTAATACACTGAAATTTAACAAACGAACGCGTTTGAGCCTACTTTACGGAGTGAGTAGGCGCGGTGTAAGGAGCAGCAGGCGAGAAGCGCGGAATCGATAGTATTGTTTTATAATTTTCCCTGTAATCACAAAAAAAATGGCACATCTATGACCTCATCAAACATTTCTTTACAAAAAATGGCACGTTGATCCATAAAGGTTCGCCACCCCTGCTATAGGCTATTTAACATCACGCTATGACCTTTAGGAGCCGAGCAAAAAGAAAAAAAGTCAGAAAGAACACTAAGCAAAAACGAAGTAAAAGCGCGGGCAGGCGATGCGATGCGACGGGGTGGGTCGGAGTAACAAGAAATTTCACGCGGACGAAGTCGCGGGCAGAAGCTAGTAAGCCTATAAAGCAGGGACTTGAAAACGAAACGAATTTCGTTCCATTACCACAGATGTAATCATATAACATTCCAAGTAACAATATTAAAACCTAAAACTATCAATAATGTTACAAAGAAAAACGTTATAGAATATCATTTTCGGAGAACAATATTATAAGTAATGTTATAGGTATCAGTAACATTAAGCTTATCCACTTTTGTAATAATGTTACAGATTCATTTGTAACTTTATTTTTCATACTTGTTCTCTTGTTCTTGTACTTGTTCTCTCTGTGTAAAGCAAAAGGTTCAATGTTGATTGGGAAAATTTGACAGTTTCGGGTAGCTTGATGTGCTGGCGTCTGTACTAAGGAGGCTCGTGGCTAATTATAGCCGAATGGATCGAAGGTAAAGTCATCTGTCCACGGAGATCAGGAGAACAAAGGAAACCCACAGGTTTGCCACGTAAAGGTGTGTCCAGACCTAGTGAATGCGCCGCTCGCGAGTCGCCGTTGTATCTATGCTAGTTGCGCGGTAAACTCTGCTTGCGAGATGCAGGATTTTACGTGAGGTTGTAGTTACAGCTACAAATTTAGAATAATCTATTTATATTAATACAGGCGGCGGTCAAATACGGTCAAGTGGATGCTCTCTGCCTGAGACTGGAAGAAATAGGCGCTCTGGACCAGATTGAAGCCCTACAGCATCATGAAAATGAACAGGTAACGCATCCATCATCATCATAATCAGCCTATAATGTTCCTACTGCTGGGACACAGGCCTCCTCTCTGTGAGAGGGAGTGGGCCGTAATCCACCACGCGGGCCCAGTGCGGGTTGGTAGATGTCACATGTCTTCGAATTTTTGGTTCTAGGACATGCCGGTGTCCTCACGATGTTTTCCTTCACCGTTTTTGAGAGCTGTGGTGATGAAATAATTTACACAAAGTAAAGCGCCTGTCTGGCTTCGAACCTACGACCTACAACTCTGAAGTCATGTCCATAACCACTGCCAACGCCTCTGTTACTAATAATAAAGTTAAGAGTTTGTTTGTTTGAACGCGCTAATCTCTGGAACTACCAGCCGGAATAGATTTTTTTTTGCATTTGATAGCCCAATTTTTGAGGCAGGCTATAGGCTATTCAACATCATGCTAGGACAATTAGGAGTCGAGCAAAAAGGAAAAAAAAAACTCATTTTTTATTTTATTAATCCATATTTTCATACTAATATTAGAAATATGAAAGTGTGTCTGTCTGTTACCTCTTCACGCCTAAACCACTGAACGGATTTCGATAAAATTTGGCAGAGAGATAGATTGCATCCCGGGGAAGGACATAAGATAGATTTAGGAATGCATTATTTATAAAAGTTATAGATTTTAGTATGTTTAAGTTAGGATAAGCGCATTTACCGCATTGGGTTATATCCTGTAATGGTTTATGTAAGTAGATAAATAAATAATAGAGACATGTTGCGTCGACGCTAAATAAATTGGGAGAAAAGCAGGAATTAATATAGACTAGCCTTGAAATTGCTAATTTCTTTCATAGTCTTTCAGAAACCAAGTCAAAGTCAAATAATTTATTTCAAATAGGCAATTATGAACGCCAAAAATTACAATAAAATGGAATTGATTCTAGTAGCCTCATCCAAAAGGTAGTGTTCGTATGGAGAAGAGTGGGCAAGAAACTCCACCGTTACTCTTTTAAAATGTTTTGTATGTTATTATAATTATATGAAGACGAAATGTTAAATAAGTACTATAATACTTACTGAATAGTCATTTCTCATTGTTTTCCACAGATATACAAAAAAGTGCTACACATCTTGGACAACTATTTCGCGACGAATGAAGACCCGAACGCGCAGCCGACGCAAACCGAAGATGAATATCAATTCGGGACGTCAGACAACCCGAATATAAACTTTTAGTCACTTTAATATCAACTTAGCATCAAATTATCATACTTAGATTTCAGTATCATAACATCTGCCGAACCTTTGCCTAACTATGTTGGGGTCGGCTTCCAGTCTAATCGGATAGCTGAATACCAGTATTATGGAGCGACTGCCTACCGAGAGAACCACTTCTTTTTTTTTCGTCGGTTTACAAGGGGAAGAAGTAGACTTACCCTACATTCGGGTTTAATAAGAGCACAATGTCACACTATACACGTGGAAGAAGGTCATGTTGTAATTATCGGGAGCGCAAAAGAAACAACACGAATAAAACATAACTAACTAGCCAAGTTTTGTCGTGCCGCTTGCGGAGTATGTATCTTTTTACTTATAATATCATTGCTCCAAATGGTCTAGCAACATCAAAATCGGCTTTTTTTTTTTAAGTGAAAACTTAACTAAATGAGGCTATTTTTGAGATTTGAACACGCGACACTGTTGTTACCGACACCGCGCTATATTCGGATGTGTTCGGCTGCCCTCGGTTGTACTCGGTTTTAAATCCGATATGTCAGTGAGTGATGGCAAAGTATTCTGTTGGTGTTTTGTTTTCACTTCGGTCGGCACTCCCGGAGTGCCACTGTTTTTATTTATTTTTTTACTTATTTTTCGCTAGATACCCATTTCAACACTAGTACGCATTTGTCCACAGTATTTCTATGATTGTTATACCAGTTGGAGACGACAAATACGACAATAAATTAAACTTCGTAGATCTAACTTCATATATCTAATAACATTACAGTGCGTGCCACGTAAGAAGAGACTTGACCCCGCCTCTTTCCGCCGCTCCGATGACTCCCGGTCCCCGTCCCGCACCGGGCGTCATCGGGACGGCGGAAAGAGGCGGGGGTGGCGGGGTCAAGTCTCTTCTTACGTGGCACGAACTGTACCAGCCTACATACAAAAATTCAACCAAATATGTATATCCAATAGTTTAGTCACTATAGTCATAGATTGGCAAAACCCATAGTCAAAATTACTTTTTTCATTATGATGCTAGGATTTTTTTTTTTATTCTGTTTTTATTTAGGGGTTTTTATCGTTTAGACATGCCAACCCCATTATACTAGGATGATGCTAGGATTTATCCGATAGTTTCAAAATACTCCTTTGTACACACGCCAGCACATCAAGCTACTACAATCTGGCAAATTTCTTTAATAGATTTTCTTCTTTATCACTGAAGCATAAGGTTCAAAGTTGGTTGGAAAAATTTGACAGTTTCGGGTCGCTTGATGTGCTGGCGTCTGTACTAGGATTTCCAGTGTTTTCATTTATCGTCGTATCTTCGTTTATAAGAAAGATAAGGATACCTTTCCTAGTGAGAATATCCTGATTTTAAGGCTGAAATTAGTGATTTTTTGTTTTTTACTAATAGACGAAACACAAAGGCTGAATAATCATTTAGGGATCAATTCTTAGGTGTAATATTACAATTTCTGTTAAAAATATTGTTTTATTCCTATCAATCAGTTATTGAAAGCTTGATTTAGTAAATCCGGGGTCAAATCTCATGTTAACTGTTGCGATTGGTTGCTGAAATAACAACAACCTATAATATAATTTGACATGATATTTGATCATTTGTGATACATATACAGTGTCCTCCAAACGTTAGTGGATATTTTCCACTTCTACTGTGATGCCTCAAAATGATTTAAAATATAAAAAATCGTCCAGGAACGAAGTTCAAAATGAAAATCCAAGATGGCGGCTGCGAACATTTCAAAATGACGGGAAAAAATCCCAGCCGCCATCTTAAATTTTTCATTTTGACCTTACTATCGGCTTCAAAGCGAAAAATTTAAAAAAATATAAATATGTTTGACTTATTCGGTAGTTGAATTAGTCGATAAAACCGTTAAAACAGATAATTCTTTTTTAATTGTTTTGATTTGTTTTAGTGTCTAATTTTCTATTTATTGTATGATGTACAGACGCCAGCACATCAAGCTACACCTGTCAGATTTTACCAATCAACTTTGAACCTTAAGCTGTAGCGATAAAGTTGAAAATCTATTAAAGAAATCTGACAGATTGTGGTAGGTTGATGTGCTGGCGTCTGTACTAGTACGCTAATGGATAGTGCCGTGCTTTCCTATAATTTAAATAAAGGCGAGATCAATATTATGTCAACGACTCTGGGTTAAAGCTGTGTGTGTTTAGTTTGTAAGCCTTATTAAATAAATAACCATTTAGATCACTAGAATTTTAAATCATCATAATATGGTGTGTCAAAACTGAAGTGGAAAAATGTCAACTAACTTTTGGAAGCACTGTACAGAGCTACTACAATCTGTCAAATTTCTTTAATAGATTTTCAACTTTATCGCTAAAGTATAAGGTTCAAAGTCGATTGGAAAAATTAGACAGTTTCGGGTAGTTTGATGTGCTAGCGTCTGTACATTAAGCATCTACTCAAAGTACTGTTTAGACGGTGCAAGTTCATTGTAGCTTGTATGCTACAGGCAATTCGTTAAAATACCTGTAAATCAGGCTTTATTTGTGAAAGATTTGTCATATTTTTTGAGATTTTTGTTTGTCTCTATGTACAAAAGTTATTGTTGAACTTCTCAAATCAATTTGTTTTGAAAAGCTTCAAATCAATCGAGATTCATCACTATCATCTGCCTAGCCAGAACAAATTATAATAATATTGTAAGTTTTGTTTATGATAAATGTGTTATTTTTTTCGTACTCTTTGGTTTCATTTATAAGAAACTAGATACTACCCGCCCTGCGAATATTCCCGATCAGTAACACCTTTTCGTCAACACTGTTGACGATTGGGGACAAGAAACGTTCGTTCAGTGTGGACTATGGGACTTTTTTCAGATTATTCCCGATCAGTGGTACACTGTCGTTCTGTGTGGAAAAAGATCCGTTCAATTTTTTTTCCCGATGGTGATGTTATTGATGAATATTCCAAAGTAAAGCGCCTACCTAACTGATAAACTCGTAAGTGATGCCACACGGGCGTTGCCAACGCGTTTTTTTTTTCCAGGATGGGAAATCATCAAATGACCCCTCCCGCTCTGGGTGGAGCGGAAGGGAGTGTCAGATTTTCGCCCCGGACCATGGCTTGAACCAGGGCCGGACGCGAGAGGTCGCCGCCGCTGCCGATCGCCTCTACGAGGACACGGCGGTGCTCCGCCCAAGTGGGGCAGACCTCCACCATAGTTGCCAATGCGTTTATTTGTTCCTTGCAGGAATCGAACCCGCGACACGCAGCGCAGCAGTCAGTCGCTTACCCACTGCGCCAACCATAACCCAATAATTAAAACCAATATAGGAGTTTTAGCAGATGTTTATTACAAAATGAAAGTTAACCTATGAAATAAATGTAAGTTGAGAGAATTACATGTTAGGGTCACAGATTAAAGTTATTAATCTGCATTCGCAACATATTAGCCAAAAAGACATGAAAATATTTATCGCATTAATCCGGCGTAAGCGGTTAAAAGGTTAATCAGTAAACTGCATCTCCCCACCAGTAGTGGGCTGCATAAGCAAAGACATTTATTGTGTTGCGGTGGCAATGTTAGTCAAAATTAAAAGATGTTCTTTATGTAACTCATTTCTGCAGGAATTTATTACATTCTTATGATATTAATTAACTTAATTCTAGATGTAGGTATGCTAAGTTAATCTACTTGGTGGTCTCCTTGAGTTTTTCTAGTTGCTGCCTGAAATTGAAAAATAAAATTGATGTTAGTTTACTTTTAAAATATACAGGATAGCAGGATATCGTGAATTTAGCACATGATTATACAGTTCGTTCATATTTATTTTACCTCCAATTTTACATCACTGTCCAAACCACAGTGATCTTTACTCTCATTATTATAAGGATTATTTTAGGTTGCTGCTGTCAGAGTTAAAATAACTGTAATTTGACTGTAGCGTAGCATAGAAATTTTTCATCGGTAATAAAAAAAAAAACTGTTGGCAATGTTGCCACTCTATATAACACTTATACATCACATAAACATATTATTATAAACTTCGATTGACCAGTACGTGAACCATTCAGCAATGGTTCAGGTAGTGACAATCAAACCTCTGCTACACAAACCATTATTATTCACTTTGAACTAAAAGGTCAACAGAGAGTGTTAACTGTCTTTGTCAGTATATAATCAACACTATATTGTCATATGCGTCGCCTTTTCCTGAAGTGTAGAGGTTGGCTTCCTTTTAGCTTTTTTAAGAGTTGCTCCTCAATTATTACTTTAGAACCCAGCAGCTATGGTAGGAGGCTCAAAACTACAGTATTCGCATTAGAGTAACAAGATTTAAGTCAGTCTCAGAGTTTAAATACTAAGTTTTGACGTCACAGAATACAAAACTAAACTAACCTCAACTGTTGGTTGAAATCATCTTGTACAATGTCATCCTCCCAGTTGTCTTCCCAAACAGACACATCCTCATCATCAGCATCCTCTGTTCCCCAGTCTATAATGAAAATAGCACAAAAATAACGTAAATTCAAGAAAATATTTCTAAACCTTCGTAAGAAATTCTAGTAGCAGGAATACTTACTTTCAGCGGGAAATTCTTCGAATTCATCGTCTTCTTCGAGGAGACCGAGATCAACTTTCTGTTTGTCTGCCATTTTAGAATTAAGTTCAATGTATTTCACAAGGAAATTGTTTATTTGGTTTGCCGTTGATGCAAAACTGCAAGTTGGATTTGTTGACAAGTCACGATGGTGGTGTTGCCAAGTTGTGATAATAAAATTCCTTGTAAATTTTATTACGTTTGGCAATAATTGGTACTTTGAATAAAGGTCTATCCACACGCATCAGGGATGTGACAGGGCCATGGCACACACAAGACTGACCCTAAAGCTCTGTCGCGTTGCCACGCCGTCCCGGACACGGAAGTGTGTGAAAGAGTTCGTATAAATTGATATTTTTTCACCGATATTTTTGAGAGCCCCTGAGTACTTTCCTTCCATGTCGTGGGCACAGCCCTGTTAAGTGTGGATAGGCCATAAGTAGAAAATGCTTTTGACATCTCTGTGATGCTGATGATCCTTACCTACAGGTGTTTGATAAGCGAGTCATAGGGGGCTTAATTAATGATATAAAGAAAACGCAAAGCCTTTCGGAAATTAAGGCTTTATTCTACTTAAAGAAATTAGTTTAAATATTCAGAACTAGACTATGACACATTGACAATAATTATTATGGCATTACCATAGATATAAATCTACGTCATTCTTCCCAGCAGGGATTTATATATTGCAAACATAGTCTCTCAAGTAGCCCGGCGGTTTCCGGGGCCTGCTTGAGTGGCGCCTCTCGTCTATGTCAGGTTCTTCCCGGGCCACCTCTTGTTGGCTTTGAGCAACTTCAGATTCTTGAGGAGTTTCAGACTCTCGCTGAGTAGCTTCTATGCCTGTAGGTGCTTCATCACAGATACCGTCTTCGTCATTAGGTAAAGGAGCTAATTGATTATTTGAAACTGTAGATTCTCTACCGTCAGAGTATCTTATAAATGAATATGCAGGATTAGCTTGTAAAAGCTCGACCTCTTCTACAAGAGGGTCATATTTTGATTGTCGAACATTCTTTCTCAAGAGGACGGAACTAGAGGTTGAAAGCCATGATGGGATTGATTGGCCATTCATCGACCGTCGTGGGTGGTAGAATAACCGTTCATGAGGAGTGGTGTTCGTGGATGTACACAACAATGACCGAATTGCATGGAGTGACTCATGAAGGACGTTCTCCCAGTAAGCTACATCAAATTTTTTTGATTTAAGAAAAAGTTGTACAGTCCTCCATAAAGTGCCATTCAGGCGCTCCACCTGTCCGTTTCCTTGCGGGTTGTAGGGAGTAGTCCGGCTGCAAGCAATTCCCAGAGACAGCAAGAATTGTTGAACACGTTCTGACATAAACGCAGATCCTCTATCGGAATGAACAAAAAGTGGGGTTCCAAACATAAAGAAAAGATCCTTAAGGCTGTTTATTACAGACTCTGCTGACACGTCTGGACAGGGGTAGGCAAACGGAAATCTTGAATATTCATCAATTATAGTTAATATATATTTATTCTTCGTATTTGTTGGTAATGGTCCCTTAAAATCAATGCTCAGTCGTTCAAAAGGGGCTGTTGCTTTTATAAGACTTCCTTGGTTTTTATTAAATCGTGGCTTAATTTCAGCACATACTTTACATGATGACGTTACAGCTTTAATATCATTAACGGAATATGGCAAATTTTTGGTTCTAACCCAGTGTGTCATTCTCGTGACACCGGGATGTCCAAGAGCGTTGTGCAGATTAGCTAAATTATTTGTATTTATGTGAGCACAAACACGGGATAGAGCGTCCGCCGCCAAATTGAGTTTTCCGGGCCTGTATACGACGTCATATTTAAAACAAGAAAGTTCGAGTCTCCACCTTTCTATCTTTTCATTTTTTATTTTACTTGTGTGATGAGAGAGCATAAAAGCAACAGACTGTTGATCAGTTATTAAAATGAAATGCTTTCCAGAAAGTAGATGTCGCCATTTACGAAGCGCTTCTACGATGGCGCAAGCTTCCTTTTCAATTGATGAATGACGTCTTTCGGGTGCAGATAATGAACGTGAAAAATAGGCTACAGGTCGTTCATTTTGTGATAAAATAGCCCCGATTGCAAATTCTGAGGCGTCTGTTTCGACCGTAAATGTAGCATTATGATCAATCGTGTTAAGACTTGACTTTGCTAATTCAGTTTTAAGAGCGTTGAAATAAAAAGTCGTTTCCTTAGTTAGTGGAAACGTATTTACGTCAATCAAAGGCCTTATTTTATGTGAGAAATTCTTAACCCATGGACTATAGTGAGCAAATAACCCCAAAACCCTTTTGAGGGACTTGGCATCTTTTGGAACAGGTAAATCTAACAAAGGTTGAATCCTTGTTTTATCTGGTCTGATAGTCTGGTCACTGATTGTGTGGCCTAAGAGATTAATTGTCTCTGCGCAGAAAGTACATTTATCCTTATTTAAGGTAAGTTTATATTTCTCAGCCGCCTGTAAAAAATCACGCAGGTTTTTATCGTGTTCTTCTTTTGTTACTCCACAAACAGTGACGTCATCAAGGTACGCGTAGGTTCCTTCTAAATTTTCATTTTCAATAATAAATTCTAAAGTACGCTGAAACGCGGCTACCCCGTTAGTGACGCCAAATGGAATTCGTGTGAATTCGTAAAGCTTACCACAAGCTTCAAAAGCGGTGTACTTTTGTTCTTTTTTTAATATAGGGACCTGGTGGTACGCACTTTTTAGATCGATTTGACTGAAGTATTTATATTTTGATACCTTCGAAATGATACATTCAATTTTAGGTAATGGATAAGCGTCGAGCTCTGTAAATCTATTGATCGTCCTCGAATAATCGATCACTAGGCGTTTCCGGTGATGGCCCCCTCCTGCGACTAAAGTTTGAGCCCTCCATGGCGAAGTGCTAGGTTTGATGACACCATCCTCTAGTAGCTTTGTTATTTCTTGTTTTACGAATGATTCATCTTCCTCATTATATCTTCGAGATTTAACTGCAATGGGCTTTATAAGGGGTGAAAGATTTGTAAATATCGAAGCAGGGGGCACAGCAGCTTCCATGACGTTACATATTATGTTCAAAGGTTCCTCTTTACCATCAAAATTCAGGACAACTGATGAATGTGTTTTCAAAATATCGTGACCGATGATAATATCAGCGCATAAGTTGTTCACGATCAACAAAGTCTTCTGTTTGTAGACGTGTTTATTGACTTTTATAGTTGCAACGCACGAACCTTCTACAATAGAAGTATAACTCAACGACGCTAAGGTGACCGTCTGGTTGCAATGATTTTTCTTAAGACCCAATGTCTCTGCTAAGCCTTTATCAATAAAGCTCACTGAGCTGCCAGTATCCACGAGAGCGTCTGCAGTGTAGTTATTAATTGAAACAGGGACAGTGGCCTTTTGAAGGCTCGCCGGAGAGGCTGCGATTATGGGTGCGGAGTTTAATAGTTTCTCTTCAGAAATCGCATTCGCCGTCGAGCCACCAACGCTACTGCTACGACATACGTTGGCAAAGTGACCCTTTCTTGAGCAAAGTTGACACGTCGCATGGAATGCAGGGCATTTTATCCGTTGATGGACGTTCCCGCCACAAAAGAAGCAACGTCGTTTCTTTTGTCCATAAAAACGGGGAGTAGTAGCAGCTAAATGATTTTGGATCTCTTTTTGTTCTTCTACTTGTGGTTCATTGATATTAATACTTCTTTGAGAAGTAATTGCATTCAGCAATGAGTTTGTGTTTGGAGTTGAAAAAGATAAGGAACTCTTTTCAGCGCTCTCAAGCGTCAATGTTTGATTTATAGCTTCATCGAATGTCAATGTCATATTCTCCAAAAGTCTTTGGCGGATTTTTTGAGAACATATGCCCGATATGAATGCGTTACACATGAATTCGTTTTGATATTCTTCAGCGGATACAGCACGAAAATCACAGTTTTGCACTAGCAGCACGAATGTAATCGGATATAGATTCATCTTGTTTTTGAAGTCTGGTAGATAGAATATGACGTGCCAAGATACGGTTTTTCTGTTTTTCATAGGTTTCCGTTAATGTCCTAATAGCCTGCTCATAATTTGTACAGTGTTTTATTAGTGCGAAAACTGTTGGCGCTAAGTAATTTACTAGTAGCTTCAGTTTCAACTCTGGAGAAGAATCCGGTACCTCTTCGGAAATAAAATTTTTAAACGTACTATACCAGTGACTCCAATGGAGCTCTGCGCCAGAATCACTCGGATCAGCACCAAACTTATCTGGATTTAAATATTTCGTTGGACGAACAGCCATTGTAAATTTTGAGTCTTGATTCTTTTCCAGTATGTCAGATGTTTTTTTCTGTTAGACATTAGCGAAAATAATTTTTATTGAATAGCTTTGAATAGAGTTTACATAACATTATTTTAAGTAGAATAAATTGATATAAAGAAAACGCAAAGCCTTTCGGAAATTAAGGCTTTATTCTACTTAAAGAAATTAGTTTAAATATTCAGAACTAGACTATGACACATTGACAATATTATGGCATTACCATAGATATAAATCTACGTCAATTAAGCTTCATAATAAGATTATTTGTTCATTAGATAACATATAGCACCACGCCTATATTCTCCGAAGGGCTAGGCAGGCAGAGATGCACCTATAGTGGACCCACATTTCATCAATAGGTTATTTTGTATGTTTAGGTTGTGCTTTTGTAACAAATAGTCCTGGGAGGTAATTGTGTAACACACTGTCAGTATCACTGGGTTTCATTTTGACAGTTGCAACAACATTCATTGTGTTACTAGCTGCGCCCTGCAGTTTCACCCGCGTAAGTTTCGATTTCAAAAAAGACACGTAGCGCTATCTATTATTATAATAACGTTATTGTTGTTTTCCTCGGAAACAGCACTTTTTTTCGGGATGAAATGTACCCTATGTCCGGTTCTGTACACCCGACAAAATTTTAGGATGATCGGTTCAGTGGTTTAGGCGTGAAAAGGTAACAAACAAACTTAAATCGCATTTATAATATTCGTTAGGATTAACGTTGTTGAGCAGACAATGTAATCGAACATAATTATGAAGCAATGGGTTAGCAATACCCTTTGGAATGATTCAGAGTGAGATTGATAGTGTGTTACGTAATTAGGGTGTTGTAGCTCTGAAGCTAGGGTTTCTACGTGTAAAGTCAAATTAACAAACCACTAATATATTTTTCACACATTTATTTAAGTATTTATTTTATCTTAAAAAATAGTCATTGAATACATACCACTTGAAACTCCAGCTGGGTTAACAAGTTCAAATCAAGTCTTATTCAAAAAAATATATCACAAATTATCACATAATAATGAAACATCAGACTACATTAATACAAAATGACTTGCGATAATAATACATAATAAATTCTCATTTTTTTAAACTTATACTTAATTTCCAGTGAAGTTCACCAAAGAAATTATAAAAAATAAATTCAGAAATAATGACTTTTTCGACAAAATGATTTGTTTCTTTTAGAAACATAAATTGAGTTTTTTTCAAACTTAATCATTACGAATGATTATATAGCGATATCATTAAACGTTTGATATTTATTATGGAGATAATATGATAAATACATATTATTATTTTATTAAAATATGGATACAACAACACAAACGACTAAGAGAAAAATATTTAACAGTACGAGTTCTTTGGATTGAGATACCTACAAAATTATAATTCAATGCAAAGAATCATAAAAAATCGAATCATTATTATATTTATTATGTACTTATACCAAAATAAAATTACACTGGTCATACATACCAGACATAGTTTGACAATACATCAGCCAAAACATCTTATCAAATCTATCTTCAAATCAATTAACCGACCTCGTTGACAATCTAAATCACCCATTTATTCAGGGGGATTTAAATCAACTGGCAACACCAAAAACATCTTCATAAAAAAGATGAAGGCAAAAGAATTTTCATCTTCAGCCTGAAGTAGAACCTTAAAAATACCAAAACTCTTTTTAACGACAGTTAAAAATCAAATACTGGTGCAGAATTTTGGGTAACTCAATATCCTGCACCACATCAACCAAGGTGGTCTTGAAATATCTCCTCAAAAATATCCTGGTTTGGGCAAGCAAGGAAATAGGAGTTTTAGCACGATGGATTAAGGCTTCTTTCTGAATGGCGGTGACGGTGTTGTTCCTCTTAATCATGCAAAGATCGAAGGCTTCAGCTGCCTCTAGAAGGAGATAGAAAATGTGTTGGTACTCTTCTGACGTGACGTTCTGGAGGTGGTTCAAGATACCGTCAGGGTCACGGAACTGAGTTTTCATGATGACCTGCAATAAAAAGATTTAATTGAAATAAATGGTTTAAGTTTGAGTTAGGGTCAAAAGATATTTCTTTGGATGGTTTTCCGTTCGAAAGCGAGACAATTTGGCTAGTCTTGTAATAATTTTCCGATGGCATTACGAGCTGTGCTACAATGCATAGTATTGTTGTTATGAGAGAAACACCATACACTTTGATTGTAATTTCGTTTTTTTTTAAGTATTTTCGTAATTTATCGTTCACACAAAATACCTCTAATTTCCTTAAATTTTTGACAAGTCTTTAACATTGATTGTCGGTGAGATGAGATTTATAGATTGGCAGATTGTAGTAGCTTGATGTGCTGGCGTCTGTACACACATATGAACAGACAAGAGTGGAATGGAATGGAGCACAATAACATAACAGCACGCCTTGTTCACCCAAAGGGTTGGGTAGAGTTGTACCTATAGTACCTACACCTATTGCCATCCCATCAACAGAGCACAAATCCAGACTCCACCGTCACTAAGAAATTCCAGATAAAAAAAATAGTGGCACTCCGGGAGCGCCGACAGAAGTGAAAACAAAACACAAACAGAATACTTTGCCATCACTCACTGACAACATTAAAACCGAGTACATCCCGAGGACAGCCGAACACATCCGAAGCGGGTATTTTTTTAATCGTCATATAAACAAAATACTCGCGGTGTCGCTTACGGTAAGAGTGGCGCGAGTTCAATGGTTTTTTCACATCTCAAAAAATGTCCAACGCGCCTAAAGGAGTTTTCACATGTAAAATGCAATAACACTTTGTCGGAGAGGGTAATCGAATCTAAACGGAAACGAAATGAATAGTTATAAAATATCTACTAACCCTGGCGCCATATCTCAGCAACAGAACCACAATCTCAGCACTAGGCTCTGGGTTACTCGCGAGGTACTCTGCTAAAGCCGGACGGAGCTGGGTAGCATCCTCATCGTTGTACACCTTCAGGTTTGGGTCGGCTCCACTTTCTAGAAGAATCTGTGAAGAGTAGGAATGATTTTGTAAGGGTTCTTGAATAACTTACGGGCTTACAGGAGATGTGAGTTTGTTTTTGCTAGGAATTGACACTATTAACAGCTCACTCCACGCTCACTTCACCTAAGTTTACACGGTGAGATGGTTACAGAATCGCACTGCAGAAAAGATTACTTTCAAATAAAGAAAGTATGGCAAGTAACAATAGACACATAAAACATTGTGATAGGTTACAATAGACAATAGACTTTTGTTACCTATTATCATAATGTTTCTGTGGATTTAAGCCGTTTTTGATACTCACTTGAACAATTTCTTTCCTGTTGGTAATATTGTCGGAGCAAGCGACGTGCAGCGGCGACCCGATCACCGAGCTTGACGCGTTTACTTGAGCACCTGAAGGAATAAGATTTTTGCTTGTTAGAGGTGATTATTGTTATGCAGGGTGATTGCGTAACACTCTATCAGTCGGTCGATTCTGTAAAAATCTCACCGTGAAAACTTAGGTGAAGTGAGTTTGTTTTTGCTAGGAATTGACACTATTGACAGCTCACTCCACGCTCACTTCACCTAAGTTTTCATGGTGAGATGCTTACAGAATCGCACTGCTGTAGCAGTGGGTTTTGATTTGACAGTTCAACAACATTCATTGCGTTATTTACGTTGTTGAACAGACAAATTTTTCGAACATATGTAGCAATGGATTAGCAATTAGCTTCAAAATGTTTCAGATTTCGATTGTTAGTGTGTTACAAAATTAATTAGGTTTGTCTCACTACAGAAGGTATAGTCCGAAAGAATTTTCCAAAAACCGGTGTTCGATATATAACGATTTCATCGCCGTAGCATGTAGATAAGCACAGCACTAGTGGATCTGCCGATTTACTTGATGAATTCCATGCGGTGTCGCTTGCGTATTACAGTACCCGGCGATAAATATTGCACATCGACCTTTGGAAAGAGACAATCGACTAATTTCGGTTTCGTAGAGCGTTATCTCTGTCGCACGAAATACAAACAATCCGGTATCTATTAGGAGCTGCTAAAACAATTATGATTTGCTTCTTTTGATAATTATTTTTATTCTTTGTATAAAATAGATAGGATCGAATAGGTTGATGTGCAATATTTATCGCCGGGTGCTGTAGAGTGGGACGGCTTTCTATGCTTCTACGTAAATATGGCAGCAAATGTGGAAACTGATAAAGAAGAGACAGGTATTTCCCTATGGACCTCTTTGTAGGTCATAACTTAGCAAGAGGTACTGTATTACCCAGTAACTGGGTTGTAAAGGTCGGATAGGTTCACTCCCATGTCAAATGCCGATACCGATTCATATGCGTCCGATTAGACTGGAAGACGACCCCAACATAGTTGGGAAAAGGCTTGGCAGATCAGGGTCTTACCAGCAGACAGCAGCATCTGCAGCATGGATACGTCTCCCTTCAGTATCGCCAGGTCCAACGGGCTTGGCTTACTGAGCTCGGGACACTCGTAATTGACGCGAGCGCCTTGCTTGATCATCAAATTCACTACATCTGGGTTGCCTGGAAGAAAAGTGGAAGGTAGGGTGGAAAAGTCTTTTGAGGTAGAGGAAATTTTAGAAGAATGGTTTTCTGGTGAGCTTAAGTCACATAGTCCTTTAACCAGCAGTAGTGTAGGTAGACTGGTAGAGGTACATTTTCAAAGCTTAGATTTCCCACATTTTTTTTATTACAAGGTCGATCGATTCACAATTTATCAATTGTGTGTTAAAAGTGTCATGTTTGAAAAGACACCAAAACCGTTGTGCTTGTCAGCAGTATAATGTACAGACGTCAGCACATCAAGCTACCCGAAACTGTCAATTTTTCCCAATTAACTTTGAACCTTATGGTTTAGCAATAAAGTTGAAAATCTATTAAAGAAAATTGACAGATTGTAGTAGCTTGATGTGCTGGCGTCTGTACAATGGTATGTAGTGCCTCCATTGATAAGCCTTATTATAAAAAAAATGCCTGTTTGGGTTAGTAGCATATCAGTAGGATGCAGAAAGTAGCTTAAAAATATATTTATTTTTGTCTTAATATCCTGATGTTACAGCTCAAAATATCCATACCACTTAAAACGGCATAGTGCATGACGGTTCTGTAGTCATTCCTCGCGTCAGCCATCGCGTTGACGTCAGCTCCGAAGCTGATGAGCAGCAACACGGCATCCATACCCTGGACAGTAAGCTATCATTATAAATAAGCGGATTTGCAGCTCTGGGGGGCACTATATCTTTGCCACCCCCTGATTTAGATGAAAAGATGTTTTTTTCTGTAAGTATAAGTGTGAATACACACGAGCGAGACGCGTCAACGACTTAGGCACGACTATAATAATGGCGGGTTTTTTGTTGCACGTCCACTTGACGCACGCGTAAACGTCAAATACCGGTCAAGAGCGAGTTGGACTCGCACACCGAAACATGATGGTACGGAACCCCGTACCATCATGTTTTTAATTTTAGATCGGCGAGGCCTATATTCGTCAGAGAATTTTAACACTGTGCAATGCGGTGTAGAATATTGCAGTTTTATGTCAGCGCCATCTCTTGACTGATAGTGGAACTAATAACTTTGTTGATGATTTCTGAAAAGTGTACTATTTAGAGACTTCGTTTTATTTTTCCTGTAATATTTACTTAAACTTCTTTGAATTAACTATTTTTCTACACGTTACCTTTCTCTGCCTCGCAGCTTTCATAAGAGGAGTCAAGCCAGCTCTGTCCCTCGAATCCGGATTAGCTCCAAACGTCAGCAGCAGCTCCAAGTATTCAGGATCGGAGACCAGATTGATCTCTGCGCCGAAGAAGTAGCGCTTGTTGGGGTCCGCTCCATGTTCGAGGAGAAGACGCGCCACTTCCTGTAAATTGGAATGGAAATGTTAAAAATCAATCAAAGTAGAAATTAAATCTGACGATTTAGAAAATAATTACTAGCACGTCGTCAGAAACGCAAGTGGTCAAATACGCATTTCGTCACCTCTCAGGATAACTATCCAAATAGAAAATGCTCCCAAAACATGAAGGTGAAGGAAAACATCGTCAGGAAACCAGCATGTACTAGAACCAACGCGTGACGAAATCTGCTATTACCTAACTATTTGTTTTCAATTAATAAATAGCACCAATTTGTATTCTGTTTTGCTTAGCTGTAAGTCTTGCAGAGATAATAAATAAATAAAAACTTATAGGTATAATGGATCCAGCCAGTCGATTCTGTAAAAATCTCACCGTGAAAACTTAGGTGAAGTGAGTTTGTTTTTGCTAGGAATTGACACTTTTGGCAGCTCACTCCACGCTTACATAACCTAAGTTTTCTCGGTGAGATTTTTACAGAATAGGTTGGAATATGTCAATATAAAAAATGGAGGTAATGGAGGATAAATCAAGTGGAGGCACTTTTTAGGGAACAGAAGCGAAAGTTTTTAATGCTGGAGTGTCTCCCTCCTCCTCAAATCGTACTCCTCATTACTGAGGGTCGTGATCCTCCCTTGAAAACATGTTTTCCCTGACGATGTTCACCATCTCTGTCTATCCTGGGCCAATTGAAGCGCATCATGAAATTTTGTGTCAAGATAAGAGCTTATCTGGTCAGACCATCGATGATGATGGGACTCCCTTTTCCGCACTTAGACTCCCATTTGGTCCGTGCGTGGGGACGGTGGTCAGACCATCGCAAAGGGCTGCGAATGCTGGAGTGTCTAGAAACGTACTAAATCCATGATAAAAGCATAAAATTTATGGAATAGAAAATCTTTAAGGGCCTTACTCTCGTTTAGTACCGTAACTCGGTCACTTTATGAAGCTTATAACTCATTAACGGTTTGGTTAGAAGGTCTGTAAAAAATATATGTTTGCTATAGATTCATGTACAGCATTTTTGAAACAGGGTTTTTTCATAAGGCTAATACTTTTGCCTTAAAAAAATATTTACCAAAACGCTATTTTGGCTAATATTTCCTTATAACTTCTAAACGGCTTTGATGTTTGGAAATATTTTTACACTGAAAAATTGATGGTTAGAAGTACTACATATTTGAAATAGCGTTTTTAAATCAATCAACAGTTGCAAAGACAATGCCCCATTTTGAGATATAGGTTCAGAGGTGCTCTGCGCGGGCGCGGGCGGCAGTCGTGCGTTAGCACTGAGACGGGGTGGCTGTGTCGCTCGCTGCTCCGCCCGGCTATCGATCGACTACGCGCGTTTGGCTGTGTTAGTGCAAATATTTATGAACAAATTGTATCAGTATGCGTTTATAGATAAGCTCGCTGCAGAGGGCCCATTTCTATTGTCCGCGTGGACGCTTTATTAGTGGTGCCATTTCTAAATACAGTTTTTGTTTATATTGTTTATTTTGTAAATATAAGATAATTTCAAATTTGTAAACAAATAAAAATGGCAAAGCAAAGCAAGTCAAGAAAAATACGTTTTCTCTACGACGACGCACCGTTTTATAGATATTAGCGAAAAACTCAAAAGTGGGAATTTTTATACCCCCCACTCCGGCTCACCTCCTAGACGCGGGGACTTTTAGTATGTTTACTCCCTAAGCACTCTGAGCAACTTTCTGAAGAAATCGCTCAGGGCCCAGCTCACGCACAGTCTACACCTCTTTTTGGGTTATTCGTTGAGTGGACTAATAAGTATCTATCTAAGTATCTATACAAATAAATAAAATTGGAGTGTCTGTTTGTAATATTAAAACAACCGCTTCAGGCCATTTTATTTTGACTGTTTAGAAAATAACTACTTACCCACAATTAAAAAAAAATGTTTTCAAACACCTTAATTTATAAAAAATTAGCGTTCTTAGTTGTCAATCTATGAGTATTTGCATTACTGAGTTTATTGATCACTACCTTCTCATATTCTTGTGCGGATTTATTTCTGTGACTGGGACTTTCACTAGCAGATAGGTGAATAAGGAGTAACTTAGGCTAGGTACTTTTATTTTAGAAAAAAAAAGAAACTAGGTTCCCACGAAAAAAAATTAAAACCTATGAAATGAAATATTGAATAATATCCGATTCAAATAGGGAGGTTGTATACTACGTTTATTTAGGTACTTAACCAAATGTAAATAAATCATAATAAAGAAACGGAGTATAGTTTTTTTTTTTTTTAAGTGGATCCTATACGTGAAGATTCCTTAATCTCCAATGAAATTGATTGAATAAATAATAAAATAATATAGTGTTTTTGTTTTGGCCCAAGGAAATCGTTCACCAAATATTGTATATAAAAAGGCTAATACGAAAAACTAAAAATAAATAATAAACTAAAAATGCAAAAACGATCAAAAAGAACTAAATGGAGAAATATTAGAAGAATTTCATTAAAATTAGCATAGGTATTTCTTTACGTGGCGGTGAATAGACGACTTTTATGTATTTGAGGGGGTGAAGCAGATGAAGTAGGATACGAATAGTCCCCACCTACGGCGGGGTGCACCGCGCGAGAATCGTCGATGAGCGACTTCCATTATATTTAGAAGCGTAATTTCGCGACTCGAATAAGACGTACGATTGCCTCCGCGCTCTACTGTCCGGATTCTCACTGCGTAATCACCAGGTTCGAATCTCAGTGGACGCATATCTTTTGTTTTGTTATTTTTTAATTATTATAATGTGCTTATCTTTTGTTTTGTTATTTTTTAATTATAATGTGCTTATCTTTTGTTTTGTTATTTTTTAATTATAATGTGCATATTTTTATTTTCTTATTTTTAAAATAATTCAATAAGTAATTGTTATTTTAATAAAAACAATCATTTTTATTCCTATAGTTATTTTTCTTCAGAATCTAGAGTAATATAATAAAAACGTCCACCAAGCTTGATTCGGAAGAAAAATAATATATGTACCTACAGTGTGTTACAAAAGAGTGTAAGCAATAATAATGTAGTCTGAAAATTTTCAAACAAGAAAATCGGCAAAAAGTAAAATAATAAAAAAACATTTATATCAAATAAGAAAATCAACAAAAAGTTTATTATGGAAAAGGTTGGATTTGAACCCGGGCGTTAGTGCAGAAAACTAAAGTGACGCGCGAGACCACTAGACCAATCGAGCTGTTATAATACACGTCGAAATTACGCGTCTATAGATAATCTATACAAACAAAATATGGTGTGTACAAAAAAGTAGGTAGGTACTTACTTTACAATTTGTTTCGTCGAATAAGATCTCTTTATTGCCTGCCGTTTATTTTCTTGTTGACCATTTTTTATACACTGATTGCTTATTTATACAACTTATGAGTAGAACCGAAACAGTACAAACATTTACACCAACAACATAACTTAGAAAAAACTAATCATAAAATAAAATATAATAAACAGCTTTCATCAACAAACAGATACCAAAGTACGTAGGTAACTAGGTACCGACCCGAACTAATTGCAAGACTTCAAAGTACATATTTTATACGTCTACTCGCTCAACTACATAGGTACCCAACCGCGTCTGTTTTCGCAAATGCGATCATGCTCCTTATCAATTAGAGTCTACGGAACAATTTCGTATGAAAGTATTTTTACTTTAATGGTTTGTGAAAATATTAATTGTAAACGCGATTATGCTCCTTATTCATAGAAGGTAACGGGTCAATTTCCTATGCAAGTATTTTTACTTCCAACAGGGCTATGAATACGCGATTGTATTTCTTATTTGTATGAAGTCATGGATCAATTTTCGATGCAGATAGAAAATACTTGAAAGTATCTCGAGCTATGTTTTTTTAAGGTGGACGTACTTTGTAGCTCTGGTACTCGATTTTGCAAGTACGACCCATGCCTAAACGCGATTGTGCTCCATAAGTAAGAATTCAGAGTTCAATTTCCTATGCAAGTTTTTTTTCTTCCAACAGGGCTCTTGGTTGGAATAGTAGTAGAAACTTTAATCGTCTATACGCCATAAGTATGTATTTATTTGTAAAAGCGATTTTGCTCCTTATTTGTATACAGTTAAGGTTCAATTTCCTATGCAGGTAGAAAATACTTGAAAGTATCCCGAGATCTAGTTTTAGGACGTGATTTCTTAAAGAAGTCGTACTTGTAAGCCGTGGTACGCGATTTTGCAAGTACGATCCATGTGTAGTCACTGCTGTTTAGTTACTTATACTCTATGGGTCACTGAGTCACTGTCGCTCCGCGTAGAAATGAAAGAGAAGCTAAAAAGACGCCGCGATGGCGCGACGTTTCGTTCGACTTGTTAGAGTTATTTATCATTAAATACAATTAATCCTTACAAATATCTTATTTCAATCGATAAATAAAAACAACAGTTCCCTTTATTATTATACATTACATCACTGTTATTAATTTTATCAAGATTTGTTTATAAATAACACAGTTACAATTGCAACGATTTCAATTTTAATGATTATTTTATGATTTTTTTCTATCGAGAAAATTTACCGAAAACGTGTTTTGAACACAATGGTCCACTCATAAATATGATCAAGATTAACATATTTTTTTTGCTGTTCTAAAATTATACATTTGGCTAAAATATTGTTTTGCGAAGCCTATTTTGACTAAGTACAGCGCCTTAATAAGTTATCGTAAACTCTGCGAACTCAACAATAATTTTTTTGTTAAATTCCACACGGACGAAGTCGCGGGTACAAAATATATCAGCCTTGCATCCGCCATTCCCTTCTGGAATCGTAGGCAAAAATGGCGACCTACGTGCGGCATGTCTGCGCCTCTTCATATTCTTTGATCATAGTTTTAGTGTAGCGCGCCACCGTACACATTTTTACGTATTCGGGAGTAGGGCGTTTAGCTCCGCCCACATGCACAAGGTCAGTGAGCCATCTATACACCTTAAGAAGAGATTGACGATGCTATCCGGCAAGGATTACTTACATAATGTTTATTCCTGATGGCCAGTCTGAGTGGCTCATCACACAACGTAGTCCTAGGGAACTCTTCACCAGTATCATGTCTGTAATCTACTGCCGCTCCGCTCTCTAGTAGTAATTTCACCAGCTCGGTATATCTGAAGGGAAAAAAATGTGAAGATTAGGTAGTTTTAAGTCATCGACGTAAACTAAATCAAAATAATGGTTTTATTAGTGTGAAATAGCTTGCAAAACAGTTTGTTTTTAACTAATCACACTAATATTATAAAGGGGAAAATTTGTGAGTGTGTGCAGTGTGTGTGTATGTTTATTACTTCTTCACGCTCAAACGGCTCGATTAATTTTGATAAAATTTTGTATGGAGGTAGCTGACACCCTGTATCCCGATATTCCCACGGGATCGATATTTACGCGGGTGAAACCGCGGAGCGCAGCTAGTCCTTAATATTCAGATACGGGCTCTTTATTAGCTTGATTTATAAAAGGCTGTCTTCGTAAATAAATCATTTTCGGAGTTGAGTTCGATTGTATTGTCTATATGTAAAAAGCTTTTAGCAAGATCTAAGCAATATTTGCCTTAGTCTTAATCGCGAAAAAAAAAATCAGCTGTTCCGTACATTTATGTTCGTATAACTCGTCAAAATGTAGGGAATAGCTGATTTTTGTTTCGCGATTTCAGGTTTGTTCCCATAGTAAAAGTTGTTCATAATGATGAGTACAATGTAGTACCTCTTAAGAGGTTGTTAATGTTTTACCAATAACCCTGTATATACATATATGCTAGTTGCGCGGTGAACTCTGCTTGCGCGATGCAGAATTTTGTGTGACGTCAGTGTTCGTCAGTGTTTTGTGTGTGTGTTTTTGTGCGTCAGTGTTTGCACGTGGCGAAGCAGATGCCGCCACATACTTGTTAATAATAAATATCATAAACTTTACTGACCCGTGCTCAGCAGCAAGATGCAAGGCACTGTATCCACAATCATCCCTGGCATTGACGTCACATCCTCGTACCACCAGGAGCCTGGTAGCCTCTTGATACCGCTGCCAAATCGCGTAGTGCAGAGGACGAAGACCTTGGGTTACTGGCTCGTTTACCTAAAATAGTAATAAAAAAAAACTTGAACAATTACGAGTGTATTTTGTGAATCGTCTTATAAACAAAACACGCGTGTTAAGGTGTGTTCCTTATTTTATAGGGTTTTTTGCAAATCAGGTATGATGACCAAAGTGACTGGTTTATTCTTCTCGTGAAAGGAATTTATTCAGATTTACAAATAAGCACACAGGATAGACTTCAGTTCGTGGTGTTGGTCGCGGCAGTGGTAAGAGAAGCAAGCCGCTCGCATAGAGCTCGTCGTCAGTTATATATCCGTGGTTCAGCGCCATCTCGTCGTTGTTGGATGAACTACGTAGTTAGTACGCGAGGCCCTCGTAGTTCTTCCCGATGTGCATAGATGGCGCTGTCCTCAACAACGCGCGTCTTACGTTTTACGTCTTACGAATTTTCGATCAGGGTCACGTGACCTGACGCGAATTTAGAAGTTTTTACCCATTCCAAAAAAAGTACACAGCGCCGCTAAAGAAGTTTTGACTTCAAAAAAACTTTAAAATATTTGGCAGATAGATTAGAACATTTGGTAAGGAATGAGGAAAATGTCGTGAGGAAAGTTTTGTGTATGAATGTCGATGGCTATAAGAGTAGGCGAAGGTCAAAGAAGCGATGTTTCCTTCACCGCTTCAAAAGCAGTGGTGATAAAATAATTTATACAAAGTAAAGCGCCTGTCTGTTTTCGAACCTACGACTATTAAGTCGCGGCTATTACCACTGGTCCACCAGGTCTGCTCTCTTTTTCTAATGATAGGATCTTTTTAGGTAAGTATAAAAAAAAAATTACTATTGATAGGTTCACGTTTGCACACTATCTCACTTAATGGTAAGCGATGATGTGGTTGACGATGGAGCTCACTTGCCTGCGAGTGACCTATGTACAGAGGCCACCACATCAAGTTACCCGAAACTGTAAAATTTTCCCAATCAACTTTGAACCTTATGATTTAGCGAAAAAGTTGAAAATCTGTTAAAGAAATTTGACAGATTGTAGTAAGTTGATGTGCTGGCGTCTGTACATCTCGATTTGAAGGCACCCAGATTATAGCTTACCTTAGCACCACAAGCGAGCAGTATACGGATCTCATCTAGCGGTACCATCCTGATGATGGAATCTGCCAGCTCCCGCTGCATGGACTTGCCGAGCGCCACCTCCGAAGGCATTGTCACTGGAACAAAAATATCATTCACATAAAGTGACTGTTCAAAATGTCGAAGTAATCTTTCAGCTCCCACGTGGCCTTGAGTGTCATCGAACACAAAAGGCGATTTCTGGATCATAAGTAAAGTTTTTCATCATTAAATGAAAGCAAATCTCACGTTATGTCTTTATGGACTCAAAAATAACAAAAACCAATTCTATGACCGAAATAATAACAACAGACGGCTATTTATGTTGTTATGAAATTTATTTTAAAAATAGAAAAGGAATATAAAAAAATATACTATAATAAAAAGTTACAATTATGAACATACGCAATCATTTAAATTCGGTGGTTCCTTAAGAGTACCTATAGACAACTGGCGCTAGTTCTTAGTTCTCTATCCGAATTATAATAAGGTCCTGTAGTCAAACCCCTAACGTTAAACTAGAGTTTTTGACCGGATACCACCAACTACCAGTCATCAATCCTGGTCACAAAATTATCTATCTACGTCACGTCATTATCACCGGACTTGGCCAATAGTTTGCTGATGATAACACTATTATTATAAAAACACAGAAGAATCCCACTGGCTGTCCTCCTAATAAACGATCTGTTTTGTAGATTGTTACAACAAATACGTATATCACTTTGAAGACGCCACAGAGTACCAAGTATTCCCACTAAGTATTAAAAAATTACTAACTTATGAACATAGGCGGCATCTTGACTCCCCAAAAGCGAATGCACTTTATTTCCAACACAAATCCCCAACACTTCCTTTAAGTAATAATGCTTTAATAACTTTCAATACTTTTACAAACAACACCATCCAAAAGAGGACAAATTCCAACTGCAAGATATGGATGTCACACCACTGCAGTCCAAAAAAAATCACTTGGCAAGGAACACTAAATAATTTCACTTTCTAAGCATCGATTTAGAAACGTACTCTCTCCTCAAACGACAACCCACGACTGACTTCCCATTTCTCCTAATGGCACATCAATAATAAAATCACATGGCTTGTGAAAACAATGTATTCCTAAATAGAGCGGTAATATATTACGTAGATTTCGACCCGTGGTACGTACTGTCAGTAAACAAGGTGTTAATAAATGAGGTGTTGATGCCAACATCGTAAGTATTGTTTTATGGGAACGAAAACTGCGTATGGAGACGAGTTTTTACCGCTTTCGATTAGTTACGACAAAATTTTGTAGACGGAGATTTGGACTCAATTCAATCGTCCATGGCGACCAATCTCAGTCCGATACGACCGGAGAGAGATTAGACATGCTTTCCAAGGCAAGGGGCTAACTTCCAAACTCCTGGCTGTTACTAAGAAATCCCTAATGGAAAACCCCAATAACATTTGGCCCGACCTGAGATTCAAACCCAGGACGCTCAGCAGTCGAGCTTGCGACCACGAGACCAACGGAGCAGTCACTAGTCAAGGCGAGGTAACTACTGAGGTAATGGCTAATAAAATAAAGAAGGAGAAGACAAGGGAAAAAGACAATACAACACCTTGTGGTTTCCCACTGTTTTTCACCGTTTATACATTTCTAATTATTCTGATGATAACCTAGCCATGTGTCTTTAGCACATGACATCGTATCATCGAAGCTTTCTTTGTGTGCTACGTCATACATCAGGGTCGTCATTACTCTCAAGATGGGCAGCATTCCAAATGATAACAGTACTTTAGTGCGTGTGCACAGCACGTGGTGGGTTTTACATATTAAAATGGATACCAACAGCGCATTGACTTTTGACAATTAACTGAAATGACTTGACTAATTTGAGAATCTTTTTCTTTTTCCTTTAAAACAGCAATATCATCATCATCTTCCTGACCTTGGGGTCGTTACTTGGGGTCGGCGCAATGTGTTTTAGAACGAAGTTCTTTAACGGAGCTTACGATAAGAGTAAACTGGGAGAAATCGTCAGGTAACAAAAAAGCGTTATATGCCCTCTCCATGCGACTTTTTATTACATATAATAGAGAGAGCCAGAGAGAGAGATATAATTTTCATGGTTTTCGTGGGTGTTAAGACTATAGTGAAATCCAAATTTTTTTGCAGCCGCCATCTTGGATGTTCCAAGATGGCGGCTGCAGGAAAAATTCAAATTTCTCATCATGAGTGTCGTTTTTTATGGTTTTCGAAGCTGCTGAAGCCAATAGTGAGGTCAAAATGAAATCCATCAGGGCGGATTTTTTGGATTCGATTCGATCTTGGATTTTTCATTTTGAACTTCGTTCCTGCCGGGGGTCCTCCGACCGCACACGGTTTTTATTTTATTCTTTCAGTCTGAACCGTCACGCTATCATTTACTCCTATTTTATTTATTTCATTCCTCACATATTTCATTCATCTTTTCTTTGGTCTTCCACACCCTCTCTTTCATCATATACATAAGGATATTTATTAGCATTTCCGAACAAAACATGCTCTTGGCAGAAACTACAAAACGCCATGTGCGTTTCGGGCAGAACTGCAGTGCGATTCTGTAAACATCTCACCGTGAAAACTTAGGTGATGTGAGCTGTCAATAGTGTCAATTCCTAGCAAAAACAAACTCACTTCACCTAAGTTTTCATGGTGAGATTTTTACAGAATCGACCGGCTGTTTAGTATATCTACAAATGCAACTAGCTTTGCCCCGCGGTTTTACCCGCTTCAAGCCTATTAAATGAAAAAAGATTTTGCATTTGATGATACTTTTTGTAGCAGATTTTGTGATATACATAGTTGTTAAAGATAGGTTTAAACTTTACAGTATATGCCTTCTTGTTGCAACGTGTTTTGGCTATCACTTTTCTCGAATTTCTTTTGCGAATTTACTGACGCGTAATTTTGAAGTAGGTGTAACGAAAGGGATAGTAGCGATGCGTCATTTTGAATATAACGAAAGGTAGCAACTACATAATCTTTCTTTTACGGTTCAGACCGATGCCAAGTTAGTTTCATGAGTGATCTCAGACATTCGCGAACGGAAACTACGGAATGATACCTACTCGTATAAGTACCTAATCTTTGGGCGTTTTGGCAACTGACACCATTTACAAATGAGTTCATGGACTAAAAATTGGATAATTACTGTCATCGTAGTTTTAAGAGGCTGATTACTGGGAATTGAGATGAACAAACAAAATAATAATTTGTCATTTATTTTTTCGTTTTTGGCAGAGAACATACCTACGGCCTCTTGAAGTAGATGTCGTCAGAATAATTAGTAAGCATTTTTGTTAGGATCGAAAGAATCATCACAGGGTGGCTCATAGCAGCTGGATGAGAAGACCCAAGGATATAGTTGTAGGTACGATTGGAGAGTCCAGCTGTCGTCTGCTGAGGCTGCTGATGAGAACAATGAGGAGTTTGTAGAAGATAGCGAAAAAATCATGTGTGTAAAGAACCCGTACGGCAACTAACGTATATTAAAAAAAAAAAACCAGCGTCAGGCACCAGTTGTCTGGCATTTTTGCTATACTGGGCCTTTTTGGCGCAGCCGTGAGGCACACTTTCCTGCTAATTTCTTACATCGCATTTTTTATTATTATCTTAGTTTTTATCTGATGTACCTACCTACGACTATTATCTAACTATCTGGTGTATTGTGTGTCTCTTAGTCTGTGCTAAATAAATGTATTTTCTTTCTTTCCTTCTTTCTTATTCCAATCTATATATATACTAATAATAAGGTTGAAGAGTTTGTTTGTTCGAACGTGCTAATCTCTGGAACTATCAATTGGATTTGAAATATTATTTTTTCATTTGAGAGCCCAATTCTTGAGGAAGGCTATACGCTATTTAACATCACGATAGGATCCCAAGGAGCCGAGCAAATGAATAAAAGTCAGAAAGCCCAATAAGCGAAACGAAATAACAGCGCGGGCAGGCGACGCGATGCGACGCGGTGGGTCGGGGGACAAGAAATTTCACGCGGACGAAGTCGCGGGCAGAAGTCAGTTAAATTAATATTTCAATCCAAAAAACATTGTTGGTAGAGATGGTTTTATTGTGTAGGTTAATAAGATGTCTTGCTAGATGATGAAGTAGCCTACGGTTGTTTTAGTGCATCATCTGATGCTACTGTTGTGATAAACACTAATCCTCAGCTAATAGCTACCACGTGGCAAACAAACTTACACCTTTACATGAGGCCATGAGGTAATTAATCCAACAAAACAGCTCCTGGAATATCCCAAAGTTTGTTTTCTGCTATTACACCTATCGTAACATAATTTGGTCAAAACAAACACAAGGTAACGCATAGATCCCAATCGAAACATATACAAAACCAGAATATTATGGGCAACCTGCCACGTGCGTCGACCTCAATCGTGCTTACGCGCAATCTTGATCCAAAAACGCAAAAAAATTCATGTTTAATATCAATGTATTGCGTTGTGGAAAAATATTTGTGTTTTTCGCGAGAATAACAAGGTCTTTGGTCAAGGTTTTTGGTGTGTATTGCGCAGGAGTTTATTGATGGAATTATCATCATTCTCCTGCCATTATCCCAATTTATTTGGTGTCGACACAACATGTCTTTTTCTTCCATACTTCTCTATTAAGGAAAGAAAGAAAGAAAGAAAATACATTTCCCATCCCATTCCCATCCATCCATTCCATCCATTCCATTCATTACATCCATTCCATTCCATTCCATTTCCATTTTTTATTCCCATTTTTTTTATTTTTTTTCATTTTATCCTGCAAATAGGCGCGACGCGCGACGCGAATCGCACGCATGCGACACAAAGGCACCGCTCGTTGCGCGACTTGCGGTGCCTTTGTGTCGCGCGCGATTTTATCGCGTGTCGCGCCTGTTTGAAGGAGCCTTAGTCGTCATCTCGGTAGTCACCCCCTTTTCAAACCATATCATCATTCACACAGTCCATCCATCGTTTCTTTGGTCTTCCCCTACTCTTATAGCCATCGACATTCATACTCAAAACTTTCTGAGTTTATTGATGGATGAAATAACGAGCCAAAAAGTAGTCAGGTTTTCTGGAATTAAAATTTTATATTGGGGAATGGATTCGAATAGAGTGTTTGATTAAAATAGGTTTCCGCCTCCTCATTTTCTAGTAAAAACCAGTCTAAACCTCACATGGCAAGGTTTTGTCGTGAATTATCTTATCACACTAATATTATCCCGATATTACCACGGGATCGACACTTATGCGTGTGAAACCGCGGGGCGTAGCTAAGTTATAATGTCTCGAATTTGAAAAAATCTTGACCAATAGTTTGAGGAATAAGTACTCATACATCTTCCTCAAACTTGGGGTCAAGATTATTTATCGATTATTATTTATTTTCTATAGATTTTTTTGAGGTATGAAACTTGTATATTTTCACCTAACCATGCTTTGTATTGTACCTACCTAAGTATGGACTTGCTTTGGTTACGTATTTAATTCAGTTGGAAGGAAATGTCTGCATCGTAAAATGTAACTGCAGCAATTAATTAGGATGAAATAATGTCTCAGAAAAACCCATTACCAGATTTATTCATATTAATCTCCTACCAGACTGTCTGGTAAAGTATGTCGTCGTCATTATCTAAAAGGAAAAGCTAAGATGGCTGCCATCCAAGAACGCGGGAAAAGGAGCAGTTTTCGCGCCAATTCCGGTCAGGTACTTTCCTCGAAGTCTTTCACAACAAATTGAAATTAATTACGCGCGCACTTAGGAAAGAAGGTGAATTATTATAATGAGTTGTGCTGAAAATAAGTAAATGAAACGCATTTTCTTACTGAGTTCGAGATTTTGGCGGCTAATTCCACAGTTTTCTTTTCTCGAAACTTTGCCTTCTTATTTGGACAGGCAAAGGTAAACGAGCCCATACAGCCAATAGTCACTAACAGTATTTTACTTATTCTATTTTCCGACATTTAAATCTTCTGCAGTTTTTTCCGGTGTAACTAAAATTACGTCATATAGGCACTCTGCATTGCCTTTTTCCAACTTCGTTGAGGACTTTCGGCTCGAGGAAGTCTGCTTCGAGTCAAACCGGATGCAGCTGTATCGCTCCATTACCTAGGAAGTGCAAAGGCATTTTCCCCTTTCCAACTGTATGATTAAAAAGAAATTAAAACAACGATTTTCTTAGTCAAACATACGGAAAAACAAACCGTAAAAATCACTGCACTTATTTTGCGTAGTAAGTCTGTGAAATACGAAAATAACACATAATGCGCAAAATCAGCGTGTTTGTAAACACAGAAACCGCGTGGCGCCATCTATTATCCGACAAACACAACAGACCAATGAAGTGTCAATGGCCTACATTAAAACTAGCCTAACTTGACCCGTCCTGCACTTTGAAATGTACCAGAAATTAAAGATTTCAGGTGTCAACCGTTATTCTGGTTTTTGTAGTTAATTTGGGATAGATCCAACTGGGAAAACGTACCTTTTCGTTGGTACTTTATCTTGATTCAAGGTAAAATGTTATTTTAGTATCTTGGACATTGAGCTTTCGTTTTAGTTGCGAAAATTATCGGTTGAGGTAATACTTTTTCGTGTGGCGATTCTAGGAAAATGTCTTTGAAGTGTCAGGGTTGTAAGAATGAATACCTATTTTGCTCAAAAGTCTTTGAACTGTCAAGGTTAAAAAAATTAACACTTATAATAAGAACTAAGTAATAAAAATAGTAAATTAATTAAGTAGTCACTCTATGTAAAATAAAGCTATGTATAGTTAAGCTACTCTTGCCGCGTTTGGTCTGTGGATGGGTGACCATCGTCTTTACATACCAAGACTCCTCCGTGACTCGGAAAGCACGTTAAGAGCGCGTATACAGAAAGTGGGCAACGTCGCAAACAGCTGTCAAATATTTCCCTGTTTTGATTAATTTGTCAATATTACTGTATGAAAATAAGAAATATGGCTAACTAATGAACTAGAATAATAATAATGAATTGCAATTAAAACACTGAATTTGATGTTGTACCCGTTTTAGGTGTAAAAAGGCATTTGTAAAGTTTCCAAATACTTTTTTTACATCAAATATTCGGTGTTACGATATTAATTATTGCATTCCATAATCAATATTCTAGTTCATTAGTTAGCCATATTTCTTATTTTCATACAGTAATATTGACAAATTAATCTAAACAGCGAAATATTTGACAGCTATTTGCGACGTTGCCCACTTTCTGTATAAACGCTCTTAACCCGTAGGTCCCGGCTGTCATTCGTGGATCTTTGACAGTCGTTACGGGTCGGCAGAAGCCCGAAAGTCGACAACCAGTCTTACCAAGGAGTATCGTATTACCTAGTAATTGGGTTGTGGACGTCAGATAGACAGTCGCTCCATGTAAAATACTGGTATTCAGCTGCATCCGGTTAGACTGGAAGCTGACCCCAACATAGTTGGGAAAAGGCAGGCAGATGATGTTCATGCCTTACGTAGCCCCGATTTAAATGTCCAACCCCGTGCGCAGAATTACAATTTGCGATTTAAAAATCCGCAACACGTCTCGTCTGTTCTGGTATTAAAATCGTATAGCACGTGTGCTGTATGTTTAACGTGACCAGACGTCCCGTTATGAACGGGACTGTCCCTTTTTATAGTTACGTGTCCCGGTGTCCCCGAAATGAACTCTGGGACGCCAAATTGTCCCGTTTTCTGAAACCGCCTGAAAATTTGAGTAGTTGAGCCGGCTGGACGCGAGCGGTGTGCGAGAAGAGCGAGACCGCGTAGTCGGTCGACGCGACGATAGCCGAGAGTGGCGAAGACGTCATCGCTCGCGCTTTGTTTACTATATAATCGTTTGACAGATTTTTGGTTTGCCTGCTACAAATGCTCCAGTAGAAAGAGTATTTTCTATGATGTACAAATTGTGGCCATCTGAGAAAGCCCAGTTACAAATTTCAGTTCTAAAGGCGATGTTGATAATTAAGGTGAATATAAAAAAAAACATGCCAATTATTATTAAAATCGTCACCGTCGTCGTATTAAAGCAAATTTGTTCTTCTGATAAATATAAATATAACTAAACGTTTCGGGTATATATATATTTTTATTTGTAACTTTTAAGTTAACTGACTTTTTCTGAATAAATAACTTTAAAAAAGTGTTTTTTTCATTGACTACCTGTTAATTAACCTAAATAAACCAATGTCCCGTTTTGAGTCAAAAAATAAATGGTCACGTTATGTATGTTATGTAAAAGATCGAGTGGGTGTGTGTTGTATTGAATTAAAAACTCTTTTGTTTTGTGAATGAAAGCGTCCGGCACGGGCCTGGTCCTGATCGGACGGTGAGCTACCCATTACTCTCCGCCCGCAGGCCCGCGCCTACGGTGGCCGGGAGTCGTCGCGCGGCTCCCGACGCCCGGAGAGTCTCCCGCGGCGGCTGGGACGGGAGGCTCTCTCCCTCAACGATGATGGATTATATTATAGTAATTTTGGGTTATAGGATGCTTTAGGATATTTGTATTTTCGATTAAAATATCCACAGCTAGATGGACGGACGACCTGAAGAAGGTGACTGGGACAGACTGGATGCGGAAGGCGGAGGACAGGGTGTTGTGGCGCAGCCTGGGACAGACCTATGTCCAGCAGTGGACTGCGGTAGACTACCAAGTCATTAGCATAACTTGATTTATTAATGACTGCCTCGTTGAGCACTGAGCTGGTCCTCGGTTCGATTACCAGGTTGTTGATAACGGCGCGCGTTCGTGCTCGCCTCACAGTAATGTTATCATGAAAGTTACGAAATTGATAATTTTTGTCAGTTATCCAATGTCATTTCGAACCGATAATAAATTGTTTGGACATGATCCCGATGGTGTAAGCCAAACGACTGTTGTACCTTCTTAGATATAATACAGAATGAAATTAGTGAAAAATTTGTGGTATCACGATTCATAACCCGAGTGGTATGATTAGTCTCGGTATGCTTGTAATTTGCTTTTGAAGTTTAACCAGCCGCCTCCTTGAGAGCAGTGCTCAGAGGTGGCTCAGTGCTATCGGCCCCAAATTACGAGTATCGGTGGTCAGTTCGAACCCAGCCAGGTGCTTCACTTTGTGTATAATTTCTTCATCACTGCTCTCAAAACGATGAAGAGAAACACCGTGAAGAAACCGACATGCTCTTGAACCAAAAGCTTCGAAGACATGTGACATCTACCAACCCGCACTGGGCCCTCGTTTATGGATTATGGCCTACTCCCTCTCAATGAAAGAGAAAGCGGGTGTCCCACCAGTGGGAATATTACAGACTGATTATGCAGCCGACTCAAAGTCAGCTAGGTTAGCGAGAAAGGCTTTAACCAGTAAAGTGGCAGCATCTACACCGCGACATGCGAACTACGCATCACACTGACGTCACGTACATAAAAGCCTGCATCGCGCAAGCAGAGTCTACCGTGCAACTAGCATGTATCAATCATCGAACAGTTGCCCACCAGGCACGACCCGTCTGGTCGGAGGATTTTCCCTTTTCTGTGAAGGATCTCTGTGAAAGATCTCTATACTGCTGACCCCGAATATGAACGTCAACACTGCCTTCGTGCAACTACTTCAGCGTGACGTCATCATCATCACTTCCTCAAGTATTCGAGCGGTGAGTCACCCAGCCAGCCACCACCCACGGCTTCAACGGGTATCCTGACCTGGCATGCAGTGGACGCGCATTCCTGGTCATTACCCTCAGCGTCATCAGCAACCTTGGCACAGCACACTGCACTTTCCGCCGTTCAACAAGAAGAACTCTTAAACCCTCTTCTGGTTGACGCCCAGCAGGCAGTCACAACACATCCGACTCACTGGAGCATAACGCAGCGCCACCCTCACTCATTATTGTCACAGATTTTGGAATATAATATGACTCTCTCATGAAATAAAGCTAGTTGCCTCTGTAAATACGTACTTGTACATCTCCACGGAATTTCTACATGCGCCCACGACATTTTTTTTAAAGTTAACTGTCTCACTGCGTTATGTCTACATTAAATCCGTAACAGATAGGTAAATATGCACTTTCCAACACTCACTATACAGCAATTTAATGGCTGATATCAGATCCGGATGCACGTGAGACGGGTTATTACACCATTACCGGGGCGGGCACAGTTCCAAATTCCGGGTAAAAGAGAAAGATTTCTAATTGAAAAGCTATCATTCTTCGTCCAGTCATTTATCAAGCTAGACTTCAGCAATGTGAAGAATTTGTCGCTCGTGCATTTAAATACGGTGCTCAAATACACATTTTGTCGATTGTCGCTGCTAACACTCGTCGACGGCTGCAGTTGCTTCTGTCGTCGACGCGTCTCGCTCGTGTCTATGCACACATAAGTTTTACTTCATATGGCGACGAATCTCTTTTCTCTTACCTACATGAAAATATTATGTTAGATAAAATTAACGCCTATAAAACTAGCTCCACATTTAAAAGTCGTGTTTGGAAAATTATTTTACATGCATCGAAAGTGATAGCGTATTTGAGAAGATGCCATAGGCGTCTTAATACTAGTAATTTTATACTACATAATAAACAACCCTATAGCAATAAAAGTCGCGCTTAAATTACATTTTGACGTACGACAATAATTTTATATGACGACAACGCAAGGTTATCGCCGACGTCGTCTATCTGATGTCTCTGCCAATCAGGCGTGCGGTGCTATGGCAACCGTTTCTGTTTGACAGCTGCACCGCATGGCGTGACCTTGCTAGTGCGTTCACAGCCAAAGAATTGATTTATTTTATTCATTTGATTTTATTTCATTGAGACTGTCGTACGTGATTTATTGTTTGGTTTTAATCAGTTGTGTTGTGATTATGTATTGTAGTAAGTTGGTTAATGTGATGAGTGATGGACTGAATGAAATTGTGATTACATCAACAACTTATTGATTCAACTGATTAGGTATTTACCGGCTTCTAAAATAATCTTTTATCATATCTCGTGTCAAATCTTTTAACTACTTAGCTGTTGAGGATTGAGCCTGTTGTTATTTTGTTTGTTTATACGAGTAAATAAGATACCTACCAATGATAGGTAAACGAGTATTTCTGTAAGTAGGTTTGTAGTTTTGTAAAACACTTTTACATGTCAAGCATATTTTTGAAGAACTTGATGAGGTTGGCGTGTTGTAACTCAGCGGTCACAGACTCTAGAAAAGTCCAGACATAATTTTGGTCCTTCGATCAACAATTGCACTAAGTAAGTTAAGGCCTGTATTAATGCCGATAACCTTGAGCATTTGGGCGGAGCTAACGACCCCTTCTCCGCGCCACTCCGCTACCCGCATGTAACAGAAAATGTGCGGTTGTGTGCGCCGCCACCACGGTTTGCCTCGCCTAGTCTCGTCACAGAGTATCGAAATCACAGAAGGTCAAGTCATCGTGAAAGTTAAATAATTATGTGTACCACATATACAGGGTGTCCCAGAACTCAACGTCAAGCCGAAACGGGGTGACAGGATTGATCATAACCATCACGAGAAAAATATAAAAAAAATCTATCCCATGCAGTTTGAAAATTATGGGCATTTTAAGAAAAACCTAGAAATTTGATCAAACTGTAACATTTTTCGGTTATTGTGGTTATTCTTTTTTATTTTTGTTCAATTAAACTTTGGAAACGTAATCCTAAATAACATTTCTAGAATCCCAATAAAAAATAATGACACGATTGCCTCAAGTTTCCGAGAATTGAGACTATTCGTTAAACTACGAATTTAAAATTTTCAAGATTCGTCGACTTTGATTGGCCCTCCTTTAAAAAAAATGTACTAGAGTGCCTTGGCAAGTGGTATTAAAAGTTGGCGCGTTTAATCAGAATTCTAAAATGGTACAATACTTGTTAGTTCCATACAATAAAAAAGAGTAAAAAAATGAAAACCTCAAGTAACCCGATTTTTGCTATCTCAGTTAAAATGTTTTTGATTCGCACAAGCTCTAGGTAGGTTCTTAATTTTAAGGCAAAATGATGAGAGAGATGGATAGTGGGTATGTTTGCCATGAGTGAGCGAGACAGATAGTGACGCCACTTTTATTAAAGTGAAAAAAGTGAAAAAAAGTTATTAAAATAATGAAAAATCTTGATCTAGTTTAATTTAGGTTTGTTGGAATAAAAGTCAGATAGAAAAATAACATTTTTATTACAATAAATGTTCAAATTGTTTACCATCAGCCTCAATACAAGCCCTACATCTTCTTAAAAAAGATCTACTTATTAGTCGGGCATATCTTCAAGAGTTGATCTCCTCAGCTGCTTGAGAAATGCGTTCACGCAGGTCGGCTACGTTCTCAATGGGCTTATTTATTGTAATAAAAAACGTTATTTCTCTATCTGACTTTTATTCCAACAAACCTAAATTAAACTAGATCAAGATTTTTCATTATTTTACTAACTTTTTTTCACTTTAATAAAAGTGGCGTCACTATCTGTCTCGCTCACTCATGGCAAACATACCCACTATCCATCTCTCTCATCATTTTGCCTTAAAATTAAGAACCTACCTAGAGCTTGTGCGAATCAAAAACATTTTAACTGAGATAGCAAAAATCGGGTTACTTGAGGTTTTCATTTTTTTACTCTTTTTTATTGTATAGAACTAACAAGTATTGTACCATTTTAGAATTCTGATTAAATGCACCAACTTTTAATGCCACTTGCCAAGGCACTAGTACATTTTTTTTAAAGGAGGGCCTATCAAAGTCTACGAATCTTGAAAATTTTAAATTCGTAGTTTAACAAATAGTCTCAATTCTCGGAAACTTGAGGCAATTGTGTCATTATTTTTTATTGGGATTCTAGAAATGTTATTTAGGATTACGTTTCCAAAGTTCAAATGAACAAAAATAAAAAAGAATAACCACAATAACCGAAAAATGTTACAGTTTGATCAAAATTCTAGGTTTTTCTTAAAATGCCCATAATTTTCAAACTGCATGGGATAGATTTTTTTTCAGATTTTTCTCGTGATGGTTATGATCAATCCTGTCACCCCGTTTCGGCTTGACGTTGAGTTCTGGGACACCCTGTATTTACAATGGTCCAGTTTTGGTTTTATTTAGGTATTATCTATTGATATGGATGTACTTTTCGGGCTATGGTTACGAATAAAATTGTTAAAAGCTTTCGAGGCCGTGAGTAGAAGCTATACCCTTAATATAAATCAGCCTGGCTTGCCAAGTGGTAAACAACTTAATGTATCTTTTTAACTAAAATTAATGGCTAAATGTGCTGCTAAGCGCAAAACTCAAGAATGGCTGGACCAATTCGGTTTTTTTTTAAATATTCGTTGAAGTCTTAGGAAGGTTTCTATGAAGAGAAGAAGGGTAGGTAGGCATGTACGTAGATAGGTAGGTAGGTAGGTATGTAGGGTAGGTAGGTAGGTAGGGTAGGTAGGTAGTTAGGGTAAGGCAGATAGGAAGGTAGGGTAGATAGGTAGGCAGGTAAAGTAGGTAGGTAGGTAGGTATAGGTAGTATAATTATCACTAGTGTATGTCATATTATTTGTTATATTTTTTATAAACAAATATATTATAACTAAAATTCAGCTGAATAATCTTCAAGTTCTTCGACAGACCTTACAAGATGCTTGTGAGTCACCATGTCATCCAATAGAGACCGTAGTTTTTGAATGCCCAAATCATCTTGTTCCTAAAATGAATGCAGTTATACATATATTTACAAGTAAAACAAAAATATAGGTTCATAATTTGTAAAAAAAAATACATTCACATCCAAATCAACAGAATTACCTTCAACTTCTCTGGTAGAACTAATTGATTCACTACGTATAGGTAATGCTTTTTTATTTGATTTAATTAGTTGAATAATATTATTGACCCACTTTAGCCCACATGGATAGTAATGATAAGTGATAATTATAATAAAAAACATGACTACCAATTTGTTTTTCTAATGTTATGTAGTCTGTGCCACCCGCGGTCTGCGATAGGCTGATTTAATTGATTGATTGATGTCACCCGCGACGATTGAAGTCGAGTAAAAAGTATTCGACTTTCGATCTGCCATAGAGAGATTTGATCCTTATGATTGACCCTATCGATTGATGCCATAAAAGTACAGGGTATTATTTTTTCGGATTTTAGGCGGTTCGATTCCCGAGAGCGGCAAGCGAATTTTCGAACATCTTTGATTGCAGATTTGTTTTTTTTTTAATGAAGGGATTTTCCTTTGAGTAAAATTTGCTATCTCCAGTGTTTAGAGTACTTGCCCTCTAGGTGAGGTTAAAAAAATCCAGCCTGTATATACATATATATTATTGAACTACTAGTTTTTACTATTGTATGACATTATTATTTTTAATTCCTTATTTTGTTGACTGATCTGTATTTACGATAATTTTATTTTCAATGACATTGTACAGACGCCAGCACATCAAGTTACTACAATCTGTCAGATTTCTTTAATAGATTTTCAACTTTATCACTAAAGCATAAGGTTCAAAGTTGATTGCGAAAATTTGACAGTTTCGGGTAGGTTGATGTGCTTGGCGTCCGTACTTTATTGAATAGTGAAATTAACAATTAACATTCTTGTTTTATATTTGCACACCTTATATGGTTATTAACAGTGTACCATTTGACCTTTTTTAACATCCACTGAACCTGTTTTATGCAAATAAATGATTTGATTTGATTTTTTTATTTGAAAATAATTACGCCGGTAATCAATAAATTGACAAATTATTAGCAAGTACGTAACCTATAATCATAATTAATACCTACTTTAGGAGCATTTTCAGTTTTGTGTCACAATATGTCACAAATAATCGCAACGCATCAGAATAATAGACTTTACTTAGGCACCGAAAAGTAAAATTTATAATATTGGCTGAATCATTTCGTGGACGTGGACCTTCTGTGATCATTCACTACTAGTACTTACGACTTGCGTTTGAATGAGGTAGGTATTTTATAAACAGTACCTATGTACACAGAGTAATGGACAGCGCATAAGTTTCATAAAACCCCGCTTGGGTAGTACACTTTTTGTTTTTGCAGTAATATTTTACGATTTTATTTCGTAGTGCGGAGTTCTCGCAACGCGACATACGTCCACCTAGCAACACGATGCGCCCCGCACTAAATTTATGGACGAGTGCGGGGGTGATGTAGACGCAGTCCTTTATCAGAGGCCTTTTTAATTTATTATCATAAAAATAATACATATTTTAAAAAAGTAACAAAACCATATTATTCTCCTTTGTATTGCGAAGATGTAGATATATTTTTTTACACTCTTTTGATAAAAAATGAAGGAGTAAAACGGTTTCATCTCAATGATTTGGAGGTGATTTGGTGATTTTTTTTTAAATTAAGTGATACCGGTAGAAAAATTATGGCTAAACCAAATTACGTATTATATCATGAAGATTACTAAGGATTTTTTTCAGATGTAATTTCTCTGTAAATGCCGACAAAAAATGGCTTCATCTGCATGCTTTTTTCAAGCTTTTTTCGAGAGAGCGGCCTTAAGGATTAGGAACAAAAACACATCGCTCAAGTGGCCAAGTTTGCTTAAAACTTGATTACGAAGCATGACTTTCAACATAAAGTTTATCGTTTGCAATATATTTACTACTTTATCTAACTACTTTTTATTTACTATTTTAACAAAAAATGTTTATGGAAAAATAAAATATAATTTCTAAGCAATAAGGTTGAAAAAACTATGTTGCGAAATAAGACCACAATATTACTTTTCCAGTCGTTTTTGATGCGATCATCGGATATCTAGAGTACTACTGTTCATCGAAGTGTTGGATCATGCGAGGACCATGCAGATTAGTGTCAAACGACCAATAATATTAGTACAGAAACAAAGAAGCTTGGAAACACAACTGTCGCCTGCATTGAAGATTACTTTCGTTTTCGTTTGTTGACCCAAAATACAACAACACAAAAAAACGCCAAAATAATTTTCAATATCGTTAAAAACAAATAACGAAATGTCCATAATCCCGTCGCACCAATTGGCGAGAAAATAAAAACAAGATGGCGGTTATTTTTGGCGCGTTTAAGATCTCTGGCCTCGGCAATGACCCCGATATATGCGCATTTTGTGCTTATATGCGGAAAGTGCTAGAATTTTCCGAATATGTACTTTCTGCGGCCTTGTTTTTGTGAAGCAGGGACGTAAAAACACAAATTGGTGTGGAGGGAGCGTTTGTTTTATTTCAGAAACTCAATGTAATTATAAACTTTGAACTAAATCTTACAAATTCGGACGTCAGATAGACAGTCACTTCATGTAAAATTCTGGTATTCAGCTGCATCTCCTAAGACTGGAAGCCGACCTCAACATAGTTGAGAAAAGGCTGGGCAACATTGATTGACTTTTTACGAAATCATTGCAACAAGGAAATTGCTCCAAAGCTTAAGGGGAAGTGCGGGAGCCCGTAAAATTCAAACTACTGCTAATAGAGGAAATTTTCTTTCGTTTAAATTGCAATTTGCAGGTCAGTGCCAGGTTGTTTGTGATTGTGAATGACTATTTCATAAAATATCAATCAATAGAGTTGTATAGATGATTTTAATGATATGATTCTGTAAATACATATTTGTTACGCTCGCGAAATATATTTTGTTCAACACACAACCTGACACTGACCGGAAAATTGCAAAAAAACGTGACGAAAATTGAATTTCACGGGCTACTATGGCGCTTCCCCATTAGACAGAAAGCTTTAACCAATTCAGACTGACTAATTACTGCTAAATTTACATTTGGAGTAGGTTTCCTTAAGTAATTATTCATTGGAATGCTGATAGCTTCTGAAAATAAATTGAAAACGATCTTCGTCAAAGCCTGCCGCAATGGCGTCGTGCGTTTAGTGGGACTCAATCGGTGGTTCTCTTAGCCCAATTGTCATATACTCATATGACATGCGGCAGACATGTGTGGCCAGAAATATTACAAAATAAATATAAATTCGAAAGCATTGACTTATATTGAAATCATTGGGCGAAAGTAACTCTGTCTGTCAGTCAGTATGTTACCTTGTTACGCCTTAAGGGCTGAACGGATTTCCATGTTTAGAACACAGCTTAGGTAGACCATGTTGGAGTCCTGGGACGCGGTGGTTTCCTTCTGCGAAACGGTCGTCTCGCAGAAGGAGGCTGCGGAAAGGGAGAGGGAGATCTCGTCCACTCACCCTGCCCGCAGCAGGCGCACCGGGCGTCGGCGGAGGGCGGACAACGCCCTCTTCCGGCCCCCCTAAAGGGGTCCAGGGGCGACGGACTCGGGGACGTCCGTCGCCCCCCACACATCAGGACCCGAGGTGGCGGCGCGATGTGTTCCACGCGCGCCCTTCTTAGACGTCGTCGCGGGGGGAGTCAAACACCTCACTCCCCCCCTGACCAGACGGGGCCCGCTGCGGCGGGCCGGCACCAGCCGGGGGTTGCGGAAGGATCGTACGTTCCCGCGACCCCCGGCGTAGGTGTGAGATGGAACACCGGGGTGGTTTTTAGTCAGTAAGAGTCTGACAGACCCCGCCGCCCGCCCCAGGGCGGCGGACATCCATGAGGATTTTCCACCCCGGAAAAAAAAAAAGGTAGACCATGTTATGGGTTAGTTAGGATATTAGGTACTTTTTATTCCGGTACCCCCGTGCCTTGAAAAGTACGTACAAATACCCGGCGATAAATATTGCACATCGACTTTTGGAAAGAGACAATCGGCTAATTTCGGCTTCGTAGAGCGTTATCTCTGTCGCACGAAATACAAACAGTCCGGTATCTATTAGGAGCTGTTAAATCAATTATGATTTGCGTCTTTTGATAATTATTTTTATAAAATCGATAGGATCGAATAGGTCGATGTGCAATATTTATCGCCGGGTACTGTAAACCCATTGGTCCTGCGCCTAATTTCTCTCCGGTCGTGTCGGATTGCTGTCCCATCGGACTATGAGAGAGAGGGAAGAGGGAGTGCACCTCTGTCTGCGCACACACTGGTGCACCATAATATCTCCCCCACCGGAGGCTAGTTTTCGCTGAGATTGGTCGTCATAGCAAAAATTCGGTTCGAAGGACTATTATACTGATTAAATTTCCCGTAGGAATTTCCTACCTCCACGCGGGCGTAATCACGGACAGAAGCTAGTATAATTATAATTTTAGACGTCCTTGCAGCATTTAAATCTGACTTTCTAAAAGATTTACGCCAAACTAACCGCAAAAATATTTACAAACACACGACCTACGCATTTATTTTCATTCAAACCGTTTGCAATATAAATCGTAATAATTATCGTATCCTGCCAAGTATTATAATTATACTAAGAATATTTGACGTCATCAAAATGATAACGTACGAAGTCCTAACTCATTTATTTTTAGAGGCATGAGGAGCAGGGTGTAAAGTTCACTCAACCTCTATAGAAAAGGGAGGATCCTCCGAGCAGACGGGTGTCGTGTCTGGTAGGCTACTGGTGATGATGATGATGACGGGACTCCCTTTTCCGCACTTCCCATTCGGTCCGTTGTGCGTGGGGATTCTGGCTAACAGAGCCAGCCTAGCTCCGCCCAAAAGCACAGAAGCTTCCTGGGAGCTTCACAGGCTTCGCGGAGCGACCTCATTGTTTCGAGCATTTCTTCACGTTGAGAGGCCACGGCCTCGCAATCCAGGATGACGTGGGCGGCTGAAAGGCTACTGGTGCTACAATGATTGATGTCGGGACGTTGTTTAATATGCTAGTTACGCAGTAAACTCTGCTTGCGCGATGCAGGATTTTGCGCGGCGTCAGTGTGATGCGTAGTTCGTGTGTGGCGATATAGATGCCGCCACAATTCATTATCATTATTCTACCCTTATGCCGATTTATTTGGGGTCGGAGCAACATGTCTTCTGCTTCCACACTTCTCTATTAATCGTCATCTCAGTACTGACCCCCTTTCTAACCATATTATCATCATTCACACAGTCCATCCATCGTTTCTTTGGTCTTCCCCTACACTTATAGCTAACCTAACTCATTCATTACCAACGCAATATAAATGGGTAGTAAGAAGAGCTCCGACAAAAAAATAAGCATTTGTCCTTACTTAAAATATTAAATCTACTGCCTAAAATACTAACTGTCCGACTACTTTTGTCCGAATAAAAATGACGAAACGACCGAATGAGATACTGAAATCTTCGAAAAATAAACATGACTGTTTATTGCTATATATACTTTTCTATCAGCTTAAATTACGTTCTACTAAAAACTATGAGTCTCTAATCAATCACTCTAATTCTCATACGCTCGCTCTTGCATTCTATGTTGACGTAGCCGCGCTTCGCGGGGCTCCTATTTCTATGTATAGTAACCTAACCAAACCTAAGCTCGGGGTGGGCACGATGGTTTGTGTGGTATGTTTAATTTGTTCAACAAGGATTTATTTATGTTTTGTTTTTGATTAATAAATAATAAAAAAAAGAAAGAGGTGAGCGAAAAGCCACAAGACTGCTAGGCGACAGAAATTGCGAGGTACCTATCGTCTTTACTGAACAAACTCTATTATAAGGGGCTCAGTCCTATACCGAGGTAGCCTAGTAAGTATTTTCAGTCTATAACATTTCCACTGCTGGGAACCAAGCCTCCTCTCTGTGAGAGGGACCGTAATCCACCACACGGCCCTACAAAATGGTTGAGCTAGATGGTGCTGATCCACGCGTCATGTTCGTGAACGGGCGCCGTCGGTTGAGACTGGTCATCTCTTAACTGCCAAGGCTTATTTTTAATCTTATATTTTGAAAAAATGTTTCTTCATTTGTGTCTTTTTTTTTACATTATTCTCACATATAGAAGGAAAAATAATAATGTACCCAGGATTTTGTAATATCTTGATTTAAAAGAGTGTCCATGGAGTTTCTTGCACGTTCTTCTCCATAAAGATAGATACGTTTTGGAATGGGCAACTAGCTTCAACTTTCTGACTAACTGACAGACTATTAAAATTTTGACAATTCAAAAGTGCCTGTACAAGGTTTAATTGAGATAAATGCTTTGAGTTTGAGTTTGAGGCCCATTGCAGGCTGGTAGATGTCACATGTCTTCGAGTTCTAAGAAATGCCGGTTTTCTCACGATCCCCGAGCCCCTCATTTTCCTTTACCGTTTTTGAGAGCTGTGAGTGGTGTTTAAATAAATTACACAAAGTAAAGCGCCGTAAGTCGGGGTCGTTAGGTCGTTACCTCTGGGTCACCTGTCCATCACTGCTCTCAACTAGGTAGGGAATCTAACTTCTGCTAAATTATGAAAATATTTATTAAAAACCCTCTTTTCAAGACACTACTCTGTCCCTTAATAAATTAAATTAATCTCTTTCCTCCCTTTGATGGATGTTATTACTGTTTACATAGAGAATGATAAACGTTAAAACGTAGCCAAGCCGCCATTTTGTGATCGCCAGTAATTGATGACCATAAACAGACACTCACCTCTACTAAATCGGAGGTCAATTACATTTGGATTTTGCATTTAACATTGGCAATAGCAACTAATCATTCGGCCTATTTAAACCCTAAAGTAGACCTACTGCCAATATCGAAAAGTACAAAAATAAACAAGAAAATTGCACACAAAAATCTTAACACGATAGATTCATAATTTTCCCGGTGAGGTGAATGAAATTCCTGTTATCAATAAAAGAAGGAAAAATAAAAATAAAAATTAGTGAAAAGAATACAATTCAAATATTTCTACAGATATTTAAAAAAAAATAAGTAGGTACAAAGTCTTCCAAATAAGCAGACTTCATAATCATCCATACTAATATTATAAATTAGAAAATAACTCTGTCTGTCTGTATGTTACCTTTTCACGCCTAAACCACCGAACGGATTTCGATAAAATTTGGCAGAGATATAGATTGCATCGCGAGGAAGGACATGTTTTTATCGACATACCTTGCGGCCGAAGCCGCGGGCGTAAGCTAGTTCATAAAATCATTGACAAAGGTAACTGACCTAAGGAAACAAAGCTCACAGACCAGCACAAATACTGGACAAAAATAAAATAATGATCTGTTTAAAATAGCACCTGTAATATTACATCACACTCAAAATTACATTATTACACTAGAAACAGACAAATATTCTCACCTTTTCACCGCCTGCCGACGAAAATAAAATCCACAGAGGAATAGCAACACAATGACCTTTGTCTCGCCGAGAAAAAGGCGAAATTTCCCGCTCTGTCACCTGTCAAACTACAAATGATAACCTCAAATCTATTGTTAATCAATAAATATTGCTTTATTATTTGTTTGTTTTTGTTATTTTACTACTTTAACGACGTCCGTACAGGGAAAAAGACGATATTGAACTGTTGTCGAGACGTATAAATGAAATCTGGAGGTTTTCCAAAATGGCAGCTTGCCAAATACGAAGTGCGTAGCGTCCGGCGGCTTATGGTAGATGGGGGCTGTTATCGTTCGTTCGGTTTCGATCTTCGAACTGCATTGACGTATACAGTAATGGGAATATGATTAAAATTGGGTCGATACTTCAGTTTTATTGATGCATTTTTATTATTAGCTGACAGCTTCTTTATTGGCGTGAGATTAAAAGCGGAATCATCATCATCATTTCAGCCGAAAGACGTCCACTGCTGGACATAGGCCTCCCCCAAGCACCTTCACTTCGACTGATTTTGTGCTTCTCGCACCCAACGGGTTCCTGCGGCCTTCACAAGGTCGTCGGACCACCTTGAGGGAGGCCTGCCAACGCTACGTCTTCCGTTACGCGGTCGCCACTCCAGAACCTTTCGGCCCCATCGGCCATCTGTTCTGCGAGCAATGTGCCCTGTCCACTGCCACTTAAGTTTGGCAATTCTTTGGGCTATGTCAGTTACTTAGGTTCTCCTGCGGATCTCCTCATTCCTGATTCGATCACGCAGGGAAACTCCGAGCATAGCCTTCTCCATTGCCCTTTGGGTGACTTTTAAAGCGGAATAGGGCAAAACAAATGGCTTGTGTACTCTTTCAATATTTTCAAGACGTAAGTAATTAAGTATGTAGAAAATCATGCTAAAAGAATGTGCATAGAGTCAACATTTAACTTCTTACGAATTTTTCAACTTGCATGTCCGTCTTCTTAGCGTGTCGTTACCAATCTAAATGGACTCGGCCCAAAATTCGGCTACTAGTTTGACTGACTTGCATGTCCATGTCAGGTTATTACACATGCTGAACTGCCCCGTTGGTGGGGTTGCGTGGGGTCCTGGGTTCGATTCCCGGATCAGGCAAATGTTATTGGGTTTTTCCATTAGGAATTTCCTAGCAAAAGCCCGGAGCTTGGAAATTGGCGGTGTAATACGCCCGTTGCTCGGAAAGTACGTCAAGCCGTTGGTCTTGCGTTTGATCTCTCTCCGGTCGTGTCGGATTGCCGTCCCGTCGGACGATGATAGTGAGGGAAGCAAGTGTGCACCTGCGTCTACGCACACATTTGTGCTCTAAGTACAGACGCCAGCACATCAAGCTACTAATTTCTTTAATAGATGTTCAACTTTATCGCTAAAGTATAAGGTTCAACGTTGAATGGGAAAATTTTACAATTTCGGGTAGCTTGATGTGCTGGCGTCTGTACATATACTATCTCCCGCGCCGAAGGCTGGTCTGTGCTGAGAGTGGTCGCCATGGCCGAAATACGTTATGGAGGACTTTATTTATACGTTGATCAAAATATGATCCGCGACCATAACAGACATGTATACATTTACAGAATTATAATTATTTAAATACAACAACACAACTCAATAACAACAACAATACATCTCTGTGCGTTAGAATTGACCTCAAATATCATATGGTAATTTGAATAAATATACTAGGTAAATTCCAGATTCTTATTCCGTGACTTTGTGCGAAAAAGCGATTCATTACTTGCATACAAAACTTCTAAGTAAACTAATTAATAGAGGCATACATACACAAATATAATTTACAAAAAGAATGCAAATTCAAAAGCGCATGACGAGGCAGGCTAACCGCCGAGGACAAACTACGGTAGACGTAGAAAGACTGTCGCATATGAGGGGGCCCAAGTCTATAACTAGAAAGACTGTCGTATATGAGGGGGCCCAAGTCTATAACTAGAAAGACTGTCGTATATGAGGGGGCCCAAGTCTATAACTATAAAGACTGTCTTATATGAGGGGGTTCAACTCTATAACTAGAAAAACTGTCGTATATGAGGGGGCACAAGTCTATATCTAGCGAAACCGTTGCCTATCTTTAAGTTTTCCTCATTGGAGTGAATACTTAATTGTATTATTTTTGAGTGTACCTAATTAATTATCTTAAACCATATTATTAACCACGAGTCTCGGATCACGACATACAACAAGAACCGAAACCTTTAACAAAATAACCCTTTTAATTAATAACCTTAACCTTTTTAATTCACTGAGACAGCAACAGTCCCTTCCACCCTACTCCGCGAAACACCTTGCATCTCTCTTTGTATGCCATTTGAGAACAAAGATTTTAGCGAGACAACGAACTTGTGTTTATTAAAAATATGTCGAACTAAATATTTTCATTTGATCTGAATAAATCACAGCTGTTAGTTTACGAAAGGTTTTTTGACATCAATTTTTTTTTTGCGGCCAGATTGCTGGCCAATTTTTTGCCCAAAGAATCAGCGTTATTTTTTTTTTAAAGTCCTTTTATTGTTTTTCACTTTTCAGTTCAACGTAACAATGCTGCCTTTTGGCCACTTTTCCTATTGACAGCGATGCGCACGAATTTTTTGATGCCCTTTGTCATTTGCCTTTGACTTCTTTTTATATACTTACATATTATTATTTTAAGACTCTAGCTTTTTAAATTATGTAAATAAATAGTGAAGCTTTTCTTGAAATAATTTAGGTGCTTGTGCATCTTTACTTAGACTTCGAACCCAAGTAGACCGCAGAGGGACAACCTCCATAAGTGGGGGTTCATGGAAGGATCTGACCTCCGGTGTGTATGCGGTGTCTCTCCACAGATAATGGCTCACCTCCCATCTTGCACCGCATGCTGCCACCTGCACACGTGGGCCGTAATCCACCACGTGGGCTGTAATCCACCACGTGGGCCCAGTGCGGGTTGGTAAATGTCACATGTCGTCGAATTTTGGTTCTAGGACATGCCGGTTTCCTCACGATGTTTTCCTTCACCGTTTTGAGAGCAGTGGTGATGAAAATATTTACAAAAAGTAAAGCGCCTGGCTGGGTTTGAACCTACGTCCTACAACTCTCCTGCGTTACCACGGCTCTCCATAGAACAGGAGCCTTAAGGTCATAAGCACACGTATCAAATCGGAAAGGGATCGATCGGCTCCGTATCGCTTTTCGTCTCGCCGTCAAACAGGCGTCAACCTAACGTAAGCACGTAACCAAAGCGGATCAGAAGCTCCGATACGTCGACTCGGCTACGGCTAGGCGACGCCGCCGCCGCGCTTACGGCTCGCCGACCGCTGGTTGTTGGTGCAGCAGGCAGGCCGCAGGGGTGAGAGGGGCAAGGGTGGACGAAAAGACGTAAGCTCAGGTACGGAGAGACGTAAGCGCGGGGACTACGAGCCGTAACGCAGCGCACCGCGGGTCGTGAGCTTGTCCCGAGGCGAAGCGATTATGTTACGATTTCGATTAGTGTGCGTTGCAGTAGGGAGTTTCCTACAAAGAATACTGAACGGCTCGAGTTGATACGGTGACGATCCCTTTCCGGTTTGATACGTGTGCTATGACCTTTAGGCAAACAGTAAAGGCTCCTTCAAACAGGCGCGACACGCGATAAAATCGCGCACGACACAAAGGCACCGCAAGTCGCGCGCGATTATATCGCATGTCGCGCCTGTTTGTAGGAGCCTTAACACAATTAGAATGCATAATTCAAAAACACAGACTCATCCGATTTGTTCGATTAGTTTTTGGTATACGACCCGATTACGAGACGACATTAATTATCTAATGTTGCTGTCTCGTATTCCTCAAACTCAAAGCATTTATCCATACTATACTAATATTATAAATACGAAAGTGTGTCTGTCTGTCTGTTACCTCTTCACGCTTAAACCGCTGAATCGATTTAGATGAAATTTCGTATAGAGATAGTTTCAAGTCCCGGGAAAGGACATAATTACAATACATCTTGTAAAGGGTCCCGTTGGCACCGTTTGGGAAACCTAAAAACAGGATGGCGGCATTAGTTCCGATACGCGCTAAAAGATCCTGTACAAAATATAATAATAATAATATATTTATTCATTAGACAACAATTTTGGTCCGGTGTTAGATTACTTTACAGTGCGGCCAACGGCAACGAAAGAATGCATTCTGATAGAAAGAAAGAAAATTGTGTTTATTTGGCAATAAAAAAACCTTAAAAATAAACAAAACAAATACAAAATGATTAAAAATAATAATGCCAAAAGGGCCTCAGCTCAGCATAATGCCAGATGGCAACACAAAGTGCACCACCTGACGCTGATTTTCAGCTGTTGAAAAATCAAGTTTTATACATTTAAAAAACCTGATTTTGAAAATAAATACTTATGCCAATAAATATTTATAGGAATACTCGCAGAGGTTTGTTCATTTGTTGTCATGTTTAAGATCACCTTTTGTTTATTTTCGCCAATCGGTAGTTTTATATTTTATTAAAGTGTATATCTATACGTGTACGTAAGTGTGCTGACAAATGCGTACACTGACTGGACAGGTCGTCTCAATCTGTGTGGTTCTTTCCTCAAAAGACCATCTCAGACATCGACCTACATGGTCTTCATATTATAACCTGACCAAGAAATCATTTATATAACTAGATTTTTCAACTTTATAAAACGCCTGAACTTTTAGGTTTTGGGCCCAACTTTGTATGAAACTTGACGGGTTTCCTTTGTTCCCCATTGCCTTCAACTAAAATCTAATCCAAACTCCGGAAGAAATGACAAATGAACCCTATTAACCAAACATTGCTCCGACGTCTTAAGCCCTATCACTTAGGTACTTTGTTCAACGTTCTTCAGACATCATATTAGCCAAGCGTCCCTCGGAGATGGCCACGACACGACCCCGGCACGGGCAAGGGGTGATAAATGTCGTGACTCGTTGGGTGTCAAATTAAATAACGTTTAGCGGCCTCGGATTAGTCTGTGACGACATCTTGAAAGATGGCGATACACAGGGAGGAGAGATTTATTTCGCTTTAAAAAAAAAAAAAAAAACCGGTCAAGTGCGAGTCAGACTCGCGTAACGAGGGTTCCGTACTTTGTAGGTAAGTGAATGTCACGGGTTTTTTTTTAGTGTAACTACAAATTTACATTTTCGGATTTTTTCCTTTACTTGTGCTACATGATCTTGCTTCTTGCCAAATTTCATGATTATAGGTAAACGGGAAGTACCCTATAAATTTTGATTCCCTTGAGAGTGTCGAAATATACGTTTTTTGCGGCATAAACGGCCGTATCGTTTTTTTTTTACGTTAACTTAGGAGTTTGATTTTTTCACAGCTTCAAGGGACCGCAGACCTGAGTATATGGTTTTAATTTCAACTCGATACCTCTACGCGTTTCCGAGATAAAGGATCATGCATGACAGACAACAAAACACAACAAACTCACTTCATCTAATTTTTCACGGTGAGATTTTTACAGAATCGACCGGCTGGTACGTATTTACATAATTAGTATCATTAATACATCATTCTAACTTAGATTTGTTCCTTAAGAACAAATTAATCTCTTAAGGAAAAGTGCATAAGGAACAAATCTAACTTAAAGATAATGAGATGATTCTAATTACTATAATTCTGTAAATACATATCTATTATGAATGATATTTTACCTTACCATAAATAACATAGGTACCTTAATTTTCGCAGGCACACACACACGTAAAACTGGATCAATACTGAGCAAGCTGTAGGAAGCTATTACGGTTAATCAATAACAGCAAACTTTAAATTTCGCTCAACGCGAGTTAGCTGAAGTTAATAAAACTGTTGCAACTTGTGGCGATGAAAAAGCTACTAGCACACTGGTATCGACCACTAACTGGCACTGCCAAGGCAAAAAGAGTTCGTGATGTAGTTTTTAGAACTGCGGTGTAATTGCGTAACTCACTAACAGAAACAATGGCTTTCATTTTGAAAAAATATTAATTGCGTTATTTAAGTAGGTACAATGCGTGCCACGAAAGATGAGACTTGACACACCACGTGGTTTGACTTGCGCAGAACACGATTTTAGGTATCTTTAGCGGTATGAGGTCTGAGTGCGGGACGGGACCGGACGTCATAGGGGCAGCGGAAAGAGCGGGGGAGGCGGGGTCAAGTCTCATCTTTCGTGGCGCGCATTGCACGTTGTTGAGCAGACAAATTGTTCGAACATACGAATATGAAGCAATGGTTTAGCAATATTCTTGAAAATGATTCTGATTGTGATTCATAGTGTGTTACGCAATTAGGGTGTTGGAAAATATAAACAGCCTATCAGGGGGCCTAGAAAGCCACTTTGGCAGAATCATAAAATGATGAAATTATGAATCATAATGGATAGTTTAGTTAACTGATAAGTTAATCGTATCAAAACCCATTGGTGAAGGACTTTTCAATTATTTTTTTTCTCTGTGCTAAAATACCAATCAATCCAATCCAAATCCAATCCCAATCTCTTTGATTATACCTACGTAGTGCAGCGAAAAAAAGAAAAACACGGACTGTCTTCGCCATATTACGATTCTTAATGTTAGCCTTTTATAATTCTGCCAAAGTGACCTTTTTAGGTCCCCTGAACACAATCCCAAAATACTTAATTCAAAAGATTTACTTCACACCTTTGCATTGTTCAAGAGTCGGCCAGTTATTCAAAAAAATTACGTACGAAAACATGGATGGGAATCGGCGCAGAACGATAATTATAACAAGAAAAGAGAATATGGCCAGTCAGCATTAGGTAAGTAGAATTTATGTCATGATGAATCCTGAAAAGTCAAGGCACTTACCATGCCTCTCTCTCTCTCTATTTTAGGAACTGGATCATAAATGATAATGATAATGTAAATGATTTTATTTTTATGAGTAGGTTTGCACAAACACTTTTACACGTTTTTTAAAAACTAGATGAGGTCCGCGTTTCCTATCTGACTACTCTGAGAAGAAAGGCCGAAACAAACTCAGAGGTCACAGTCTCTTTTAAAGTCCAGACATAATCTTGGTCAGGTTATATGATCGATGTCTGAGATGGTCTTTTATTCACACGTATTCTCAAACAGAAAACGTCAAAATACTCAAAAAAGTTCATTACTAGACATTCCCTTTCATCTTAGCACCTCCAGAATTCACTCGGAATTCTCATCAAGAATTGATGAATAAATTCTTCCGCGCGCTCCTGTTGTGTTACCACCCGATATCATCCCTTGCGAACGCCACTCTCTCTCAAGTCTTCGTGGTGAAAGCACAAACAACCTGCTTATCGGTTTATATAATTACTTAGATACTTACTTAGTTACATCTGGAAAACGGTGAGTGACATAATCTAATGTGGCAAATGTGGGATTGACGTTTAAAATAATTTGAATTAAATTTTAAAAATTACTAAGTTATATCGGGGAAAACAGTGAGTGTATATAAACGCTACCTAACGGCCGAAGTGTGACGGCTGTCATAAAAATGTTAGCACCGGGTTTTGAGTTTGCGGTGTCAAAAAACTATCTCCAGGAAAACACACTTTACACTCAAGTAACGTTTCAGTCGACGTCAAATTGCGGGGGCTTCTAGCGGCCACCGCTCTTCCGTGCCGTATTACTGAGAAAAGTTCATGTGGAAAATTGTGGGTTTATATGATTGAGTGTGTCTTAGCAAAACTTAACTTTGAAAAATCCATATTAATTTATAATTGCGAAAGTGTGACTATCTGTCTGTCTGTTACCTTTTCACGCTTATATATATATAAATATATATATATAGTTTGAGTCCCAGGGAAGGACATAGGATAGTTTTTATCCCATCATCCTCTAAGGGGGTGAAAAGGGGGGTGGAAGTTTGTATGGGGAATCAATAATCGCTGAACCGATTTAGATGAAATTTGGTATGGAGATAGCTTGAGTTGCGGGGATGGATAGAGAATAGTTCAGTTCAGTGTCAGACTCTTACTGACTAAAACACACCCGTGTTCCTTCCTTAGCCCTTTATGTTCCGGGCCAGCGGTAACCCTTTCGGACAATCTTACGGACAAAGTATGCCTCACGGCTGCGCCAAAAAGGTCCAGTTCAGCAAAAATGCCAGACAACTAGTGCCTGACGCTGTACTTAGTAACAAGTTTTTTTAACTGAACAGACAGCTGTGCTGCTGAGGAGTTTATTGCGCCACTTGTTCCCAGCAAAAGCACTAGGAAGTGTTGCAGGGCATACGTTTTACTGGCGGGCTTATGTAACTTTGACGTTCGAAAAGTGCTGATTCTCAGCCTAATTTGAATAAATGACTTTTGATTTTGATTGTAACTAATACCCCTTTTCCAGATGGTCTTCACCCGTCCCTCAAATATTCCATTCCCGACGACTTGGCGTCGGTTCCCAACTGCCAGAGGAACTCTCCGCATTCAGGACCTAACAGCAGATCTGCATGAAGAGGCTATGGCACTGCTGACCCGGTATTTTATGAGGGATGAACCTCCTTGCAAGTATATTGGTAAGTCAAGCCTTTTGTCAGTTCCTCATCTGTCCAGCCTTTTTCCAACCATATTGGGGTCAGCTTTCAGTCTAACCAATTAACCTTTTTGACGCAGCCGTGAGGCACACACTATATTGCTTTTACTTTTTTATTTTGATATTTCTTTTTACGGTTCCGTAGGTACCCAAAAGGTAAAAACGGGACCCTATTACTAAGACTCCACTGTCCGTCTGTCACCAGGCTGTATCTCATGAACCGTGTTAGCTAGACAGTTGAAATTTTCACAGATGATGTATATCTGTTGCCGCTATAACAACAAATACTAAAAACAGAATAAAATAAATATTTAAGGGGGGCTCCCGTACAACAAACGTGTTTTTTTCGGCGTTTTTGCCTTGTGAAGGATTCCGTATCCTTCGTGTGAGAATCTGACTCGCACTTGGCCAGTTTTTTTTTTATATTTAAACTTTATTCTTTCTTTCAACCGGATGGAGATGAAAGCCAGTATTTTACAAGCAGCGACTGCCTATCGAGAGTGCAGTGGTGACTCAGTGGTAACGATCCCAACTTTCGAGTTGTGGGTTCGAAAACAGGCAGCCACTTTACTTTGTGTAAATTATTTCATCACTTCTCTCGCTCTCGAAACGGTGAAAGAAAACCTCGTGATTAAACCGGCATGTACTTCTAGAACCAAAAATTCAAAGACAACCCGCGCTGGGCCCGCGTGATAGATTACAGCCGGTGTCCTAGCAGTGGGAACTTTATAAACAGAATATGCATGCAGATTGGAAGCTGACCCTACCATACTCGGCGTATGGTAGGGTCAGCTTCCAATCTAACCGATTGCAGCTGAATACCAGTATTTTATGTGGAGTGACCGAATAACTGACCTCCACTACCCACCCTTTTCCCTTTTTCGCGAGATATGAAACGAATCTACAGTTGTAGAAACGGCGATTTCCGAGAGCTTGATAAAATCGAGGAAATCTGATGTCAAATCACTTGTTAGACTGCTGGAAATGTGATTGGAAAACTAATCAAGGTTGTTCCATTTCATTTAAAACTCGAGTATTTTAACCCATTTCATCAAACCATCAAATTTTTTAAGTATTTACAAACACAAACAACTAGGTCATCTAAATATATAAAATCTGACTGAATGATATTATATCAACGCACATCCTAAACGGCTAGTCCTAGAGACATGAAATTTGGAGGGTGTGTTCTTTGTGAAGAGTAAGTATCCACTAAGAAAGGGTTTTTCGAAATTCCACCCCTAAGTGGGTGAATGGGGGGAGGGTGAAATTTCACGCGGACGAAGTCGCAGGCAGAAGCTAGTTGAAAGAAAGAAAAAGTATTTATAGCGACATGTACAGGAAGATCACAAACTAAACTAAACACAGCAAAATAAAAATCCAAGTTATATAAAAAAAAAGTGACAAAAGGAAAATGAAACAGAAAGTATAGGAGGAAAAGAAAATGAAGCAGAAAGTAGAGGCCTCGTATACGAGGCCAAAAGGCTTCTATCTCAGCATGATGCTACGACATTTAAAAAATAAATGTTGTAGTTCAAATATATTTGTATCGTGCGAGAATCGAACTGGCAACACATAGCGCAGTAGCTTATTGTTCAGTCGCTATACGCATCCGAACACAGAATCTACAACATACTCTCTCAAATAAAATTACTTAGCGAAACTCCGCGGACTTGATATACCTAATAGCTAAGTGTCTATGGTTCATTTTATCCTTTTAATCTTTGTTATTTTTAATTTTTTTTTCTCACCTTTTTTAATGTTTTTAATACCTGTATTGTGTCTTTTGTTGCACTAAATAAACGTTTTATCTATCTATCTAATATTTATTATCTAAGCATAATCAACAAAAAACGAATTGTCGAAGTTTTATTTTGGGCAACGACCGTAGTTTGTGTAGTGACTTAAAATATCAGTTTTAATAATCTGGCTTTTCTTTGTGTAATCTTTACAGACGTGATGGGGAACTAACACCGTTAAAAAAAACAGATTTTCTTAATTTTAAGACCTCGAAAAAGAACATCAAATCAATTTTTTGTCTTTATCGTATTTATATTTCATCCATTAATCTGTGGAGTTCCGCTAGCAAATTTAATTTGACCTGGTGTAAGTCATATCAACCCTTTATCAAGTAGGGATCTTCCCACCATTATTATATTAACACCTTTTCCTCCAGGCATCCAAAACTACCCATCAGCAGTAAAAGAGCTGCAGAACCTCTGGCGTACTCCCCTTAAAGAGAACCTGTCGCTGGTCTGCGTTGAAGACAATGATGATCAGCCTCCCAAGATCGTGGGGGTCAATGTGCTGACGGTTGTATGTAAGGAAGACAAGGAGGAGCCGTTTCATGTGAGATCGTGAGGCTGTATTGTAACTATATATGCTCTACTATTTGAAATTTTCTTTGCACTTCACTTTTAGTCTGCCATGAGCGAGGATGCGTAGCGAGGGCTGTGTGTAAAACTAACCAATACCAACGCTAACTTAGTTCAAGCTATAAAAATGAAGCGATGTTATTGGTTGGTTTCACACACATCCCTCGCTACGCATCCTCGCTCATCTCTAATGGAATTGTTTTTAAATAAATGATTAGAGCAGTGGAGCGCAGCATTTTAGGCGTTAAACAAACTGACAGAATATTAAACACCACGCTGCGCTCCATAATGGGCCTCCTAGACTTAAGAGCGTTTACTCAGTACGGCATTTCATACAAACTTTCAAGCTCTTATTTTTCGAAATAAATGAACCGATTTTAATGAAACTTCATACGCATAAGCAGGACAAAGGTCTAAAAAGTTAGTTAAGAACATCGGTTTCATTAAAATCGGTTCATTCATTTCGAAAAACAACGAAGATTTTAATGAAACCGATGTTCGTAAGTAAATTTTTAGACACGCATACGCATCAGGATACAAAGGTCTAAAAATTTACTTACGAACATCGGTTTCATTAAAATCGGTTCATTCATTTCGAAAAACAACGAAGATTTTAATGAAACCGATGTTCGTAAGTAAATTTTTAGACCTTTGTATCCTGCTTTTGCGTCTGAAGTTTCATTAAAATCGATTCGTTCATTTCGAAAAACAAGGGTTTAAAAGTATGATGAAATGCCGTACGGCGTAAACGCTCTTAATCAAGGATGGTAATCGTGATCCAGCGCCTTTTGTTAAATCTGTCTTAGATACTTATAATAAAGCTGTCGACTTTGTTTGTTTGAACGCGCTAAACTCTGGAACTACCGGTCGGATTTGAACAATTCTTTTTGAACCCTCGGCGCGCGAATCTGACTCGCACTTTAGTGCAGGTTTTTGTGAGTGAGTCGTGAATCTAAATAACGTGTTATAAAATAGATGTGAATAGATCACCTTTTAGTGACTGTTCACTTTAGTCCGCGCGGAACTAGTTGGCCGCGCCTTAGGTATGTGAGCGGTGGGACGGAGGGGCGGGGGCGCTTTGTCATTACTCAGTACGTGCATTGCGAACACTAGGCAACCCCGCCGCCCTCACCCCCGACCCCACCCAAGGCGCGGCCAACTAGTTATTGGCGGACTATAGCAGAAATAGACGATAGGTACAATGCGTGCCACGAAAGATGAGACTTGACACACCACGTGGTTTGACATGCGCAGTACACGATTTTAGGTATCTTTAGCGGTATGAGGTCTGAGTGCGGGACGGGACCGGACGTCATAGGGGCGGCGGAAAGAGCGGGGGAGGCGGGGTCAAGTCTCATCTTTCGTGGCACGCATTGTACAATCAGTACATAATTAGGTCTTGCCAGACAATGCAATATATCTACGTCCAAGCCGAATCACCCCAAAAACATAAACTTCTTCCACATCTTTTAGACTGACGACAAGATCTGGGCCCAACTCTTCGGCGCCGTCGACCTGGTGAGCAAGGGAGTGGACATCTTTGAGAAGTACGGAGTGGACAAGTATCTGACAGCTTACGGGCTGGTGGTAGACCCGGCTTGGAGAGGATGTGGGGTTGGCAAGGAACTGTTGTTAGCCAGGTATACATAATCAGCTTATAATTTTCCCACTGCTGGGACACAGGCCTCCTCTCTGTGAGAGGGAGCGTAGGCCCAGTGCGGGATGGTAGATGGCACATGTCTTCGAATTTTTTGTTCTAGGACATGCCGGTTTCCTCACGATATTTTCCTCCACCGTTTTGAGAGCAGTGGTGATGAAATAATTTACACAAAGTAAAGCGCCTCTCTGGGTTCGAACCTACGACCTACAACTCGTAAATCACAGCCTTTATCAATCGGCAATAAAATAATATCATAATTTCTCAAAAACCTTAATGTTTTCCACGATATAAATCACCTTGATATCCCGCAAATAATTAAACCCGGGATGCGCACAACTCTATTGAGACCCGCCATCCAATTACAGGCGTTATTACAGATGCCAGGCGGATTCTTTAGTGCCTGGGTAATGGGGAATTTATCGGAATCTATCCTGGAATGCGGGGCGCGCTCGCGGCTCTAGGTTATTGAATATTATGCTGTAGGTAGATTTGTGACTTGGTAGGATGCTTTGGTAGGTGTGAATAATAATGTGGCTGTGGTGTTTATTAAAAGCCTAGTCTTGGTTAGTATATTAATAATGCTGTATGGCTTCTATTAATTAATCTGCAAAGCCTTTTAAAATTGAAATAAAATATATTATTTCACATTTAAACCTACATGAGCACAAGACTTATGAAACGTCAGAAGCTAGGTGCACGGTTCCAATTGGTCGTTTCCTATGGAGAAGAGCCGGCAAGAAACTCCACGGTTACTCTTTTAAAAATAATTGGCTTTAACGATGTTTTAAATTACAGAATTAATAGGTATGGGAGGACACCGTAGGCCTGTCAACAAGTACCAGGAGGTCTACCATGATCTAATTAAAAACGATTCAAAAGCAAGACATTTCAGTTTAGGTTCTTAAGGCGCTATCTCGAAAATAAATTGTTGCTACGGCGTAGAGAGTGCTGCTGCTACGGCGTAGCAAAGACTAAAACTAAGCCGTAGCAAGTACCATAGCTACGGCGTAGCAAGGACCAACGTTACGGCGTAGCTAGGATCACAGCTACGCTCACAGAACAGAAAAGTTTTTTCTATTCTGTGGCTACGCCATAGAATAGAAAGGACATCTGTCTACGGCGTAGTTAGATGGTCGACTACGGCGTAGCTAGGCATCACTGCTACGCCATTTTGAGTAGTACCCAGTACGTTACGTTACGTTTAATTTTGAATACTTTATTGTTTAAAAATAACCTTTTTCTTTTCATAATTTATTTTTGTTTTTAGACCAAAAATCCTTTTTTTTTTAATACTTGAAGCAGGCAGTTGCTCATTAAAATGAAAAAGGCAAACTCGACAAGAAAGTTTGTTAATTAAAAATGTGAGGTTTTTGATATGTAGGTACTTTTTTTTTTTTTTTTTCAGGATCGGAAATCATCTAATGACCCCTCCCGCTCTGGGTGGAGCGGAAGGAAGTGTCAGACTCTTACTGACTAAAGCCCACCCGTGTTCCTTCCTTAGCCCTTTATGTTCCGGGCCAGCGGTAACCCTTTCGGACAAACCCGCTGACCATATGTAGGTACTTACCTACTCTAAAGTTACTTTGTTTTGTGTTAGGAAGTTTTCTCTGTGGACTATTTATTTTAATTCGTAAACTAATTTCATCCAGTTCAGTTGGTGTATTTTCTCTAAAAATCACAACGTGTAAACTTAGATGAAGTGAGCTGACATTCCACCTTATCCTTTATGTCCATAAGGATTGAGGAGCCACTTTTCGTATCTTAATGAAATTAATATACTTATTTAGTAAGTAGTACCTAGTTTAAAAATTTTGTAGGATCGATCCTCCATTTTGTAGTATAATACTTCAAAAACTATATGAACATAAAAATGGCACCTCAACTAAATGTTTGGATTGAGGAGCCACGTCAGAACTACGAACATCTTGGTAATTAGTCAGCTTAATAATAAAGCTGACTAATTACCAAGATGTTCGTAGTAGTAAAGATGATAATAGGTAGGTAAAGTATTTCTTTCTTGTTATTTATTTACTGTTTGAAAAACATCGTATAATATTTATCATAATTTGTTATGATTCTGTAGCATTTGAGAGTATTTAGTAGACAAAATCTGAGCTCGGTTGTATTAAAATTAAAAAGTTACCATCCATACCAGTATTATAAATTCAAAAGTAACTCTGTCTGTCTATCTGTCTGTCTGTCTGTATGTCTGTATGTTACCTTTTCACGCCTAAACCACTGAACGGATTCGATAAAATTTGGCAGAGAGATAGATTGAATCCCGGGGAAGGACATGGGATAGTTTTTATCGAAATACCTCGCGGGCGAAGCCGCGGGCAGAAGCTAGTACATTATATGTGGCTCCTCAGACCACACATACGACTAGTCATTTTTCAAAGACGAAGTGGCAGTGTTTTTTGAAGTGGCTCCTCAATCCATACAGACATAATCCAGGGATTGACACTATTGACAGCTCATTTCAAGCACTTCACCTAAGTTTACACGGTGTGATTTCTACAGAATAGCTTGCCTAATGTTCTGTGCTAATCCTATATTTAAGGAGTAAAGATAAATATGCATTTTCAATAATTTTATTACCTCAAACAAAAACAGATTAAAAAAAAAAACAAAATAATAAGACACAATATATTTAAATATCTAAAAAAAACTTAACTATTTATAGCAAAATAATAAAACTAAAAATAATTAGAAGTAAGTCAAAACATATTCAAAAGTGATTTTTATCAGTTTTATCCAATTTTTGCCTTTGCTTGCAATCCAGTTTAACTTTTTTCTTTTCTGCAATAGCGTTCCTCTTTATGTGGTAAATTGGCTGGACGCTATCAAACTCTAATTCGTTATAATATTTGTGCTTATTCCTATCAGCAGGATTCGGATAATAAGCCGCGTACAACAATCCATCAACCTGATAAAGTTTAACATCAATCGTATGCTGAAACAGCACACCACTCAACAGCATCCGTTCTATAACAACACAGGAATCATGCGTAATTTTATTCCCCCAAATATTCAAAAACCGTAAATAGAACGGTTTTTTTATCGAATTCAAAATGTCGATCACACCACTATCTGTCAAATTGTTGCGACTTATATCAAGGGCGCGGATTTTCGAGAATGGCAACCCGAAACTCAGCGCTCTAGCTCCCGTGTCGTTTATATCATTGCCTGCGACGTTTAGGAGGAGTAGTTGAGGGCCTTCAGCTAAGTATCTGGCTAATAATTCGATTCCGTAATCTCCAATTCTGTTAAAAGCCAAGTCTAAGAATAATAGAGTCGTATTTTTTCTCAATCCTCTTGCAAAATATTCCATATCATGACTTATAAATTGATTCTTTTGTAAATGTAATTCGATTATACTCGAGTTTCTTTCTAATAAGTACTCAATATGGTAAGCGAACCATTTGGACTCATACGTGTAACGATTAAACATCGGTATGACTCGACTAAAATCGAAGACTTTTATTGATGTATTCGCTCCATGATCGATTCTCAAAGCCGTAATAATCTGAGCGATGCTCGGTAAAGTCTGATTCGTTTCTCCTATATCCAGGTATTCAACTGAAGTATTGTTCATCAAGAATCTAGCGAAGATTTCGCCCCCTTTTGTGCCAAAACGATTCCCATTCAGCCTTAGATATCGCAGCTTTAACAATTTGGCATATTTCGCGAGTTGCTCAATCGATAATCGGGTTAGTCGATTGTTCATAATATTTAGATTGATTATGCTCGATCGACCCTTAACTAGGAGCTTTTTTAAGAGTTTAAAAAACCCCTTATCTGTTATGTTATTGTAACTTAGGTCCAGCCTAATGATGCGTCTTGGGGATTGCCTGACGTATCGACAAATCGCTCGAATGTCGGTGTCTTGAATTCGACGTCGGTACCTCCCTTCGATGTCCTTCCCTCGGAGAATAAGGTACCCAGTCCCATCAGAATTTCTCACAGTAAACAAATTTAGTCTTATCTCGTTTAATTCAGGTTTAGGTAAATTCTTTCTTTCTTCAGCAATTTTGTCTAGAAGATCGACCGTGTTGCAGATGCATCTGGGCTCCTTGTCATTGCCCATTTTGCGAGTTACAAATTATTAAAATAAAACTTTATGTTTAATAAAAATACAAAATATTTTGACTGTCAAAAACTATGTGACGTAATTTTAGTTGTTTTTTTTTTTCAACCCTGTAACCATAGAGTTTTAAATACTTTCTAGTGATCGTCGCAACCGTTTAAGGTTAGTATGTACTTAGTAACTATTTTCACTAGGTACCAAATTAAATAACTAACTATACAAATAAATACAAATACAATAGGAGGCGTCGAAGTACTCGTCCGCATCGCCGTCGTTCGGAAACGTGCCCACATGACTGGCAGCATTACCACTAACCACGTTGAATGGAAATGCTAATTCTTTCCTGTTACCTATCATAATATGGTACATAGCTTTCTCACTACTCAGCGCGGCGTCTTGTCCATTGGTCAACCCCTGGGTCGGGTAGTGTTTTCCCCTCAGGTTTTTCAGGTAGGAATTGTTCAGTAAACCAGAGACTCCTTAAGTCTATCATACCCCACCATAGAAATGTAATGTACCCCACCATACTACCTACTTTGGACTTTTCTGACGAAAAGTTAGTGTGCCATAGTGTTCTTCTAGTTCTAACTGAACAAACAGCGGTGCTGCTGGGGAGTTTGTTGCGCCATTTCGCAACGCGTTTTCGTTTTTTTTTTCGCGTTTTTTGTGTTTTTTTTTTTTAAACCTTTTACGCCTCATCATTGTTAAGTTACCACTTATGGGAAGAGCGAGGCAGCTCCGACACAAGTACTTTTGTAACTTACTGGGGCTGTCTCAATTTATGTATGACACAATGTTTAAGTTGAAATAAATATTTTTGTATTTTTTTTTCCCAGCGAAATCACTAGGAAGTGGTGAAGAGCGGGCGTTTTGGGGGACTTAAGTAATCTTAAGTAATTTTAACGTTCAAAAAGTGCTGATTCTCAGCCAAGTTTGAATAAATGACTTTTGATTTCATACTCCTCTGCCGTCCCCTTACGTTACATAACCGTTCTTTTTTTATTTTACAGGATTCCATTGTGCAAAGCTCTAAACATCAGAGTGACGGCAACAGTCTTCACGGCTGGAGCATCGCAAGCAGTTGCCAAGAAAGCAGGCTTCGTCGATCTATTTGAAGTAACTTACGAAGAATTAGCCAAAAAAGGTTTTATATTTCCCGGGGTTGAAAAAGATACGAAGTCCTCAAAATTAATGGCGTTGGCCATTGAGTGATTTAAAAAAAATGCTACGGGTTGCCATTTTTATCTGAAATTACCCAGCTGTATGGGAGATTGTGAAAACTTATTGACGTTGTAAGTTTATTGACTCGAAATTGTATGATCTCATTATAATTTTAGTAGGTAAAGGAGAGTGGGTAACAAATATATGGGGTCTGGGCCCACCCTTCAATAGTAACGTTTGATATACCGTTGGATAGGGCTTTTTAAGCGGAACATTAGTTACTAATAAAACGATGGTCAAATGTTAGTACTTTCGGAGATACGACGGCGACGTCTTAAAGTCGTCTCAGTCCAACATATTCTTTATGGATATTTATATGGTAGAATAGTAATAATACACGTATTTCACTTTTAATTAAAAAAAATTAACTATTATTCGTCCTGGACATCCATGACAATTAGATCATTTAAAAATCCCGCGGGGGCCATGAATGGTTGATATCTCCGAACTCCTAAGTACCAAATCAAAGATATTGTGTGAGCACAAGTTCCTACAATTCGCCGTCCGGTCAAGCAAGAGCAATAATATTGTGTTATCGCGTTTCTTCCAAATTTGTTTCGATAAATTAATATATTAATGACTATACACGATACGGTTTTTTTTAAACTTTGCCGTACACTAGGAATTTCTCCTGTATTGTGGGTGCGTTTACAAACATTTAAACTTACACAAACAACCAGACCCGGAACAACTACTTGTAGGTCATACAAATATTAGTTCCATGCGAGAATCGAACCCGCGACACACATCGCAGCAGTCAATAGCTTAACTACTGTGTCAAACTGCCAACCGTGCCCTCCGGTTTGAGTCTGGGTAAAGTTTATCTTATAATGAAGTAAACTACGATCATTAATTGCTTAGATTGGGATCACTTTTATGGCAGTCTAACTCCGAAAGTACTGACTTTTAAGCGTAGTCGTAATACTAAGTTTTATTCTGCATAAGAATCCCTATTCATTCATGAGTACCTATCTTATTTCTATTGAGAGGTGGGCCCACCATTACTCATCAAGGAAATGTACCTGTATGATATTTTACTAATATTACTATTGTTTGTTAAATAGTGATGTTATTAAATTGTACGTGTATTTACACAAATATTTAAAATTAGTTGGTAATATGCTGCTAGTCAAATGTACAGACGCCAGCACATCAAGCTACCTACTACATATTTTCGTGCAATTTGAGTGAATTCGCAAGAGTTTTGTTGAATTATGTTAGTTATATTTAAGTATTAATATTGTGTGTTAGATTGTTATGTATTGTGTAAAGTGCTTTGTATTTGTAAAGTTTAGATTTTTATTTTAAGTATTAGCTGTAAGTAGATTTTTCATTGTATTTTTGGTAGGTATGTGTTTGCAAACCGCTATTGTATTGGGGTCATCCTGTCAAGATAGTGTGTGTTTAATAAATAAATAAATACTACAATCTGTCAAATTTCTTTAATAGATTTTCAACTTTATCGCTAAAGCTAAATTTGACAGTTTCGGGTAGCTTGATGTGCTGGCATCTAATAAAAGTGTTTCTCTAGTCAAAATATATTACTGCAAACTTGTTCTGTAGTTTCCTTTGTGAAATCTAAAATGAATATTCCTCATTACAATAGGTACCGAATTAAATTGGAGGACCTCAGGCAAAAACAAAAGACGAACCAACTCAGTACCTGCAAAATTCATAGACGACTCCGCCTTGGAGTGTAAATGTGGTGCTGTTCCACAAACGATGGGACACTTAATATCGTGTCCTGCGTGTCCTGTCAGCTGCACTTTACATGAACTGGTGGACGCTGGCAAGTCAGCCAAACAAGTAGCCGAATTCTGGGCCGAGTCCATTTAGATTGCCATCGACATGCTAAGAAGAAGAAGACCTGCAAAAGATAGCGCCTCGTACTAGTCATTAAGCTGAGTAAGCAGATTGAGTTTCGCAAAGCCAGCTCCGTTACTTACATTGATTTATGGAAGGTAAAATCAGTCATTTTCAAATGATGACAACGTAACAACTGATGCGTTTGTAAAAAAACCCGTTAGGGTATTATTACACAATACATAAGACGAAATAATTAAATATAACAGCACCATCTCTTGTGTGAATTCATGTCGTTTAATAAGAGTCCTCTAGTGAGCCATTTGGTAAACTATGTTTTTTTTAAATCTCGATAGATGGCGCGAGTAAACTAAAAAATAAATCAGCTAAATAGAAAATGCGCTATTATGTACTCTAGAGCTTGTAGTTTTTAATTTAAATAAATAATATAATGAATAATGATATATTATTAATATATTTGACTGCGATTTTAAAATAATCTCTGAATATTAAAAATGGGAGTTTTCACAAACCTACTGGCAATCATTACGAAAAATGGCGACGCGTCCAAGTGCCAATACCTGTCAAACGGTTGTTGACTTTTCTGGGTGTATCTCTTTCGTTCGCGCATCAATTTTATAAATAAAAGCAAACAATATTATCGTTTACAATTAAGGAAAAAGAACTATACTTAATTATGTAGCGATAAAACCAATAAATCCTAATCACGCGAATAAACGCTGATAAGGTAAACTCGTGAGCCTATTTTCCTGCGAAAATAATAAAACGAACTCTGGCGAAAATTGTTTTTGTGATTACATCCTGTTTTGAAAACTCAAAACGTGCATTTTCTATTCGTGTCGTTTCTTGTTGGCTGTTTCCCGTGATTTCTGTGCGTATGAGTGAAGTGTGAAAAAAAAATACAAAAAAATATACGTTTATTTTTTTTCGAAAAGTAATCAATAAAATAATTATTTGTTTAATTTGTGTTAGTGCTAGTGTAAATTAAAATGATTAAATAAGTGTAATACCATGGATGGATCGCATAGAAAGTTTTGACCCCCTGCATTGAAGGTAAAAATACAATTTCTATTTTTATTTATTGAAAAGTTTATTTATTGACTCATATCTGTCAACAAAAAGTCTGTTCTACTTTGCTTTTACTCATTTTACTAACGTTTTTGTCTAAACTATAGGCTTTGTTTACATAACATACAGAGGTGTAGTGTTTTTTTGGTTCAGATAGGCTGGCATTTAAAAATACTGTCTCACTTGGTAGGCAATGATGCCGACAACGATTGTGTTACTTTGCATAATATTACATGAAGTAGAAACCCAAGATTATTCTCGATTCAAATTTATAGCACATAGAAAATAGAAAGCGTATGATTTGTAGACAATGATGGACAGAATAGTACCTACACAATTATTGCATAATTAATTGAAAAATAATTGCTTGAACTGCTCAACTCAAAATGATTTAGTAAAATAGTAGGACCTTTTTTAGGGTTCTGTACCCAAAGGGTAAAAACGGGACCCTATCCCTATTACTAAGACTCCACTGTCTGTCACCAGGCTGTATCTCATGAACCGTGATAGCTAGACAGTTGAAATTTTCACAGATGATGTGTTTCTGTTGCCGCTATAATAACAAAAAATAAAATATAATTTAAATGGGTATTTGGGTTTTTTTCGGCGTTTTATGCCTCGTGGTACGGAACCCTGTGTGTGCGAGTCGACTCGCGCTTAGCCGGTTTTTCAGGACATATTTTTACCATATCTATCTTTGCCAATAAACAGCATTGCCGTGTTCATGTTTGATTTAATGGATCAAATGACAGGGCTATGAAACATTTAACATTTTTTATAAGGTTGTCAATCCAATACACAACCCCCTGTGTTGCAGATATGTACAAAGGTATAGACAATCCAGTTTCTTTTTAGTTAGGATGTGGGCTAATTAGCAGACATTAACTTTTGCCTTTTTTTTTGTTAATGGCACCTCACATGTCATTCTAGGAGATTGACGGCTGCTTGACTGGAAACTAAGGCCTCCAGCCACCGGGTCAGTGGGATTGTCCGAAAGGGTGACCGCTGGCTCGGAACATAAAGGGCTAAGGAAGGAACACGGGTGGGTTTTAGTCAGTAAGAGTCTGACACTCCCCTCCGCTCCACCCAGAGCGGGAGGGGTCATTTGATGATTTCCCATCCTCAAAAAAAAAAGGCATCCAGCCAGGGCATATAACTGATTAAGTAAGCCAGTACACTCTAAGCGATCCTGCCAGGGGCCACAGCTTAGCGAGGCAGCAAAGGAGAGGCTAGGATTATTTATTCTTCAGAAACCTTAGAGTCTAATATCTAGGTAAATAATCAACAATTAGCATTTACAGTTGCTTTTTACAAGCTTCCACAAATTGAAAAAAAAAAGACAACTTCGGCACTAGCCCTGCTGGCCAATGTATTTGTGCCCATCTTGTTTTTAATTTTTTTTCTTCCCAGCTGAGCAAAGATTTCCCCCAAGTCGCTGATTGGTAGAAAATGTCTCAGTCATTAATACCGCCTTTGTATAGCCTTAGTTTACCTGTGCATAAAGCTTTAATAAATAAATAAGTCCATTTACTTAAATGAAAATTGAAACTGCACCCTAATTGCATACCTAACACACAAACAATCACAATCTGATTCATTTTGAAGGATATAACTAATCCATTGCTTCAAAAGTTTGAAAAAAAATCTGCTTTACAACGTAAATAACGCAATGAATGTTGTTGAACTGCCAAAATGAAAGCCATTGCTACTGTTAGTGTGTTACGCAATGAGGGTTTTCTGAAATGACGTTCGCTAGGTGGCAGCACTGACACGTCAGGGCCAGGCATCTGTCAAAGAGCCTATATTTTCTTTAGTCATGACTGAATGATGAACGAATGAATGAATCGAATGATGAACGTCATCATATATTTTATATTGGAAGACCTCTTGTCACAGTGGTGCCAACTGGTGTCGTAAATTTTCACGAAAACCCTCATTCCCCAACTGGTTCTCTAACAGTACTATTATGCAACTATTTAAATAATAACCAGGTCAAATACCTCAGTCATTAGATAAAGAATTATTTCTGTATGATGTCATTCACATACAAGACTCGAAAGTAATCAGCATTAGGTACGGCTATTAGTGACATACTTTGTTTAGTCATATTTGTAGGTATGATTCAATTTGTCACTTACCTTCCTTGTGTAACTGAATGGCTTGTTGGTCTAGCTTGATCTGTGTAATCCCAGCGGGGTAATAATTACGTACAATGCGTGCCACGAAAGATGAGACTTGACACACCACGTGGTTTGACATGCGCAGTACACGATTTTAGGTATATATCTTTAGCGGTATGAGGTCTGAGTGCGGGACGGGACCGGACGTCATAGGGGCGGCGGAAAGAGCGGGGGAGGCGGGGTCAAGTCTCATCTTTCGTGGCACGCATTGTACGTTGTTGAGCAGACAAATTTTTTGAACGTATGAAGCAATCAATATCCTTCAAATTATTCAGGTTGTGATTGATAGTTTGTTACGTAATTTGGGAGCTGGTCTAGCGGTATTATTAAAAGAGGTTTTACCGAGTACTCGTTTTTTAATCGGTACTCGGCCATTTTGGATTTGGATTTTTGATAGTACTCGTTTTTTGGCATTTTTTAACCCCCTCCTCCCCCTTGGTGATACATGGTGAGGCTTAAGACTTACCCCCCCCCCCCCATATATCACGTGTATTTAGTACCTACAAAGAATCTGATTTTTTTTTAATATACCTATTAAAATACAGGTATAAGTATCATCTAATTTTATTATAACGTTTAGAGGTACAGATGTCCTATGTCACGAAGTCCGTTTGGCTATGAATGTTGTCAAGCGTGCACATACACTAAAACTTTTTAAAACCAAAATTTTATTTCGATTATTAAGTAAATCTCGACTTGAATATAATAATTATATCAGATTTCTTTGTTAACGTTACCCACTTTTACACACACAAGCGCGCTTGTCGGGATACGTTACTACTTACTACAATCAAAGCCGATCGGACTTCGTGAAATAGAATATCTGTAAGCAGAAAGGTTGCAGGTTGTTTTTAAAAAGTAAATACACGTGATATATTAATACACCCCCCCCCTCCCCCTTGTGATATTTCGAACCTCACGTGATTAATAGACAGCCCATTATTGGCCGAATAACTCGGCTTGACCGCCGAGGTACTTACTCGAAAAGAACTCCAAACTTATACCTAACCTGATCTGAATGTAGATTAGTCACTGTCAGAAGTCACGTTTTCAGTAGGTCATGACTGTTTTCATGCTAATAAGATTTAGTTTTTATAAAAGCTCTAGTTTCCAAAACTTTTGTTTTCCTATCTCTAACGAATTCACTCTAATTGAGTTTAGCAGAACAGTGTAACTTTCGATTTTTCACAATGGCAAAGAGGAGATATTTGGCAGAGACCAAGATTCATACAATCTACAATGCGTGCCACGAAAGATGAGACTTGACCCCGCCTCCCCCGCTCTTTTCGCCGCCCCTATGACGTCCTTGACGTCCTTCGTGGGCCTTCGTGTGGCGTGAGCTTTTCTTTTTTGTAGTTCATGCCGAGACGAGAAACTCGCCGTGCGATTGTATATCGGCGAGCCGAACGCAGAAGGCAGATTTTTGTCGGTCAGAATCCGTCACAGACAGATAAATAGCGACTGTTTCTGCGAAAGCAAGGAATAATCTATCCTTATTTCTGACACATAAAAATATTATTATAATACAGCTAGTATTAAAGTTAGTCTGCCCGCGATTTCGTTCACGTGAAATTTCATGTTCCTCCGACTCACCCCGTCGCATTGCATCGCTATTACTTCTTTTTAGCTTCGCGTTCTTTCTGACATTTTGTTGTTTCGACTCGGCTCCTTACGTGGTGTTAAGTAGCCTATAGACTTCCTAAAGAATTGGGCTATCAAATACAAAAATAATTTTTCAAATCCGGTCAGAAATTAACACCTTCAAATTCTTCGGGTTTATTATTAGATGATTAAAATGCCATACTTATTTCTAATTTTGCAGATTTTTACCGATGTTAGGGTCATCTGCGAAACCTCTGAAGCGTGGAAGAAAGAGGGCTTTGTCGACCTCTAAACTTGTTTCTCTGTTTTACTACCTACTCTGTGTCATGATTATCATGTTACATTTACCGTAGTAATTAATTATCATTGCGAAACAACTGTTTTCAGTTGTAACGGTATTTAAAATTAGCAGCGGCTGCTAATTTTGGGGAACTGTGTCTAATTTTGCGAAGGTTTTAGTTACCTATTGATCTAGAATTTGTGCTGGTATTTGGGTGGGGATGTGAGATAGATCTAAGGCGTTTGTTTGTACATGTTAAGCAAAGAGGGTGTTACACATTTGGCGTGTAAGTCACTGGATTTGCGCACTTTTGAAGTGAAAACCTTTTTAGGCGCTTTGGGCATTTTTTGATATGGGAAAAAAACCATTGAAATCGCGCCACTGTTACCGTAAGCGACACCGCTCGTGTTTTGTTTATAAGACGATTAAAAAAATACCAGCTTCGGATTTGTTCGGCTGTCCTCGGGATGTACTCTGTACTGTCAACTGTCAGTGAGTGATGGCAAAGTATTCTGTTTGTGTTTTGTTTTCACTACTGTCGGCACTCCCGGAGTGCCACTGTTTTTTTTTACACTTTATTTTGCATAAAGCATGTAAGTACCTATGTCATAAATACGTCTCATGAATCAAGTTTTTCTATTGGAAGTATTGGAACAGACAGCTGTGTGTCCGAAAGGGTTACCGCTGGCCCGGAACATAAAGGGCTAAGGAAGGAACACGGGTGGGTTTTAGTCAGTAAGAGTCTGACACTCCCTTCCGCTCCGCCCAGAGCGGGAGGGGTCATTTGATGATTTCCCTTCCTAAAAAAAAAGGATCGATCCAGTTATTGTATTTTAAGCTTTATTCGGAGAACTATAAAGTTCTTATTACAAAATTGACAACTTAGACTCGGGTTTAAGGTTTTTGTAATAAGAACTTTGTCGGATTCCAGTTCGCAATTTAAAAATGGCTCTATGGTTTGAACCTGGCTCTGAAGATAAACCTTATTTTGTAATAAGGCCGAATAAGTATATTACTTATACACTCTCTGTAACTGTGTCTCTCTCAGTAACTGGGTTGTGGAGGTCAGATAGGCAGCCGCTCCATGTAAAATACTGGTATTCAACTGCATCCGGTTTGACTGGAAGCCGACCCCAACATAGTTGGGAAAAGGCTAGGCAGATGATCTCAATGCTGAGTGGGCCGTAATCCACCACGCGGGCCCAGTGCGTGTTGGCATGCATGTCTTTCTAGATCAAATCGTAGAATAACTGTCTGTAGTTTGTGTAGAACATTTTAATTAGCCATTGTACAATTGTACTAGAATGTTTTGAATTGAATATATTAACAATTAACATATCTTTATGTTCTGGTGAAGTCATCGTAGTAAACTAAATGACTTATTTATTCAACTTTACGTCTGTGCCGTTATATATACTAATAAAGGAGTTTAAAAAAATCACACTCCTCGGTCTTGCGCCTGATATCCCTCCGGTCGTGTCGGATTGCTGTCCCATCGGACTATGAGAGTGAGGGAAGAGGGAGTGCACCTGTATACACTTGTGCACTATAAGTAATATCTCCCGCGCCGAAGGCTAGTCTCCGTTGAGATTGGTCGCCGTGGCCGAAATACAGTCTGGAGGACTTTATTTATTTATTCTGTGGCGTCAACGTCTCATCTCGTCTGGGTGCTTACTCTCACTGGAATTGTGACGTTTCGTACTCTTGAGTTCGATGCTAGCGCCAAATGATTTTGAGATTGGGTGTCCATTTTGGAGAACTAAATGGAATTGGGTTCGGGATTGGCGTGGGGTAATTGTTGACAATATTGTTTTCAAGAGTACCGAATCACGTGACTGTAAAATTAACATTGGAATCATATTGGCATCTCATTGGAATTAAAATTAGTTTGGAGAGTAAGCTCCCTGAAGGGTTTGGCAGAGGTATACACACCGCCCACATATCGCCATTTAGCAAGATTTCCTCGTTTATTATATCAAAGTGTTATGACTCGGAAGCCTAAGCTGATGTCATGTCTAGATTGTTACGTACTTAGCTTAAGCAGAAAATATCCTTGAGCCTTGATAGCGAAATTGACAATGATATCATAGATTAGGAAGAGGGATATTATTCGGGAATTATTTGTTCCTGGCTCATTTCTACTGATAATTTTAACAGAAATTCCTGGGCAGCCTTTTTTTTTGAGGATGGGAAATCATTTAATGACCCCTCCCGCTCTGGGTGGAGCGGAAGGGAGTGTCAGACTCTTACTTACTAAAACCCACCCGTGTTCCTTCCTTAGCCCTTTATGTTCCGAGCCAGCGGTACCCTTTCGGACAATCCCGCTGACCCGGCAGGCTTCGGCCCTGACGGGCCCCTCCGTATAATGCTGACATCTCTTTGAGGCGCGCGTGGAACACGTACGCGCCGTCCGGCACGGTTCCTGGGCAGCCTTGCTACCACATTCCCAAAATACGGACTGGTGATAAGTACCTGCCTACCCTTAAAAAAAACATGCGTGATAATTATATTTGTGTATGGTTTTGCTATGATAATGTTTATCTGGACAGCAGTGAGCAGTGCTGGCCCATCGGTAACGGCCCTGACTTACGATTTGTAGGACGTGGGTTCGAACCCAGGCAGTCACTTTACTTTGTTTTAATAATTTCATCACCATTGCCCTAAGTACGGTAAAGTAAAACATCACAGGTATTTTTACTACTCTCCCTTAAACACAGAACTTATCGACAAAACTGGTGAAATGTGGCTTTCCCAACACCTCTGCCTACAGCTTTCGTAATACAAGCGTGATGTTCTACATCAGTTTGCAAGATGAGCAGTCGTTCGCTCATTAACTTTAGTCTCCAACGCAATCATTGTTCTATCAGGCGGCATACCCCGATACTAGCAAGTCGTAGGTGTGTGCTATATACTCGTAAATAATTAGAATTCCACACACACGCACGGCCTTCACAATGATTCTATTAACGCTAAGTAGTGTGTTCTTGTACCTTACGCAAGGGAATAGATAGATTTTATAACAGGGTAACTAAGGAATAAACCGTCATATCCTAGAACCAAAAATTCGAAGACATGTGACATCTACCAACCCGCATTGGGCCCACGTGGTGGATTACGGCTCAATCTCACAGAGAGGAGGCCTGTTTCCCAGTCCCAGCAGTGGGGACATTGTAGATTGATTATGCTGTGTATCTAAGGAATAGCTCATAATAATACCAGCCTCAAGTGGCAAACAAATTGAGTGGGCAGGCCACATTTGCTCGCAGAACAGATGGCCGATGGGGCCGAAAGGTTCTGGAGTGGCGACGGCGTACCGTAAGACGTTGGAAGGACTCGTGAAGGCTGCAGGAACCCGTTGGATGCGAGCACAAAAACGGTGGAAGTGGAGGTGCTAAGGGGATGCCTATGTCCAGCAGTGGACGTCTTTCAGCTGAAATGATGATGATGATACCAGTCCATTATTGTCCCATTACTGGGAAAAGGCCTATTCTCATACAGAGAAAGCACGAGCACTGATCACCACCATCTATACTAATATTATAAACCTGAAGAGTTTGTTTGTTTGTTTGGTTGAACGCGCTAATCTCTGGAACTACCAGTCGGATTTGAAAAATTATCTTTGCATTTGATAGCCCAATTCTTGAGGAAGGCTATAGGCTATTTAACATCACGCTATGACCTTTAGGAGCCGATCAAAAAGAAAAAAAGTCAGAAAGAACGCTAAGCAAAAACGAAGTAATAGCGCGGGCAGGCGATGCGATGCGACGGGGTGGGTCGGAGTAACAAGAAATTTCACGCGGACGAAGTCGCGGGCAGAAGCTAGTAGAAATATAAAAATACTACATTCATAGATCTATGGTCACCATGGCAGTCACCAATTCACCATGCTTGCTCAAGACGGGTTGGCGATTTCAGACTTGTAATTAACTACTAGCTGCGCGTGCGCACCATAGTTTCACCCGCATAAGTCTCGATGGCGTGAGAATATCCGGATAAAAAGTATCATAAAGGTACAGTTACACATGCTAGTTACCAGCATGCTTTTTAGTATGCTCATTAGCATACTAGTTTCGAGCATGCTCTGCACTTGTCTACATTTGCTAGATATAAGCATGCTAGTTTTAAGTATGCTCCTGAAAGAGCATGCTCAAAGCAAACTTCTCTCAGATAGAAAGAAAAAAACAAGGAATAGGAAGATTTGGGTCCGCACCTGCTGCTAACGACTGATCGATACTAGCATGCTCAATAAGCAAACCTGTTCACACACGCTATAAGCACGCCCCCTTCCACCCGCGCTCCAGGTAGCATGCCCAAAAATCGCACGACCGTGGATTTTTGAGCAAACTCGAAACTAGCATGCTCATTATTAGCAATGTTTCGACACACGTACCACTAAGTAGCAATTGCTCAATAGTAGCATGCTTTCGTGCTACTAACTAGCATGTGTAACTGTACCTTAATATTCCAGTTTTTATTTAAAACTAAAAATTACGAAATATAAAAGTAATAAAAAATAATTAAATCAACTTCAAAAAAAAAATTAACACAAAATTATGAAATAACTTTAGTTTCGGAAGTCGGTGGCATAAAACTAAAACTAAAATACAAATCCCAAGACACCGGCTTCCGAAATTAAAGTTATTTCATATTTCTTTTCGAAATCGATTTAATTTTTTTCCTCTCAGTGTCAGTTGTCAATGTTCAAGATAAAACCAACAACGGTATGCTTGCCATTCGTTGACTGCGAAGCCAAATTTTGTACAACATTATCAGCAGGAAAACAAAACCCTTTCCCCAATGACGTATTTTATACATCATTGCCTTTCCCCGCCAGGAAGTCAACCGAAAACAATAAACTCAACTGCATCAAACTGCCCACGCTACATTTCTTTAATCTAACCGTTGATACGTACTAATTGACCTTAATTGGAGCGACAGATAAGCCCTTTGTAAGTTTGTACTCTAGCTCGTGGGACGGGAAATATTTTTAGTGTGCTCACGTCATAATTGATGTGGATGTTAAATATGGGATAGGATAGTTGTAAAAGCGGAGAGAATGTTGACGACGACTCTCTCGTTTTGGCAAAGTACGAAATAGCGGAGAGAATTTTGGAGATTAGTCTCTTGTTTTGGCAAAGTACGAAATAGCGGAGAGAAATTTGGAGATTAGTCTCTCGTTTTGGCCAAGTACCAAATAGCGGAGAGAATTTTGGGCATTAGTCTCTCGTTTTGGCAAAGTATGAAATAGCGGAGAGAATTTTGGAGATTAATCTCTCGTTTTGGCAAAGTACGAAATACTGGGGAGAATTCTGACGATAGAATCTCTCTTTTCGGCACTAAAGCTTATGGCCTGGTAAAAATATAAGCCGGTCGGTGTCAGTTGCAGTGACCAGTGGTGGCCCAGTGGCAATGGCTGTGACTTACGAAGTTGTAGGTCGTATGTTCGTACCCAAGCAGGAACTTTGTGTAAATTATTCCACCAGCAGTGCTCTCAAGATGGTAAAGGAAAACATCGTGAGAAAACGAAAATGGAATGGTTTTAGAAACCTAATAATCCTCTAGCCTGTTAGTATTATTGATGCTTAACGCCCCAGTCAACATAATAAATTCGCCTTTAAACGCATAACATTCTCAATTGACACTTATCCACCCAAGACAATGGAGTGACTTTCAGGATGCAACTGACACGAAAGGAAGTCATCACAAAGTGAGTACTAATTGTAAATGTAACAGTTTGTCAGCTCACGTAATGTCTGTGGGTTCGTGTGTGAGTGGCCTAGGCACAGAGGAGGGACGACATGGAGTGTTAAGAACTATAATGACCTAACAGTTGGGGCGATCGAATGATTTCTCATCCATGATTGTCGTTTCTTTATAAGCACGCACAAAATCTAAGACGGATCCTAGACCATTGCTAGACTTGACTCATCAAATTTGCGGTACAACGACAAATTTAATTAATAATTATTAATACTTTTCTCTATTTCTTTATGTTCTTAGAACTGATTTTTCCAACGCCAGATAACTTTATCAATGAATATTTTTTAATTTTTGACAGATCTTCCATACAAAAACTGTCAGACGTCAATATTGTTACACGAATAAAAAATATCGATCGATTGAAAAATCAGCCCTAAGTCGCTTTCAAGGCGACTGGAATGAATGATTTCTTTTAGTTTTACTTAGTTGACTTTGTTTTAGCCTTGTTTCTGTTACCAAAGTAAGCAATGCTTACAGTTTTTGATCCTGATCGCATTTAGTACCAAAATCTTGATCTTATTATACATAATATTACAGAACTATAATTCAGATCCGTGTGCACAAAATTCTTTTCCACAAACGCCTTATTGCGGTCAACGCTAGCTAGACAGATAGATCTAAGCACTCCATCTCCTCACTACTCCATGACCTACGTTCCTACATATCTGTCTGTATGTGTGGTGCTATTGTGAAGCTTCGATGAAACCCTGTTGACGTGCGTTGTGCAGTAATGTGATACGCTATTAACGCTGTTTGCCAACAAGTGCAGATGGGATACGCAGAACATGACGACTTGGAATTCTTTGTTCAACAAGTGCATGAAGTTTTGCAGGCACAGTGAATCCAAAACGTTTTGTATTGTCAGATTTTAATCCAGATTAATAATCATGTCTCCTCTGTATGGAAAAAAATGTGTCAATTCACAGACATAATATTTTTTGGAATACATAATTTATACCCTGCCAATCCGCAAAGCAGTTTGTTGGCATACGGAGCTCCCTTATAAGTAGGTACTTATTTATCTTAGGTCTTTGCTTCATTATTGAGTCTTTAATTTTAACCAATAATCGGGAATCAGCCATTAACGTGATTTTCGAGACACGGGGGATTCTCTACATATCCATATACAATCGATTGCCACCCATCCACAGACCGGCCTAACTTAGACACAAGCCCCTCCATTTCCTGCGGGCGGAGAGTATTGGGTAGCTCACCGTCCGATCAGGACCAGGCCCGTGCCAGACCGCGCATACGTGTTCCACGCGCGCCTCAAAGAGATGTCAGCATCAAGAGAAGGGGCCCCGTCAGGGCCGAAGCCTGCCGGGTCAGCGGGATTGTCCGAAAGGGTTACCGCTGGCCCGGAGCATAAAGGTCTAAGGAAGGAACACGGATGGGTTTTAGTCAGTAAGAGTCTGACACTGCCTTCCGCTCCACCCAGAGCGGGAGGGGTCATTTGATAATATCCCATCCTGAAAAAAAAAATGCCCCTCCATTTCTGCGACTCTCACCACGAAAATTCGCACCATCACCGACTGGAAAGTGAAATACAGTGACTTTGTAGTTAGTAAACGATAGTTGATCACAATTCTGTGCGCAGGCTGTAAACGGGGCACGAAAGTGGAAAGTGTGCCTACGTGAGACGGGTACAATGTTAACTGGACCAGTATGGTGGTGCTTTTAATGTTTAGTACGGTTTCTTGTTAAACTAGATCGTAATTAGTTATAAGAATGGCTTGAACGTAATAAGTAATAATTTATACTAATACTAGCTTCCGCCCGCGGCTTCGCCCGCGAGGTATGTCGATAAAAACTATCCTATGTCCTTCCCCGGAATTCAATCGATCTTTCTGCCAAATTTTATCGAAATCCGTTCAATGGTTTAGGCGTGAAAAGGTAACATACATACAGACAGACAGAGTTACTTTCGAATTTATAATATTAGTATGGATAACCTAGATGCAGTCAACAATTTCTATCTAACTACCCCTGGTAAGAAATGGCGGAACAAACACAGGTCAATTCCATTAATTTTAATTCAATAACGACCCATTCATCACACTTAAAAAGTATCCGCCATCCACTAACTATAGTGCGGTATTACACCATTCTGAGTCACCAGTCTGACCTTCAGAGCCGTGCCCCTGTGAGCTGTGACCTCGGTACACCCTTATGAGCCAGCAAGGGTTGGTGCCAATTATAATAACAATCTTGCTTGTTGTTGTATTGTAGTGTTTATTTTTATTCGTGGGTTGGGCGTTGTGTCCAGTCCAGACGGATTTAGAACATTTCAATTCTAAACTGAAATGGAAGTTTTCAAGTCTTATGTGATTACATTCCGGCCGTGTGCGTTCGCGCAGCGGAATGTTGTTGAATTTAAAGATATTAATTATGCAGATATTTAGTGTATGACGTCGTATAATTGTGTACGGTAAAAAAAAAATTGTGTACGCAGCCATTGTGGAGAAATTCACCAAAAACTGATTCCGCTGGGCGAACGTTGTCCTGGCGGAACTTATTTTAATCCATAGACTTTAGAAGAAAAGAGGTGTGTCCAAAAATTAGTGTGTATTTGTGTGTAATTGTGTATATATGAATAAAATGAGTGCATGCATAAACTTCGGAGAAATTCAAGTTTCCGCTACGCGAACGTTTGGCCATTAGCTAGTTTTCATATAAAGCGCTTACATAGAGAGCTGTAGATTTTTACATACGTTGTTTTGAATTTGTTTATATTTGTTTAAAAAACAGATTTAGAAAAAATCGTAGGGCTTAAAAGATAAAAATGTAAACGTAAAATACACTTAATAGGTCTTAGTTCTTAAAGTATGCACTTTGGGGTCTAGATTTTCACGTTTATACAAACCTTGTAAGTATCTGAAACATGTTGCCAAGTATCAATGATGTTCCGTTAGTAATTAAAGAGTTAAAGGACAATTTTACCATGAATAGATCACTGTTTACAAAACAGTCAAATATCACGACGTTCTAAAGGAATTGCATGGTAAAATGTATGCCAAAAATTAGTTTATTCATTCAACTATTCACATGCAAAATTTCATGTCATTAAATTTAGTAATTAAAGAAATCAATTAAAATACTGACGAAGCATCGAAAACCTACATAACCCGACCAAGTTCGGATAGCTACAAAAAAGCGGCCCAGCCATATATCTAAGAGACGTTCTTAACCTTCCAATATAGTATTTACTAATATGGTACAGTTCCGTACACAAGCGTTAGGAAAAAATAAAACAATTGCATTTCTTGAATTAAAAATATTTTTTTAATAATAACCCAACTATCTACGATAAAAACAAATCTTCAATTAACAAGTACTTTTCTATTTAAATATCCGTGTACAAAATTTTTTTTTATTAAGTACATACTTAATTATGTTTCATTACACACTTAAATAAGTAATTATAATAACGTTAACAAACGCTTGCAACGACAGCAATAAACTTAAATGTGTTTTAACTAACATAGGTTTAATAAACGATTATGAATATAAGGGTAAGTAAAATATTTAGAGCTTCAATAATAAAATCACAGATCAACAATCTCAGATCACATAACTAGACTATTCAGTTGCTTAGGTTTGAGAGTCTGCCTAATATAAAAATAAATCAACATTTAAAAAGTACTTATAAAATAAAAAAGGTATTTACAACTCAATACAATAAGAATTGGCGATGCATAGCAAAACAACAGCGCATACGCACATTGTCCTTGACTGCACATTTGTTTGTGACTGGGGATAAAAAACAAAATCAGGTTCAAGTTCAACAGCAAAAACGAATACGCGCGGGCCGCGGCCAATGAAAACATATTATTGCCCTCTCTGTTCTTCAAGGATGGAAGTACCGTTTCAAGCGGGAAGCCGCGCGCGTCCTGTTCGACTAGCAGTTTGTGGAATATTCCACAGACGTTAAATTACGTGCGTTCACAAGAATATAATTAAATCAAAATATTAACTTTTAAAAAATGTGAATACCTATCGGAACTCCGGAATTATTCCAGTCAATTCTGGAGCTGAAAAATCAGAACAATTGAACAAAAATTTGGTGTACAAAAATAAATGACCTTTAAATTATATCGAAACAACAATTGTGTTATTATCACCTATACCAATTCAATACCGGTATTATACGGTAAATTTTGGGATGTTACCTAAATATATTGCATGGACGCTTTTTTGTAGCTATCCGAACTTGGTCGGGTTATGTAGGTTTTCGATGCTTCGTCAGTATTTTAATTGATTTCTTTAATTACTAAATTTAATGACATGAAATTTTGCATGTGAATAGTTGAATGAATAAACTAATTTTTGGCATACATTTTACCATGCAATTCCTTTAGAACGTCGTGATATTTGACTGTTCTGTAAACAGTGATCTATTCATGGTAAAATTGTCCTTTAACTCTTTAATTACTAACGGAACATCATTGATACTTGGCAACATGTTTCAGATACTTACAAGGTTTGTATAAACGTGAAAATCTAGACCCCAAAGTGCATACTTTAAGAACTAAGACCTATTAAGTGTATTTTACGTTTATATTTTTATCTTTTAAGCCCTACGATTTTTTCTAAATCTGTTTTTTAAACAAATATAAACAAATTCAAAACAACGTATGTAAAAATCTACAGCTCTCTATGTAAGCGCTTTATATGAAAACTAGCTAATGGCCAAACGTTCGCGTAGCGGAAACTTGAATTTCTCCGAAGTTTATGCATGCACTCATTTTATTCATACATACACAATTACACACAAATACACACTAATTTTTGGACACACCTCTTTTCTTCTAAAGTCTATGGATTAAAATAAGTTCCGCCAGGACAACGTTCGCCCAGCGGAATCAGTTTTTGGTGAATTTCTCCACAATGGCTGCGTACACAATTTTTTTTTTACCATACACAATTATACGACGTCATACACTAAATATCTGCATAATTAATATCTTTAAATTCAACAACATTCCGCTGCGCGAACGCACACATTCCGGCCGTCGACAGAATGCGTTTCTGACACTGTCAGTGCGACAATTCTACTAGCTCAAGTCATATGTGATTAGTTGATTACATTCCGGCCGTCGACAGAATGCGATTCTGCAACTGTCAGTGCGACAATTCTACTAGCTCAAGTCATATGTGATTAGTTGATTACATTCCGGGCCGTCGACAGAATGCGATTCTGCCACTGTCAGTGCGACAATTCTACTAGCTAATAAAATCAAATTCGCAAAAAATGTTGTAATTTGTATGAAACTGACATGTGTCATGAATACATTCACTAGGAACACACACACGTTCACAAGGAATGCAATCTCGAATCTCACACGATCTCGAGTCTTTTTTCGAAATTCAATCTCGTGAGAAGACAACCTCGTTCTTGAAATCTCATTCGAGATATTCAACGAGTTTTTGCCAATCTAGACACCGGTCTTAGAACGACCGAACTCGTCGAGTTGCCAATCTCGACACGAGATTGCATTCCCTACTTCTAGGCAAGCAAGCACCATCATCGACAGCATCATCTTTTACCATCAGGTGAGATACCATCATCTGCCTAGTGCCTAGCCTTTTCCTAACTGGGTAACACGATACTCCTTGCTAAGACTGGTTGCAGACAGACAGACAGACGGACAGTGGAGTCTTAGTAATAGGGTCCTGCTTTTACCCTTTGGGAACGGCGGAACCCTTAAAAGAAAATACATTTATTTAGCACAGATTAAAAGAGACACAAATTGACACAATACACCAGATCATCTGCCTAGCCTTTTCCCAACTATGTCAGGGTCGGCTTCCAGTCTAACCGGATGCAGCTGAATACCAGTATTTTACATGGACCAACTCACAACCCAGTTACTGGGTAATACAATACCCTTTCGTAAGACTGGTTGTCAGACTTTCGGGCTTCTGACGACCCGTAAAGACTGTCAAAGATCCATGAATGACAGCCGGAACCAACGACCTAACGTGCTTTCCGAGGCACGAAGGGGTCTCGGTTTGTAACGATGGTCCAACCCATCCACGGGCCAACCGCGGCAAGCGTAGCTTAACCTGATAAATCGACCCGTGCACCTGTTATTACTTAACCTCAAGCCCATCAAAGCAAAGCTCCTATAAAATAGATATGAAGTCGCAATTGACTGCACACGGGCGATGTCTCCGTAACCCTGGTTTATAGCTAGTATTGCAACGTTGTATCAACTCACCTTGACCTAAATACGACTGACGCACTGCGTAATTTGGCAGGCTAAACTGTGCAGGTGACAGGCTATTAATGATGGATGAAATTTGGAGTATTAAGGCTCCTACAAACAGGCGCGACACGAGATATAATCGCGCGCGACACAAAGGCACCGCTCGTTGCGCGACTTGCGGTGCCTTTGTGTAGCGTGTCGTGCGTGTCGCGCCTGTTTGAAGGAGCCTTTATGGATTAGGATCTTTTTTTTGCGGAAGGGTTCAGGAACTGAACGATTTTTTTTCTTGCGATCTTCGTCTTTTTTGGTGCTCGACCTAAAACATTTACTTAATTTATAGAATAGAATACTTACTCTTTATTATTTACACCATTAATTTACAGACATAAATATAGACATTTACTTACTAGGCTTTGGAATGGGCAACAAGCTTCATCTTTCTGATTGACTCCTTGACAATTCAAAAGTGCCTGGTTTCATTGAAATAAATGCTCTGAGTTAGAGATTGAATTTATCCCGGAAATCTCCAATTTTGATCTCCTATCTGACTAAAAAATGTTATCGTAACGTAATGGACAAATATATAATAATTACATATAAAATACTACATGGTTCTTGAGATAAGGCACCAAGTTCATTTATATATTTTTTATTTGTTTGGTCTCACTCGCATAAACTCGATCCCGTAATTTCTAATTATAATTCAATCTTGATTCGAAAGACACGTGGCGCCATCTATTATCATAATAACGTTATTGTTGTTTTGCTAGGGAACAGCACTTTTTTTCGGGATGAACGGTACCCTATGTCCGTTTCTATACACCTGACAACGTATATGCAAAATTTCAAGATGATCGGTTCAGTGGTTTAGGCGTGAAAAGGTAACAATAGTACATTACTTCAGAGGGAAGAAAGTGACAGTTCCATACCGAGATTATGGCATTTGCGCCACGAGCTTGCGAGGGGCGCAAACCATTTGAGGTATGGAACTGTACTTTATCCTGAGGGATGTATAGTGCTTTTTATTACACCTACGAGGAAAATTATGGACATAAATGCATAGAAATGTTTATATTTAGTTAAAAGTACAATTATTAAAAGTGCAGCTATTATAAATAATTTCGTTTTTAATTTTCTGTATGCACCAAAGAGGTTGGTAACTGGTAAAAAAAAAACTGTATGTGGCCAGTAACAATTTACTTGAAATTTAATTAGTAGACAGTTAAAGTCTCTTGGCAGTATGACTGCTGACAAATTAAAAAAAAAAGAAAAACCGGGTATGTAATGGAATTTCATACATACTTCCCACCCTTGGGTCGGAAGGATTTTCATACAAACTTCCATACCGTGGGATGAAAGGATTTGAAGGGCGGGATAAAGGCGTTTCTTTCTTCCCTCTAATTGGTATAATTAGTATACTTATTTTCAGAGCAGGTGTGATAAAAACAAACTTACTTTCGCATTTATAATGTTAGTTAGAATGCGAATAGATTGTTATATTTCTGTAACCACGTTATTGACCACAGACCCTGCGGTTGCTGGAAACAATATATTTGTAGGCTGAGCTAAATATATGCCTATTATATCGGGTATATTCAAGGTTTTTTTCACCAGTATTTTTAAGACGGCAACCTAACTGCGTAACAACATACTATCAATCTCAATATGAATCATTTTGAAGGTTATTGCTAACCCATTGCTTCATTGTTCCAAAAATTTGCTCTCATTAATGTACAATGCGTGCCACGAAAGATGAGACTTGACACACCACGTGGTTTGACTTGCGCAGAACACGATTTTAGGTATCATTAGCGGTATGAGGTCTGAGTGCGGGACGGGACCGGACGTCATAGGGGCGGCGGAAAGAGCGGGGAGGCGGGGTCAAGTCTCATCTTTCGTGGCACGCATTGTAAATAACGCAATGAATGTTGTTGAACTGTCAAAATGAAATTCATTGCTGCTGATGGTGTGTTACGCAATTATCTTGCTGATTCGCCAAATAACTTGCATCTTCACGCCACGGTGCACGGTGCAAGGTTTGTCTATTAAAAATTAAAATTACAAAACCAATCACAAAAAATCACGTCTTCTTAAAACTTACTAGTCCCGTCTACTTAAAAAAAGAAAAGGTAGCAAATACGTTTATTTGTTGTACTTACCTACACATGACGCACAAATAAATACACAAAAAATAAATAAATATCAAGTTAGGGGAAAACATGCATCACATTCACGCAAAACGGCTATCGCTCCGCATAATGCTAAGACCCTATTCGAGACAAGAGCCCCAGCGCTGCTGGTTCCAGCCCTTATGCGTCATTGCATTGCACCCTTAATTCTGTCTCCTCTTTCCGAACCAATTCTTGGAAAATAGACATGATCCGTAGTATCCTTCTATTGAGTCACAAATTCCTGGAATACACTATACATTCATGGCGCCTCTCCCCATACCTTGATGTCACTGTGTGTAAATACGGCTTCTTTCGGGACGAATTCTTGGAAGATAGATGTGATTTATTATCCTTTTACTTAATTCTCTTTTTTAAGAAAGTGCCTTTCATGCATGGCGGCTTTCCCCCATACCTCAATATCATTTCGTCCCTGTAAATACCATTTTTAATTTTCGACAGTGAAAATAGACAGTGATGTACAATGCGTGCCACGAAAGATGAGACTTGACCCCGCCTTCCCCGCTCTTTTCGCCGCCCCTATGACGTCCGGTCCCGTCCCGCACTCAGACCTCATACCGCTAAAGATACCTAAAATCGTGTACTGCGCATGTCAAACCACGTGGTGTGTCAAGTCTCATCTTTCGTGGCACGCATTGTACCTACTTAAATAACGCAATGAGTATTGTTGAACTGAACTGATGTAAGCCATTACTTCTGTTAGTGGGTTACGCAATTATTCCAAAAACTACATCACGAACTCTTTTTGCCTTGGCAGTGCCAGTTAGTGGTCGATACCAGTGTGCTGGTAGCTTTTCCATCGCCATTGTATAGTATACTTATTTTCCTTTTCAACTATGATGCGTCACACATGTCTAGACACCGACATAAATTCATGCCGCCCTCCCCCATACCTTGATGTCACTGTGTTCCTGTAAAACGATATTAATTTTCGGGAATAATTCTTGGAAAACAGACGTGATCTATGTCTTAATTTACCTCGATGCGTCACATATTCGCGGAAAACGCCATTCATTCATGGCATCTTCCCCCGCACCCCTATAGGTCGATGTCAAGCTCTCCCCTGTAAAACCATCTTCTTTGGTTCACTCAAATCTGTGTGGTACTTTGCTCAATAGACCATTTCAGACATCATCTACATCTACAATTCTACATGGTCTTTACATGATCTGACCAAGATTATTTTTGGACTTTAAAAGAGACTGTGACCTTTGAGTTTGTTTCGGCCTTTCTCAGAGTAGTCAGATAGGAAACGCCGACCCTATCTAGCTTTTTTTTTCTAATATCACGTGTAAAAGTGATTCCGATCACCTATTTACAGAATAAACAATTTTATTTAATCAATAACACACCAATGGTATGCGTCTAATCCACTTAATTTCCTTTTCAAGTACGATGCGTCAGCACCACTTAATTTCCTTTTCAAGTACGATGCGTCAGCACCACTTAATTTCCTTTTCAAGTAGGTACGATGCGTCAGCATCATCAAATTTCTGGGAAATGCATTAATAAATCCATGGCGCCTGCCCCCCATAGCAAGATGTCCCTACGCCCCTGAATAACCAGCATCATTTTCGGAACAAATTCTTTGAAAACGGACTCGTTCTATAGTATCCTTATTTACCTTTTCAAGTATGATGTGTCATATTTCTCGGATCCGACGAAAGTTCATGGCGAGGTGGCGGCATCTACAGCGCCACATACGAACAACGCGTCATACTGACGTCACGCAAAATCCTGCATCGCGCAAGCAGAGTTTACCGCGCGACTAACATATACTGTTGTATATGTTAGTCGCGCGGTAAACTCTGCCCGACATGAGTCATCGGGCAGTTGCCCACTAGACGCGACACACGTCTGGTCGGAAGATCCTTTGCTATATAGTATGCGTGAACTTTTACACCCTGTTCCTCATACCTCTATATCGACTCCCCCCCCCATAGCTTGGTAGTATTGCTTCCCTGTAAAACCAACTTCACTTTCGGGACAAATCTATACTTAACATTATAAAGCTGAAGAGTTTGTTTGGTTGAACGCGCTAATCTCTGGAACTACCAGTCGGATTTGAAAAATTATTTTTGCATTTGATAGCCCAATTCTTGAGGAAGGCTATATGCTATTTAATATCACGCTATGCCATTTAGGAGCCGAGCAAAAAGAAAAAAGTCAGAAAGAACACTAAGCAAAAACGAAGTAATAGCGCGGGCAGGCGATGCGATGCGACGGGGCGGGTCGGAGTAACAAGAAATTTCACGCGGACGAAGTCGCGGGCAGAAGCTAGTTCTTAATATACGAACTTGATCAACAGCACAGCACAGCAATATCTAGTCTATTCCACTTAATTTCCTTTTCAAGTATGATGCGTCAGCGTCACACATTTCTGGGAAACGCCATAATAAATCCATGGCCCCTCCCTTGATGTCTCATTTTATATCTGTGTACCGACAGCGAATTAAATTATGGTGAATTCTGATTTAGGTCAACTAACTTCTTTGTTTTATTAAGTACCTATTAATAGTGTGTTTGTCATGAGTTATTATTTTATTAATGACAGTTCAACAACATTCATTGCGTTATTTACGCTGCTGAGAAGACACATTTTTCGAACATATGAAGCAATGGATGATCAATAAATATCCTTCAAAATGATTCAGGTTGACATTGACAGTGTGTTACGCAATTGACAGTGCGGGATTGCAGATTCGAAACTTACCAAGTTTTTGCCTCTGCGACATTGAACTTTTATCTCTCCTGGGGCCTTATTCCCATGACACAATGAACGAAACCTTGTGAAGGCTGCAGGAACCCGTTGGATGCGAGAAGCACAGAACCGGTTTAAGTGGAGGTGCTTGGGGGAGGCCTATGTCGAGTAGTGGACCGTCTTTCGGCTAAAATGATGATGATAAGCATAATCAGCTTACAACTTTCCCACTGCTGGGACACAGTCCTCTTCTCTGTGAGACGGTGTGGGCTGTAATCCACCACGCAGACCCAATGCGGGTTGGTAGATGTCATATGTCTTTGAATTTTTGGTTCTACATTAGAAGTTTTCTCACGATGTTTTCCTTCACCGTTTTGAGAGCAGTGGTGATGAAAAAAATTACACAAAGTAAAGCGCCTGTCTGGGTTCGAACTCACGGCGTACATCTCGTAAGTCGGGGCCGTTACCACTGGCCCACCAATGCTCGCAATTTTACTTCGACAGGCATAAAATAAAGCTGTTCAAAATGTAGGTCATCCTCATCAACTTAAACTATTAGTGTCAATATCTGGAGAGGCAGGCTTCAACCATGTGGGAAATCTATGAAGAAGGGTGCTTGGGGCATTTATTATTCAGGTCTTGGGAAGGCACCGACGGTTCACCTTATCTTTTAAAGATGGTACTTCAGTCCCTTGTCCAATTTGGTTTTGTATCTTGTAATGCGTGTGACGTGTCCAAGGGAGTTTTCAAGGAGAGTTCAAGCCCTTGTTTTTCGAAATGAATGAACCGATTTTAATGAAACTTCATACGCATAAGCAGGATATAAAGGTCTTAAAAGTTACTTAAGAACATTTTCAAAATGTCTTATTTAAAAAAAGATAATTTAAAATCGGTCTAATTTGGCTGTCGAAAACGTTCTTAAGTAAATTTTTAGACCTTTGTATCCTGCTTATGTGTCTGAAGTTTCATTAAAATCGGTTCATTCATTTCGAAAAACAAGGGCTTAAAAGTTTGTATGATGAAATGCCGTATGGCGTAAACGCTCTTAATCAAGGATGGTAATCGTGATCCAGCGCCTTTTGTTAAATCTGTCTTAGATACTTATAATAAAGCTGTCGACTTTGTTTGTTTCAACGCGCTAATCTCTGGAACTACCGGTGGGATTTCAACAATTCTTTTTGCATTTGATAGCCCAATTTCCACCCAGAAGGCTATTTAACATTACGCTAGAATCCTTAGGGCGCCGAGCAAAAAGAAAAAAATCAGAAAGAACGCGAAGCGAAAACGAGGTATAATAGCACAGGCGGGCGATGGGATGCGATATGCGATGCGACGGGTCGGAGGTCGAAATTCCACGCGGACGAATTCGCGGGCAGAAGTTAGTTTTGTAATAAAAGATAAAGGCTCCTTCAAACAGGCGCGACACGACACGCGACACAAAGGCACCTCAAGTTGCGCAACGAGCGGTGCCTTTGTGTCGCGCGCGATTATAACGCGTGTCGCGCCTGTTTGTAGGAGCCTTAATGGTCAGTCCATTATCTTTTGACATACCATAACCTTTTACACCCAACACCCCATCAAAAGGGGTTGTAATAATGTCAAAAATCATAAAATTATGAACCCTAAAATGGTTCACGCGATCTTTGTAGTCGCTACCCTCCTTCCACCCCGCCTAGACGACGCCTAGCCACCCTCTTAGACGGTGACGTCACTCCAACAGTTGTGTTCTACCCTCATTCGACAATATAATAAAAATCGATTATCTTGTCTAGGAAATACAACAACAATGATTTCTTTGTTTTTCTGGAACGTTGCCAGGATTTCATCCCCTTTTTCGTAGTAAGGGATTTCTTTGGTTAACTAATTAAGGATTGCTTTAAGAAAAGTGCGGGGCTGTGCTTTCTCATGCTGTCTCTTTCTACTGGAGGGTAAGCAGACAAGCAATTCTACTTAGTACCACTTAGTACTAATTTTGCAGGCAAGGGTGCTATTTTTTTCTTTTTTTTTTTGTCAGCTTTCGGCACGAGGTATAGCTAAATAATGCCATAAAGTATTTTTATCTCACGAAGCGACGCGCGCTTTATTTGTGGTTATCAAGTGTACATAAACTCTATGAATGTGTGTGTAAGCTCAGAGGCTCTCGGTACCGCCCAAATGGCGAAGTTGGAAGTGTGTGTGTGTGTGTGTGTGTTATGTGCTTTACGCACATTTTACATACACGCCGCGTGTTTGTACACTTGTTTACCACAAGTAAAGCCTTCGTCGCTTCGTGACATAACAATAATGATTAGCCCGGTCAGCAAAATTGGCAGCGGAGAAATCCAAAATGGCACGCTTGGTTTTCATACAGATCATAGATATATAGATAGATACTTGCGTTATTTAAGTCTATCTATATCTGTGCCTTGGTAAGACTGGTTGTCAGTCTTTTGGGCTTCTGAGTACCGGTAACGACTGTCAACTAATTAAAACTTAATATTTAACTTTATTTTATGTTCATTGTTTGTTGTTACGAACGCACTAGATACGAACACTATCCGTTCGAATTTAGAGCATTCCCAATTCGGATTGAAGTCGGATCTATAATTCGGATTCAGATCGGATGTAGTGTGAAACCGCTCTTAGTAATACGGTCCGGTTGGCACCCTCTGGTTACGGAAACCTAAAAAGGATGTTAATTATATTCTGACTAGCTTCTGCCCGCGACTTCGTCCGCGTGAAATTTCTTGTTACTCCGACCCACCCCGTCGCATCACATCGCCTGCCCGTGCTATTACTTCGTTCTTGCTTAGCGTTCTTCCTACCTTTTTTCCTTTTTGCTCGGCACCTAAAGGTCATAGCGTGATGTTAAATAGCCTATAGCCTTCCTCAAGAATTGGGCTATCAAATGCAAAAAGAATTTTTCAAATCCGACTGGTAGTTCCAGAGATTAGTGCGTTCAACCAAACAGCTTTATAATATTATAGTATAGATAATATTATAGTATAGAAGATGTGTGGGATGCTGTGAGCTGTTTTCTCGAGTCACTGTGTTGTTGTTGTGACTGTGCAGAAAGATGGCAAAAAGGCAGACGACCATTTTTCGAATATTGGCAACTCATTGATGCTTTGAGAAAAATATACTTTTTTTTTTCATTTCGATATTAGGATTATGTATTTGGTCAGCGGTATTGTCCGAAAGGGTTACCGCTGGCCCGGAACATAAAGGGCTAAGGAAGGAACACGGGTGGGTCTTAGTCAGTAAGTCTGACATTTCTTCCGCTCCACCCAGAGCGGGAGGGGTCATATGATGACTTCCCATCCTGAAACAAAAAACCATTAGGTATATTATATATCTGATAGTTTCAAAATACTCCTACGCATTAGTATTGCCAGTGTTTTCATTTATTGTATAATTTTTTGAGTAAGTACCTACCGTGTATTCGCGATTTATTTAAGTACCAAAAATGTAAACAAATATGAATTAATGGAAAAATAACTTTAATTCCTACACAATAAAGTTCAGTTTACGCTACAACTTCAAACATTTTTATAACTTTATAAATAGTGCTAGTCACTCTGAAATCAACTTAATCATCATTGAAATAAAGTCGATATTTGTTTAACTTTAAATAGGGTAGGGGTGCGCAGCAGTGCGCAGTTTTACTTTACTTTTACTTTTTTTACTTTTATTTTTGAGCAACTAGCTTCATCTTTCTGACAGACCGACTCTTTGACGATTCAAAAGTGCCTGTAATTGGTTTATTTGAAATGCTTTGAGGTTGAGTAAAGGCTCCTACAAACAGGCGCGACACGCGATATAATCGCGCGCGACACAAAGGCACCGCTCGTTGCGCGACTTGCGGTGCCTTTGTGTCGCGTGTCGTGTCGCGCCTGTTTGAAGGAACCTTAAGTTTAATAGTAAAATGCTCTTGTATGATGTTTCACAAAGGATTCCTCGGGTACCATCTGTCATATAATATGATAGCCGTTCACTTGATGACTCCCATGACGAGAGTAACATAATATGAGTAAACGACATACGCTAGTATGTGCTTGTTGAGGAATAATTGGACTTTAACGAGAGTAGTGCTAGGTGGTAGTGCTAGCGTTGAATGTGGTCATGGAGACTCCGTCTGCATGTATTATTATTAATCCATCCATAAGTTGTCTTTAAAAGATCACTCTTAGCGCCCTTTGTAAAATCATTACTATGTAATTACTAATATTATAAATTCGAAAGTAACTCTGCTGCCATACTTACAATAAGTGCAATAACTCGGATTTTTGGCTTTAAAAGTTACACATACATATCCGTAATCAGCAAGTTTTGCTGATTACGGATATGTATGTAACTTTTTTTCAGTAAAATGATGATTCTCTCACCAAAGTGTTAATAAAGTGACTTTTAATTTTGCGTCACCACTAAAGCAAGTTAAAATGCTTTTATATCAAAGTGTTGACCCTAAAATAACTTTAAATATTATGCATAATAACATCCGAATTTTTGGCTCTCGACGCCGTCGACCATTTTCGTAAACTTAATGAATACTTTCATACGCCACTCGCTTGCAATGTGACTACAATAAATTAATTGCCCATATATTCGCTCAAGCAAAATTTAACCTTATTCTGAGTAAAGAAGAGATAATTTCGGCTTGAATGAATTCCTCATATCAGTCAGACAGATCAAGTTACATCAGCTTGTTCTAAAATCAACCGTATTTCGTGGAAGATAAGTCAGATTGTTGCGTAAACTAATCTTTTGTGAATACTTACTGACCAAAATACAAGTCATGTAAAACTGAAATCAACCTTATTTCTTAAATATACGTCTTGTTTTTCTGTTAATGATTGTGCGACAGATTTTGTGGTGTCCTCCATCAGGAAATTAAACCGTATAACTATTGAAATAAGAGTGAATCTTGTTTGTATAATATTTTGCGCCAGACGGGCATCGAATGGAACACGAATAGTCAAGTTTAATCAACTGTAACGCATATCTTCACCACCGTTAGTATAAGATTTCTTGACCCTTTGGATAACATGGGACAATGAGCACGAGAAATTTTTCTATAAAAAATACTATTTTATCAGAAGTTTGTGATTATATATAGAAAATAATTTATTTATAATGGATAAATATTTTTCTTCGAGAAAAAGAATGGCAAAAAGATTCCGCCCAACGTGGGGCTCGAACCCACGACCCTGAGATTAAGAGTCTCATGCTCTACCGACTGAGCTAGCCGGGCTGTGATAACACTTGCGAAATTAGGGACTTCTATCTACATAGTAGTCGCTTGATACAACGTAATTTTATTTTTAACCGACTGTGTGCATATTAAATGAAGATATATGTTTTGAAGTGTTAGTATGTCAGTAGAAGTGATAAATAATTTATGCGTAGGAACTAGTAGGAAGTGGAATTGAGTGATTTAAAGGCTATATTGTAGGTACCTATTATTATTATGTATATTAATACGTCTTATTTTTGTATTTTATTCGATTTCTCTGTTGTTTTTCATGGTAAACAGTGATTTTAGAAGAATATTTTAAGTTGTTAGATATCATTTTGTTTTTTATTTTCCTATCAATTTTTTTTTTGTATGTACGGAGAAGTCCGTCAAGCAAATTAATTGCCACCATAAAAATATAAATTACGTTCATTTATTAATTCTTTCTTTCTGGTAAACTTCTTGCGTTGAAGTATTGTTTAATAATGTGGACTCACCATAATCACTTTCAATTATGTTAAGAGTCATTATTATTATTAATCAGTATGGCAGGAATGCCATTTTGAAGATAAATATCTACATAAAGAAACAATAAATAATTGTGTGTAAAATAAAATAGCTGATGGAGAATGCCCCATTATGAAAACCTCGTGTATTAGCTAAATCAAAATCATAATCCTCCTTTTGGCTTCGCCGTAGCCGGGTAAAAAGAAAAAACAAATGAAGACTGACTACTGGTGGCCTACCATGATCTAATTAAAAACGATTCAAAAGCAAGACATTTCAGTTTAGTTTAGGTTCCTAAACTGCAGTGCGATTCTGTAACCATCTCACCGTGAAAACTTAGGTGAAGTGAGCGTGGAGTGAACTGTCAGTGTCATCTTACCAGATACTAGGGATTGACCAAGCATACATTTACAATCATAAAAGAGATTTTAATAATATTTTTTTAGCCTAATCCTATTGATATTTTTATATAATTCAAAGCTAGTATTTTAGTGGTCAAAACATTAATATTTTGTGGGGTTTTACTTACAATAAAATTGCAAAACTTTTTTTCTTTTTTCTCTAGTCTATTAAGTCCTTATATAGACTGAGGCGCGAGCGCGTCACGCACGAACAGTAAATAAAATTAAAACATTCACGTTTATGACAGCTAGACTGATGAAAATACGCATCGACATTGTTTGGTTATTATGAGCAATTGTAGATCGAGTCTAGTAAAGACTGCGACGATGTTCAGCGTTGTTATTAACCCAAAACTATTGAATTAGAAGAGATAACCGAGTGTGTCAAGTCATCGAGTGCTAACGGATGCCTAGTTGACGGACCATAGAATGTAATCCCACGTAGTTTGTGTGGCGTGATCACTTCACCCGATTCACGACACTAAATGTCGTAAATCGGGTGAAGTGAAGGTGAAGTGATAAGATCACGCCGCGCTTGCGCGTTAATCACTGTCATTATCACATTGCAGATTGCGTGATCACTTCACCTTCCCTTCACCCGATTCACGACATTTAATGTCGTGAATCGGGTGGAGTGAAGGTGAAGTGATAAGATCACGCCGCGCTTGCGCGTTAGTCACTCATCACATTAGAGATTTGTTTTTACATATTTAACTTGTAAGGCGTCATGTATAAGAACATTAGGAAATTATGGTAATAATATTAATAATTAATATAATACACCATGGCGACCCTGCCTTAGAGTCTGCCAAGGGGCAGATTAAGCAAAGTTTTCGTTGAGCGATTTTCAAAATGTGTAACTCTAAAGTAGAAAAAGACGAGGTATTCGTCAATCAAAACGCGGCTGGTGGAGGTGTTGTTGACGCCGAGGTGATGTTGCCATGGTTACGAGATTCGAGTGGAGTGATATATGGTACATTCCGAATTGCACTGTAATCGACTACAGCGAGCTTACACCTTGACCCCAATTATTCTGCTGTATGGTATTTATCTATTATTCCCCGCATAATCTTACCACGCCGTAAGGTTGTCAAGCGTGGTATTTTGACAGTTCAAACCGGTTTCGGTCATTGTGTCATAGAGAATACGTTTACGCAAATTATTTATGTGAGCGCTGTGTGCGATGATGACTTAATTCGGAATGAGCCATATTTCACGCCGCGCAAGCGCGTTAGGCGCTGGCGCTGTCTGACTATTTATAAGGACTTACTAGTCTAGGGAAAAAGAAAAAAAAAACAAGGTTGAGATTCTGACTGCACTTCTGTTTTGCAATTTTATTGTAAGTAAAACCCCACAAAATATTAATGTTTTGACCACTAAAATACCTACTAGCTTTGAATTATATAAAAATATCAATAGGATTAGCATTAAAAAATATTATTAAAATCGATTATGATTGTAAATGTTTGGTTGGTCAATCCCTAGCATCAGTAGGATGACAAAGACAGCTCACTCCACGTAAGTATTCACGGTGAGATTTTTACAGAATCGACATGCTGCATCGCATCAAGGTCGTACCATGACGTCCAATACGCTCAGCGACATTTGGATCGTTAAAAGTGACACTAAAATGTACGCGAAACAAACTTATTTGATAATAATAGCGTTGGCTCTTTTTCACCAAAAACGTTTCAAACGCGGTTCAGCCACAAATTGCGATCTTTCATTCACTTTTAACGTTCCAAATGCCGCTGAGCGTATTGGACGTCATGGTGCGACTTTGATGCGATGCAGTTTAGGAACCTAAACTGAAATGTCTTGCTTTTGAAATGTTTTGAATTAGATCATGGTAGGCCACCTGAGCTGGCCACACCTAGCAGCGAATCAGAACCAAAACGGTTCTACCATTATCTGTAAATTAATATTATTAGGTAAGCGAAATGAAAAAAAAAATGTTTTTTTTATTAACAAAGTCTGTTTATTTTCAGGTACTATACAGCAGAAATCAGAGCAATAAAAAATATTGCAATAATATTATTCGTAAGTAAATATTAGTGTTGGTCTAGTGCTGCGCTGAAGATAGATCAGACAGCCAAAATTATCGATAAGTGAGTGCGATCGTCATAGAAGGTGAAAATATTGTTTACTTACTAGAGTGATTGAGTTACATGGAAATGCATTACGAATATAATATGCATTTTTAACCGACTTCAAAAAGTAGGAGGTTCTCAATTCTACTGTATGTTTTTTTTTGTATATTTGTTGCGCGATATCTCCGGCAATTGTAAATCGATTTCAAAAATTCCTTTTTTAATGGATATGGTATGCCCGTATGCCTCAGGGGTGGTACCATATAAATTTTATTAACTTTGCTTGGGTGGTTTTTAAGTTAGTTTCAATAATACGTATTTTTGCCACTTAGTTTATAGTGATGATGTTATAATGACTACCTGTCACTTATATTTACATAGCAAGTAGTGTTATATGAATTTGTGTGGGTAAGTACAACTTAAAAGTGAAAATTAAAAAGGAATTACAAAAAAAAAAATAACCGACTTCCAAAAAAGACACTATAACTAATTTCGGAAGTCGGTGGCAAACAACGAAAATAGAACCCAACGACACCGACTTCCAAAGTTAGTTATTTTTACTTTACTTTTTTTTTTTTTTTGAAGTCGGTTTTTTTTATGGTTTTTATTACTAACGTACCTGAGGGGCAGTTTTCGTAATTTTAAGAACGCTCACAGTCTGATATCAGTGTCAATCTGTCACGCTACATTTCTGACACGTTTTTGACATTTCTTTGTCGCCGAGATGAGATTGTGAACGTGTGAAATTACAAGGATTGGTTTTCAGTTCTTAGTACTTAACATAAGGCCCCTAGGCTCCTAGGCTGAATATTTTACCCTGACTATCAGTTACATTCCCACACTATCTATAAACAAACGCTAGCTGAATGTCGATAAATCTGTGCGTACAAAACATACTACGTGAAATGAAGTGTTGCCAAGTTTCAGATACGAATGTCATCCGTGACCTTGTTTTGTTGAAAATAATGTTAAATACAATTAGTACGTCACGTTTTTATTCATTGCGAAATTAACTGAAGAATGTAGGTCTAGGTACTATATAAGAATATAATATATGAGCCAGAAATTTGGCATAATTTTCAAGTTATGGAACACTAAACTGAATGTCATCCTTTACAAAGTTCAAATTCCATTGCAACCAAAAACCTCTTAGGGCCTCTTTGTTAGAAATGGTCATTCAAAAATCTACTTGGAATACATTTCACTAAAGTAGACTGATTATGAGCGTTCGTACGGCATTTCATAAAAACTTTCAAGCCCTTGTTTTTCGAAATGAGTGAGTGAGATGAATGAAACTTCAGACGCATAAGCAGGATACAAAGGTCTAAAAAGTATGTTGCAACTACAACACAACTATGTTGGAGTCGTCTTAACGGATGCAGCTGAATACCAGTATTTTACAGGAATCGACCTAAGTATCTGAAGTCCACAACCCAGTTACTGGATAGCACTAATACCCCTTGGTAAGACTGTCAGACTTTCGGGCTCCTGACGACCCGTAACGACTGTCAAAGATCTATGAATGACAGCCGGGACCAACGGCTTATCGTGCTTTTCGAGACACGGAGCGGTCTTTTTCTTTTTCAGTATGGGGAATCATCAAATGGCCCCCCTCCCGCTCTGGGTCGAGCGGAAGGGAGTGTCAGACTCTTACTGACTAAAACCCACCCGTGTTCCTTCCAGCCCTTTATGTTTCCACCCTTGATTTGTAATTGTTTGTTACCCACCTACAAACCGACCACAGCAAGCGTAGCTTACCCATCGATCGAACCGTGCGGCTGTTATTGAGCAGGTGTGTTTTTATTGATAACAATTAATTTAAATTCACTTCCTTTCTTTTATCGCATTACCCGTACCCTTGTTAAAAATAAAAGTCCTTGCCAGCCCAAAAAAACAAATTCCCTCCAATAATGTCAATATCAACAAGGAGGTCTTAACCTCGCCATTAAAGAGTTCTTTTTTTAAATTACCCACGACTGCTTCCCGTCAAGTTCATTGGCGCTTCCGTTCGCTGTCAATTGTCGTAGGGACGTGCCTGTATCGATTTAATAAATCGATTATTTCCTTGTTGGGTTTTACTGGTGGCGATGGCGGGGGTAATGGTTTTACTTTTACTTTTTATTTATTTGCTGTTTTCTGATTTTATGCGCAGTATAGGTAGTTGCTGGGATTTTGTTGCGCCCACTTCTTTTTCCCAGCTAAAAAATCTAATCGATTCACTTATTAATTTGCACTAATAAAGGTTTATAGTTTTTCAATAGTCAGATAACTTTTCTCTGAGGAATAAATGTTGCGGTTTGAAAGCTTTTGTATGGAAAATATGTCAAACGGTCATATTTATTCTTTAGGTAATAATTACCGGACTACTAAAAAAATTGCCCTAATTGATTTGATTATTTTGCTGTCCACTTATTAGTGGGATTTTTGGTTTAATAGATACAATTAGGATGTGGTTATGAGCGGGCGTCTTGAAGGACTGTCTTACTTAATTTAAAGATCCAAAAAGTGCTGATCCTCAGCCTAGTTTTAATAAATTACTTTTTATTTATATTTTAGTTTTAAATTATTGAATTATCTTACTCAACTTTTGTTAGAAAAACATTTTGCTGACAAATTAGTTTCCTTGAAATACCAATGCGGACTATATTTCCGACTTTCCATGTCTACAAAGACAGAAACACAATAAATACTCAACTCGGAAACGTTGCAAAGATAAAAACAAAATGCAAAAAAATGGTGAAGGTTATAAATAAAAAGGCAGTCTATTAGCGACGCGCGACTAAAAGCACGAAAAGTAACCATGGTCGTTATTATCTTCTTTACATCGATAATTTTACACATAGGGGCCGTCCCTTAATCTCGTGATGTATTTTTGGCATATTGGAAAAATAAATACACGTGATATATGTTACTACACCTCCCCCCTTGTGATATTTCGTGATTTTTATGAACCCCCCCCCCCCCGTTTTGAGCCTCACGTGATTAATGGACAGCCCCATACTGACAAAAACTCACTCCTCACGGGGGTATGCAGAAACTACAGAACATCACCTGCTACGATCCTTACTATACTACTTTTGGCTCGTTTACGTTGATGCATCAGCGGGGTAATTGCGTAACACTCTATCAGTAGCAATGACTTTCATTTTGACAGTTCAACAACATACATTGCGTTATTTACGTTGATTGTCGAGCAGACGAATTTTTTTTTATTTGAAATGGGTTTGCTCTTGACTCTAGTCTAGGTCAGAGGTGACAGAGACAAAGTCTACGATGGAGTGAGCTTACCCAGAAGAAGCCTGTTCACTCTTACTTCTCTTCTTCTGTTCTGTTCTCTTACATATGAAGCAATGGTTTAGCATTAAGGCTCCTGCAAACAGGCGCGACGCGCGACGCGAATCGCGGGCGACACAATGTGAGACTTGCGGTGCCTTTGTGTCGTGCGCGATTATATGGCGGGTCGCGCCTGTTTGCAGGAGCCTTTATCCATCCGCGTGAAATTTCTTGTTACTCCGACCCACCCCGTCGCATCGCATCGCCTGCCCGCGCTATTACTTCGTTTTTGCTTAGCGTACTTCCTGACTTTTTTTACTTTTTGCTCGGCTCCTAAAGGTCATAGCGTGATGTTAAATAGCCTATAGCCTTCCTCAAGAATTGGGCTATCAAATGCAAAAAGAATTTTTCAAATCCGACTGGTACTTCCAGAGATTAGCGCGTTCAACCAAACAAACAAACAAACTCTTCAGCTTTATAATATTTGTATAGATATCGATGTCTAGTGACGTACCGCTACTTCGAGACGACACTGTCGACTTATAAATATGAACATCATGCATACGTAGGCGACTGATTACTTTGACCTTATTATCATTATCTTTATGATTTGAACAAACAACTTTTGAATGTCAGTGACATAAGTGCGTTTGCGTCTTGAACTCTTCATTTATTTATGGACTAGTTTCTGCCCGAGGCTTCGTTCGTGAGGATGTCGGAAAATATTCCGCAGGAACGTGCTACCCGGACAAAAAGTAGCATATATGTATATGTCACTCCTTATAACATCGGCTATCTAAGAAAGGAAAAGAAAGAAAAAATGTTTATTCTGCACAAACAAAACGCACATCCATCCACTAATCCATGCTAATATTATAAATGCAAAAGTGTGTCTATCTGTCTGTTACCTCTTCGCGCTTAAACCGCTGAACCGATTTAGATGAAATTTAGTATGGATATAGTTGAAGTCCCGGGAAAGGACATAGGATAGTTTTTATCCCGATATTCCCACAGGATCGAAACTTACGCGGGTGAAACCGCGGGGCGCTGCTAGTTACAAATAAAAAACATAGTCAAAAGCCTCGTACTCAAGCATATAAAATGTTGTCAATTTTGTCCATTGCTTGATGTCTCCCATCCTCAAAAAAAAAAAAGGCCAGGCACCAAAGACAACACACATTTTCTGCCAATGAATGTCCCGTCAAGTCTTCACATTGATATTGATATACCGTTTCAATTTCACATTGACAAGAAGATTGTAGCTTTTTGAATGCCAACAATGACGTTGATGTGAATATTATGCTCGTTGATTATGTTATTAGTTTTTATGATCAATTTATAAAGACAGGCATCTTTATAAGGGGCTTGTGCCTAAGAAATATCAGGCGCATGGGTCGATAGATCAGGTTAAGCTACGCTTTCCGCGATTGGTCCGTGGATGGGTGAAAAACCAAGACCCCTTCGTGCCTCGGAAAGCACGTTAAGCCGTTGGTCCCGGCTGTCATTCGTGGATCTTTGACAATCTTTACGGGTTGTCAGAAGCCCGAAAGTCTGACAACCAGTCTTACGAAAGGGTATCATAATTATAACATATTACCCAGTAACTGGGTTGTGAGTTGGTCCATGTAAAATACTGGTGATCAGCTGCATCCGATTAAACTGGAAGCCGATGGTTATACTACTTATTTCTTCTTACGGACAATTTATAAAGATGATTGTGTACTATTGGGTGTAGGAGGAGGTATGATTATGATGATAGCTAACCATTGTATAGGCCCTGATGGGTAGGTACAGACGCCAGCACACCAAGCTACTTCAATCTGTCAAATTTCTTCAATAGATTTTCAACTTTATTGCTAAAGCATAAGGTTCAAAGTTGATTGGGAAAATTTGAGTCTCGGGTAGCTTGATGTGCTGGCGTCTGTACCTACTATTGATTTTATTACGTAGGCGTCGATAACGATTGAGAGATTTTCTATGTCTAAATAAATATGAGCAGTACAACTGGCTGATTTCATAAATAATTGAGTCTTCGTAATTCGACCTTGGTGATTTTATGGTCAGTCTTTGGCGGTGGTTCTGGAACTAAATGCTATGAACTTGAACATTTCGCGAGTTTGGCCTGATCCGACGCTTTCACAGATCATTGAGAGAGGATTTTTCAGAATCCCTCCTTCGTTAGGGTTGAATGGAACGTCAAAAAATTCATGCGATCTTGAGAACAAAACCGCACTGCTAGAGTTGTAGTATTCCATCTATATAGAGGTAGTATTGAATAAAAAAGATTCGTCGCTCTATCGGCGTAGGCGCAATGATACCGACTCATCGTATTTTTTATGAGTGCGATGGCAATAACTGTTGAATTTAATTACTACAGCTACTGCTAGTCACTGTGGGAGGACAATGTCGGAATTCTCATTAATCATCGCAGGTGGAGTTAAGCGGTTTTTTTACACAGTGTATTATGATTCACTGAACATTAGGTCTCTTTATGATGGGGACTCTGTCCGTCCACCAAGTGACCCCAGGGAAGACGGTGGCACATGGCAGTGATCACGTGCTGCCGTGCATAGCGAGGCTCAGGGCAGGCCCGTTTACAGTCTCCCCAGGGATGTGCCTTACAGGCGTTGCACGGGGGGGTTCCGGAATTGGTCTTTTAAGAGGAACCGGGACCACCCCTATGTGCTGATGGTGATCACCGGTGTGGTTTTAGCGAGGTAAAAATCCCACACTCCCCGACCTTCCTACCCGGAGGTCGGGTGCCTTAAGAAGGTTTCCCCCCGACAACAAAAAAAAAACAGGTCTCTTTATGAACGTACAGACGTCAGCACATCAAGCTACTTTTCCCAATCAACCTTGAACCTTTTGCTTTAGCGATAAAGTTGCAAAACTTTTAAAGATATTTGACGGATTGTAGTAGCTTGATGTGCTGGCGTCTGTACATCATCTTCATCATCCACAGCTCGACTTCACTCACTGTTAAGCACAGGCCGGTCTTTTATTGTGCCAATCTCCACCCTCCTCTGCCAGCTTCAGCTAATGTCTACACGCGATGGTAACAATATCGTTCGGCCATTTCGCCGCCGCGGACGACCGCCAGTCGTTCGTCTTCCAAATTCAAATTCAAATAGTTTTATTTTCTCTTCACAAAACAATGGTATCATAAAAATTAGACAAGCTTAGAAACTAGTTTGTGAGAGACTGGTGTCTGCACTAGGAGTACCTGTATAGCAGATCACCAGGGTCCCACCACACAGTATGAGAACATAAATTACTTCCAGTCTTTGAACGCCACTCGGTCGCTACCTTGCTCCACCTGTCATCACTGCATCTTGCCAGATGTCCTGCCCAAATCCATTCGAGTTCCATAATACGCTTTCCGATATCCAAGACCTTTGGTTTTTTTTTTTAGTATTTTTGAATGCTTGCTTGATACGTGATTCGGATCCGCAAGCTGTTACGTGATCCCGCAGTTCCTAAAATTATATTGGAGGACTATTATTAAAAATATCGTCTTTACAGCCGTCTATAACTTTACATTAATCATTTGCTTTTCGCTGCCTTCATACAATATTATGTTATAAAACGCCGAAATCCGGGAATGACACAGCATAAACCATTAAATGAGCGTTAAAAAGAGTGCGACAATGAGATGCCACAAAAAGGCCTGTCCGTTTCTCCGTACGTTAAAAATGGCGAGTAACTGACGCTAGATGTACTGTTAACTGCAGTTTGGGGTCTGTGGTTCTGTAGCAGGATAGCTTTTAATTTGTGTATTTTCTGTTTTATATTTTGCCGAGCAGTGGTGGCCAAGTGGTAACGGCCGTGACTTACGAGTTGTAGGTCGTAGGTTCGAACCCAGACAGGCGCTTTACTTTGTGTAAATTATTTCATCACCACTGCTCACAAAACGGTGAAGGAAAACATCGTGAGGAAACCGGCATGTCCTAGAACCAAAAATTCGAAGACATGTGACATCTACCAACCCGCACTGGTCCCGCGTGGTGGATTACGGCCCACTCCCTCTCACTGAGAGGAGGCCTGTGTCCCAGCAGTGGGAACATTATAGGCTGATGATGATGATGATGATGATGATATTTTGCCGAACCAAAGTCGAATTCGTTGAAGATGCCTTAGACTACCGTATCGTAGTTTTAGGAAAGGTCTGTAGACCAGACTATAAAGGAGTAGCGTATTAGAGTGCATGAGCAGAGAGAACAGCGTTTTTTTTTTCCTTACGCTGCACCGTTTTTGAGATATTAGCGAGGAACGCAAACTGGGAACTTTGTGCCTACCCCCTCTACCCCGGCTCACCTCCTAGACTTCAGGGCTTTAAGTGTGTTCACTCCATAACCACTATTGCATTTCAGCCTGTTGAAGTGCAATGCTAGTTTGCAGGAATACCGTTGTCCGTTAGGGGTGACAAATATTGCTAATCATAATCAGCTTATAAAATTCCCACTGCTGGGACACAGGCCTCCTCCCTTCGAGAGGGAGTGGGCTATAATCCACCACGCGGGCCCAGTGCGGGTTGGTAGATGTCACATGTCTTTGAATTGTTCGTTCTAGGACATGCCGGTTTCCTCACGATGTTTTCCTTCACCGTTTTGAGAGCAGAGGTGATGAAATAAATAATTTACACAAAGCAAAACGCCTGTCTGGGTTCGAACCTACGACTTACGACTCGTAAGTCGCGGCCGTTACCACTGGGTCACCACTGCTCTCAATATTGCTAATAATCAACTTAAAATTTCCTGTGCGTGTCCCAAATAAAATATTTTTTTTCGTTTCTTTTTTTCTTTACCTCATCATCACCATCTAGTTTCTTACAAAAATGTGTTCAGAGAGATGCTGCTATGTGCCTGGGCGTAAGTTGTATGACATGATCTCTTTATCACCGTTTACGACACCAAAAACAAGAGCCACGTAAACACTTCCATTGTTGAGAACTACTATGACACACACAGAATCCTAAAAAAACTAGTGAGTCATTGAAACAAAATGGCCGGTCACTGTCAAGGTCAAAACACCGGCCTATAGCGGTATTGAGTACTGTGTTAGTTTAAAATGTTTATGGATGACCATCAACATTTTAAATGGAGTGGAAGGTCAAAAAATGGATGTCTTCTGTGAGGAATGATATGAAAGAGAAGGTAGTGAACGGGAATGAGAGCGAACGAAAGAGCGTGACGGTTGACAGGGGGATTAGTGGAAGTCCTCAGGTGCGGTCCGTCCAAGTGCGGTTGAAATCAGTGCTCTGAGTGGAATACCTCAAGAAAACTTGTTGCGCCGTCCCCAAGTGACATGGGACAAAGACAGGAAGACGATGATGAACGACCATCGTAGTATACATAATTCTCTCTGTGAGAGGGAGTGGGCCATAATCCACCATGCGGGCCCAGTGCGGGTTGGTGGATGTTAGATGTCTTCAAATTTTTGATTCTAAGACATGGTTTCACCTCGATGTTTCCCTTCACCGTTTTGAGAGCAGTGGTGATGAAATTAAATGGGTATTGGGTACACAAAGTGACTGTCTGGGTTCGAAGTCACAACCTCCCAACTCGTTAGTCGGGGCCGGCCGATACCACTGGAGTACACACTGTGTACTCCAGTAGTAGTTCATCTACTATATAAAAATAAGTCGGGTTTCCCTTCCTGACGCTATAACTCCAGAAGTCCAGAACGCACGAACCGATTTCCACGGTTTTGCATTCGTTGGAAAGGTCTCGGGCTCCGTGAGGTTTATAGCAAAGAAAATTCAGGAAAAATTTCAACAGAAAAGCGTGACCACGCGAGCGGAGCCGCGGGCGACCGCTAGTACTCTATGAAAATTTCAAGTGTCTGTCTATTACAGTTCAAAAGATACAGCCCTGTGACAGACGGACGGACAGCAGAGCCTATAGTTATAGGGTCTCGTTGGCAACCTTTGGGTACGGAACCCTAAAAAACTAGTGAGTCATTGAAACAAAATGGCCGGTCACTGTCAAGGTCAGAACACCGGCCTATAGCGGTATTGAGAACTGTGTTAATTTGAGTTTTTATTGCAGTAGGTGTGGTAAGTGTAATGTGGCTCTATTCCCTCATGGGTACTCACGACTGTTGACTCTAGCGGTTTATCTGGCCAATGTTAGCTTGGGATCTTAAGGTTAACAGTCTCTTGATAGTTGTTTGAGAGCGAAATTCGGTTTACAGTTTGCCATAAAATCCTAAAAGGAAGCTATTTTTTCTCTATCCACTTGCCAGGTAGGCTGTCAAACGTCAGATCTGTTGTGCTTGTAGTCATGTTATATCGAATTCGTAAATCTGAACATATTATTATTAAAATAAAGTCGCGAATTTTCGTGTCTGTCTCTGTGACCGCTTCATTCAATCAATCAACTCAGGTTGTCGCAGTCCACTGCTGGACTTAGGGCTCGCCCAGCCTGCCGGGTCAGCGGGATTGTCCGAAAGGGTGACCGCTGGCCCGGAACATAAAGGACTAAGGAAGGAACACGGGTGGGTTTTAGTCAGTAAGAGTCTGACACTTCCTTCCTCTCCACCCAGAGCGGGAGGGGTCATTTGATGATTTACCATCCTGAAAAAAAAAGGCCTCTCCCAGACTGCGCTACAATACTCTGTCCTCCGCCTTCCTCATCTAGTCTGTCCCAACTCCCAGGTCCACCTTTTAAAGGTCGTCGGTCCTTCTAGCAGCTAAAAGGGGTCCTTTTTATCGCGTTCAAAAAGACGCGGTGGGGGACTTTTATTTTATAATACCTATGGCGGATCACACACTACAACGCGCCACGCGACGGTATGCAGATACGTGCCCCCGCGCGTGATTTTTTACATACTTACAAATTCAATTCAAACGCACTTCCTTGCGGGGGAATTTGGCTCCGTTTCCCGCGCCCCGTCGTGTGGCACGTTGCACTGTGTAATCAGCGGATAGTGATAATGACCAGTGGCGCCACTTTTCCCCTTGTTTATGTTAAACTACCCTTTGTGAATGGTAAATGTGTTATGACTAAAAAATTAAGTAGTGGACAAATGAAAGGGACTGACTGGACAAATTTAATTTTTGCATAGGGGAAGTGGGTTTTTCTACTTACCTTTATGAAAAAGGGTGACAATATTGAACACGCATGATTGTGCATTCAAGATATTTACAAGGCAGATGTGAGTGGAACCGCCGGAAGGGGGACGACGCCCTAAGGGCCCTCGCCCACGGCGACTTTTTGTAGCGATGCAGTCGCGCGTTTAGCAAACGCGCGACAGCATCACTTCTAACGCGTGTTAGTCGCATTTGCAACGCGCTACTGCATCGCGATTGTATCGATACAAACGCGCGACCGCGTCGCGCTACTAACGTATTTCTGCGTGTCAACTCTGGTTTTACAATGGAAAGCAATTCACAAAACTCGGATATGACATTCTATAACAACTTTTGAATTTAAGATCATAATTTTTGAGTTGTTTGAATGTTGTTACATGATGTCCACAAAGTAATCTCTGGGTATTAAATGGATGCATCCAATATTGACGCTGCTTCCGTTGCCTACGCTTCGGCTGCTTACGTAAAAGCAGCACCAAAGACAACGTGACTAATGTTGCCTCAACGGAGTCCATCTTGCAACTGTACTGATCCAAGGTATTTTTGTATCGTAACTGCATCGCGACCGAATCGCGTTTGCATCGCGACTGAATCTGGTCCCGTGGGCGCGGGCACACAGCTAGCGACTGCTTCGCGTCTGTATCGATGCTACGCGCGAGAGCATCGCGACTGCATCGCTACAAAAAGTCGCCCGTGGGCGAGGGCCCTAAGACATACAGTGATCGTATTGGTGATGTTCTTCAAAATCAAAATCCAAAGTCATTTATTCAAACTAGGCTGAGAATCAGCACTTTTCGAACGTCAAAATTACAAAAAACTGTCCCCCCAGCAGAACGTTACAGAACACAGAACATTAAATTAAATTATTTGCCATAAATGTCAACTAGCCACGCCAATATACCAACAAAATCAATAAAAACTATACGTACAGTGCGTGCCACGTAAGAAGAGACTTGACCCCGCCTCCCCCGCTCTTTCCGCCGCCCCTATGACGTCCGGTCCCGTCCCGCACTCAGACCTCATACCGCTAAAGATACCTAAAATCGTGTTCTGCGCATGTCAGACCACGTGGTGTGTCAAGTCTCTTCTTACGTGGCACGCACTGTACTCAAGCAAAAATAAAAAAATATATCCAAATTATAAAAGTAAACAAAAAAAACTTACTACCTAAATAAAAGCCTCCAGCGGTGCTATTCTGTAAAAATCTCACCGTGAAAACTTAGGTGAAGTGAGCGTGGAGTGAGCTGTCAATAGTGTCAATTCCTAGCAAAACAAACTCACCTAACCTATTTACTTTTCATCAATGTCAGTCACTCTGAAATCAACTTAATCACCATTACGATAAAGTTGATATGTGTTTAACTTTAAAACAAAACATAAATTTGAATAGATTTGTATTGTACGCTTGTAGGCAAGTGAGTTCAAGTACGGTAAAAGTCTTTTCAACTAACAAACAATGCTGACGGAGGTGAGAAGGTCAGATCTATGAATATAATGCCGTTCGGCTCCTTTGCATTTATGTGATGTGCGATAAATATCACGCCAAAAGGGGCATGATGCGTCAAAATCTACCTACGTATTATATTAGGTTAAGGCTCCTTCAAACAGGCGTGACGCGCGACTCGCGACACAAAGGCACCGCTCGTTGCGCGACTTGCGGTGCCTTTTGCCTTTGTGTCGCGCGCGATTTTATTGCGTGTCGCGCCTGTTTTGTAGGAGCCTTTAATGTAGACTAGTCTATTTTACTACATCAAACTATAAAAACGTTCAATACCTAGTAACTAACAATTTCGTAAAAGACTTAGGAAAACCCAAACAAAAAGCAAGCTTCATCTGCCTAGCCTTTTTCCAAATTTGTATGTTGGGGTCGGCTTCCAGTCTAACCGGATGCAGCTAAATACAAGTGTTTTACATAGAGCAACTGCCTATCTGACCTCCACAACCCAATTACTGGGTAATACGATAGGTACCCCTTGATAAGACTGATTGTCAGACTTTCGGGCTTCTGACTACCCGTAACGACTGTCAAAGATCCACGAATGACAGCCGGGACCAACGTCTTAACGTGCTTTCCAAGGCACGTAGGGGTCACGGTATGTAAAGATGGTCACCCATCCACAGACCAACTGCGGCAAGCGTAGCTTAACCTGATCTATCGACCTGTGCGGCTGTTATTATTTAGCCACTAACAAGATATTTATTAAACAAAATATTTAATTCATTATCGATATTATTTGTGGTTTCGTGAAATCCCTAACACGGCTCACATTACTTCAAACGAGTGTTACCATGTAATTATGCTGGTTTTCCCCGTTTGTGGGGTAAGTATTACTTTATGTGTCATTTTAATGACGTCGCGTGACAGCTTTTTCTAACCTATTTCTTACGCAATATTATGGAAACTTTGGCGTAAACCCTGGTTTTCTCAGACTTTTTCTTGTCCATCTAAATGTGTGAAGTTCTTGTTATTTTGGACAGACAATCAGATTTAACAGCAGATTGACTGTAACTTGGGTATAGCTTCGTTGGGTTTAATCGCAACTGTCAATCATGGGATCCTCGGTTCGATTTTCAAGTCAGGGCACGGTGCTATAAGGGTTCCGTACCCCAAAAGGAAAAACGGAACCCTTAGAAGATCACTTTGTTGTCCGTCTGTCAAGACCCTTTTTTCTCAAGAACGCGTGGAGTTATCATGTTGAAATTTATATCAAATACTCAGGGCTGCAATCCCTTGAATCAGTGAAAAAATCATACTTCTAAGTCAACGCAATCAAAAGATACGGGCGTTTATGTTTCGTTTATGCTGCATATTTTGACACTCTCAAGGGAATCAAAACGTATAGGATACTTCCCGTTGACCTAGAATCATGAAAGGCAAGAAACAATGTCATGTAGCAGTAAATTTGTAGTTACATACCTACAAAGTACGGAACCCTCGGTGCGCGAGTCCGACTTCGCACTTGACCGGCTTTTTTAAAATGAATGTTTACATTAACCGCCTGGATTTGTGCTCGATTTATAGCTATAGCATCGCCCACTATAATATGGGGCTTAATTTTTAACCAAGATGGCGAAATATTGGTGCACAAGTCTGCCAAACACTCCAAGGATTACAGGCGTGATGTTCTAATCAAATCTAACTAGCCTGTGTGGTCCCTCAGCAGGGTACCTCCCTCTCCCTTTTCCACACAAATCTGCCTTTTGCGAGTGCCGGCCAGTCCCTACGGTAGGAGTCAAGCTCATCCCACCATCTTCGTCTCGGCCTACCGCGATGGCGTCGTGCGTTTAGCGGGACCCAATCGGTGGTTCTCTTAGCCCAATTGTCATCTGACATGCGCAGACAAGTTTTTTTTTAAGTGAATTCTTTTTTAGGCGCGTTGGGCATTTTTTGAAATGGGAAAAAACCATTGAACTCGCGGCACTGTTACCGTAACTGACACTGAACTGATGTTTTAGGTTTTGGCCATTATATAGACATCAACGCGCGGTACATTTTCTTTGGGAAGAAAGACCTTCAAACGTATTTATAAAATTACTATGCTTTTTCATGTTTTCACTTCTGGGCACTCCTGGAGTGTCACTGTTTTTTTTTTTATCTTGACTCGCAGTATTGTGTTCCTGGTGTGATGTTATTATTCTATGTTAATGTAGATTTTCAATGATGATGCACCAAAATAGTCCTGAATTTGTTCCCCCCCATAGCTATCCTAAAATAGTGTATTGACAAACTTTCTATTTTCGTACTGAGTCACGACAAAAATTAAGTTTATTTCCGTACCAAAGTGATTGTTATGGTTTTGTCGTTAAGGTTAATTATGGATGACGGCTGTTTTAAACGGTTCTAGGATATTTGTTGGCGTTTTGGGATGTCCGTTGTTGTGAAAGACTGAGCGGCAACGTATGTTTTTGTTTGAACACGGAAATAGTTCAGATTTCGCATAAATTGGAGGTTCCAATAATAATCCTCTCGACCGATTTTGGTCACAGTGGCCCATCTTATCTTAACGGAGATTAGCCAGGTACGCAGGAGATGTTTATAGTGCACAAAGTTTGTGCGCAAAAACATATATTATGCGCTCTCGGTTCCCTCTCATAGTCAGATGGGACGGCAATTCGACACAACCGGGGAGATCTCAGGCACAGCCGTGCAGGACGAACGGCTTTTTTTTAGGATAGGAAAACATCAAATGACCCCCCGCTCTGGGTGGAGCGGAAGGGAGTGTCAGACTCTTACTGACTAAAACCCACCCGTGTTGGCGTGTTCCATCCTTAGCCCTTTATGTTCCGGGCCAGCGGTAACCCTTTCGGACAATCCTGCTGACATTCGGACAATCCCGCTGACAGGACTAACGGCTTTACGTGCTTTCTCAGACCCAAGACCTTACGCACAACAGTCGCACTTGCGACCAACGGGGCAGTCAGTTGGCTCCAAGCTCCAATAGCACCTTCAGGCTCCTACAAATAGGCACGACAAGCGATATAATCGCGCGCGACACAAATTCACCGCTCGTTGCGCGACTTTCGGTGGCTTTGAGTCGCGCGCGATTTTATCGCGTATCGCGACTGTTTGAAGGAGCCTTTAGTGTATGAGCTCAACTGTCTGTTACCTTTTCACGCCTTAACGGCTGAACGGATTTTAATGAAATCTGGCACCCGAATAGATCAAGACGTGAGTTAGGACATAGGATACTTTTTCACCCGGTAGTATTGATTTTTTCGTTGATTAATTCCTGCTAAAGCCAGTCAAAAAGTCAAACAGTACCTACCTACGTTCAAAAGACGTAAATTAACTCACAAAATGACACATGATATTTGAACAGAATGAATATGATTAAGTATTTAATAGGCTAATATAATTTCTTTCATGTCGCCGTCAATCAGTTTAATTCTTTTATTCTACTCTTCATCCATCCGCTGTTTAATATCTCTTTGATATCACGATAAAGCTATAAAACTATTGAATCGATACTTCGTAAGGTGAGTTGCACGATTGTCGGTTGTGATTTGTTAATATTTTATTATTTACCAGTGACTGCTTTTATATTTTTTCTACTGGTAAGCTCATTTTTAAATAGTTTAGTTTCACTTTTGGAAGTCTCTGAACCGTCTCCGGACACAAGTGGCAAGATGTAAGTCCAACCTGGTAAAGTGGGGTTACCTTGACGGAACGGCAGTAGGGTGTGATTGTGGAGCTATGTCACAAACCATGCTCCACCTCCTATCCTGCCCTCTGTGTCCCAAAACATGCAGTCAAAGTGACCTCTGCACTGCCACCGACAACGCCGTGGAAGTGTCAAAGTTTTGGCAAAACAAGATTTAAAATACAGTCGTGCCAACGACACGGTGAAGAATATAGTTTAGCTGAAAGTTAAAATAAAGGGAAATGAGGCAAGTAGCCCATCTTCTAGTCGAGTTATTCCGGTCTGATCCCCTGACCCCCCCCTCCATCTCACCCCTCCTTGATCCCCTGCTTGTTCGTCTTCTGTTTAATCTCTGTCTTATCTATACTATCTATACTAATAATATAAAGCTGAAGAGTTTGTTTGTTTGTTTGGTTGAACGCGCTAATCTCTGGAACTACCAGTCGGATTTGGAAAATTCTTTTTGCATTTGATAGCCCAATTCTTGAGGAAGGCTATAGGCTATTTAACATCACGCTATGACCTTTAGGAGCCGAGCAAAAAGAAAAAAAGTCAGAAAGAACGCTAAGCAAAAACGAAGTAATAGCGCGGGCAGGCGATGCGATGCGACGGGGTGGATCGGAGAAGTCGCGGGCAGAAGCTAGTCCACTATAAACATTCTCATTCCGCGGGGCAGTTACGTAACACATTATCAATCGGAATCGGTTTAATTTTGACAGTTCAACAACATTCATTGCGTTATTTACATGTTGAGCAGACGAAAGTTTTCGAACTTACGAAGCAATGGATTAAGATTAATTTCCTTCAACAATCGGCTAATTTCGGCTTCGTAGAGCGTTATCTCTGTCGCACGAAATACAAACAGTCCGGTATGTATTAGGAGCTGTTAAAACAATTATGATTTGCTTCTTTTGATAATTATTTTTATTCTTTGTATAAAATGGTTTTGTGTAAAAAGGTCGATGTGCAATATTTATCGCCGGGTACTGTACAGGGTTTATTGAAATACACATAAGCCTCATCAATTATCCCTGGTCCTTCAAAGAGCTTTTGGGAAATTAAGCTACTGGAATTCTATCCTATGTTTCTATCGAATATTCTATCCTAGCAACACACTTAAAGGCTCCTTCAAACAGGCGCGACACGTGATAAAATCGCGCGCGACACAAAGGCGCCGCAAGTCGCGCAACGAGCGGTGCCTTTGTGTCGCGCGCGATTATATCGCGTGTCACGCCTGTTTGTGGGAACCTTTATACAACAAATTACGCCAGAATTATTAGGCATATTCTTTGGTTGTATAGAACCCTAGCATTGCGCATAGTACCTAACATTTCGCTTGTTCTAAGTTCAAGCCCAGTTATTAAAGGGGGCGAGCAAATTGCCAAAATATTTCATAAAAAGACATGCCGCAAACAGTCCCCGTCTACCTCAACATTTTTTTTTTTTTTTTTTTGAAAAACGTTACTCCGCACTAGGAATTACTCCTGTATCGTGGGTGCGTTTACAAACATTTAAATTCACATACACAAACAGCCAGACCCGGAACAACTACCTGTAGGCAATACAAATATTTGTTCCGTGCGGGAATCGAACCCGCGATACACATCGCAGCAGTCGATCGCTCAGTCACTGCGCCAACCGTGTCGTCACATTGAATCCAAACACTTCTGCTCACCTCCCAACCGGTACCGACAGCTTTCTAATATAATAATAAGCTATTAGAAGAAGGAACTCATATTAATGGTATTCGTGGTTTTAGCACTAAAACCGTTACGGACTCAATGAGGTCGAAAGTCTAGTTTTTTTTTTTTTTGAGATTCGATTTTTGATTTTGCCAATCGGTTGTTGGATAAAGTGGACCAGTAAGTGAATTGATTGTATTCTTCTAAGAATAAAGTTATTTCAAACCTCAAGTTATATTTTAGTACTAGCTGCTACCCGCGACTTAGTCCGGGTGACACGACGACATAAAACTAGCCAAGTGCGAGTCGAACTCGCACACGAAGAGTTCCGTACCACAAGGCAAAAACGTCGAAAAAACACGTTTGTTATATGGGAGCCCCCCTTAAATATTTATTTGATTCTGTTTTTAGTATTTGTTGTTATAGCGGCAACAGAAATACATCATCTGTGAAAATTTCAAGTGTCTAGCTATCACCAACCTTTCGGCTTTACGCCCCATTTGTTCGTGATAGGTCAGTGATGGTGTCCCTTGACATTTTGTTGCAAATATTTGACGGGGATTTTATACTATGGCGTGCGTTTGTAATCTATTGCTATATTATTCGTAAAATCTCTCAGTTATATCGACCGCCAACCTTAAAAAGGTGGATGGGTCAGACTGGAGGCGGAAGGCGGAGGACAGGGTATTGTGGCGCAGCCTGGGAGACGCCTATGTCCAGCAGTGGACTGCGATAGTCTGAGTTGATTGATTGATTCTATTGTCATTTTATTGTGGTTTTTTATTTTTGAGTGCTTGACCAGACTGCAAGCGCGGGCGCGGGGCGGGCGCGGCACGGCGTACTCAAACATAAGAACTTCATTTGATTTCAACTGGATGCAGATGAATACCAGTATTTTACATGGAGCGACTGCCTATCTGATCTCCACACAACCCAGTTCAGTAACTGGGTTGTGTGGAGATCCCAGATGGTTTAGACGATACCAATTAATGTAGATTTGTAGACTATTTTTAGGGTTCCGTACTCAAAGGGTAAAAACGGGACCCTATTACTAAGACTCCACTGTCCGTCTGTCACCAGGCTGTATCTCATGAACCGTGATAGCTAGACAGTTGAAATTTTCATAATGTATTTCTGTTGCCGCTATAACAACAAACACTAAAAACAGAATAAAATAAATTTGGGGGGGGGGGGGGGGCTATAAAACAAACGTGTTTTTTTCGGGTACCTAATTCGAAAACATTGTAAAAGGCAATTATTTTTAAGAGTATACCCGTGGAGTTTCTTGCCGGCTCATCTCCATAGTAACGACCAATTGGAACCGTGCACCTAACTTCTGACGTTTCATAAGTGCCCAATAGTGCCCATGTAGGTTTATGTGAAATAAAATATTTTGATCAACCCGTGTGACTCTTATTATTATTACCCACGAGTCCCCAGGTTACAAAATTAAAACTAACATCATTCATAGTATTTCTATTACTTACCGTTTTAGAAATGGTGGACTACTGCCATTAGCACATATATCTATGTATTTCATTGAATATTAAACGGCTGAGAGAAATCTAACATATAGTACCGGTTTCTTTGATAAAAAATACCGGTTTTCCAAAGCGATGCCTCAACTCTATTGTTGGGTTGGTAGGGTTAGCGGTGATTACGTTGTTTGATTTTCGATTTTTCTTGTTGTTGTCATCGTTCCAGGAGTCTAACTCTCTAAGTCCGTCAACGAAGATGCAGGCCCGTCCGATAGTAGTTGATCTATCAAAACAACGGACGGACAAATACACGTCAGGCGTAGGGACAGTAGCTGTGAAATCATGTTGAGATTCATAGCTTTTTGTCGTTCGGACACCGAACTAATCTTATGTCCGCGTTAGTTCAGCCGAAAGTATGGAAATCGTCCTTTGGGAGTATTGGAAATGGAGAGCAATAGTGGCTCAGCGGAGAGGGCTGCGACTTGCGGGTCGTAGGTTCGCACCCAGGTAAGCACTTTGATCATTATTATTTCATCACGACTGCTCTTAAAACGGTGAAGGAAAATTTTTGTGAGGAAACCGGCATGCCCTAGAACCAAAAATTCGAAGACATGTGACATCTCCCAACCCGCACTGGACCCGCGTGGTGGATTACGTGTTAAGGCTCCTACAAACAGGCGCGACACGCGATATAATCGCGCGCGACACAAAGGCACCGCTCGTTGCTCGACTTGCGGTGCCTCTGTGTCGCGTGTCGTGTCGCGCCTGTTTGAAGGCGCCTGTACGAGTTAAGAGTCTATATGATCATGTTTTGGTGATATTGGGCGATCTGGATATCGGTATCTGTAAGACTTGAGAGTTTGCTATTTGGACACATTAAACTTGGACTTATAATCTTTAAATTTGCAGAAGCGAAAACACGATTGGATAAAAAAATCTCGATAAAAAAAAATAACGAAAAAACCTCGTTTTGCACTTATTTTGAGTTAGATCTCTGAAACCCTATGGAATTTAATGATGATTTTTAAACTAATAGATAGGTAATAATATTATCTCAAATCGTGCAGAATTTTTTTTTTATTTTTCTACTCGTTCTCCTCGTAATTAGCAATTCGGTGATTTGGCGCTTGCGTCATTTTATTCTAAGCGAGCATACTCTCTTTCTGTCTCTTGTTTTGCACGCGGTAGTAATAGCGCTATCCTTTTCAATTTATTCAATCAGTCTGCTACGGCATGTGATGGAGGACGAACCTATGTTTGGCGACATTACAGAGAGAGGACTATTTTCGACATTTTTATTTTGTTTAGTGGTAAGTATTACCTACTGTAAAAAGGAGTTAAACCCGTTTGGTGTAAACATAATAAATTATTATCATTATTTAGTGTAAATAAAGATGGGCAAAAAGAAAACTCTCGGAAAACACGACACATGGTTGGCGCCACGGAACAGAAAAAACAGTTTGTTCCGTGGTTGGCGCAGTGGCTGAGCGATCGACTGCTGCGCTGCGTGTCGCGGGTTCGATTCCCGACCGGACAAATATTTGTATTGCCTACAGGTAGTTGTTCCGGGTCTGGATGTTTGTGTATGTGAATTTAAATGTTTGTAAACGCACCCACGATACAGGAGTAATTCCTAGTGCGGGACAACGTTTTTTAAAAAAAAACAAAAACAAAACAAAACGTTTGAGGGAACAACTCCGTATTCTGAACGAAAGAAAGAAAAAAGTAAGTACAGACGCCAGCATGTCAAGCTACTACAATCTGTCAAATTTCTTTAATAGATTTTCAACTTTATCACTGAAGCATAAGGTTCAAAGTTGAATGGGAAAATTTGACAGTTTCGGGTAGCTTGGTGTGCTGGCGTCTGTACCTAACTACCGATTTATATAACGGTATCAATTCTTTTATTTCCTTAGCTACTTAGGTATTTCGAATGTCTATTGCCTAGGGAAAAAAAAGTAAGTAAATTTTTAATCCCCGTTAATATTTTTGAAGTGAAAACTTCTTTAGCGGCGTTGTACACTTTTTTGTAATGGGTAAAAAATGTTAAACTCGCGTCAGGACACGTGACCTGATCGAAAATTCGTAAGACGGATTGCCGTAGCCGGTAACGCGCGTGTTTTGTTTATAAGACGATTCACAAAATACACACGTAATTGTTCAAGTTTTCACTTCTGTCGGCACTCCCGGAGTGTCACTGTTTTTTTTTTTACCTGGCTCGTTGGTCTAGCGGTCGCAAGCGCTACTGCTGAGCTGTGAGGTCCTGGGTTCGATTCCCGCACCTCTGCCCACCTCATCGGGCAATACAGGCGTGATGCTTTGTATTTATGTATGTAAATTTTAAATCGCATAATGTAACATAATTGAATCTTTCCCGTACAATGAGAGGTCAGCTTATATACTGGAAATGTATAGGTTGATACGTAGCCGTGTGTACCTACCTATCTACCTATATAATGCGGGTAAAAATACAATAAGTATCAAAATAATATCATCCTAGTTCAATCACTGATATTTTTACTAATCAATATTACTTATTCAAACTGATGAATTTTATTTAAAGAAAAAAAAATTTGCCATGATGGCTTTCTCTTTTTTAGGGTTCCGTAGTAGTCAAAAAGGAACCCTTATAGTTTCGCCATGTCCGTCAACAGTTTAGCTCAGAGGCTCTTAGTACTATTAGAAAACTATAATTTGGCATGGATATAATATTATGTACAGACGCCAGCACATCAAGTTACTACAATCTGTCAGATTTCTTTAATAGATTTTCAACTTTATCACTAAAGCATAAGGTTCAAATTTGATTGCGAAAATTTGACAGTTTCGGGTAGGTTGATGTGCTGGCGTCCGTACATTATTAATCACGCCGACAAAGTGGTAAAATAAAATCTTGAAAAATATTTTTTTTACGCTATCGGTTTTTTTAGGTAGGTACACGTAAAGTGGGGATGTTTTTGAAGTGAAAACTTCTTTAGCATCGTTGTGATTTGAAATTTTATGTGTTTTTGTGGATCGATGGATGGATGGATCGATGGATCGATGGATCGCCGGATCGCGATAGATCAATGGATTGATGGATGGATGGATGGATGGATGGATCGATGGATCGAAGGATCGAAGCATCGATGGATCGAAAGATCGAAGCATCGATGTATCGACAGATCGAAGCATCGATGTATCGACTGATCGACGGATCGATGGACCGATGGATCGATGGATGGATGGATCGATGGATGGATGGATCGATGGATCGACGGATCGATGGATTGATGGATCGACGGATCGATGGATTGACGGATCGACAGATCGATGGATCGACAGACGATGGATCGACGGATCGACGGATCGATGGATCGACAGGTCGATGGATCAACGGATGGATGGATCGACGGATCGATGGATCGATGGATGGATGGATGGATCGATGGATCGACGGATCGGTGGATCGACGGATCGACGGTTCGACGGATCGATGGATTGACAGGTCGATGGATCGATGGATCCATGGATCGACGGATGGATGGATGGATGGATGGATCGACGGATCGATGGATCGATGGATGGATGGATGGATCGATGGATCGACGGATCGATGGATCGACGGATCGGTGGATCGAAGGATCGACGGATCGACGGACCGGTGGATCGAAGGATCAATGGATCGATGGATCGACGGATCGATGGATCGACGGATCGATGGATCGATTGATCGATTGATCACCCATATTTGCTAAATACGGCCCTGCATACGCGTTGAGAATCTCTTGGGCATAACTTTCCCCAGTCAGAGTGCCATTTTCTATGTCCACTAACTCTGTGCGACCTTCTGAAGATATGCCAACCCATACATGTACACTGCCTCCACCGTACTGGACTCTTCCTGAGAAGCAGTCTTGAAGGTATCGCTCACCAGGCCGCCTGTAGACACTTCGCCTTCCATCGAAAGTGTAAAGTGACAATCGAGACACATCTGTGAACAAAATTCTTGACCACTCTTCTTCATCTCACTGTATGTGTTCACGGGCGTATCGCAGTCTCGCTACTCGATGCTCTCTCTCGAGTTTGGGGCCACTCGCTGGTCTTCGGGGTTTCAGATTTGCTTCAGCAAGTCGTCTTCTCACTGGACTGTCACTAATGTAGTCCCTTCGGGTCTGAAGAAGCTGTTGCTGAACTTCAACTGCATTAAGGTGGCGATTTCTCAACACAGTGGAAACAATATAACGGTCTTCTTGGGCACTAGTACACCTGGGTCGGTCATTACAAGGTCTCCTCAGATGGTTTCCAATCTCTTCGTACCTTCGTTTCACCTTCTGGACCGTTCGTAACGTCACACCCACCATTCTTGCAGTACAATGCATACTGATGTCTAGTTCCAGAAAAGTCATGTTCTTAGCACATTCTTCAGGTGAAAGAAGCACGATAAATAAAATGTATGTGCTGTTGTCTAACTTAGCTTTTGTAACAAGACTCATCGATCAAGAAAAAGTTTGAAACCAAAAACAGAAACAAAAAATTATTGGTAAAATTGTAATTCGAAAAGGATTATTTTTCTTTTTAAAGCTCTTTTCAGCCATTTCTTAAAAGACTTAACTCTTTTTCGAGTCCTTTTTATTTCGAAAGTTCTTCTTTCGAAAATCTTCTGCACTTAAAAAGTAATTCCAATTTCAAAAGTGTGATACTTAGTTTTGCAGGCCAGTGTAATAAGCTTTAAAGTGCTGATTTTTGTTAAAATCAAGTCCTTCTAAGGCTAAATGATTATTTTTTGATATGTGAAAAAAATCACGGTAGTAGTATAACGATGTTAAAAGGAAAACTATCACAGCTACGTAGGCTTTACAAGTTTACGAGTGAGAACATGATTTTCAACTACAATGTTAAGTTTGTTCTTGGCATAAATTCATTCCAACTACGGAATCATTCATTGTGCGTATCTATTCCATTTCATTCTGTATAAGTCTCGATATTCCCGGGAATTTCCGAGACAGTGTGTGAGTCTTGAAAATCTAGTCTCAGAGCTTGGGACTGGAAGCGCTAAGGTTACTTTTTATTCAAGTACCACGTGAGCAAAGCCGGGCCCAAATGCTACTATTCAAAAAGTTTAAAATCTTATTGTTTCAACAAATCCAAAACGACGACGTGGACAAAGTGAACGACGATGATGAGCTCGAAGACTTGGTTTATGAGAATCAAAGGTAGGTAATAGAAATGAATGCATCGATAATATTGCAGTTCTCGCATTTTACTGACTTCAAAGAGGAGAATATTCTTTATTTGACGGTTTTTAGGGTTCCGTACAAGTTCTATCAAGTGGCATATTATATGAAAGGGCTTTGGCCATGGGAAAGTATCGGAGCTATTCAAAAATATACTACTATTTCAGAACATTCATGCATTGCTATTATTCTCTGCTTTATATTTATGTAATAAAATGCATTAATCTTGTAGGTTTCCAGACGAAGAGGACAGGTCAGATAGAAATCAATGCAGAATCAGACGAAAGAAGAATGATAGACTTAAATTTTTTGTAAAGAATTAAAAACCTTTTCTATTCACTCAACAGCCTTTGGTTGCGGTATAAATAATTTGGAGTTGATAGGGGAGAAAAGGTTAGGCTTCTTGGGATAAACTCATTCCCAACTACGGAACCCTTCATTGTGCGTGGTTCGACACGCACTTGGGCGGTTTTTTTTACAAGCCTAAAGATACAAATGGGAATGAATTATTTTTTTCAATGCACCCCCTCTTGATGGGTATTATTGAATAGGTCTATTTAAACGAAGGTAATATAAATTAATACTTCACTTTTTTTTTTCAGTTATACCGTTTGCGAAATATGGCCCGCCAAATTGCCTGCCTTGCAATGCTAGGGGGCGTTGCAAGGCACTGCAGTGCCCCCCATCCTCCCTGCCATTTCTAACCTAGAAACTTCCACGTTGCTATAACTTAGTAAAAACTGTTTTAAAATAATTTCGCGAACAATGTGATTATAACTTTTCGAATAATAAAGATAAAACTGCAAAATAGACAATAGACGTCCTAGTTCAAAGGTTTGCCTTTGCCTTTAGCAAACAATACTCTTGTAATAGCCTTCTATTTATCTTTACATCATAAAAAGTATGTTACAGTCGTTTGTAATTACAGCTACGGAACCCTATTTTATGCATGGCCCGACTTGCTTGGTCGATATTTTTATTTATAAGGAAACATTATTTTGTTCTAGGTACATGCATGGTTATGTTATGAGAGAGTTTATTTTTGTTTAGGGAACATTACTTTTTGTTATTACGGTAATACGATATTTGTAATAAGTACATACTTTCGAACGTTGCACGTCGCGAAATTTTTTGAAACCTCTTTGTCTTTTATTTTTTATGGGATTTTTATTGTTATTGTAATGGTATTATATATTCTGAATATTAGCTATTTATTCACCAAGGGGAGTATAAACATATTAAATTGTTTAATAAATAAACATTGATGAATATTTACATAACATTTTATTTCATACTAACCTTTTAGGTAAATATATAGATTGAGTACCTACGCGAGGATAGAATAACGGATCAGTCTATAATATAGTATCGAGTCCACAAAAAAAAAACACGAGCCTCTAAATTTCGAAACTCGCGCCTCGGGATGGAAGCCCTAGTACCTATTTAGTTATTTACCTACTATGTTGGTGGTAGGTATGTCAGTTTGTAGGTCTATGAACAGAGCTTCAAATAATAATTATGTATGTATTGTATACCGACAATGAGCTCGTTTGTTTAGCTGTGTTATCTTTTACACATCGATCCGTCGCGGTACCGTGGAAATACTTCCGTGAATTTGAACTTTATTTGAATGACATAATTTTTTACGAATACATTTTTATTGCCATACGAATCAAGTTCAAATTCACGGTCCGTCTCCGGCACAGATCGCTGTTGATCAGCTGTTCAAACTCGAACTCGACTCACGCAGTCGATCGCGCTTGCTGCGTCGCCGCTCGCTGCCCGCGCCGCGCGCTTTCGCGTATTATAGTAGAGGGGGCGCGGGGTGGCGCGGGCGAGAGGTACGAAATCGCTCGCGTTGGGCTGCATAGGCGCCGTCTTAAGACCCACTCTCTGTCTCAGAGAGGAGGCCTGTGTTCCAGCAGTGGGATCATTATAAGCTGATTATGCAGGAAAAATCCAGATATTGAAATAAAGCGTGAAATCTATTTCTAGGCCTCTGTTTACGTAACAGGATGAAATAGATCACAAATTTTTCTCGCCGAAAGAAAATACAATTTGACCGGCTCGATAACTCTGAAATAAAAATAATCTTGTATCGTGAAACATTTACTTATAGTAAATCTAAAATATGAACAGCGTCCAATAAAAATATTCTTTCAGATTATGATAAAATAGCAGTGCCCCGTGGTTGTACCCGCATAAGTGTCGATTCCGTGGGAATATAGGGATAAAAAGATGCTAAGTATACGTTCAATAATGAACTTAGATCTGTAGCGGTATCTACAGCGCCACATGCTAACTACGCCTCATGCTGACGTCACGCAAAGTCCTGCATCGCGCAAGCAGAGTTTACAGCGCAACTAGCATACATACAACGTCCCCACATCAATCGTAGGGCAGTTGCCCGCCATACACAACACCCGTCTGGTCGGAGGATCCTCCCTTTTCTATAGAGTATGAGTGAACTTTACACCCTGTTCCTCACACCTCTAAAGATCCAACATAGAAACCATAGCAAAACAACCGCTCGCTAGTTATTGACTGAGAAACAATGGATTTGAAAAGATTGACTCATTTCTATATTACCTTTATTCTTGATCTATGTTTAGTAAACAATATCGTAAATATCAATTAAGCTGGTTAATAGACTGAGCTGTCCGATTTCTTAAATATTAAGAAAATTAAGTAGGGATGTCAGAACTATATTTTGAATAGTTGTAAAAAACCAGTTTGGGATGTTAAAAAAAACCTGTTTGTAAATAAAAACATTATGAGGAAACCTGAACTTATAGTCAATATAAGTCTGAAATCACTAACCCGTTTGAGCATGCGTGGTGATCTGTGCCGTATTATCCATAAGGCACTTTAGGCCAGTGCCTAGGGGCCCACTATGACCAGGGGCCCAGCACTCCCGATTAAAAAAATAAAAAAGGGGATTGTGTGGATTTATGAAACCACGGTAAAAGTGAAACTTTTAGGTAAAAGCCAAATTGCGTTGTTGTGGTATGAAAAAGGGGGGGCCCGAAACGAGCTGTGCCTAGGGGCCCCGAGATGGTTAATCCGGCCCTGGTGGTGATCAATGCTCGTGCCTTCTCTGTACGAGAAGAGACCTTTGTCCAGCAGTGGGATAATAATAGGCTGGTGTTATTATATAAGTAGAATAGTAATAAAAGAGTAACGTTGGAGTTTCTTGCCCATTCTTCTCCATACGAACACTACCTTTTGTAAGGGGCGACTAGAATCAATTCAATTTTACTGTAAGTTTTGAGGTTCAAATTGAAATAAATGATTTGACTTTGAATAGAATGCTCTTTTTCCCACATCTATTCAAAAAGAGCTAGTGTATTCTTCGTAAACAGGGACTAAAATAGCTCTTTAATCCCTAGGGATTAAAAGTAATTTGAATTTGGAATGTGGATATTGATAGTAAAAGTTCCAATCACCAAAGAGAACAATCACGAACATTGTATGAACAAGTAACAGACTGCCAGTGAAAAAGGCGCGAGTCAAATAAAAAAAAATTTTTGGAAAAAAATTAAAAACGCGCGAAAATTATTCTGCCTTCGTTCGTAATAATTATTTAGTCAAATTAGGATTATACTTAGTTTTGTAAAAAATGAGTATGTCTTCCTCAAGTAATTATTGTATGTTAATAAATAAACGTCATATTTTTATTCATAAGTTGCACTTACTTAATTTTTCATAGAGGGTGATTAAAAGTAGTGTCCACCTCGGGAGCGACACTATTTTAAGCTCGAGTGACGTACTTTGAATCCCTCGCTGCGCTCTAGATTCAAAGAAACACTCTCGCCTTCAAAATAGTTGTTTGTTCCCTTGGCAAACAATCTAATATTATTTTTTATTATGTATGTCGTGGCACGATCGTAGCAATCGCCATATCGCGATCTACCTGGCCGTTTCACGATACGCCGAAACGATACGACACGCCGCCGCCGCCAGTTCATGATTCAAGAATAAAAAATAAATAAAATTGTTTATTGTGTCTCAAACGGTTACATTTACAAATGTGAATGAAACAGCCCCAGTAAGTAATTAATAATACTTGTGTTGGGGTTGTCTCGCTCCGTCCCTTAAGTGGTAGTTAACAATATTGACACTTTATAAAAATTAAAATCAAGAACTAATTAAAAAAAAAAGAGAAAACAATGACCTACATCTGACATCCGCTATATCGTTCAACGCTCAGTGTTCGACGATTTGCCCAGCGATGCTTCGGCATATCGGCTCAAATAGGCGTAAAAAGCCTTATCTTTGCTGTATTGGAGCGTTCTATGTAAACGCATACAATATAAGTCAATCTGTCAAATGTCAAGTTTATGTCATTTGAATTTGAAATTTGAGACAAAACTATCTCTCTTTCTCTGCTAATGGCTGTCGATGTGAAATCTCTGTATCTAGCTCTCTGAGATTACAATCAAAGTATTGGGTTTACTTTTCGCCATAAAACCATCCTATTTGACCTATTCCTAGTCGAATAATTTCGATTCATTCCTATTTTAGGGTCCTAAAAATACTAAATAGACAAGTAACTGCAACCAATTTGAATGTTAAGTTAGGAAGGTTTTCAGTGCTTTTAATGTACGGTCAGCAACAAAAGTCGATCAACACTTCAGTTTTTAATCTCAGTTATTGAGTAAAATTTTTGTTGAAAATTGCAGCAGAATACAGTGCAATATTGTGAACAAATGAGATTAAACAAACTGAAGTGTTAATCTACTTTTGTTGCTGACTGCACAATGCCATTTTCAGAATGTAAATTTTGTATATTGTGTATACTTATCCATGTTTTAAATAGTTTTCATGTTAGACTTTTGTCTAGCAAACCTAGGGTAGGTTTTGCTGGACAAAAGTCTAACATGAAAACTAACAAAAATAAATAAAACAGAAAGGACGAACAAAGCACGTTTCGACCCCAGAAATATTTCTTCATTGCTATAAACTAATTAATTTAGGTGGACTGATAATGAACTAAGTTAGTTGGCAGTTGGCACGTAGTATTGCCTAACTTTAGTCTGGAAATGTCGCCAGACGGTCTACTGTTTCAGCAGAAATTGAAACAATCTGTGCTGGTCGGTTTCTAGGCCAAGGTTGTATCGAGAACCAATAGATTCATTCCTGCTATTGAATCCTTACCCAGAGCATTCGTTCTACCCGCTTAAGACTTCCCATGTGGACATGAGTTACAGTACCCGGCGATAAATATTGTACATCGACCTTTGGAAAGAGACAATCGGCTAATTTCGGCTTCGTAGAGCGTTATCTCTGTCGCACGAAAAACAAACAGTCCGGTATCTGTTAGGAGCTGTTAAAACAATTATGATTTGCTTCTTTTGATAATTATTTTTATTCTTTGTATAAAATACACCAATTTATCGCCGGGTACTGTACCTTGCGTAACCTGGAAGTCTTTAAACAGACTTCGGACCAAGGTTGGCCGAAGCAAGGAAAACTTGTTCAGGTGGAGATTCATAGAAGACTCCGCCTTGGAGTGTAAATGTGGTGCTGCTCCACAAACAATGGGACACTTAATATCGTGTCCTGCGTGGCCTGTCAGCTGCACGTTACAGGAACTGGTGGACGCTGGTGATGGCGACAAACAAGTAGCCGAATTCTAGGCCGAGTCCATTTAGATTGCTATCAGCACGCTAAGAAGAAAAAGATTGCATCCTGGTGCCGTATTATGACGTTTTAATGCCATCATGGGTCCGGTGCGAGGGAGAGACGGGGCAACACATGACCGATAACACCATCCCTTTCTTAGACTGGAATCATGATAGCATTAATCCTACTAATATTATAAATGTCAAAGTTTGTGAAGATGTTTGGATGTTTGTTACTAAATCACGCGTAAACCGTTGAACAGATTTGGATGAAAATTGGCACATAGATAGACCATTTCCAGGATTAACACATAGGATACTTTTTATCCCGATATTCCCACGGGATCAAAACTTACGCGGGTGAAACCGCGGCCCCTGGGCAAAGTAACAACAGGGTCTAATTAAATTAGCTAGAGGAACTCCGCAAACGTGATAGGTATCGATTTCTAAACAAAATAACATAATAATTATAGCCTATTATTGTCCCAGTGTAGAGCATAGGCATCTTCACAAACAGAGAAGGCACGAGCATTGGTCACCACGCTTGCTGAAGACGCTATGTCGATTTCAGAAATTCAGACTAAAACAAAAAAAAACTGGCACTCCGGTAGTGCCGACAGAAGTGAAAACTTGAACAATTACGAGTGTATTTTGTGAATCGTCTTATAAACAAAACACGCGTGTTAAGGTGTGTTCCTTATTTTATAGGGTTTTTTGCAAATCAGGTATGATGACCAAAGTGACTGGTTTATTCTTCTCGTGAAAGGAATTTATTCAGATTTACAAATAAGCACACAGTTATATATCCGTGGTTCAGCGCCATCTCGTCGTTGTTGGATGAACTACGTAGTTAGTACGCGAGGCCCTCGTAGTTCTTCCCGATGTGCATAGATGGCGCTGTCCTCAACAACGCGCGTCTTAAGTTTTACGTCTGACGTTAGTACGCGAGGCCCTCGTAGTTCTTCCCGATGTGCATAGATGGCGCTGTCCTCAACAACGCGCGTCTTACGTTTTACGTCTGACGGTTTACGTCTTACGAATTTTCGATCAGGGTCACGTGACCTGACGCGAATTTAGAAGTTTTTACCCATTCCAAAAAAAGTACACAGCGCCGCTAAAGAAGTTTTCACTTCAAAAATTGTTTGTTGTTTTTTTTGGGTCAATGACCTCTGTGTTGTGTTTAAATTACCTAGAAAAAGTTTGTGAAATTAGTCTGAATACTTTATTCAAAGTCAAGTCAAATTATCTAAAATCTAAGATCACATATAAGCAAAACAAGTTGCATGCCAATTGCCTAACAAAATCTCCCCATTCTTAGTCCACTACATATTTCATAAAATGGCAACCCTGTACACCAGCTGTCAAAACTGGTAGTTGATGTGACAAGTATAGCTCACACTTCACAGTTATTACGTTAAGAATTATGCAAAGAGAAAACTTGCAGTGCAAGTAACTGTTGCACAATGACGAGTAAATCATTGGTTTAGGAACTGGTTTGATTGAGAGGTTAGTTTACTGTCATACTTCGCAAGGACTGTTTAGTAACAATGTTTTGATTTAAAAAAGTGTCCTTGGTGTTTATTGTCTGTTCTTTCCCATACGAAAGTACTAAAGAAAGAATAAGGTTTATCTGGACACAGTTCGTGAAACAAAAATACAAATAACAAAATATAAAATGAAAAATACTACGCTTTGGAATGGGAAACTAGCTTCCATTTTTCTGACTGACCGACTCGTGGACAATTCAAAAGTGCTTGTATTTGGTCTAATTGAAATAAATACGTGTCAGTTTGAAATACAGAGGGAAAAAAAACATTGATTTGATTAGCAACTTTGTGACTGGTGCAACACAAGAAATGTCATGTTTTTTTAAATATTTATAATTGGACCGAGAAACGATTTTACAAGTGATAGCACTTGTAAAATAATGTAATGTAACTGTCTAAGGTTGAAATGCAGACCTTTACTGATCTGATGCAAGTATACGTTGCGCACCGCAGTACAGCAAAAAAGTCCTACCAAGCACCGTACCGAGTTCATAGTTGAGAAGAAGACAAAACTGTCTCCCAGCTGTCGCGTCGCTACATGCGCGCACTTATAAGGCTCCTACAAACAGGCGCGACACGCGATATAATCGCGCGCGACACAAAGGCACCGCTCGTTGCGCGACTTGCGGTGCCTTTGTGTCGCGCGCAATTTTATCGCGTGTCGCGCCTTTTTGAAAGAGCTTTTATACAAATCCGTAGACTTGATGTGAAAGACAAATTAGTTGCGGAGACAAAAGTTGCTCGTGGGCCTCACAAACAATTAATTATGTAAAACAAACAAGCTTCAGTTACGTTATAACCGTTACACAATTGTAGCGTAAGTCACCGGTTTTTTGTAAGCATTGTTAGTTATTATTATCGAGCTAATCTAGTCAGTAATCCAGTTTAGAATGGATGTTAAGTAATGGACAATAGAGATGGTGTATTTGGTTGAGTCTGTGTGTGGGTTTTGTGTTTGATTCAAAAGTTCAGCACTGTTATGATTGCGTCATCCCATTTGCGCTTTTATAATTTGTAACGTGACGATATTATCGTGGACTTCGCGATAACAATACTAACACGGTTTTAAGACCTTTATAACTAACAATTATTATGGACTAGCTGCGTCCCGCGGTTTTATCAGCATAAGTTTCGATCCCGTGGGAATATTGGGATAAAAAGCAGCCTATATGTTAATCCAGAGTGTCGAATCAAAGTTGGTCTAGCCGTGTGAGCGTGAAGAAGTAACAAAAATATAAACACACACAAACACTCACAAACTTTCGCTTTACTACTACTACTAACTACTAACACTAGTGCTTAACTTGTGTATATAAGTACTGACAAATTGGATTTTATGATCTGAAATAAATAAATGATGATGATAACCCAAGGGCCGCGACTTGTGCACTTAAAAGCAGGCACTTTACTTTCATCACCACTGCTTTCAAAATGGTGAAGGAAAACATTGTGAGAAAGCCGGCATGTCCTAGAACCAAACTGTGCCAAAAATTCTAAGACATGTGACATCCACCTAACCGCACTGGGCCCGCTTGGCAGAGCCCACTCCCTCTCGAAAAGAGAAGGCCAGTGTCCTAGCAGTGGGACTGTGGGAACTATAGAGGCTGTGTATGCTAAACAGTCAGTAGAAACATGCCTTGTATCTAAGTCAGCATTTGCAGGCATTTCTTATCTTCCTGACAGCCTAATACGAGGCGCCTTTTACGAAACATTTAAGTATACAAAGCCATATATCACACAACTACTTTTTCTAATAAGCATAAAATTAATATGCGCCAACATAATCTTGCATCATAAAGTCCTTACATATAAAATATAATACGCCATTAAATGTCACGAACGCGATCAATTACTTTAATTTATTATGAACGCGTCCGTAGGGCGACGGTGTTGCCAGATATAGAAGCTAAATTACCCCACGTGCGTTTTAATATTAATGTTTTTATCTGTTCCGCGCATCTTTGACAGGTAGATAAACAGTTTTAAGGTCCCGTATCCAAAGTGTAAAAACGAGACCGTGGCCTACTTGGAAAATCTTAAATAGACTTCGTACCCAAGTAGACCGCAGCAAGGGCAACCTCCACAATTGGAGGTTCATGGAGGGCTCAGATCACTAGTGTGTTATGCAGTGTCTCTCCACAGACAGTGGTTCACCTTCCATCTTGCATCGCATGCCTTGTCGCCTGCAGTGAGGACCTAATGGATGCGTAAGCGAATGGTATTCGCGTTGCAAAATTTTGGGCCAAACAAATATTTAAAAAAAATTCAAATCATTTATTTCAAATAGGTACATAAAAGGCACTTTTGAACGTAAAAATTTACAAAAAATAGAAAAAAAAACTGATAAACGATATTTTTGCCATCGGCAGTAATCGACACGCTAAGATCTTCGTAAAAAAAGTTTAGTGAGCAGTAGTCAGTAAGTCGGCGGCTTCGACCATCTTTTATAAGTACTTGAATAAGTCGTTGACCTTTTGGTAGTTAACACAGAATAATGTTTTTTTTTCGATAAACTCGAGGTCGTGAACTCGCAACTCAATTCTTAGGCCAGGCGAAAGTGTAACCGGTTTTTCCGTATGATAAAGACTTGCCAATTTTGATTTGTTGATTTTTTATTTAAATGGCGGCGATCATTGATTGGTGATTTTTGAATTTACATAATGACCTACATTGTCTTATTGAGAAGAAAATCAGATATAAATTTTATAAGTTAGAGAATTATTGACATTATCTAGATATGAGTTTGAGGGCCTTGTAGCCAAATAACAACAGCCGCACGGATCGAAGTCGAAGGTTAAGCTACGCTTGCCGCGGTCGGATCGTGGATGGGTGTCCATCCATTACATATCGACACCACTCCGTGCCTCGGAAGGCTCGTTAAACCGTTGGTCCCGGCTGTCATTCGTTGATCTCTGATAGATGTAGGGTCGGTAGAACCCCGAAAGTCTGACAACCAGTCTTACCAAGGTGTTTCGTTTTACCCAGTAACTGGGTTGTGCAGGTCAGACAGGCAGTCGCTCCATGTAAAATACTGGTATTCAACTGTATCCAGTTAGAATGGAAGCCGACCCGAACGTAGTTGGAAAAAGGCAGAAGGATCTATAAATAGATACAAGTTATGGTTTGTAACAATTTCTTTTCGGCCATTTACAAGATCTTTAGGGACATTTTTACGTTTACAATAAATACTTTCAACGACATCGTCCATGATCTTGCAACCCTGCCTGCACTCGTAGTTCAAAGCGTGACATGATTGTATTACCAACACGCATGCGCGTGGAGCGTGACGTGCGTAAGCTTCCGCGTATTATGGCGTGCATTGCATGTGATTACGTGAATAACGTGGTTCTCATAAACTTGTACTGGCCCATTGTAGACTGGCCAGGTTGGTGGATAGGATCCCCCGCACGGGCTCGCGAAAAGGCTCCTACAAACAGGCGCGACACACGATATAATCGCGCGCGACACAAAGGCACCGCTCGTTGCGCGACTTGCGGTGCCTTTGTGTCGCGTGTCGTGTCGCGCCTGTTTGAAGGAGCCTATAGATGGAAGGACTGAAGGGAAACCTTTGCCCAATAAAGCTCCTACAAACAGGCGCGACGCGCGACGCGAATCGCGCGCGACACAAAGGCACCGCTCGTTGCGCGACTGGCGGTGCCTTTGTGTCGCGTGTCGCGTCGCGCCTGTGTGTACGAGCCTATAATGTGAAAGAAAAAAAAAAGTATTCGAGTAAATTATCTTTTTGTATGCACGTGTTCCCGTGACAAATATACCTATTTTTCCTTCTAAACGACGGTTTATTGTATTCTCGACACGAGGGAAGAACCTTCTAGCTGTCAAAACTTTTGACAGATCTAGAAATCTCATTTGGGACCTTCATTGAATTCAGGTCAGTCTGCTACCAATCTAGGCCATTGTTAATTACTACTAGTCTAGATTCTAAACTCACAGCTAGATTTAATTTGGTACAAGACCTCGTATTTAGGATAATTAGCTTATAAATGTTCCACTGCTGGAACACAAAACTCCTCTCTTCAAAATTGATTCATTAGTTTTTGAGAAAATCGCGGATATACAAACATACATACATACTGTATCTCGGATGGTGTCCAATCATTTGACAAAAAACAAATAACAAATTTTCATTTGAAAAATAACTATTGACAAAATTATACCTGATAAATTTATTATTTTACAAACTATTGTTTAATAAACTACTCATTAGACAAAATATTTACTAAAAAAAAATATTATGCTAAAACATTAATTTACAAATTGATTATTTTTTTAAACATGTGAGTTGGCAAAACAACGTAAAGCATAAATAACATTTGAGAAAATGCATTGCTTGGTAAATATTTTACTAACCAAAATCTACGTTAATACAACAATCTTTCTTACACAGAAGAAGGTAGTTAGCTATTAAGTACGTATATATTATTACTTTAGGTTCATGCATGGAAGTCTAATAATAAAAAAGAAGTTAAATAATCATTATAATCATTTATTTTCATAATAGGTACATTGTTTTATAATTTTAAATTACTTGCTATAGATTTTAATAGCATGACTTCTGAATAATTGTCTTTTAGCTTTAATATACGTTCGATGCGATCATCTTTAGCAGCATATTTCTTTTTCTTTTTTGCTGGAGGAGCACCTATAATTTTTTGTTGTATTTCACTTAAATTGCTTAAAGTCTCCTGAATTAATTCTTTAATCAAGTGATATACACCCGGGTGATATTTATCAATGATTTGATTTATTTTATGGTGCCAAGCTTCAGCAGAATTCGAAGTTCTGGGTATGTTCATAGTATTATTTTCGTAACAACTCCAGTATTCTGGAGCATACTTAGGTGGCGTATTGGAAGTTCCACTCACATAGTTCTCTTCGAACCAATAAGCAATGGTCCTGCTATCTTCATCGGTCAGGCTTTCCAGATATTTATTGAAATAGACTGGAATATCTGTGCCCTTTAAATAGCTTAGTGCTAATAGACATTTGATGTCCTTATTAAATTGTCCGTTTTCCGCATACTTTTTTGCCATGCCGCTACTTTGAACTCTTCTGAAAATATAAAAATAACATATTTAAGTACACATATCAAATATTTTACTTTTAGCACGAAATCATATAACATGTGTAGGGTCAACTGAAACAATGACTGGTTAGGTTAGGTTAGGTTAGAACTGCGACCACAACGCACGAGCCGAGCGAGCGAAGCGAGCGTGCCGCGGCAGCGGCCGGCGAGTGCCAGAACCGAATTCTACTTATTTCGCTTAATTCAGGCAGTGTGTATTTTTTAAAAAAGACTTAAGTTTCTATGGAATAAGTATTAATACAAAATTATTACTTGCCTATAAATAATCTGTCCAAGATGAAAATTGCAACCATGCAATTTAATATTTTCAAAATTTGATCGCAGGCTTAAGATGGCTGCTTTTTCGAAGTCTAATATGCACACTTTTGGTTTGATATCAATATTATTTTCTGCTCCATATTCCATGATCATTTCAAATATTATATCATATGTCCTCTTGTCCTTGTGAGAACAAAGGCAAAATATCAGTGGAAAGGTTTTTAGGTCATCCTGAAATATATTTCCGTGTATGGTGTACAATTGAGTAAATATTGTAGGCACAATTTTAAAAGTACCATCTAAAATCCAGTAATCTGATTTACTTAGAATTTCCATCAATTTAAATGTAGACAATATTATAATTCTTTTTTTGTCGTATTTACGGTCCTTTATAATAAAATTTTTGCCTTCGATTTGTGTCATTGACTCATTAATTTCAAATTCTAAATTATCGGGTTCTTCTATTTTACTCCTTATTTTGCATTTTTCGCGATACATGCACTGCTTCAAAGCAGATGTTGATGGTAGACTCTCCAAGACTTCAGAAGGTACATCGGATTTACACTCATTCAATATTTTGCACAATTTGGAACCTCCAGCTACTTCTTTCTTTAGCTTTTGTCGAAAATCTGCAATGTTTTTACGTAGGGGATCTGGTCCATGAGTGTGATTTTGTGTAGGTTTTGATGGAATATGAACACCTTCCTCATTTACGGTTGTTTTCAACATCACTTTGCACTGATATATTTCGTTTTTTCGCATTTCACACGTCCAATAATATACATTATTTTTAGAATTTACTTTGTTATACGCATGACCGTTAAGATAAACTTTAGTTCCATTTTTGTTTGATTTAAACACTTCACACACGAACTCACTATTCATCGTGTGCAAATATATTAATAATTAAAGCAGGAAAATACAATACGCGTCAGTACTACAATCGACACACTCACTTTAAAAGACAGTGCAATAAAACGAAATAGTGCGGCAATAGGTGGGTACTTCAATAAATTATTCTAAAATACCGCCTTTTGTACGGCTTCGCGTAAGTATTGGTTAGAAATTAGTTATTTTTTAAAACTAATAATTTATCTTCTAACTTTTTATATAATCACCAATTTGGCAAACGAATTATTTAGTCATGTGATTATTATTAAAATAATATTTTAACAGTTTAATTATTTCTTAAGTAAAACATTTGCGAAACCTGTATTATGTCAAATGATTGTTTTTAAAGTAATATCTTTGCGAAATGAAAGTTTGTCAAATGATTAGTTTTTCAAACGTTGTTTGTAAAATGATCTTTTGTTATAAGTTTTTTGTAAAACAATAGTAAACCATCTCGGATCGACTACAGAACCTCCTTTATTGAAATCGGTTAAAAATCGATAAGTATGTTATTTGTCATCTTAACTCGATGCCTTGATTTCTGTTTACCCCTTCCTTTGTAATCGTGATAACAACACAAAACACATCGTGACGCGCGATGCTTGTCAACTTCCGCGCATTGTCGCCTCTAATACCATGGGAAACGCATTTTTCTCACATGGCAACACGTGTTGTTACATAACTTGTGTTTTCAATCTTATTTAAATATACATAAGGTTGAATTTTGATTGAGATGTTTAATGTCAGTGTTTTCTTGTAAGCCAGTTTTTATTGTTGAAGGAATTAAAGTCGATTTAACATTGCTTTTGGATACATATTAGATCGGTTCTTGTTAACCGACGTTCACAGCGGTTATTGGTTCCTATTGCATGCATTTAAGGTTCATTTTTGAGCGACATTTATGAGTAGATGATTACAATGGGTTTTAGTTCTTATAATATGGCTCTAAGGTTCATTTTTGTTTGACTTTTTTATGAAGTTTAGTTTTTTAACTGTTTAGTCCGTATGACAGCGTTTTATTTTTGCCAGTGTTAAAATATTTATGTAGTTGTTAAATGCTAATATTGTGATCGAGTTTTTTCATGTACATATTTTGATATTTCTGCCGTTCATTGGCTCTTGATTGATTACAATGACTGGCACATACAGTAGAAATGTGATGCTGATTTGTACCTTGCTGTTTTTGTAATTGACGGCATTGAACTTGACTGCTATTTTAAAGAGGATTACAATGCGCGCCACGAAAGATGAGACTTGACCCCGCCTCCCGCTCTTTCCGCCGCCCCTATGACGTCCGGTCCCGTCCCGCACTCAGACCTCATACCGCTAAAGATACCTAAAATCGTGTACTTACTGCGCAAATAAAACCACGTGGTGTGTCAAGTACTCAAGTCTCATCTTTCGTGGCACGCATTGTACTTGTCTCTGTCAGCCTGAGTCGGCTCACTTCTCGATAAACCTCTCCCACGATTTCCAGCGATGTCGGTCCAGCGGGGTAATGGCGTAACCCACATAAAATTGCAATTGATCGCAATGGGTTTCATTTTGACATTTGACCCACATTCATTGCGTTATTTATATTGTCGACCGGACGAATGTTCCAAACCAAAGCAGCAATGGATTAGCAGTATCCTTCAAAATTCTCGAATTGTGATTTGAAGTGTATTACGCAATTATTAGGGTGCAAGGCCTGTCTGTGGACCATTGTGTTAGGGTTTATGGTTGGACACCAAAGGAAAGACCGTTCTAAGGATTTCAATTATACGTTTATTAATCCTTTTATTTATATATTGGGAGGTGTGTTTACTAATATTACGTGAGACGTGTGATCCCACACAAGGCTAATAGAGTAGTACAGTCACTATGCGAAAGTAAGGATTTCGGTCAAGTGGTTCAGGGTGGGCACGGATACATAAATAACATTTCTGAGTTAGAATGAGACAGATGATAGTGTTGAAGTAGGATCGATTTGTTTTTGTTATACTCCAACACATTGTTTGTTTGTTTTGTCCAGCGCGTCCCGCCATCACATCCGTGGTCTGCCGCGACGCCTTCTGGCCGAGTCAGGGCTCCACATAATAGACAAAAGAAAAGACACATAAGTCATTTATTTAATTTTTATGTGAAGAGTGAACAGGCATCTTCTGGGCACGCTCGTTCCATCATAGACCTCATCCATCGCTTTCCATCAGGCGTGATCGGGGTCAAGAGCGGGCCCAATTAGCAATTTTCTAAAAATGGCAGTTACAATTACAAGAGAAATCACCTGCTGTCTCCCACAGAATTTAGTTGACGTTGACGCAGTTTGACTTTGCTAGTAAATCGATCGTTACCTGGCATGGTTTATGTTCTAAAAATTCATTTCTCATCATTCTGACCACGTTAAAAGCTTAAACATCCATGAAAACTAATAATCGAACTGACTAATCTCCATAATAATCTATAATCGATTCCTGTCGACTTCTTCCGCCGTAATAAAAAAAAAACTTGTGATAGCGCTCTTAACAATTTCATTTGCAGCTGTTTTTATACTTTCTGGAGTTGCATTCATATCGCTATTTCCATTTTTTAATCTTTTCTTGCTAAATATGAAGTATCAAAGTTTTACAATGATACAAAATGCGCGCCATTTGTTTTTTTTCACCAAGTCGGTTTTATTCAGCCGATTTTATTTTCAGCCGGTATCTTTTTATCTAATGCATAGGTACATTTTATATTAAACTTAATGGGATACATTAAACCTCTGTGGTAAATATATATTTAAAAAAAATAAACTGGCACTCCGGTAGTGCCGACAGAAGTGAAAACTTGAACAATTACGAGTGTATTTTGTGAATCGTCTTATAAACAAAACGTCAGTTATATATCCGTGGTTCAGCGCCATCTCGTCGTTGTTGGATGAACTACCGTCGTTGTTGGATGAACTACGTAGTTAGTACGCGGGGCCCTCGTAGTTCTTCCCGATGTGCATAGATGGCGCTGTCCTCAACAACGCGCGTCTTTCGTTTTACGTCTTACGAATCTTACGATCAGGGTCACGTGACCTGACGCGAATTTAGAAGTTTTTACCCATTCCAAAAAAGTACACAGCGCCGCTAAAGAAGTTTTCACTTCAAAAAAAAACCGGTCAAGTGCCAGTCGGACTTGCGCATCGAGGGTCCCGTACAAAGTAGGGTATATCTACAAATTTACGGTTTTAGGATTTTTTTCCTTTACTTGTGCTACATGCCATTGCTTCTTGCCAAATTTCATGATTCTAGGTCAACGGGAAGTACTTACCCTATGAATTTTGATTCCCTTGAGAGTGTCGAAATTTACATTTTCTGCGGCGTAAACGGCCGTATCTTATTTTAACGTTAACTCAGAAGTTTGATTTTTTTTCACAGCTTCAAGAGACTGTAGACCTGAGTATATGGTTTTAATTTCAACTCGATACCTCCAGGCGTTTCCGAGATAAAGGGTCTTGACAGATAGACAGACGGACAGACTGACATCAAAGTGATCCTATAAAGGTTCCGTTTTATTATTTTTGAGGTACGGTACCCTACAAAACATTAGTATACTAACTAAATACAGTTCCATGGTGTTTTTACTATCATTTGTTATGCTCTACTGGGCTGATGTTAGGATGTGTGCGCATTTATATCAATACTTTCATACTTATTATATTACTAGCATTTTACCCGAGACTTCTTCCGCGTGTAATTTCTTGTTTATACATAAATTATACCCTATGACACTCTGCGATACTGTAGCTTTCCATTAGTGAAAGAATTTTCGGAATCTGATTAGTAGTTCCGAAGATTACCCCCCGATATACAAACTAAAAAATTTTACCTTCTTCAAAATAAACATCTTTGTCTTTTGCCTTTCACGCCCTAACGGCTGAATGGATTTGGATGAAATTTTGCACACGGATAGACCATGATACCTGGGTTAGGACACATTAGGATACGTTTTATACCGGTAGTAAGTTCTTATGGGACATTTTCCGATCTCCACGCGAGCGAAGCCGCGAGCAAAAGCTAGTGCTGTACAAGGAGCCCAATGACTTGACAAGCGATATAGGGAACTTTAAAATGTACAGACGCCAGCACATCAAGCTACCCGAAACTGTAAAATTTTCCCAATCAACTTTGAACCTTATGCTTTAGCGATAAAGTTGAAAATTACGGGTTACGGGTAGTCAGAAGCCCGAAAGTCTGACAATTAGTCTTACCAAGGGGTATAGTATTACCCAGTAACTGGCTTGTGGAGGTCAGTTAGGCAGTCGGTCCATGTAAAGTACTGGTATTCAGCTGCATCCGGTTAGACTGGAAGCCGACCCCAACACAGTTGGGAAAAGGTTAGGCAGATGATGAGGTCGTAGGCTCGAACCCAGACAGGCGCTGTACTTTGTGTAAATTATTTCAATTTTTCAAAGACATGTGACATTTACCAACCTGTACTGGGCCTGGGTGGGAAATTATGGCCCACTCTCACCGAGAGGAGGGCTATGTCCCAGCAGTGGGAACATTATAGACTGATTGTGGAAGAGAATGATGCTGATGAAGATGATAATGATATTAGATATGGAATTCCCCAGTCATGCTTACTATACACCCTGATTCCATCTTTCGCATTAAATGTAATCCCGGTACCTGCGATCAAATACATCTGCTCGATAAATCTTTCATCCGAACCTTACTTTTTATTGCAAACGGAAGCTGGTTTTGTTATTCAAACAATAGAATAACGGAGAACAATCCGAAAAGCAAACACCGTCTAAACGCTTTTAAGAAAAATCGCCATCTTTTTTCTCCCCAACCGAACAATGTGCACCCGGCCTAACAATAGACTAAACAGTTAACTTTTTTTACGTGTAAAGCAATGACACAGAATAAAGAAATACAGTACTCGTACTCGGCCGTAACCTTGATGTAAATGCCTACAGCCGCGCGGTACGTAAACATGCGATAGGGCTGCCCGCCTCCAGTATTTTAATTACATTTGCCTACTTTGTGTTTCCATTTAGTTTTGTTATTGTATTTTACTGTGTGTACATAAATAATTTTATATAAACAAATAAAATACTTTGTGAATTGAATAGGAAGTGTTTAATAAAAATGCGTGTTGTTTTGATCGCCGCCGCACGACTCCAGCTAGTGAGCAGCAGCGCGCTGTTGCTATTCAAATTTCGAACTAATCGCCGCGCGGCGCCAGTCAGTAGGCAGCGCTAGCGCGCTGTTAAAATGGCGGGAAAGCAAGTGTGCATTCACAGATTGATTTTATTTAAAATTAAAAAAACAGTTTATTCGGTAATTTAAAAACTTGGCTGCATGCTCTAGTGTCTTTGCCAACATTTTCACGCAGCCACGGCAGAAAATAATCCTCGCGCCATTTTTCTCAAATTTTCTTTTCTTTGTACTTGTATTGTGAAATGTTTTTTTTTCTGTTTCCTCGCAAATGTGTTAAAAAACGTCGTACGATATACGTGCGTATTGGTTATAACATCTTAACGCACTAATATCGTAATGTACTATTACAGAATTATAATCATTAAAGTCATCAACACAACTCTCTAAGACCATGTAAGTCCAAAGAATGATGATTTCATGAAACAGTTATTCTTATTACAGTAACAGTTATTCAATAAAAATAATTAATTTTATTCATAAAAGTATGCAATCATTTCATTAATGTTTTGTTATGATGTTGTCACGTTAAACTATCGTCCGTAAATCGACTTTACAGACAACCAATTTTTTTGTAGTATTATTCATACACACAGTACAATAAACAACTATTATTAATAATAAAAACCACGTCTTTACTTTGAATTATACAAACTAACAAAACACACATGCGCCGAGGTTTTAACACAAGCGTACCTACCGTTTAATGATTCATGAACCGCCTATAACTACCTACCTCACTCGTGTTTATCACTTTCCTTTACTCTATTCACTTCATTTATTAATCCAGACATCTTTTTTTCGGGAGATAAAATGAAATACTTATCCATTAAAAATACACACATTATGTACCTACCTACAAGTAAGTAAAATTATTTTATAGTCTTACCTTTCAGAGTTTCCAGGTAATCTAAAAAAAGTTATCTCTGGATGCGTTATTGACGAATTCATGCAACCAAAAACAGCACAATATAGCCTACTCGTCATATTAAATATGTACTTGAACTTATTTTTAGTGCAAAAATCGCGCGGTTATTGTTAAAAAAAACAACACACCGTCCGTTCGTCACTGCAGCACAGTCGCGACTATCTGCATGCTGAGCTCATGCCGTGGTCGAGGCGCGTAGGTATAGCTCGCGTTTCGTCCGTTTGTATGAAGACCTCGTACTGTATGTCTTTATACTGTGGCAATGATATGTATCCGTCACGCAGACTCTGGTTAATTGAGGAGGAGGTTTTTATGCGTTTAATTATCTGTGCTCATTGATTTGTTTGGTAATTAGTCGTTATGTAGCTTGGTAATTAGTGTGAAGTGTGTTTTTTCATATTAATTTTAATGTTGAATTCTATATTGGAGTTGTTGGAGCAGATCTAATGATATAATTTAGGACATCGGAGTAATTTGAAACCCCGACTCTTTACTAGGTTCTCTGAAGGCCAACTTCCGTAATTAAAAACGTTAAAATACTAGTCGCAATCCAATCTCAGCGATAATCAATGTCAAAAACTAATCCAAAATACAGGGAAATTATAGGTATTTTTGACGGATTGTGACTTGAGTTCAGATTCTTATTATTACGAGAATTGCCCATCTGGTATAAGATTCAGCGTCTTCTCGTCTTTTTAGGGTTTCGTACCAAAATGGTAAAACGGAACCCTTATGGTTTTGTCGTAGTACAGTTACTCAATCAGCTCTCTGAGAAGGTAACACTACTGAAATCGTTTCCGAGTGTGGTGCGCCTTTTTAACCGACTTCAAAAAAGGAGGTTCTGTATTCGAGTCGTAGGGTCATTTAGGGTAATTGTAAACTGGGGTGATTGGAAACAACTCCCAATAAACTTTTAATAATGTATTTAGGTTGACGGTTGTGATATGGAATGTTACTTTAATCTGTTGTCTATGACTACAAATTTCAATTTATTCATCTGAAAGAAAAGTAACCTCAATTTCAGTGTGACGAAAATTTGTCTGCAAAAAAATCGTTTTCAAGTTTTTGCACGAAGTTGATAGTTAAAGATTTTATAAGAAAAGTTGATAGATAAGTTGTTGATTGTTTTTTCGCTTTGATTTAATGGAATTATCTTTGCATTTTTCAAACTTTCCATCAATAACATCAATCTAACAAGCAGCAAAGTAGTGTTTACATTTTCCCATACGATGTACTGGGTGGAGGTAATTGTAAACGGGTTAGGGGGTGATTGTAAACTCGTATCATTTCTGCTACTAACATGGTGTTGGGTAAACGTAAACATTTCGTATCAGGTACTTTTTCAAAATGCCACGCGTTTACATCCGAAAAAGAGAGACATAATATACCTTCTATCTAATGAGATTCCTGTTGCTGTGTATGCAGAGTATCAAGAAAATGATACAGTGCTCGTAAGATACGTTGGTAAAAAAAAGCAGTCTACTTTGTCTGGAAAGTAGTATCAAAGACCAAAAAACGAGACAGTGTACATCCTGTGTATACTGTCTCGTTTTGTAAAAAAGTAGGTGGAAAGGATAATACGAGATTTCTTGCCACAACCGAAGATATTGACACTATACCAGCTACTATGATTGTGAAAAACGTAAATTTGCTTACTTTGAATGAAAGGAAACAGAGTTTATATTGATGGATGATGAAGACTATGTTTATTTTGATTACTAAGGCATTATGTTTGAGATGGTTGCAGTTAATTTAAAAACAAATTAATAGACAGCGCTTCTATATATTTTGTTTTCTTTTACCCCCTTTAAAAATGTATAGGTTTCCTTAATTAGTTTACAATTTCCCATAAAACAATTAAATGTTCCCAATCACCCCGTAATTTAGTCAATGCAAAATATCGAAGCTAGATGATTTGTTTACATTTACCCCTGTATATTGGTAGACACTCAGAACAAAATCTTTTGCATTTATGAGACTCAAAACAGTGAAAACGAGTTAGCGGAATTATAATGCTTATCACGTAGGCTTACTTTTGGTGTTCACATTTACCCCAAAATATCATTTTTTGTTTTAAAGTCAGGGTAAAATGTAAACACTTCATTTTCAAAACCGCTAATGACGCAGTTCAAATGGTTGATGTTGCAGTTTTTAGATAAATTACTATACAATCAAAGTAATTAACTCTTCTTTTCTAACTGCCAATATTTTTTTTTATAAAGCCAAAAGTTTATTAGTTCAAAAGGTATTTTTCAAAAACGTTTACAATTACCCTGATTGACCCTATGTGTGTTTGTATGTCCGCGATTTTCTCATAAACTAATGAACCAATTTTGATGTTAGTAGTCGGTAGTCACGCCCTTTCTAACCATATCATCATTCACACAGTCCATCCATCGTTTCTATGGTCTACTCCATAAAACCATTGTCATTCATTATGCATTATACTTGTCATCATTATTAAAAAAAAAAAATCATCTGCCTGCCTTTTCCCAACTAAGTTGGGGTCGGCTACCAGTCTAACCGGATGCAGCTGAATACCAGTATTTTAAATGGAGCGACTGCCTATCTGACCACAACCCAGTTACCGGGTAATACTATACCCCTTGGTAAGACTGGTTGTCAGACTTCCGGGCTTCTGACTACCCGTAACGACTGTCAAAGATCCACGAATGACAGCCGGGACCAAAGGCTTAACGTGCATTCCGAGGCACGGAGGGCTCACGGTATGTAAAGATGGTCACCCATCCACAGACCAACTGTATTAGTCAATAATATAAGCTTGTATCGTAATATTTTGTTTCAAGTGACAATTCTTAGTACTTCACAATATCTTTCAACTATCGTTTCATTGCTATCCTGCACTATGTTGTGGTTTTTATCAATTGTTTGGCACTTGTATAAGTTAGACGGGTAAGCAGAGCCGTCGTGTTTGTCCAATATTGATACCGTATTTATAATCATGCACTTATTATTGATTAGGTCAAAAGGAAACGCACGCGTGTGACTTAGTGCTTGGTCAGACTGCGAACGAGAGCGCGGGGCGAGTGCGGCGCGGCGTACTCAAACATATGAACTTCATTTGAGCGTTCATAGTGGTCACGCGGGCGTGGTGAGCGGCGCGGGCGTCTTGGCGCGGAGAACGGGCGTGCAACTCGCGCCATAGCTCGTTCATACAAGTGGCCGCAGTGAGGGCGCGCGCGGCCCGCGTGGGGACCGGGGTTCTCGAACTAGTAAAAATAAGTCTTCTTCATCCATATAAAATTTTGACAAACAGTGAACACGACAACACTCAAAAAGAAGCCGCGCTCGACTGCGGACAGGCAGATCGCGCGCGTTCCTGCACCCGCGCCGCTTCCCGCCCCGCGCTGCCGATCTGGCCAAGCACGAAGAGTGATCTACTTCACCGTGTCGCTGGCACGACTGTATTTTAAATCTTGTTTTCCCAAAACTTAGCCACTTCCACGGCGTTGTCGGTGGCAGCGCACAGGTCACTTTGATTTGACTGCATGTTTTGGGATACAGAGGGCAGGATAGGAGGTGGAGCATGGTTTGTGACACAGCTCCACAATCACACCCTACTGCCGTTACGTCAAGGTAGCCCCACTTTACCAGGTTGGACTTACATCTTCCTAGTTGTGTCCGGAGACGGTTCAGAGACTTCCAAGTGGCCCACGGAAGGTTACACCCTGCGGGGAGATGCTCCTTTGGTGGTAAGTAGGAGGGGAAGAGTGTCCTGCCCAACGGGCGTGTGATGAATATAAATTATGATGGATGGTTTGTGTGAGGAATGATATGAAAGAGAAGGTAGTGAATGATAGCGTGACGGTTGACAGGGGAGAATTGAAGAAGAAAACGTACACAGCACATCAACCTACTACAATCTGTCAGATTTCTTTAATAGATTTTCAACTTTATCGCTAAAGCATAAGGTTCAAAGTTGATTGGGAAAATTTGACAGTTTCGGGTAGCTTGATTTGCTGGCGTCTGTACAAGGGCAGGAAGATGATGAGTGGTCACTATTATTCTCATAATATTATTATGCAACAGAATGACAAGGATATTAAGTCAACGTGAAATTGACAGCGTGGTGGCGCTACTGTGCGTAGTGTTACCAGTAAAGAGATTCAAATTACCCAGCTTTTAGAGAGTCTAAAAGCGGTAAAGTATGCATGCAAAATTAAACCTGGAACACAAAATAGTTACGGTGTAAGCGTCACGGTAGCCCGCGAAATTTAAATTTTCTTACGTTTTTTTGCAATTCGCAGGTCAGTGACAGGTTGTATGTTGATCTTAATATGATTCGCGGCCGTAACAAATATATTTATTTATAGAACTATAATCATAAACATCATCAATACATCTCTAAGTTCAAATTACCCTATTGTATGAGAAATTCCACGAAACCTTGACATTTGAGGCCAATTCTAATTCGAGGAGTTGTATTGCTTATTCTAATTATTATAATCATGTAACGCCATATTTGTTACGGTCGAAAATCGTATTTTAATCAATATTCGACTGACCTGCAAATGCCCAAAAAACGTAAGAAAATTTGAATTTCGCGGGCTACCCTAATGCTTTCGCCTTAAGCATGCGTGCAAAATTAAACCCAGAACACAATACAAACTAGCGTTAGTAATCTATTGTTCTTGCGCACACGTCGAAATTTCGAATGCCTCGCAAAATCAGCTTAAATTCTATTCGCGTTAATGGGTATCAAATGTGAAATGGATAGCTCTCGTAAGATCTCGTGTCAAATCATAACAATCAAATTGGACTTTCTTTTTATAACACTAGTAAGTACATCTATCATTATTATTCTCCTCATGACGCAACTGCCTAGAATAAAAGGTCAAGTGTCAGACGCTGAAGCATGTAATTCGATGGGTGTGCGAACAATGTCAGCTAATTATGTAAATGAGAAAGTTGTGACCGCTTTTTGTGATGTGTGCACGTATGGTTCTGACGTTATACATATTCTGTAAAAATCTTACCGTGAAAACTTGGGTGAAGTGAGCTGTCATTGATTACACCTGGTGACACTAATTGATAGCTCACTACATGACCCAAAGCGCGGTCACTGTGGGACTGCATAGAAAAGAAAGAGAAGCGCGATAACACAACGCTGGTAATTTATTGCAAAATGTGAAGCAATTTTCTATTTACAAAAAATCTATTCTTTGGACTAAAATTTTAAAACACTAGTGCTTTAATATGTTGCTTGTAGAATAACCTGACAAAAAATCAGAATGATTGTATGTTTATTAGTATGGTTTTTATTGTAAAACGAAAGTTTTTAGAGGGATCTTCATGATTTTTTTCTATCGTATCAAATTAGTTGTATTGTTTTCAACGCACTTTCTACTTAGCAATATATCCTGAAGAATGTCATATATTTTACGACCGTCAAAGATCGACAAATAGTTACTAAAGTATTTTAATTTTTTAGTCCAAACAATTGATTGTTTGTAAATAGACAATTGCTTATATTTTGCAATAAATTACCAGCGTTGTGTCATCGCGCTTCTCTTCCTTTTCTGTGCAGTCCGACAGTGACCGCGCTTTAGGTCATGTAGTCCCCTTAATCACGAGCTCCTTAGTGGTGATGACGTCACTTATAGATAATGTCTTTGACCCGTGACTACTCGCAGACTTACAGCCGACTATTGTTGACCATTCTTCTATTGTCGTGAATGGGTATGGCTGGACGCTAGTCGGACTAATTGGCTTATGAATGTTAATCACTCTTTGACTACTGCATTGCATGTGCTAATATTTTTTAATTATGAAAAATTTTAATCATATCACCGTCTAACAAGTGTATATCATAGATATAAGAATCCATAGGCTAATATTATAAATGCGAAAGTGTGTCTGTCTATCTGTTACCTCTTCACGCTTAAACCGCTGAACCGATTCAGATGAAATTTTGTATAGAGATAGTTTGAGTCCCGGAAAAGGACATAGGATAGTTTTTATCCCGATATTACCACGGAATCGACACTTATGCGGGTGAAACCGCAGGGCACTGCTAGTATTTTTATAGCTCAACAACATTCATTGCGTTATTTACGTTGTTGAGCAGACATATTAACAAAATTACAAAGGAATGGATTAGCAATACCCTTCAAAATGATTCAGATTGTGATTGATAATGTACAGACGCCAGCACATCAACTTACCACAATCTGTCAGATTTTCCCAATCAACTTTGAACCTTATGTTTTAGCAATAAAGTTGAAAATCTATTAAAGAAATTTTACAGATTGTAGTAGCTTGATGTGCTGGCGTCTGTACATCAGCAATCGGCATACATTTAAAAATCAATGTCGTAGAGCTCGTGCGTGCAAAGTTGTCAAAATAAAACAGTCACATGAATTCTACTGCAAAAAATTAATTTCTTTATATCCACGAGGAAAACATTAAATTGCCATTTAATAGAGAGCTCTCAGGAAAAAGCGATTTATAACTACCAAAATAATAGCACAATAATTACGATTCCACGTATCATCTTAGCTAAACTATTTAAAATGCAATACATATGCTCAATTACCTGCATGTCGTCATATTGTGTTAGGCTACGGCCAAGGGAAGCGGAAAAACGCAGTGGAATTTTTCGCGTGTATATCCGCTGGATGCGAAAAGTACAGAACCGGTCGAAGGGGCAGTGCTTTGGGTAGGGCTAAGTCCACCAGTGGACGGTTTTCGGCTGAAATGGATGACGAAGATGAATTCTACTGATCGTTGCAAATGCACCTTATTTATGTCCAGATAATGGCACTTTCGAAACAAATTTATTAGCTACACGACGAGCGGAATTAAGCCATTTCTGCTCCATCCATCGTAGTATGCGCTAGTGCGTTTTAACCTTACTAAGATGTAACGGAATTTCGCACTCGTAGTATCGCTGATCGTAGCAACCACAGTCGTAGAAATGCGTATTATCTGCCCAGAAATGCCACTTTCAGGATATTTTGACTTGCTTCGCTCTTATTCTAGGTCAAATATCATAATCGTTACCTTTCCACCACGCAATATCGAAGTTAAGAGCAGGTCTACATCGCAATAAAAAAAAATGCGCGGAATTTCGCGTTTTTCCGTGCATAGTGTGCCCCCATCCTAAAAAGTGCCATAAGTGCCATCAGTGATTCAGAATAGATCTACTCGCGGCTAATTAGTGACTGGTTGACATTGAAGTACCACGTGCCGAGTTATATGCGTATTGACAAGATAATTATGTATGTATGGATTTATGTTTATGGTGCAAGACGAATTAATTACTTGGAAAGTAGAGTTTAGTTGTCAAACGTCAACTTGGCGCTGATTGACATTGACAGATAGAGTGGGGTAATTTTCCGGGTTGCCAGCTTAAAATATAAAAAAATGAAAAAGAACTTGCGAAAGTAGTTGCTTCCTAGCATGAAACCTTTACGCCATATTTTACAGGTGAGAAATCGAAAGAAATCACAATAAAACTTTGGTTTCCTAAGTCAGCGGTGAACGGTCACACAATAACGGCTGTCTACATACCGAGCGTTTTTTGACACCTTAATGTCAAATACTGGTAAAAACGGCAGATTTTTATGACGGCTGTCCAAACATTTAAGCCAAACAAAAATTTGTAACTAACGCTCAATATATTAGAAACCTATCAAAATCAAAAGTCATTTATTAAAACTAGGCTGAAAATCATCACTTTTCGAACGTCAACATTCCCACAGTCTCCCAAAACTTTTATATTTTCATAGAAAACAAAACAATTTGAATTAAAACTCTACAGCTGTCTTTAGCATTCGATTTAACGTAGAAAACCACCTGAAAGACACAAAACTCACTTTTCTAGTGAATGTTTCGCAAATGCATCTCTCAAACCAGCCAATTTCAATGTTGTCACCATAAAACGTTTTGTAACGACCAACAATAGAACTGAAAGTTACTACTTATTGTTTGCACAGAGTTTTACGACTCATTGCGGGGAAACTAGCCGATGAGACAGTGACTAGGTAACCAGTACGAACACTGTCTTCACTCTTACAAAACTCTCATTTTATGATGGTTTGCATGACACAACACCTCTCCCTAGAGCTGTACCAAAAGGTACAGACGCCAGCCAAGCTACCCGAAACTGTCAAATTTTCCTAATCAACTTTTAACATAAGGTTCAAAGTTGATTAGGAAAATTTGACAGTTTTACTGTTAAAGTTGAAAATCTATTAAAGAAATTTGACAGATTGTAGTAGCTTGATGTGCTGGCATCTGTACACCCATATTTCGCCTGTTATGTTTCAGCCCCATGTAAAATACTGGTATTCAGCTGCATCCGGTTAGACTGGAAGCCGACCCCAACATAGTTGGGAAAACCTACATGGCCACATAAGAAACGTGAGATGCTAGGTGCACGGCTCCAATTTGCCGTTTCGTATGGAGAAGAGCCGCCAAGAAAGTTCCACGGTTACTCTTTTAAAAATAATTGGCTTTTACAATGTTTTCAAATTACAGTGTTAACAGGTATGGGAGGACAGTGTAGGCCTGTCAACAAGTACCAGGTCGGTACTTAATCCATCCATAGCTACTAATGTTATAAATTCGGAAGTAACTCTGTCTGTCTGTTTGTATGTTACCTTTTCACGCCTAAACCACTGAACGGATTTCGATAAAATTTGGCAGAGAGATAGATTGCATCCCGGGGAAGGACATACGATAGTTTTTATCGACATATCTCGCGGGCGAAGTCTCGGGCGGAAGCTAGTATAAAATAATCTATGAAAAAGATCCATCCATCATTTCTTTGGTCTTCCCCTATTCTTATAGCCATCTACTCATTTTCCCGCATTACATGATCATACTATTGGTTCTTTCCTAAACCGACTTCAGTTTGTAGCAGTATCTACAACGCCACATGCGAACAACGCGCCATACTGACGTGACGTCACGCAAAATCCTGTATCTCGCAAGCAGAGTTTACCGTGCAACTAGCATAGATACAACTGCCCGCCTGACCAACACCCGGCTGGTCGGACGATTCTCCCTTTTCTATAGAGTATGTGTGAACTTTACACCCTGTTCCTCATACCTCTATAAGATCTTGTAACATCATCTTTTACATAACACTGCAGTGTCAAGTTTTTATAATTCTTATGTAAATGGACACTTGAATACTATCAAGTTATGTGATGAAATTAGGAATTGACACAGTAAACTTTCTGTGTAGATGCGTTGTGAAATTTGTGTTTAGGATAGAAGATGTTGGTCTGAATGTGTTGGTTTCGTTTTGTTTAAATTATCTAACCTTACTTTTGGGTCAACTTTATGATTTATAGCTTCTGTGAAACGGAACCACAATTTCGCCATATTTGTTATTTAATCCATACTTAATATGTATTATAAATTCGAAAGTAACTCTGCCTGTATGTTACCTTTTCACACCTAAACCACTGAACGGATTTCGATAAAATTTGGCAGAGAGATAGATTGCATCTCGGCTTCGCCCGCGAGGTATGTCGATAAAAACTATCCTATGTCCTTACATAGGATAGTTTTTATCGACATACCTCGCGGGCGAAGCCGCGGACGGAAGCTAGTTATTTCATAAATATCATCATCACATCGTGAGCGGAGTTCGCGTGGCTGCATTTTGGGCCAAACGTATTTTTATTTTTTGTTATCAATACGCTGACAAGAATGAGAAAGAATAATTTAGTTTTCATTGAGTTTGGGTTGTCAAGGAACAACTTGTATTTTGTTTTCTTAGTGTTGCTAGATTAATATTACAATTTCCCCACTTTTCACCTATTAATTTTATTGTTGTGTCAAATTCGTATTTTGTTGCACCAATTAAGGGCCTTACTCTCGTTTAGTACCGTAACTCGGTCACTTTATGAAGCTTATAACTCAATAACGGTTTGGTTAGAAGGTCTGTAAAAAATATATGTTTGCTATAGATTCATGTACAGCATTTTTGAAACAGGGTTTTTTCATAAGGCTAATACTTTTGCCTTAAAAAAATATTTACCAAAACGCTATTTTGGCTAATATTTCCTTATAACTTCTAAACGGCTTTGATGTTTGGAAATATTTTTACACTGAAAAATTGATGGTTAGAAGTACTACATATTTGAAATAGCGTTTTTAAATCAATCAACAGTTGCAAAGACAATGCCCCATTTTGAGATATAGGTTCAGAGGTGCTCTGCGCGGGCGCGGGCGGCAGTCGTGCGTTAGCACTGAGACGGGGTGGCTGTGTCGCTCGCTGCTCCGCCCGGCTATCGATCGACTACGCGCGTTTGGCTGTGTTAGTGCAAATATTTATGAACGAATTGTATCAGTATGCGTTTACAGATTAGCTCGCTGCAGAGGGCCCATTTCTATTGTCCGCGTGGACGCTTTTCTAAATACAGTTTTTGTTTATATTGTTTATTTTGTAAATATAAGATAATTTCAAATTTGTAAATAAATAAAAATGGCAAAGCAAAGCAAGTCAAGAAAAATACGTTTTCTCTACGACGACGCACCGTTTTATAGATAATAGCGAAAAACTCAAAAGTGGGAATTTTTATACCCCCCACTCCGGCTCACCTCCTAGACGCGGGGACTTTTAGTATGTTTACTCCCTAAGCACTCTGAGCAACTTTCTGAAGAAATCGCTCAGGGCCCAGCTCACGCACTCTACACCTCTTTTTGGGTTATTCGTTGAGTGGACTAATAAGTATCTATCTAAGTATCTATACAAATAAATAAAATTGGAGTGTCTGTTTGTAATATTAAAACAACCGCTTCAGGCCATTTTATTTTGACTGTTTAGAAAATAACTACTTACCCACAATTTAAAAAAAATGTTTTCAAACACCTTAATTTATAAAAAATGAGCGTTCTTAGTTGTCAATCTATGAGTATTTGCATTACTGAGTTTATTGATCACTACCTTCTCATATTCTTGTGCGGATTTATTTCTGAGACTGGGACTTTCACTAGCAGATAGGTGACTAAGGAGTAGTGACCGACCGAAAGTTCGGTTTCGGTTTCGGTTTCGGCCAGTTTCGGCCAAATAATCTAGTTTCGGCCTTAGTTTCGGTTTCGGCCAAAAAATGGCCGAAACTTTCGGTCGCGCCGAAACTAGAGTGTTCATGAATTAGCGTCCATCGTTCGGCGAACTTCGCGGCTAGCTCGTGCTCGCTCGTCGCGTCGCTGGCCCAGTTCGCCGCCGTCCATCGTTAATCGCATGGAGTTGAGGTTGTGTTTTGCACATACGAGGACGGTCCCATACTGAATTGGCCTAACTATGAACTAATGAAGTAAATTAAACGAAACCAATTTTATTTTCCAATATAATCACCATGAATACTACTAACACACTTGAGGTGGATGTTCAACTTCTGTGAACCAGCATTGACGAACTGCATCCTTCGAAACACCAGCGGTATCAACAGGGGCGGTGTCATGGAGCAACAGGACACCTTTAGACAGCTTGCCTCTTCGTTTTTCCTTTATCTTGTCTCGTAATTTATATATTAAAGAAGCATAATATTAGCCGTTCACGACTGTATTACGTTCTTTAAAATCCACCATCAAAATGCCTTGAAAATCCCAAAAGATTGTGCACATCAGTTTTTTAGCCGATTGTTGCACCTTTGCCTTTCTAGGGGGCTTTTCACCCTTATAACGCCATCCCATTGATTCGCGCTTGCTTTGGGGGTCATAATACAAGATCATAGTTTCGTCACTAGCCGCTCGATCACAGTCTTTGAATTTTCACCACAAAGATCCAAAAATTCCGAAGCGCAGCGCACTCTTTCCTGTCTCTGTACCGCTGAAAGAAGTTTCGGTACCCATCTTCCACTCACTTTTTTCATGTGAAGATGTTCATGGATCGCACGATGACGTACTTTTAGAGAGCCCAAGCCTAGCTGCAATTTCTCTAATCTTCAAACGGCGATCACTCAGAACCTCCTCTTCGATAAGAGCAATCGTTTCGGGAGTGAGCACTTCCACAGGTCGACCGTCGTGGCAAATGTCTTCGACGGTTTCTCTCCCGAGGCGAAACTCTTTCGCCCAATTTTTCACTGTGCTATAGGAGGGGGCAGACTCCTTATCGTTCTTTTATTTGGGCAGGGTATAAACCTTCTTTAAACAAACACTTTATGACACTTCGATACTCAGTTTTCGACATTTTGAAAAAATACGCGACTCTCGTTATGCTAATGCCTGCTAAACTAAGACTAAGCATTTCATGTCGATGCGTGTTTCTTATATTAAGTGCACGATAAACGAATTATTTAATGCAACACAACATGTAGCGACATGTCGCGTAGAACTACTATATCAGGCTAGTTCATTATGGGACCGAGCTCGTAAATGATTAGGTAAGTATTCAACTGTCTGTATGTATAATATACATTGTATATTCAAATAAATGTAAAAAAAAAACACACCAGATTTCTGTTTACGATAGAAATTTTAAATATGTTTAAGTAAGTTTCGGTTTCGGTTTCGGTTTCGGCCGAAACTAAGAGCAAGGCCGAAAGTTCGGTTTCGGTTTCGGTTTCGGCTGAAAAACCTGTTTCGGTCGGACACTACTAAGGAGTAACTTCTGAGGCTACTTTTATTTTAGAAAAAAAAAAGAAAATAGGTTCCCACGAAAAAAAATTAAAACCTATGAAATAAAATATTGAATAATATCCGATTCAAATAGGGAGGTTGTATACTGCGTTTATTTAGGTACTTAACCAAATGTAAATAAATCATAATAAAGAAACGGAGTACAGTTTTTTTTTTATAAGTGGATCCTATAGGTACGTGAAGATCCCTTAATCTCCAATGAAATTGATTGAATAAATAATAAAATAATATAGTGTTTTTGTTTTGGCCCAAGGAAATCGTTCACCAAATATTGTACCTATAAAAAGGCTAATACGAAAAACTAAAAATAAATAATAATTAAACTAAAAATGCAAAAACGATCAAAAAGAACTAAATGGAAAAATATTAGAAGAATTTCATTAAAATTAGCATAGGTATTTCTTTACGTGGCGGTGAATAGACGACTTTTATGTATTTGAGGGGGTGAAGCAGATGAAGTGGGATACGAGTAGTCCCCGCCTACGGCGGGGTGCACCGCGCGAATTTCGTCGATGAGCGACTTCCATTATATTTAGTAGCGTAATTTCGCGACTCGAATAAGATGTACGATTGCCTCCGCGCTCTACTGGCCGGATTCTCACTGCGTAATCACCAGGTTCGAATCTCAGTGGACGCATTTCTTTTGTTTTGTTATTTTTTAATTATTATAATGTGCTTATCTTTTGTTTTGTTATTTTTTAATTATAATGTGCTTATCTTTTGTTTTGTTATTTTTTAATTATAATGTGCATATTTTTATTTTCTTATTTTTAAAATAATTCAATAAGTAATTGTTATTTTAATAAAAACAATCATTTTTATTCCTATAGTTATTTTTCTTCAGAATCTAGAGTAATATAATAAAAACGTCCACCAAGCTTGATTCGGAAGAAAAATAATATACCTACAGTGTGTTACAAAAGAGTGTAAGCAATAATAATGTAGTCTGAAAATTTTCAAACAAGAAAATCTGCATAAAGTAAAATAATAAAAAAACATTTATATCAAATAAGAAAATCAACAAAAAGTATAATTATGGAAAAGGTTGGATTTGAACCCGGGCGTTAGTGCAGGAAACTAAAGTGACGCACGAGACCACTAGACCAATCGAGCTGTTATAATACATGTCGAAATTACGCGTCTATAGATAATCTATATTACAAACAAAATATGGTGTGTACAAAAAAGTAGGTAGGTACTTACTTTACAATTTGTTTCGTCGAATAAGATCTCTTTATTGCCTGCCGTTTATTTTCTTGTTGACCATTTTTTATACACTGATTGCTTATTTATACAACTTATGAGTAGAACCGAAACAGTACAAATATTTACACCAACAACATAACTTAGAAAAAACTAATCATAAAATAAAATATAATAAACAGCTTTCATCAACAAACAGATACCAAAGTACGTACACTAGGTACCGACCCGACCCGAACTAATTGCAAGACTTCAAAGTACATATTTTATACGTCTACTCGCTCAACTACATAGGTACCCAACCGCGTCTGTTTTCGCAAATGCGATCATGCTCCTAATCAATTAGAGTCTACGGAACAATTTCGTATGAAAGTATTTTTTGATGTGAAACATCTATAGCCGCACGTAAAACAAATTTCTGGCGTGGCGACGCATGCCGTGGCGACGCGTCGCCACGCTATATGATGGTGTATATATACAGTCACAGTCTTGTGTATTTTTACTTTAATGGTTTGTGAAAATATTAATTGTAAACGCGATTATGCTCCTTATTCATAGAAGGTAACGGGTCAATTTCCTATGCAAGTATTTTTACTTCCAACAGGGCTATGAATACGCGATTGTATTTCTTATTTGTATGAAGTCATGGATCAATTTTCGATGCAGATAGAAAATACTTGAAAGTATCTCGAGCTATGGTTTTTTAAGGTGGACGTACTTTGTAGCTCTGGTACTCGATTTTGCAAGTACGACCCATGCCTAAACGCGATTGTGCTCCATAAGTAAGAATTCAGAGTTCAATTTCCTATGAAAGTTTTTTTTCTTCCAACAGGGCTCTTGGTTGGAATAGTAGGTAGTAGAAACTTTAATCGTCTATACTCCATAAGTACGTATTTATTTGTAAAAGCGATTTTGCTCCTTATTTGTATACAGTTAAGGTTCAATTTCCTATGCAGGTAGAAAATACTTGAAAGTATCCCGAGATCTAGTTTTAGGACGTGATTTCTTAAAGAAGTCGTACTTGTAAGCCGTGGTACGCGATTTTGCAAGTACGATCCATGTGTAGTCACTGCTGTTTAGTTACTTATACTCTATTGGTCACTGAGTCACTGTCGCTCCGCGTAGAAATGAAAGAGAAGCTAAAAAGACGCCGCGATGGCGCGACGTTTCGTTCGACTTGTTAGAGTTATTTATCATTAAATACAATTAATCCTTACAAATATCTTATTTCAATCGATAAATAAAAACAACAGTTCCCTTTATTATTATACATTACATCACTGTTATTAATTTTATCAAGATTTGTTTATAAATAACACAGTTACTTCAATTTTAATGATTATTTTATGATTTTTTTCTATCGAGAAAATTTACCGAAAACGTGTTTTGAACACAATGGTCCACTCATAAATATGATCAAGATTAACATATTTTTTTTGCTGTTCTAAAATATATACATTTGGCTAAAATATTGTTTTGCGAAGCCTATTTTGACTAAGTACAGCGCCTTAATAAGTTATCGTAAACTCTGCGAACTTAACAATAACTTTTTTGTTAAATTCCACACGGACGAAGTCGCGGGTACAAAATACTATATCAGCCTTGCATCCGCCATTCCCTTCTGGAATCGTAGGCAAAAATGGCGACCTACGTGCGGCATGTCTGCGCCTCTTCATATTCTTTGATCATAGTTTTAGTGTAGCGCGCCACCGTACACATTTTTACGTATTCGGGAGTAGGGCGTTTAGCTCCGCCCACATGCACAAGGTCAGTGAGCCATCTATACACCTTAAAGCCCATAAAAAAATAGAAACATCCGAATTGAGAACCTCCTCCTTTTTAGAAGTCGGTTAAAAATAAGACTTATTATACTTTATCGTATCATTGAAATCTCTATTTGTTTAACTTAAAACCCTCCTAATACCACAACGGATATAAAACATTGAGTTATATGTACTACGTACTAGAGAAGCTATTTCAAACAAAAGATAGCGCACGCATTTGATGACAGCGGGGCATGCGCGGGGCAAGCGGGGGTTGTTAGGTTCTCATAGATGAAAATCAATGCGCGCAGATGCGACATAATTTTGTAATTCTGCCTACGTGGGTACTTACTCAGAGAATAAATAAAAAAAGTATTTAAACTGTAATAATATTTTAATTTCCTTTAAATAAAATAAGTTTAGTTAGTTTCTGCCGTTTGGTATAGTGCACGGAACATATGCGTGAATAATCTGAAGGTAACCACATTTCTTCGCTGCGATTCTTCTGAACAAATTTGATCCATGATTCTCTTGTTTCATGACACGGCCGAGGAAACCTTTAAATCCAAATAATAATAAAAAAATATTATTACAACATTACTATCGTGATTAATAATTTTTTTGCTCATGATTATTAAAATTATACGTCGATAGTGTCATGTCTGCGCATACAAAAGCTTTACTCTTTGACATTCACGTAAACATGGCCGCCGCCACGGTGACGCGTTGCAATTGAAAAATTATAATTAAATAAAACTAAATTAAACGATAATAGTTGAACTTACTGGTGAAAAGTCACTCCTTGACTTTTACTTATGTTTCTGGAGTTGTTTGAACAGTATCTCAATGCACACGAAGGCATATTCTAATAAACAAAACTTCACTCAAACGTGTCACGTTGCAGCAAGCGCTTGGCACAGACTAAGTGCGTTGGAGTGCGCGCGCTCTAACTCGTGTTACAAACAATCGAGTTGAGGCGTCTCCTCTAGTACGTAGTACATTATAACTCAATGATATAAAACGACAATTACGCATTTAATGTATCAATATGACACACTGTCGTCCGCAAATGGCTGCCATCGTTGTGACGTCATCTCACCCGTATGGGCAACACATGGGCCCGTTTTTTATACTCTTGACATTGTTATTTTTTTTTTGTTGATCCTCTATTAACGCGTAGAAGCGGCATTGACTGTTGTTTTTAGCATCGTATGTGTTCTTAATGGAGATGTATCATTAATTCATAATATTGTTTTGTATGCTCGGTTACTCATCAAGCTTTACATAACCAGTATAAGCAGACTTCTGATTGTAGACAGATTGTATATGTGTAATGCAATTACCCCGCTGGACAGTCAGCCCCGCTACAACCTTGCTGACTGTTAGACCATTTTCACAAGGACATGAGCTAATATCTCATAAAGGCTCCTACAAACAGGCGCGACACGCGATATAATCGCGCTCGACACAAAGGCACCGCCCGTTGTGCGACTTGCGGTGCCTTTGTGCCGCGCGCGATTTTATCGCTTGTCGCGCCTGTTTGAAGGAGCCTTATAGCTAGTGCTGATCCGAGAGAAGAATTACTATGTACAAAATTCTCATGACCGTTTATTTTATAATAAAAATTCTCACTCAAAGCTCAAACGCCGCTTCAAAAGACATGCAGGAGCTCATATCTTCACGCTCCACATACAGAAGTGGAGCGAATATCACTGACAAAGAGGCATTCCACAAACTCACGATGCCAAAGCGCGTAGCACCCAGTGATCTTGAACTTAGAAATTCAGAATACCGGTCCTCCGGCCTACCATTTTGGCACAGTGGCTCTCAAAGTTACGCTCTAAGTATATGTAGTTGCAAATAGTCGAGAATATCACGCCGCGGTCGCCCGGCGCGGCGTGATATTCTCGACACTTACATTGTGTCATTTAAACATTATAATTATAAAATATGTCATTTGATTATAAACTGTGCACTATCTCATTGATCTATACTAGGTTTCAGAGTTTTCTGAACCTGCGGGGTAATTGTGTAACACCCTAACAGTAGGGACGGCTTTCATTATGACAATTGAACAACATTCATTGCGTTATTAACGTTGTTGAGTAGACGAACCTTTCGAGCATATGAAGCAATGGTTTAGCGATATCCTTAAAAATTATTCAGATTGTGATAAAGTGTGTTACGCAATTAGGGTGCAGGATTTCTTTATTTATTTAACAGTTTATGTAATTAAACACATATTTATAACTTTGTGCATTGAATCAGTTGATAGTGAATGAATGAGTGAGATGAGAGAGTTTATGGAGGACTACAGAAATCAAATCTGTAATTTTTGCACCATCCTCAAATCTATTCGTATGTAACTGTCCTCCGCGTCCCAAAAATTAACAAAACAAAACACATGGCTGATTGCGGTTTGTTGTCATTAGGAGGACGCTGCTGTGCATCCCCTCGACAATGTTATCCCTTCGTCGCCTTTTACGACACCCTCGGGATCAGGGGTGGCCTACTTTTTGTGCGAATCCCCGCAAGGATCGAAGCCTTTATGTTGTAGGGGTACCTGCGGTGCTATTCTGTAAAAATCTCACCGTGGAAACTTAGGTGAAGTGAGCGTGGAGTGAGTAGTGTCAATTCCTAGCAAAAACAAACTCACTTCACCTAAGTTTTCACGGTGAGATTTTTACAGACTCAACCGGCTGTTACAGGCACAAGTATAGAGGTAAGGAGGATCCTCCCTTTTCTATGGAGGGTCAGTGAACCTTACACTCTGTTCGTCATACCTCTATAGCGCAAAAGAAAGAAAATTTGCGACCACCCCCCACCGGAGTCCGACGTCAAGCAGCCTACTGTGTTTCGTCGATGCGTGGGAGGTCCATTGCCTAGCATCTTCAGGGCACGCTCGTTCCATCATATACCTCACCCATCGCTTTCCATCAGGCGTGATCGAGGTCAAAAGCGAAGCCCATACAGCAAAAAAAAAATAAAAGTATGAGAACCGCTGTTCCAAGTCTCGAATGACAAATTAATATGTAAATGATTTTAAATGAGATACGATAAATGTTTTTAATGTTTGTCGAAGAGAAATTTCGTGTTTAGTTGTTCTACAATAATTAATCGATCTATGCTTCGAAATTAGATGTTTCGTTTACATGATTTTACTTTTTTTCTACACAAAATGTAAATAATCTTTAAAGAGAAAGGTCAAATAGTTTTCTAAGCGTGTCGATGGCAATCTAAATTGGGTCAGCCTAGAATTTGGCACCTTGAGTAGTCCATCAGTTTCTGTAACATGCAGACATGCTGTCAGCATGGACACGCTGGACGCGATATTAAGGCTCCTTCAAACAGGCGCGACACGACACGCGACACAGAGGCACCACGAGTCGCGCGACGAGCGGTGCCTTTGTGTCGCGCGCGATTATATCGCGTGTCGCGCCTGTTTGTTGGAGCCTTCAAGCGCCCCATTGTCTGTGAAACAGCACCACATTTACACATTAAGGCTCGTACACACAGGCGCGACGCGACACACGACACAAAGGCACCGCAAGTCGTGCAACGAGCGATGCCTTTGCGTCGCGCGCGATTCGCGTCGCGCGTCGCGCCTGTTTGCAGGAGCCTTTATACATTTTCGGTTACCTGCACCCTACTTGCGTAACACACGCTTCAATCTCATTCATTTTGAAGGATAATCCAATGCTTCATATAACACGGCACGCTTTGTAGCCTACACGGCATGTTTACTTATAACATCTGTTTTGACACTCTTAACTTATTGAAATATTTGTTTGTTACAGGTACACGTACAGTACCGATACTGATTAGAAAGGTGAAAATCCGGCGTGATCGAGAGGTCAAGAGTAGGCCCATTCAGCAATAAAAAAACATAACTCTCCTTCTAGCGCAGTCGGGTAAAAAGAAGGACCAATAGTACAATGCGTGCCACGAAAGATGAGACTTGACACACCACGTGGTTTGACTTGCGCAGTACATGATTTTAGGTATCTTTAGCGGTATGAGGTCTGAGTGCGGGACGGGACCGGGCGTCATAGGGGCGGCGGAAAGAGCGGGTGAGGCGGGGTCAAGCCTCATCTTTCTTTACTAAATCTAAGGGGCAACTGTCACAGTCTGATCTGTCTCAATCTGTCAAAAATTCCTCGTATTTTACACTAGCAGCGCCCGCGGTTTCACCACCATAAGTGTCGATCCCGTGGGAATATCGGGATAAAAACGATCCTATGTCCTTTCCCGGGACTCAAACTATCTCCATACCAAAATTCATCTAAATCGGTTCAGTGATTTAACCTTTAGACCGCCACACGTCAAAAAATCAAAAACGTGCCCTCGGCGTCAAAGTCTGTCATGTAGTCGAACCACCGTGGCGTGCTGGGCACATTTTGGTTTGTCATCTATACATGACTGTGGCGGTCAGAAGGAGCGTGAACAGGTAACAGACAGACAAACAGACAGACAGACAGACACACTTTCGCATTTACAATATTAGTACCATGGATTTTTGATAAGTTTTTGACATTGATGGTCCCTTAGATGAGATAAATTACGATAGATTTGAACGTTTTAAATTCCGAGAATTGGTCTTCTGGTACCGGTATCACACCAAGGCAAATGGTACCGGCGGCGTAATTGCGTAACACACTAACAGTGGCAATGGCTTTCATTTTGACAATTCAACAACATTCATTGCGTTATTCACGTTGTTGAACTGACAAATTTTTCGAATATATGAAGCAATGGATTAACAATATCCTTGAAAATGATTCAGATTGAGATTAATAATAGTGTGTTTCGCAATTAGGGTGCTGTCTGGGTTCGAACCTACGACCTACGACTCGTAAGTCGCTGGGCCACCACTTTTCTGTATCACAATGAGAACAAGATAAAAAAAAAAGTAGAAAAAAAAAATTATCAGGACTTTTCAAATTTCGAAATGGCAACCCTGCTGAAACCACGTCAGTTTTCACACGGAACGGTGCAGCAATTAAAAGTTAAAACCTGTTACATTTCCGTTGAGGGGTGACTGGTGACTGGACATTGTTGTGAACGTGTCTTTGACTCGATTTTGAAGGGGAGTTCTTTAAAAATACTTGTATTTAGTACTGGGGGAGTTCTTTAAAAAGGAAGGAAGGGGAGTTCTTTAAAAATACTTGTAAGTAGTAAGTCACAAGTAGTAAGTCAAAATTTCGAGGTTAGCAGCGTGCAGTATCGTCAAATTCGTCGGTTGACAAGTAACGGTGTTCAAGCCAGCCCGACGTCGCGCGGGCGAAGCCGCGGGCAGTCTGGTACTTATACCATAATTTGGTAATTATTGAGCCTTCAAACTGTAGTGATTATATACCTCCTACTGGAAACATTTTCAGCAAAAACCTATTCAGTAGCAAATTGATATGAAATCCATCGCTATATTATCAAACCCTATATATTTTTAAACAAACTATTGTATTTTACTTCACTTGCCGTTGTTGAAGACTAAATTATACATTTATGCGTTCGTTACGATCCTTTCGCCTTCGATGTGCGCTGAATTCAAAGCGGTGGTCACTGGCATAGGTCTTGTTTTACATTTCACTTTATTTGACGTTTACATTTCATTACGAGTATCAAAAGTAAACAGGTTCTTTTAAAGTAGCAACGAGCGACTTGACCATTGTTTTGCCTCCATAGATTTTCTAATACTTGCTCGTCGCTCGTATGTTTCGCTGGAAATTGCACCATTGCATCATCTTCTTAATCCTGGCTATCATCAATTTTAACATCTGCCCAGCCTTTTTGGTCGGCTTCCAGTCTCACCCGATGCTGAATACCAATATTTTACAGCTGAATACCAATATTTTACATGGAGTGACTGACTATCTGACCACAACCCAGTTACTGGGTAATACGATATCCTTTGGTAAGACTGGTTGTCAGATATTCGGGCTTCTGACGACCCGTAACGTCCTGTAAGTCAATGTCATCTAAGTTTAGTGTTGCTCCTACGGGTGCTTCATTTATTTTCTTACAGTGTTTGCCTATTATGTTTCATCTTATTACCTATACGAAATACGATGCGATAATGACCATTACGTTGCACAAAATAGAAGTCACAATACTAAATATTAGATTAATCAGCCTCTATCTAACTACAAGCAGTCCCATTATTTATCATTACTATGATTTATCGAGCCAATAAATTGAAGCCAGATACGTGCAATCCGTCACTTTCAAAATGTATCCATATCATACTAGCACGTATGTAATTTACAATAATTACGAACGGTAATAGATGTTCGGTAACAACTCTGTTAGAGTGTGACAGAATAAGAAAATTGTGTTTTTCGTTTCGATGGCACTGTAGAGGTATAAGGAACAGAATGTAAAATATTACTCATCCTCAATAGAAAAGGGAGGATCCACAGACCAGACGGGTGTTGCGTCTTGTGGGCTACTGCCCGACGTTTGACGTTGGAACTTTGTATAATATTCTAGTTGCGCGGTAAACTTTGCTTGCGCGATTCAGGACTTTGCGTGACGTCAGTTGTGATGCGTAGTTCGTATGTGGAGTAGTAGATGCTACTACAGCACGACAAAACTTAGCCACATTCACGGCGTCGGCGGATGCAGCTGAGAAGTCACCATGACTGCATGTTGTAGGGTACAGAGGGCACGATAGGAGAAGGATGAAACGATGCCGATGCTACGAGGTAGCCCCAGTTTAAGAGTTACATCTTTCCATTTGACTTTGGAGACGGTTCAGGCACTTCCAAGTGTACCACGAAACTTTAAGAGCCTGAAGGTTAACCTCAGAAGGAAGAGGAAAGACCTTCCTTTTTGTTACTATCAGCCCGGATTAGTCCGGAAATATCCGGCTTTGACTTGTATTTCGTCCGGATTTTTCGACGCAAGGGGATTAACTTTTAGAATATAAAAGAATTTAAATAAATAAGTACTGAAAGAGAAAGATTTAAAAAAATGTCCGGGTTTTTTTTTTTACAAACGTCCGATTCGTCTTTTTGCCAGGACATTTTAAATTTCGAAATGGTAACCCTATTCGGAGCGGGGGTTTCGCTTTTCTATGACTTTTGCAGGCTCTATACAAAACTGTCCATGTTACAAAATTATAGCGAAAAGTGAAAACTTTAATTTATATGCAGAACTGGCAGGCTTCCTTGTCGGGAATTGGCACCATGTCCTGTATGGTTTTGATTTAAAAGTTACTGTCCATCAAAAGTCCATCTATCAATCAAGCCGAAATAGCGAATCGAAAGTTTCAAATTGCAACATACAGGGTGGTAGGGAGGTGCTGGTGACTTGATAAAGTAAGTATTCCTCTCTAATTAGTCAGAAAACTCATTATTGTGATTAGATCAAATACATCAGCCAGTATAGATAAAACAGACAACTAATACCATCAATAAATAAACCATGTCACACCATGGTCTCGGCTTTTATGTCTTTTTCTGACGTCACTGGATATAATGACGTCATAAAATACCGGAGCCACTAACTTGTAGATATAGCGAGCGCTACTGCTGATACTGCAACCTAAAGCTTCGGCCAAACCGGCGCGAGCGGTGGCGTCAAGTACGCGGGACGCGAAGCGGGAGCGTCAACAACGCGTAACTAGACGTGAACACCTCATCATCATCATCGTCATCATCAGCCTATAGCAGTCCACTGCTGGACATAGGCCTCCCCTAATGAGCGCCATAGCGCCCTGTCTTCAGCTTGACGCATCCAGCATCTGCCTGCAGTCTTTCGCAGATCGTCACCGGAGGGCGTCCTACACTACGTGAACACCTGCGTGGCTACAATGGCCGCATAGGCAATAGGCTCGCCCCCTATTGCATGGGACCTAAACAGATATGTGGGCGTACTAATTGGTACACCTCTGCCTAATCTTTCGGGGCATACAAACGTGATGTTATGTGTAGGTATTATAATTACACTTAATATTATAAAGGCGAAAGTTTGTGTGTGTGTGTGTATGTGTGTGTTTATATGTTTGTTACTTCTTCCCGCTCAAACGCCTGAACCAATTTTGATGACACCGGCTGTCGCTGAAAACCAGCGCTGGGGCTCTGTCTCGTATAGGGTCTTAGCATTACGCTGAGCGATGGCCGTTTTGCATAGATGTAACGCATACTTTCTCCCAAATTGTTATTTTGTTTTTCTTTGTTTGTGTCTTTTGTCATGTTTGCCGCAAATAAACGTATTTTCTTTCTTTCAAATTTTGTATGGAGGTAGCTGACACCCTGGATTAACATATAGGCTACTTTTTATCCCGATATTCACACGGGCTCGAGATTTACGCGGGTGAAACCGCGGGGCGCAGCTAGTTAGAAATAAAACAGAAAATTAATCAAATAATCAACTCAGGCTATCGCAGTCCACTGCTGGACATAGGTCTCACCCAGGCTGCGCCACCACACCCTGTCCTCCGCCTTTTTTTTTTTTAGAAAATGAATATAGAAGGAACATCGATAAATAAGCCATGTCACACCATGGTCTCGGCGTTTATGTCTTTCCCTGACGTCACTGGACATAATGACGGCATAAAATATCGGAGACACTAAACTCGTGGAAATGGCGAGTCGAAGTAAAATTTATAATCACTAATAATAAAGCTAAAGAGTTTGTTTGTTTGTTGAGGGGCCCGTGGCTAAATAATATCAGTTATCAGCCGCACAGATCGATCGATCAGGTTGAGCTACGCTTGCCGTGGTTGATCTGTGGATGGGTGACCATCTTTACATACCGAGACCCATCCGTGCCTCGTTGCTCCCGGCTGTCATTCTCGGATCTTTGACAGTCGTTACGGGTCGTCGGAAGCCCGAAAGTCTGACAACCAGTCTTACCAAGGGGTATCGTATTACCCAGTGACTGGGTTGTGGAGGTCAGATAGGCAGTCGCTCCATGTAAAATACAGGTATTCAGCTGCATCGGGTTAGACTGGAATCCGACCCCAACATAGTTGGGAAAAGGCTAGGCAGATGATGATGAGTTTGTTAGAACGCGTTAAACTAACAGTCGGATTTTAAAACATCGGTTATAGGCTATTTAACATCACCTTTTTACCTATTTTTCTGTTCTTTTATTTCGTGTCTGTTTATTATATTATGTGTGTACATAAATAGTAAAATAAATAAATAAATAAGCATCACGCTTTGACCCTTAGGGACCGAGTAAAAAAAAATAAAAGTCACAATGAACGCTATGCGACAATGAAGTCATAGCGCGTTCGGGCAATGGGATGCGGTGGTTCTAGGGAAAAATAAATTTCATGCGGGCGAAGTCGCGGGCAGAAGCTTGGTATATGATATGATATGATATTACTATTGACTATAGATAATTGTCCAGAGAAAGTCGAAGCAATGAAAATACTGATCGTTTTCTGCTTTGAAACTTACAACTAAATGAATTTCTAGTAATATCTTGTTTATCTTTGCCTTTTCTATATCTTTCAATCTCTCTAAATTAACTGAAACTTGTAAGAGTAATAAAACTGTGGGATACAGGGTTCTTCCAGGCAATAAAATACTGCAGTCTTCAATATTAATTACTTTTATTTTAATCACTTATACTTTACAACGTCTTTCCCAGATCCTTCCGTCCTTTTCAATATGGCGTCGTCCCCCTTCCTTCCTCTATCGCTCTCTCTCTCATACCTCGTACTTTCTCCCTTTCTTTCACTTACGTTTCATTTCTCTTACTTCCACTTGCGTTCCATATCCCACATTCGGCCATCCGACATTCATGTCTGTCCTCAGACATGCTAGACAGACTTTCATTCCTCGTTACATCCTTACATAAACATCATCCTTCATTGACAGTCATCATCATTCATCACAACAACTTAAATACACAAAACACCAACATTAACAACAAAAGAAATAAACAAAATAGTCTTACATCACTAATTCTTATCTAAAGGTTAAAGAAATAGAAAATTTAGTCTCACATCAGTAATTCTTAGTATTCTAAGGGTTTTTTAAGGTGAACACAATGGTTAACATAACACAAAACATGTTATAAACTTAAACACTATTTTAAAATAAAACAGTAGTAAGTCAGCTTACAATTTTAACCAGCTTTTGAGATTGAACTACAATTTACACTTGCAAAACAAATGAAATGAGTTTCTCTTGAACACATAAACCAAACAACAAAAAAAATTATAAAAACATCTTTCATTCAGTCTTACCTCCGTACATCACCACAAACAAAACTCAACATGCTTACTCATATTGTTCACCGTTGTTGGGCCACCTCTTCATTCCATCGGCTGAGCAGGTAGTCTTTATGGGACCTTCAGCTCTGACATCATCTTTCTCGGCATCATAGCGGTCCTTTCGTTTTACCTTAGTAATCCTATATGGGCCTAGATACTTCGGCTTAAGTTTTAATCCTGGGCCAAATTGTGTTCTTCGTATTGCTACTCGTTCCCCTACTTCATACTTAGTGCTTTCCTTTCTATTTTTATTGTAAGTACTTGTGTTTTCTTCCTGAATTTTTAATATTTGTTCTTTAGCTCTTTTTCTTAATTCTTCTCTTTCTTCATTGAATTGTTCCAGACTTTCATGCTGTAATAAACTAATTAAAGGTATATCTTCTTTGGATTTCATCCTGACACCTGTTAATAGCTCAAATGGACTTGTGTTAATACTTCTTTGGAATGTGCTATTTATTGCCCGTTGCAATCGGCTTACATGTTTGTACCACACTGATGGATCTTCTGCACATAATTTTGTTAGAGTTGGTTTAATTATTCCATGTATCCTTTCCACCTGTCCGTTTCCTCTCGGCACTCCTGTTGTTATTTTGATGTGTTGTATGTTCTCACTCTCACAATATTCCTTGAAGTCATGACTTGTAAAAGCAGTACCCCGATCAGTTACAATCCTTTCTGGGTTTCCAAACGTCTGTTGGTGAATTTTAAGCTTGTCCAAAGTTTCACTACTGGTAGTACTCTTTGTGGGGAAAAGCCACACAAACTTGGTAAAGGCATCAACTACTGTAAGAATGTGATTATACCTCTTTCTGGTCTCAGTCATTGGTCCAATGTGATCCATGTGAAGGGTATGCAGAGGGCTTCCCTCCTTCTGAATAGGGTTAAGAAAACCTTCCTGTTTTCCCTGCTTCTTTGTTGCTAATAAGCATGGTATACAGCTTACAATAAAGTCATCAATTTTCTTGTCTATATCTTTGATGTAGAAATCTTTAGCAAGAAGTTCCTTCATTTTTCTCTTACCAAAATGGCCATTGGCATGCACTCTTCTTATGACATCTCTTTCCATGCTCCTAGGAATTACTAGCTGCTTCTGGTCACTCTTGTATAGAATATTGTTTTCTAACCAATAGTCTAAATAAGATTTTTCTTTTACAATTTCCATTATTGCTTTTAGTCCTTCATCCTGGATCTGTGCTTCCTTGACTTGCTCATGAAGGCTTACTACCACGGCTGAAATATACGGGTGTCTGCTCAATGCATCTACATGCCTCATCTTTGAACCTTTTCTATGCTCAACTTCAAAGTCATATTGATCTAGAAACAACACCCATCTTGCAATCTTAGCTGATAAGTCTTTTTTCTTCAGAGTTAGTGCAAATGCTTGACAATCTGTAACAATCTTAAAGTGTATGCCATACAGGTAATGACGAAATTTCTTGACAGCTTCTATTATTGCTAAAGCTTCCAGTTCATAGCTAGAGTACCTTTGTTCCGCATCATTCGTCTTCCTACTCATATATTGTACTGGATGTAGACCACTATCCGGATGCTGCTGTAACAATATTGCTGAATATGCAATGCTCGATGCGTCTGTATGTACTTCCGTGAGCAGGTTAGGATTGTATATCTTCAACACTGGACTACACGCCAGTTTCTGCTTCAAAAGGTTAAAAGCATTGAGTTGATCTTCTTCAAAAATAAAGACTGCATCTTGTTTTAATAAATCAGTTAAGGGTTTTGCTATTGTAGCATAATTTTCCACATATTTTCTGAAATAAGAAGTAAGTCCTATAAAACTGTGTACCTGCTTAGTTGTTCTTGGTACTGGGTATCTCACCACAGCATCTGTCTTTTCTGAGCTCGGGCTAATTTCACCATTTTGTATACAATGACCAAGATATTCAATTTCACTGCATAACAACTTTGCTTTCTTCCAATTTATCTGCAGTCCATATTCTGATGCAACTGATAAAACTTCTTTCAATCTTTGCATACCTTGTACCTCGTCCTTAGCTGGAATGATTATGTCATCAATAAAAACTAACATTGTGCCCTTATCAATTAAATTCCTGAAAATTGTTGACACAAATCGCATAAAATACTTAGGGCAGTTTGACAGACCAAAGGGTGCTCGCAAAAATTCAAATTGCCCATGATGGGTCACAAATGAGGTGTAATGTATTGATTCTTTACTGACTTTCAACTGGAAAAAACCATTTTTCAAATCGAGAACACTAAATACTTTGGAGTCTCTCAATTTATCAATTAAATCTTCAATTACAGGTAGTGGATACTCGTCCTTTATCATCTTTTTGTTAAGTTGTCTGTAGTCTACACAGACTCGTGTAGAACCATCTTTCTTCCTAACCAACACTAGAGGACTGGCATACTCAGAAAAACTTACCCGGACTATGTTGTTTTCCAACCATTCCTTTACCTGATCTTCAACAATTTGCTGTTCCTTTAGTGACAATCTTCTTGGTTTTTGAGCCACTGGAATGTCGTCCTTCAAAATGATTTTTAGTTGTATAGGTGCTTCTTTTACTTGGGTTGGTTTGTAGTCATCTACACACTGTAAAACCTCGTCTTTGATGGTAGGGCTGGCCGTGGAACCTACAACAACATTTAAACCTACGGTAAAACAAATTCGTCTCATCCATTCTTCTCCAGAAGGTAACAACAACACACTTCCTTCATTCATAATCATTGTCACACTAGCGAGAAACTCATGACCTAATATTATACAATAAGGCATACAGTCTTTAGGCACAACATGGAAAGTAACTCCGTCATAACATCGTCCGTCAATCGTAGCACTGGTTATAAACTTCCCGAAAGAACGCACTTGTTTGAGTCCTAGACCCGACAACACAACACTATCTTCAGTCGTCTTTGGCTGGCCGATCACGTCGTAGAAGTCTTCTGACATTAAGTTGACCTCGCTTCCTGAGTCAATGAGTGCCTTCCCTTCGGTATTTCCAACAAAAATACTCAACATCGGCTTGCCCGGCTTCTCGTCAGGTTTGTTGACTATTTGCATAACCTCTTTGCATTTGTTTTCATGATGGCAGTGACAGCTGTCAGTGGTACCAACGTCATCCATAGTGAACATGGCCGACTTTGAAGTGCTGGGATTCGTCGGATTTCTGCCCGAACGACGTCCGTCATGTTGGCAGCGCTGTCGGTCGCCTCCGCCGCTGATAGGCCGACTCGATCGGCTGTCGAAGTTCTCCGAAGGCTTCCGATCGTCTTCGCGTTTCGTCGTCGCGGTGCACTTCGTCGAAATATGGCCGAACTCATTGCATTTGAAGCACTTGAGACCTTTTTCCTTATGAGGACAGCTTGCAGATGAATGTTTGAATTCTCCACAGCTATAACACCGTAACTCACTACTTGAACTTTTCTTTGGACTCCGATTACCACCTTGATGACGTTGTGTGTCACGTCTCGCCTTCATTTTTTCTTTCACGGCTTCATAAATTTTCAGTTTCTCCTTCAGTTCACTGTAGCTCGTAACACCGTACAACAATATTTTATTGGTTTCTAGGTCTTGTATGCCATCTACTATGTACTTGATCGCAACGTAATCGGGGATCTTACCCCTTTTTCCGAGTTCTTTCATAATTAGCACATAATCCATGCAGCTTTCATCAGGTTTTTTCTTACGTGAACACATCATTTCGTGAATTGTCTTCTGGTCAATCGCGTCGGGAAACTCTTTGCTGATGGCTTGCTTCAACTCGGCCCACGATTTGAATGGCCTTTCGCTTCTTAGCCATAGCCCTGCCGTTCCCGTCAACGATCTGCGCGCGATCACAAGCTGTTGGATCGGCGTCCATTCGAATATTTCCGTATTATCTTCGATATCTTGAACCCAACGGCTCACTGGGTAGGTATGGTCTTGACCCGAAAAGTTACTTATAAAGTCTTCAGCGTACTGTACACCCCTCGGTGACACGTCTTCAGTAGTTTTAGGCATTTTTACGTCTTCAGTCTTCGTCGTAGCTCGTAAAATATAAGTTTTTTCGTAGCCGGCGTCTTCGTTCCCGCGCACCCAACCACGTGCAGCGTGAAAAATTTTTTTTACTCGTCGTCGTAGTCGTCTTCGCGTCTTCTTTCCTGTATCCCGGACGAGCCCCCAAAATTGTGGGATACAGGGTTCTTCCAGGCAATAAAATACTGCAGTCTTCAATATTAATTACTTTTATTTTAATCACTTATACTTTACAACGTCTTTCCCAGATCCTTCCGTCCTTTTCAATATGGCGTCGTCCCCCTTCCTTCCTCTATCGCTCTCTCTCTCATACCTCGTACTTTCTCCCTTTCTTTCACTTACGTTTCATTTCTCTTACTTCCACTTGCGTTCCATATCCCACAAAACTTTATTTTCTTTACGTTTTACGTTGTTTGTGTCGCGCGCGATTATATCGCGTGTCGCGCCTGTTTGTAGGAGCCTTTATGTTAACTTTCATTCCGGAAAACTATATATCATCTGTATTTTTTTCTATACATATTATAAATTAAAGTCTCATTTCGTGTTTGTGTGACCGCACTGTTCTTCCTAACTACGCAAAGGATTTTAATGCGATTTTCACCATTCATTAATTTAGAGAATTTATTCCCGAAGGTTTTTGTGTTAATTACATTAAACTTACATTTTGCCAACGCGCAATAGATCGAGCGCAGTATTCTAGGCGTTAAATGACATACCATATTCGCAACACCACACTACGTTCCAAAACACAAATTACTGACATAGTACAAAAACTGGTCTGTCCACGTTTGCCGTATGCCCAATGAGCTGTGAGCCAAAATAAGCTTTACGTGGAGCCCTGACTCAGTCAGAAGGCGTGTTAGTCCTCGGTAGACCCCGTAGAAGATGGTGGGACAAGCTGAAGAAAACAAACGCCCAGTAGTCCACTTTAGCTCTGGATCGAAAGAGCTGGAAGACATGGGGAGAGGCCTTTAGCCTGCAGTGGGATGATGCAGGCTAACACAGTAATAGTAAAGGCTCCTTCAAACAGGCGCGACACGACACGCGACACAAAGGCACCGCAAGTCGCGCAACGAGCGGTGTCGCGCGCGATTATATCGCGTGTCGCGCCTGTTTGTAGGAGCCTTAAGAGTATAATTATAGAAATGTCCATGTGTTGTCTTTTGTCACGTCGTCGGTGTCGTAAAAACCGTGCGAAGCAGGGGCGGGTCTCTAGTTCGTTAAATCAAAGTATGTATGTACTTATGACGAATGAAATATCACATCAATAGTTACTATTAGCTACAGCGTAATGAATGAAGTTGCATTTTTTTATCTCCTTAATGCATTTCTAATCGACATCTTTGATAGCGAACGATTCTTTCGCAATCATCGATAAGACTTGATCTAAATTAAGATGGCAGATAGCATTAAATATAAATAACTCTTAAGATCTTTGATAATAATCTATTCGATTAAATAGTTATGCTTTCAGAACCCAACTATTATGTCTATAAAATATTTCAACATCTATAATAAAACTCGATATTTTTGCCGCCACATTTTCCTGGGGATCTATTTACGAAAAAATCTCCCGCATCGCGAAGGTAATTTCTGTGCGCTGGCAACTCCGTCATCGACCGCAGTACGCCGCGAGCGGGGAGGGGGGCGTGCCGTCTGTCAAATCGAATTGCGCTCTTGAGTTACATTCGCGATCATTTTCATTAGAAAAAAAGCTTTTTCATGAATTAATTCACGCTATAATAATGTATTGGTCTATTCGCTAACGGTTTGCAAACACGAAAGTTCCGACGCTGGCAGAATATCGTCTGTCCATTGCTTCGCGATCATGGCCATAGGGATTGCTATTTTTGTTTTGTAGCCCAGTTTTATTGTAAATATTGTTTTTATGTGTCGAAATAGTGGTGCAGTGGTGTTTTTTCACGTTTTTCATTTACTTTATTCACTGTGATCATCGACGGACCGTGAACAAGTTGCGCTTAGACGTTTTAGTTGCAAAAATACTTTCGAAATTCAGTCTTTGAGAAACGTATCGGTGCCAATGGTAGTACAAAAACAGATTTGTGTTCTTAGATGCAGTGCCAAAGTGTTGAAAGTTATAATTTTATAATGAATCAAGTGTAAAAAAATCGCCAAAATAAATTAAAACAAAAAAATAATTATGATAATCCAAAACGTAATTTTGAATTTCGAATATTATTGTTTTATTACTAAACGCGAATGAAGCGAGCGTGTTTTTATTGTGGTTTGAGTTAATGAATCATACTAAATGGCATTTTATTATAATAAATTGCTCTATATTAGTGTTATACGAGGATGAGGCGGGTTTTCGGTGTGTGTACTGACAGCTGGATGCTCTGCGGTCAGAATGTGAGGCGATAATCATTCCAGGCTCTCCTAGATGTTGTCTGTATGTCTTGTTTCTTTTTTAATTTTTTTTTCTTTGACACCCATATTTAGCAGAGTTTCAATACCAGTGTGGAACTATTGAATCTGTTTTGAAAATAAAAATGTAGTCTATTGTCTTTTCTGATCTATAATAATATATTTTTGAAATAACATGATTAGATTCTACGCCTATAAACTCAGATGTTAATCTTTCGTAAATCAAGGCTAAAACTTAATAATTTGTAGATTGCTTTACCGTTTATGATAGCGCAATACTACAAGAGATGTCACAATATCTATATAGGATACAGCAACCAATTAACCGTCGCTTTGCTAAATTTTAGATAAGTACGAATAACTCAAAAAAAAAAATTTAAGTAAGTACCTATTTATTTCAATTAAAGCATTTTGAGGCAGAGACAAGATAGTAATATGAAGCTAGTAGCGCATTCCAAAGCATAGAGGGTTTCTAACTTAATCATCTCATTGAAAGGAAGGATATTCCTGAAATAGACCTGAGGGGACTACCATACATTATCAGGTGGTTTTTTTTTCGTTGGCTTTTACATTTTACAAAAATAAAAAAAAAATGTAGTTAAGTAAAGGCTTACCAAAAAAATTAAATAAGTCATTTATTCAAATTAGACTGAGAATCGGAACTTTTTGAATATCAAAATTACATAAGATAGTCCTTCTAAATGCCTACCCTTCACCCCTTCCGTCCCTAGTGATTTAGCTAGGAAGAAGTGGCGATAAACTCCCGCAGCAATTATTTAACAGTACGGGACACTAAACACCCCAGACATAATAACACTAAAACTTCTGCTGTGTCCTTCAATGGTTTTAGCAGTTATTTTTAAATAACACTAATTATTATTTTTATGTATGTATTTCGTATAACCCAGTAGTAACTGGGCTACGAAGGTCACACAGATAGTGTCTGCTTGTATAATACTGGTATTCAGCTGCACAGTAGCGAAGGGTAATTTTTTGTAAGAGGTAAGCTGGAGTAGATATCTTTAATATAATTATATTATTAATTGTCTATAGAATACTGACTGTGCCATTTTCCAAAGGGAAGCCGGTAGGAATCAAATTGTATGGAACCTTCGCCACTGCAGCTGCATCCAGTTAGACTGGAAGCCGAGCCCAACGTAGTTGGGAAGAGGATAGTTAGATTTATGTATTTTGCCATACCTATATAGCAGTGACAGTACCTTCATAGAAGCCGAAAAGCTCGGCTTGCCCTAATAAAATCATAATTCACAACAACAAACGTACCTACTTAAACCTATCAATAAAAAATATATTTAAAAAAATAACAGTCAAACATTCGCAACACAAACATACACAATAAGAAAATCAGCCAATCCCTCAGTTGGCCGTTTTTTATATGTTGAAAATCTGTGGGCTTTCCCTAATTTTGACCCCTAGGCACGCCACTGCTAATAGCATATTTTAAGGCACATAAACAGTGACAAATCTGTATTAAGGAAAATAAAGAACAATAGACTATAATTATTATTATCTATAGGTAAATTACTTAAATATGGGTGTCATTTTACCTGTTTGACGGTTGTAAATTGTTATTTAATTTTGTACTATTTGCATGTATGTGTCACCTGAAGCATTTGTTATGTCAAGCTAAATTTAGTGCATACTAAGTGACCTATCAAACTCCGCTAATGAGACACAATTTGATGTTCTATTGTATCATATTACATGGTATAGGTGCAGAGCTGAACGAGTTAATTAGGATTTTGAAGGAGCTTGTTGCTAATTATTGACAGCTGTATGGGTAGATCGATTTATGGTTAAGCCAAGTTTGCCCATGTCAGTCCGTGGACAGGTGACCATCCATTACATACCAAGACTCCTCTGTGCCTTTGAAAGCATATTAAGCTGTTGGTCCAGGCTGTCATTCGTAGATCTCGGAGAGTCGGTGCTGGGAGTTAAAAGCCCAAAATTTTGACAACTAGTCTTGACAGAGGGTATACTTAGTATAGTGTTACACAGATACTGGGTTGTAAAAGTCAGATAGGCAGTCGCTCCATGTAAAATAGGCTGGTATTCAGCTGCATCCGGTTAGACTGGAAGCAGACCACAACATAGGAAAAATCTACACAGATGATAAGTAATTTAACACTTCCAAGGGTACTGTATGGCCATAGTCAACAAACAATAAAACTTCTATTGTGTCTCGGTTACCATGCTGTGACCTCTAAGTTTTTGGAAATCTGATCTAATTTGTATACTCTAAATTCAGACTTACTTAGCACTGAATTTAGCTTCAAAGAATGTTACCACTAAATCACTATTGATGTTGTTCTTGATTGTTGATACTAAATAAATGTGTGTTCACTAATACATGTTTTTGAACTTGTTGTGTTCACTTTAGATCATGTTCTTAATATGCCTTGACAAAACTTAGATTTCATGTTAATGATTTATTTAGTGCATCCATTATAGTTTTTGTGCGTACATTAGCATAAGTACCTAGCAGTGCATTCATGAAATGTCATATCTATCTGATATCCCAAATCTGCCAGTTTCCATTTTGATGTGTGTCACTTTTTTCATTAATAGATGCACTTTGTTCAATGTCCAATATACACGAATTTTACGAATACATAGCAGTGTGGCACACAGACAGTCGAGCCATCAGCTGTCGCCATCCATGGATGCGCGTGGCAGTGGCACGCTGTAACATAAACACACACGAACATTCGCGCAAGCGCCCTGCGCCGCCTAAACGAAACAGCAGGCGCAGGCATACATTTTCGCCGCGCCGCGCCGTAGAAAGAGAGGGGGATACTTCCTCTCCTACGCCGCGCCGGCTGTCTACTCTTCATCCGTCTTACGAATTTTCGATCAGGTCACGTGTCCTGACGCGAGTTCAAAAAAGCGCTGTCAGGTTGACTGACAGGCAACAGCTCAAACCACTGAAGATAGAAACAGGCAATATAAAATAAAAGATACATTCCTCCCAGGGTGTAGAATTTGCACGGTGTACAAGAATTTTCGCAACAGCCTTCCCTGAACAGCATAATAGCTATTCACAACCATTCGACAGGCTATCGCATCGAAAACGACACATTTCGATAACCTGAGGGACAATTCTCGTAATTTTAAGTACGTTCACAGTCTGATCTGTGTCAATCTGTCAAAAATACAATGCGTGCCACGAAAGATGAGACTTGACCCCGCCTCCCCCGCTCTTTCCGCTGCCCCTATGACGTCCGGTCCCGTCCCGCACTCAGACCTCATACCGCTAAAGATACCTAAAATCATGTTCTGCGCATGTCAAACCACGTGGTGTGTCAAGTCTCATCTTTCGTGGCACGCATTGTACGTCTAATTTGCCTACATTTTTGACATTGATTGTCGCTGAGATGAAATTGTAACTAGATTTTGAATGTCTTTAATTACGGGAATTGGCCTTTTCATTTGCCTTGTCCCCGACAGCAGACAGCTGTCGGAAGAATGGCGGTCGTCTATTTGATTGAACTTACAAAATTTTCGGGTTTTGGACTTGTGAACAGGGCTTAGAAGACTCCTACGATAACATTGATTGATGTTCATACGGTAGGGAAGCCTATCGAATGGTTGTGACCAGCTATGCAGGTCAAAATGACCTCAGATTGCTATTTTACATAGGCTTCACTTTGTCCAATACTTTAGGTAATTAGTATAAGCTCAGCATAAAATCCTCAGTGTCCCAAAAATACAACCTTACCACATCAAACTGGTATTTCAATATTAACACGAATAAAGTCAGAACTAACCTCGTCGTCGCAAAGTAACTTAGTATGCCTAACCGCGCAGTATCCTCATTACACAGAGCTAATGATCTAAGATTACAGTCGGTACCTAATTGACTCACACACGCATTGTCTCGTGGACGGGCATCAAGCGCGCGTACGCACACTTGTGGATTCTGACTCTGAAGTGATTAGTCAGTGGGGTACATTGAACATAAACGTTCTCTTGCCCTTATCCCAGTTTACTTCCTGCCGGGTCAGCGGGATTGTCCGAAAGGGTTACCGCTGGCCCGGAACATAAAGGGCTAAGGAAGGAACACGGGTGGGTTTTAGTCAGTAAGAATCTGACACTCCCTTCCGCTCCACCCAGAGCGGGAGGGGTCATTTGATGATTTCCCATCCCCAGTTTACTTGGGGTTACGCCGACCTCACATGTGCTTTTCTTCCATACTTCTCTTTCAACTGGCCCGTTGGTCTCGTGGTCGCAAGCGCGACTGATGAGTGGTGGGATCCTGGGTCCAATTCCCGGGTCGGGCAAAAGGCTAATGAGTTTTTCCAATAGGAATTTCTTAGTAACAGTCCGGAGTTTGGAAGTTGGTGCTGTGATAACCCCGTGCCTCGGAAAGCACGTTAAGTCGTGTGGGATTACCGTCACATCGGACTATGAGAGTGAGGAAAGAGAGAGTGCACCTGTGTCTGCGCGAACACTTGTGCACTATAATATCTCCCGCGCCGAAGGCTAGTCTCCGTTGAGATTGGCCGCCGTGGCCGAAATACGGTCTGTCTAGAACCTAGAACGAAAAATTCGAAGACATGATTGTGTCATCTACCAAACCGCACTGGGCCCGCGTGGTAGATTACACCGCACTCCTTCTAAGAGAGGTGGCCTGTGAACCAGCAGAATCTTCTCCCGTTTGCAGTGCCAAAACTATGAGGACCACACACTACGCAGTCTATACCAAAAAGCATGATAATAAAATTAAAATACAGGCTAACAATGGCTATACAAACAAACGCTTAACAGGTGCTTCCATCAATGGCGGTCAAATCTTAGGAACAGTTCACACTAAACGTAAGTCAGACACCAACTGAGCAGTCACAAGTACGCCGGGACCTATAATTGTGCCTGTCGGCTTACTAATTGGCGTGCAATGATTTCGGTATAACATTTTTGAAGTAAAAACTTCTTTAGGCGCGTTCGGCAGTTTTTGAGATGGGAAAAGACCATTGAACTGACATCCCTTGACACAACTTGACACCTCTGTTTTAAGTTTTGGCCATTATAAAGACATCAACGCGCGGTACATTTTCTTTGGGAAGAATGACCTTCAAACATTAATAATAAAATGATTATGCTTTTTCAAGTTTTCACTTCTGTCGGCATTCCTGGAGTGCCAGTGATTTTTTTTTATTAAAAAGTCAAGAAACCGCTTAACGCTAGCTCACATACAGACGCCAGCACATCAACCTACTACAATCTGTCAAATTTCTTTAATAGATTTTCAACTTTATTGCTAAAGCATAAGGTTCAAAGTTGATTGGAAAAATTTGACAGTTTCGGGTAGCTTGATGTGCTGGCGTCTGTACATTGATCCTTCCGTCACCAATGCGAGTGCAGTAGTCCTGACCAGAGTGCCTAGCCTAGACAGACATTCTATCAGAGATAACGATGATGGAAAGGTCAAAAACGTATTTGATTGACATAAATTACTGAAAAGCTTATGTCGATCCCGTCGAAAGTTCTTGTAGAAACGACGAAAAGCCTTGAAAGCGATTGTCACTTGTCTAGCCTCTCAGACCATGCTACGCTTGCTAAAGGCCTAATGTCTGTACGTACACCTGAAGGTTAATTCTCATAATTTAAAAACTTCAAAATCTAGTCGCAGTCTCATCTCGGCGACAAACAAATGTCAAAAATTTGTAAAAATGTAGGGAAATTAGAGGTATTTTTGACAGATTGATGATCAGACTGTGAACATTCTTTAAATTACGAGAATTGCCCCCTCTGGTTATTTCGGTATTAAAAAAAACAACCCTACACAAATTCATTTAACACTAATGCATTTATGAATTGAAGACACCGTCTAGAAGAATCATCAAAATTCGCATAGAAATGACGAAGATGCAGTACATTTATGCAATTATTTAACTTCGTACATAAGAATAATTACCTAATGTATTATACTATACTAAAATCTTCCTGAAAGTATCAAAATTGCTTCATTCGTTTTTGAGAAAATCGCGGACATACAAACATACATTACATACGATTCGAATACAGAACCTCCTTTTTTAAAGTCTGTTAAAAACGCTACTGTTATCGTAAGTAATTAACGTGGCCGACTATTAGCCCATTAGGCTTTGGGCTTAAGTTTAAGAGAAAGTGAAAATATTTGCCATCGACAACAAAGAGCTGGGTCACTTTCGGTCGATGACGGACGGAGCGTGGTGAAAACCATCTCTACGCTGAGCCGATATAACTTTTTGTTAATTTTTAGGGTTCCGCACCTCAAATGGAAAAAACGGAACCCTTATAATATGATCACTTTGTTGTCCGTCTGTCTCGGGACCACGTGGAGGTATCGAGTTTAAATTAAAACCATATACTCAGGTTTGCGGTCCCTTGAAGCTGTTAAAAAAAATCAAACTTCTCAAGTTAAAGTAAAAAAAAAGATACGGCCGTTTATGCCGCAAAAAACGTATATTTTGACGCTCTCAAGGGAATCAAAATTTATAGGGTACTTCCCGTTGACCTAGAATCATGAAATTTGGCAAGAAGCAAGATGATGTAGCACAAGTAGGTAAGGAAAAAATCCGAAAACCGTAAATTTGTAGGTACATTAAAAAAAACCCGTGATGAACTACTTACATACCTACAAAGTACGGAACCCTCGGTGCGCGAGGCCGTCTCGCACGTGACCGGTTTTTAAATCGAAAGTGACAAATTAATTCATTAGTAAACCGATCGAAAGATGTTGGATTTCGGCGCTCGGCATCTTTCACTGGCCTACCGAGAGATCTAAACATGGAATGAAAGGAGCAGATCATAGAGAATATAACTAGTCTTTGGAGCAGATGAACGTTTATTCCTATTAAAGTGTTAAGGCTCCTTCAAACAGTTCAAACAGGCGCGACACGCGATAAAATCGCGCGCGTCACAAAGGCACCGCAAGTCACGCAAAGAGCGGTGCCTTTGTGTCGCGCGCGATTGTATCGCGTGTCGCGCCTGTTTGTAGGAGCCTTTACATGCTCTGTGTTCCTTATACAGGGCGAGACATCGACGCGCAAACTGTAACCGATGAATTCAGTAAGTACATGGTTCTGAACGCTAGCGTAAAAAAAATAACGTCGGTTATAAAAAAAACTGGCTAAGTGCGAGCAGGACTCGCACACGAAGGGTTCCGTGCCACAAGGCAAATACGCCGAAAAAAACACGTTTGTTGTATGGGAGCCCCCTTAAATATTTATTTTATTCTGTTTTTAGTATTTGTTGTTATAGCGGCAATAGAAATACATCATCTGTGAAAATTTCAATTGTCTAACTATCACGGTTCATGAGATACAGCCTGGTGACAGAGGGACAGCGGAGTCTTAGTAATAGGGTCCCGTTTTACCCTTTGGGTACCGAACCCAAAAAATCAGCTATTTCTTACAAAAATGCAAAACCTACGTGGTCAAAATGTACAGTGCACAGTGAACAGCTTTTTTTTTTTAAATAACCGTCGAAATATTCTTTGTTCTGAATCATGTACAATGCGCGCCACGAAAGATGAGACTTGACACACCACGTGGTTTGACATGCGCAGTACACGATTTTAGGTATCTTTAGCGGTATGAGGTCTGAGTGCGGGACGGGACCGGACGTCATAGGGGCGGCGGAAAGAGCGGGGGAGGTGGGGTCAAGTCTCATCTTTCGTGGCGCGCATTGTAACACAATAACAGTAGCAATGGTATTCATTTTGACAGTTAACAACATTCATTGCGTTATTTAATACGTTGTTGAGCAGATAAATTTTTCGAACATAATCAAAATGATACAGATTGTGATTTATTGTTTGTGATGCAATTAAGGTGCATCCATGGTAACTGGTTGCGCGTTGATGCCAACATGTAAACTTTTGTTGGTGTCGTGTGAACGTGGAATTAAACAAAAAAAAAATGAACACTCACTCGTGTGAACCGTCTCTACATTTTGCGGCTACTAGCTGCGCACTAGCCGGTTGACTCAGCCTCCAATTGTCCCATAAATGTGATTGTTGTTTGTTTATGTGCACAATGACGATAGCTTAAATATAATAACATCGTGATTCTTGTTGTACTCGTATGCTGAATTGACTTTCTCGTGTCGTTGTAATGACCCCGGAGAAGATTGTGGTTATTGCATGGCAAGGGTGTTGGGGTCCCTTCCAGGGTCGCGGGTTGTTCGAAAGAGATACCGTGGCCCCTGGCACAGGCAACTGAAGGAACACGGGTGGGTTTTAGTCAGTAAAAGTCTGACACGCCCGGGACCCGCTCCGCCCAGAGCGGGAGAGGTTATTTGACAATTTCCCAAACAAAAAAAAAGGGTTGGGGTCCCGAGCCTATGAAAGTTACTAGGCAGAAGCGTACAAATCATGAAATTAAATGATGAATGAAATTAATGGAATGCAATAAAATGCAATGCAATGCAATGTTTTGTTTTTATATGCGTCATGTTTGCCGCAAATAAACGTATTTCGTAACGTATTTTCTTTCTTTTCTTTCTTTTTTCAATAAATATATTGAGTACAGCAGCGCCCCGCGGTTTCGCCCGCATAAGTGTCGATGCCGTGGGAATATCGGGATAAAAACTATCCTAAGTCCTTCCCCGGGATGCAATCTCTCTGCTAAATTTTATCGAAATCCGTTCAGTGGCTTAGACGTGAAAAGGTAACAGACAGACAGAGTTACTTTCGAATTTATAATATTAGTATGGATTGACCTTCAGAAAACACATTGCCAAAGTCTGTGTTGAACGACCACTAAATGATTTTAGTTTATAAGAGTCTGATAGATTTACCTGCCTTCTCTTGACGGGGATGGAGAATAAGTTGAAAATTAAATAAAAGAAAGAAAAAAAACAAGTTTATTTGACCCAGGTTAAGTAAGACACACAATATTCAAACAAAAACAAAAAAAAAAAAAACTTAAAATAGTAGGTATTGTTTGCAGTTCAGCCATTTCAGACAACTAATAATCCCTACTAATACTCTCTCTGGAAACAGAGTAGGTATTATATTCCTGGAGAGAATGATTGACATGTAGCGGTATCTACATCGCCACATGAGAATAACGCGTCATACTGACGTCACGCAAAATCCTGCATCTCGCAAGCAGAGTTTACCGCGAAACTAGCATAGATACAACGGCCCGACATGAATCATCGGGCAGTTGCCCGCCAGACACAACACTCGTCTGATCGGAGGATCCTCCCTTTTCTATAGAGTATGAGTGAACTTTACACCCTGTTACTCATACCTCTATAGACAGAAACGACTGTTATCACGAGGAAAACCAAACTTTGTAAGAATTGGGCGAGCTGTAGTCAAACGATTAATCCGCCATCAAGATTGCTAGCAGGAGTAGCAGGGCTGACTGGTTCGGATTGGCAGGCTCTTTTAATACCTAATATCCTGCATCTTAAAGTGGTGAGGCACCGTTCTTACCCCAGAAATGAATTTATTCACCTTGATCCAAACTTTGGCGTTTCAATCCCAAACCAAACCAATCCATGGATTGATTTGGCCGTCTTTAATTCTTTGAGAGGGCGCATCATAGAAGATTGCGTAATGATGTTTGCACGTTTTAAAATACCCAATTCTGTTCATTATGAATTTGGGATGGCAGGGTTCATCAATTGACACGCCGTTAGCATATTGTTTGAACGATAATAAGGTAAAGAAAAGGTATCATAAAGATTTTTTACGCAGAAAGGCCTCGGATCGTTGGTATTGTTTTCATAACAAACCGACTACGAAGCGTTTTGATTATGTCATATTTAATCGTAAATATCTGATAGAGAAATCTCTGGACAACCTTTGCATGGACCAGAAGACCAACCTTTGCATGGACCAGAAGGCTAACCTTTGCATGGACCAGAAGGCCAACCTTTGCATGGACCAGAAGACCAACCTTTGCATGGACCAGAAGACCAACCTTTGCATGGACCAGAAGGCCAACCTTTGCATGGCCCAGAAGAGCAACCTTTGCATGGACCAGTATGCCAATTCTCGTAATTTAAAACGTTCAAAATTTAGTCGCAGTCTCATTTCGGTGACAAACAAATGTCAAAAACTCGTCAAAATGTAGGGAAATTACAGGTATTTTTGACAGATTGAGACAGATCAGACAGTGAACGTTCTTAAAATTAACAGAATTGCCCCGCAGATACTCGTATACTTTGAAGGTAAATATCGTGAGTAAACCGGTATAGTTTATAAAAATCTTACCCTGAAAATTTAAACGAAGCGGTTTTGAAGGTGCTTGAAAGGCTGTAATCATTCAGGTTTGTCCAGACCTGGCGAATGCGCCGCTCGCGAGCCGCTTGCGAACTGCTGTAGTATGGCTACTGCGGACCGATATTTCTCGGATTCCGATCGGAAGCAGTGCTGCATAGCTATTTACAACGATCCGAAAGGCTATCGTATCGAAAATGACACATTTCGATAACTTAATTTGCCTTACTCCCTACAGCAGACAGCTGTTGGAAGAATAACAACTTTGTACAATATTCTGACAAATAAATGAATTGTATTGTATTGTATTATAAGACAATTTTATTGAGAAAAGAATCTAATTTTGTCTGCGATGAACCTTCCTAAAAATACTTCCTTACTAAGTAAAAATATCAAGTTTCGACGTCGTCTTCAGTTATACTTTATTGCATACCATGTTTTGTGTCCTATAAATGTTGACGTTAGATTTGGTCCCTTTGGGAGCGGTTAGCGGGAGAGTTGCTGGAGGGGGTTGACGAGCGATTTTTTTTTTTTTATTCGAAATGGGTTTGCTCTTGACTCTAATCTAGGTCAGAGATGACACAGATAAAGTCTACGATGGAGTGAGCTTACCCAGAAGAAGCCTGTTCACTCTTACCTTGAAGAGATTCGGGTTGATTTCATGAAAAATTACTAGAAGTTTATTGAAAACTGTTCTATGCAAATTTTTATTTGTTTACTAGCTTCTGACCGCGACTTCAATAACCGCGTGTCATCGTCGACCGCATTACCGCTTAAAATGTGGGAGAGATACAAATCGAAATTGAATTAAAGGTACAATCGTCCAATTCGGTTAGCCCATTTATAAATCAAACTGAGATGACTCACTAACCTTTTATCCTTTTATCTAGGAGACAAACAATAACGTGAATCATGGCTGGTAAAGTGGCTACGGCTCCGATTTACGAGTTGTAGGTCGTGGATTCGAACTTTCGAACCTAGGCAAGCTCATTCATCATCATCATCATCATCAGCCTATAGCAGTCCACTGCTGGACATAGGCCTCCCCTAATGAGCGCCATAGCGCCCTGTCTTCAGTTTGACGCATCCAGCATCTGCCTGCAGTCTTTCGCAGATCGTCATCCCCCTGGCCGGAGGGCGTCCTACACTACGTTTGCCGAGTCGCGGTCTCCACTCAAGAACTCGTTTACCCCAGCGGTTGTCGGTTCTTCGCGAGATATGGCCGGCCCACTGCCACTTCAGCTTGCTAATACTTTGAGCTATGTCGATAACTTTCGTTCTCTGTCGGATGTATTCGTTACGGAAGCTCATTACTTTGTGTAAACAATTTCATCACCACTGCTCTCAAAACGGTGAAGGCAACCTCGTGAGGAATCCGGCATGTCCTAGAACCACCAATCCAATACCAATCCGCACTGGGCCCGCGCCCCCCGATCGGAGAAAGGGGGCATATGTCCCAGGAGTGGGAATATTATTGGCTAATTATGATAATAATTCCTAGCTCTCCTCTCCTCTTCTCCCCGCAACTTCGTCCCTCTAGAAATTATCCGCCCGCTCGACTCGCGCTATTTACTTTTTTCGACTATCGTTCTTTCTGATTTTTCTTTTTGCTCGGATCTGTTAGGTCGTAGCCTGATGTTAAATATCCTATAATAACCTACCTCAAGAATTGGACTATCTAATGCAAAAATATAATATTAATTTTTCAAACCCGACTCCAGAGATTAGCGCGATAAAACAAAACAAAAAAACTCTTCAGCTTTATTGTCGTTAAGTGTCGATCCCGTGGGAATATCGGGATAAAACTATCCTGTGTCCTTTCCCGGGACTCAAATTATCTCTATACTTTCATCTAAATCGGTTCAGCGGTTTAAGCGTGAAGAGGTAACAGACAGACACACATTCGCATTTATAATACTAGCAGCGCCCCGGTTTCACCCGCATAACCTTCGATCCCGTGGGAATATCGGGATAAAAATTTTCCTATGTCCTTTCCCGGGACTGAAACTATATCTATACCAAATTTCACCTAAATCGGTTCACCGGTTTAAGTGTGAAGAGGTAACAGACAGACAGACACACTTTTGCATTTATAATATTAGTACGGATAGATATCCGCTAACACACGAACCACATCCAAACTCACACAAAAATCATAGAGCCGCAGTTAACCTACTTAGCACACATTTATGACATTATAAAATGTTATGTCGGACTGTGTTCTCCTTTTATAATGATTATTACTTGCTTCTGCCCGCGACTTCGTCCGTGTGAAATATCTTGTTCCTCCGACACACCCCGTCGCATCGCATCGCCAGCCCGCGCTAATACTTCGTTTTTGCTAAGTACTGTTTAAAGTGACGGACTGCATTTCATCTGCAACATCGCAGTTTGGATGCAGTTGAATTAACTGCTTCGAAAACTAGTTATGTCAACTGCATCCAAGCTGCGACGTTGTAGCTGGCACCCAGTTCAAATGCAGTCCGTCTGTTTAGACCTTTAGGCCCGGTATCCACCAAAGCGGAGAGGAGAGGAGACGAGAGATGTGCCGCGAAGCTGGCAGGTTATTTCCACCAAAGCGGAGAGGAGATGCATTGTGGAGAGGAGATGTGAGCTGTGTGTAGCGGAGATGTGAGCTGTGAGAGATCGAAGATTGAAGAAAGGCGCGGGGAGAAGGCAGCGGGGTGAGGGGTGCGCGAGCGCGTGCGCCGCCCGGCCGCCCGACTAGACACTTCTCCGCTCTGCCGCGCCGCTTGCTCGCTCGCTGCACTAAATTCTATAGGAAAATGAGACATCTCCTCTCCTCCCCGCTTGACCCATTTCCACCAAAGCTAAGGAGAAGAGATGTGGAAATAACGAAATCGGATTGGTTTATTTAAACACATCTCTCGTCTCCGCTTTGGTTGATACCGGGCCTTAGAGTTCAGTTTATTGTGGCCCCAGCGTGCTACGCTGACCCGAAAGAAAGTTCATAATACGGAAATATAAACGTGGTCGCGTTTTGAAACGGGTTTTTGTTGTAATAATGACCTACGACAGATGGGCGTGTGAAATGCTTGTCTAGACGTGTTTGTGTGAACATAGTAAATAATCTGGGGGGAAAATGGGTCTAGATGCAGGTTTATCTTACTTTGAGATCGTGTAGATTTTTAACCGACTTCAAAAAAAGGAGGTTCTGTATTCGACACAAGTAAAGGAAAAAATCCGGGAAACGTAAATTTGTAGTTACATACCTACAAATTTGAACGGAACCCTCGTTGACCGGCTTTTTTCTCGTTGTGTTGTGCTAAGCGTCTCTAACTCCCTGACATCAAACACCACTTAAAAACAATACACTTTAGGGTTCCGTACCTCAAAAGGAAAAACGAAACTATTATAGGATCACTTTGTTGTCTGTCCGTCCGTCCGTCCGTCTGCCTGTCTGTCTGTCTGTCTGTCTGTCAGTCAAGACCATTTATCTCGGGAATGCGTGGAAGTATCGAGTTGAAATTAAAACCATAATTATACTCAGCTCTACAGTCTCTTGAAGCTGTGAATAAATCAAACACCTAAGTTAACGTAAAAAAAGATACGGCCGTTTATGCCGCAAAAAACGTATATTTCGACACTCTCAAGGGAATCAAAATTTATAGGGTACTTCCCGTTGACCTAGAATCATGTTGGCAAGAAGAAAGATCATATAGCACAAGTAAAGGAAAAAATTCGAAAACCGTAAATTTGTAGGTACATTTAAAAAAAAACCCGTGATAAACTATTTACATACCTACAAAGTACGGAACCCTCGGTGCACGGGTCCGACTCGCACTTGACCGGTTTTATCTAATTCGGCTAGCTGTACACCGATAAGCGTCGTTAAACCTCTCAGATGTTATCTCACGGACACTGCCAAGTGCCTAACGTAGTTAGCGAGATGATAATACTCGAGTGGCTGAGGTAGATTATAGATGATTGTTTGTAGTAAGTACCTTTAAGTAGTTTGTTTAGATTTGTAGAGGTTTTTGAAAGATAGGAGATAGGAATAGACTTATTCCATCTTACTACAAAATGAGTTTTAACTTAACAAATCTCCGACCCAGTTATTGTGTTTTGAATTTTAAATCGAGCAAGGTAAAGTACAGACGCCAGCACATCAAGCTACCCGAAACTGTAAAATTTTCCCAATCAACTTTAAACCTTAGGCTTTAGCGATAAAGTTGAAAATCTATGAAATAAATTTGACAGATTGTAGTAGCTTGATGTGCTGGCGTCTGTACATTATAATACGTGTGACTTCAGTAGTCGTGAGGGTGCTAAACGCCGTGCATTAATACTATTAAGTCACATATATCGTATACTATTTTATAGCACGTGTGACCTAAACGCTCACTTAAGTCATGCTTTTCTGTGTAAAAATGGACTACTTAAGTCACAGAAAAGTGTGACGAAAGTGCGGGCTTAGGTCACAGAGTGCTATAAAAAAATTTAATACAAAATTGACAACTTGGGTCGGACGTGGTCGATTTGGACGTCAGTTTAGGTAAAGAAATTTTTATTTCAAAAGAAAAAAGGAGAAAGAAGGAAAAAAGAAAATATATTTATTTAAGTATTACTTACCACTTTTGTGTTGTCGGAAAAAAGTTTGTAATTAAAAAAAATGCTCGAACGGTTAAACCCAGTCTAAATATAAATTTTGTTTTGTAACAAGGCTGATTTGGTTGTGACTTGTGGTTAGACTTGAAGGAAACATTCAACCGGTTACTTGAATACGTATGTATGCTTAATGACTATTTGAATAGAGTAGTTCCAATTTGACGCCCCAAAAAGGATCGAGATGACGCGTACGATCATTTATTTGAAATGTGTAGTAATAGAGCTGTAGCGCTTGTTGTAAATGTGGAACACCTAGTTTATGGAGGATTCATTAGTAAAACTCTTTGTAAATAGACTAGTCTGGAGAGGCACTGGTATATCCCGCCTATTTCTGACGGAAAGCATCTTCGCTGGGATCCGGTTTGAAAGGATTGCCATGAGCAATCATTTATTAATTTATGGTTAGCTTATTTTGTCTCACTACAGCGCAAAGGTCTCCCTGTCTCCTTTCCACTCCTCTCTGTCTTGAGCTAGTGTTGACCAAACCTGTCTGTGGGCGTCAAGCTCGTGCCGCCATCTACTCTTGGGCCTGCCAGAATGTCGCCGGACGTTTTCTGGGACCTCATGGTGGTAGATTTGGCCCATGACTCGTCCGACATGCGGCAAACGTGTCCGGTCCAGTCAGAAATAAGCGTGGCTGCTTTTTGAGTGCCGTTAGTGATTTGTGTTTTGGAGCGCAGCACTGGGTTCCTAACACGGCCCGTTAATCTGACTCCAAGAATGCCGCGCTCCATTGCTCTCTGACAAACCTCAAGCTTGAACCTCTGAAGTGGGGCTACCTTGACGGAGCGACCGTAGGGTGTGATTGTGGAGCTGTGTCGCAAACAATGCTCCACCTAATATCCTGCCCTCTGTGTCTCAAAACATGCAGCCAAAGTGACCTCTGCGTTGCCACCGACACGAAGAAGAAGAACCTCTGAATCATCCACATGAGATTTTTCAAGTTCGTCTAAGATTGGCAACTATACTAGAAATCCTTGGTTGAAAAAAATCCATCTCATTACTCAATATCATCTAAAGAATATATCTTCAAAATTCCATGTTTCTATTATCAGTGGTTATCTGTGGCAAGTTATGCATATCTGTCAATCTGTCGAAGATAACTGCATTAGTGCGCAAGTAAGTGATTTCATCCAAAATTCCTTTACTTAACAGTATTCGTTATTTGTTTCCAGGGCTCCCCACACGGTTCGGTGATGTCGTGCCAGTCGCTCGCCGCTCGCGCGTTCTCCGAGCCTGATAAGGACATGACGCACTGCAGTGGCTTCCACAGGTAAGATCTCAATGATAACCCAGGAATATTGGCTTTATAAAAACCACGAAACGTTGTAATAGCCGGCAATCGTCTTGAAGAAAAATGGCGCCGACTGCGCAGAGGATGTGCGGTCGTGGGATTAGCCGAGCTTGGTGGTGGTGGGGCCCGCTAGACATGGTGGTCTGATGCCAGTTGGTGGTGCGCGCGAATCTATGAATCTCCCGGGCCCCTAACTCGTGGTAGTGGATAGAATCCTGGCGTTTTAGGCGGTAGAAGTCCGACATATCAAGACCTCTCTGTGCCTCGGAAAGCACGTTAAGCCGTTGGTACCGGCTGTCATTCGTTGATCTTTGATAGTCGTTACGGGTCGTCAGAAGCCCGAAAGTCTGACAACCAGTCCTACCAAGGGATATCGTATTACCTAGTAATTGGGTTGTGGGGGTCAGATAGGCAGTCGCTCCATGTAAAATACTCGTATTCAGCTGCATCCGGTTAGACTGGAAGCCAACCCCAACAAAGTTGGGAAAAGGCTAGGCAGATGATCTAACTCCCAGTGTTGTGTTTCCAGATCAGTGCGGTTCAGTTCGGACTCTCGGAGTTCCACCAGAGCCTCCAATGACCCGGAGAATAAAAGGGAGACACCTGGTGAGTCCACTTTGTTATTCTTTTTGTACGTATAGTTCGTTTTATGTTTTTTTTTTATTAGAGGTGCTTGTGGCTAAGTTATAACAGCCGCACGGTTCGATCGATCAGGTTAAGCTACGCTTGCCGCGGTTGCTCCGTGGATGGGTGACAATCTTCACATACCAAGACCCCTCCGTGTCTCGGAAAGCACGTTAAGCCGTTGGTCCCGGCTGTCACTCGTGGATCATTGACAGTCGTTACGGATCGTCAGTACTCCAAAAGTCTGACAACCAGTCTTACCAAGGAGTATCGCATTACCCAGTAACTGGGTTGTGGAGGTGAGATAGGCAGTCGCTCCATGTAAAATACTTGTTTTCAGCTGTAACCCTGTTAGACTGGAAACCGACCACACAACATAGTTGGGAAAAGGCTGGGCAGATGATGAGTTCCTTTTTAAATTGTCTCTCGGCCGAGCATGTTTGAATTCATAAGAGATAGATGAATGTTTTGGAAGTTTAAAACAAAGCTTAAACTTTTCTAACGTAACCTTTCCAATAATTCCAGGCTCCATATCCCTGACGGCGCTGACGGTAACCCCTGTGACGTCACAGGGCTCTTCTATGAGCCAATCAGCGCCCTCCGCGTCAGCCACATACGATGTCGACGACACGGTAAGACTTTCTGACTGTTAGTTCTTCATGGATGTCATGCTCCTATCTAACAGAAGTACAGACACCAGCACATCATTCTGCTACAATCTGTCAAATTTCTTTGATAGATTTTCAACTTTACCGCTAAAGCATAAGGTTCAAGGTTGATTGCAAATTTGTCAGTTTCGGGTAGCTTGATGTGCTGGCGACGATACTAACAAACGGAATCTTAAACTGTTACTAACACTAATATGATCAATAATATCGTTATTAGTATAACGATATAATAACGTTATTCATGTCGATACTCAACTTTGCCAGCTTCATGACATAAAAGATGACGAAAAAGACGAACAAGTATGAAGAATAACGTTACAAATGAATCTGTAACGTTATTACAAACGGATAATCTTAATATTACTGATACCTATAACGTTACTTATAATATTGTTCCACGTAAATGATATTCTATAACGATTTTCTTTGTAACGTTATTGATATTTTTAGGTTTTAGTATCGTTACAAATTTTGGAACGTTATACGATAACAGAATCCCTTGTTATAATAAACCAAATTTTATTGTGCAAAGAGCGGCTGCCTAATGTAAATATACAGTTCATATGCTTCCAGCCCGTGCCGCCGGTACCATCCTGCAGATTCCCTAAACTGGAAGAATGCGCGCATTTCCACTACGAACGGGTGTCGCTCGGCGGGCTGAGTATAGAGACTGTACGATGTGAGGACAAATGCCAGGACTCTATGGACGAAGGTGAGAAAGAAGGTAATTACAGTGGTTTATATACTGGCTTATTTTGGTTCAAAAGGCCTTTACACAATGGCCCATTTCCCCCTTTACACAGTGGCCCATGCTGGCCCATGTTGGCCCTACACGTAGTGGCTAAGTTATCCCACGTTTAACTGCACATTGTGCCATCCAAACTGCATATTATACCTCTACGAAAAAAAAATACATAAAATATAACTGAATATATAAATGACGCAATAAAATGAAAAATAAAGCACATAAAACTTTTTGCAAGAAAACAACCGACTTCAAAAACCCATAACAAAGTGAACAATAACTTTAGTTTGGAAGTCGGTGAAAGAAAATGAAACAAAACTAAAGACAAACATAGGTGTCCGTTTTTTTTTTCTGTAAAAAGTTTTAAAGTTTTTACTTTTTAGTAGTGGTAGGTACCGGTAAAAAAATAAAACCGCGCAGCGGTTTACGTTGGCTTACAAGCCCTCTACACAGAGGCCCATGTTTTAAATAATTTCTTTAATATTTCCAGGTTGGATATGCCTCAAGGTCCGTTCACACGTGAACTCGGCGTGTGAGGAGAGTGCCGAGAGTCGAGCGTTGAGCAGTAGCTGGACAGAAGCCAGCGACGTGCGCGAGTGGACGCTAACAAGGAATAGGGATAATCTGCTGCAACTCGATGATATGCTGCATAGGTGAGAAGTTTGGACGTAAATACGTCTTTAAAATTGCTTCCATAGTGGGAGGCAAGTCAAAAAAAACAATGATAACAAAATCGGGGGATACAGTTTGGTGTTGCAGCTTCATATCTATCATCTCCATCTTAAAGGCAATTACACCATTAGATATCTAAAGGATTAAAGAATTCCGTACGCCAAGTGAGGACTGTGACGCGTTGTGTGCGGTGGAGGGGGAAGCGCCGCCATTTTGAGGTCATTTTGCTGCGTATCGAGATTTCCACTTAGTATAACTTTTGACTCGGAAAAGCTACGACGTTCGTTTAAGTTTCAATTCGTCAGCTCTCGTCAAAATCTATCGATTGTATACAAAACATTAGTGTAAAATAGTGACAGTGAATTATAATGTGTTAATAAAAGAAAAATAATATCAAAAATATATAATGTCGGCCTGTACGCGTCAAAAAGCCAAATCAAAATACAGAGATCATATACGGTTGGAAAGGGTTTCTCAAGAGCGATCGAATAGTACCAATAAAACACCATATGAGCGAGTCAAGCGGTGCCGGGAACGTAAAAGAATGAATGCGGCCGAGCGGATCAACCTCGTTACGTAAACGTATTCACTTACAACACGCGGCCGTGTCCATGACACAGCCACATCCCATTTTTCTATACACAGTGGGTCATGCTAGCCAAACTCTTATACACAATGGGCCAAGAGCCACTTTACACAGTGGCTCATGCAGGCCCAATTGCCTGTCTGAAATGCTGGCGGGCAACTGCCCGATGATTCATGTCGGGCCGTTGTATCTATGCTAGTTGCGCGGTAAACGGTGCTTGCGAGATGCAGGATTTTGCGTGACGTCAGTATGACGCATTGTTCGCATGTGGCGTTGTAGATCTATACCGCTACACTAGCGCTAAATAACAGCTGGACGGAAGCTAGTCATGTTCGCAAGTGAACGGTAACTCAAAGATATGCTGCATAGGTGAGAAGTGAACATACAATCGTTTAGGAGAACATCTAGGTGCACAGAGAGCTTTGCAGGTCAACGGATGATAGAAGGGGTCCACAGTGGCCCATGGTGGCCAAACTGGCCCATGCTGGCCAGTCAATATTAAACTGAAATATTACTGGCACGAATGAGCATTTTTCTGTATCTCAGTCTCTTTCTATCATTTGGAGGCTTTCTTTCTTTTATTACGTGCGAATACATTTCTCGCTCTAGCAAATGACGTCTCTTCAGTGAGTGCAAATATTGCCCCATTTCATTACAACAAGTCCTAACAACAAGTCTCTGTGTTCGTAACGAATTCATTAAAAAAAAACCATAATCAATTCACTAACATCTGTATTTTATTTAATTTGCAGATGCATATACGACCGAAAAGTATCCGGCCTACCGAATCTCCGAGAAAAGATCTCACCGGCCCTCAGTCGCTCAGAATCGGAATACCAGCGTCTAATATCAGACTACGTGCACCATTTGTCCATAATAGCCGACGATTCTATCAACTGCGGGCCCGTGCTTAACTGGCTCCAGATGGACAACAAAGGTAAGAAGAAAAAATTTCCTTAAAAAAAAATAATGGTCCATGTTGGTTCATATGACCCTGTACACACTGGTCCATGTTGGCCCACCTGATCCTTTACACAGTGGGTCATGTTGGCCCACCTGCCCTATACACAGTGGGCTATATTGTCTCACATGCTCCTATACACAGTGGGTCATGTTGACCCACTTGCCCCTATACACAGTGATCCATGTTGGCCCACGTGCCCCTTTACACAATGGCCCATATTGGCTCACGTGCCCTATATACAGTGGCCCATGTTGGCCCACCTGCCCCTATACCCAGTGGCCCATGTTGCCTCATTACATAATTGAGTGAAGTTTTCTTATTAACACACCATTCTTAATTCTTCAACAGGTCATAAGCTGCTGGTAGCGAATGAAGACTCGTCATCAATCAACACTCCGGCCGTAGCAGCTGCATATTCTGTCAGGAAATACGTGTCACAGGTACATCATTATTTGTAAAGCCTTTTAACTTAGCCTATAGGAGTCCACTGCTTCATAATCAGCCTAGAATATTCCCACTACTGGGACATAGGCCTCCTCTCTTCGAGAGGGAGTGGGCTATAATAAACCACGCGGGCCCAGTGCGGGTTGGTAGATGTCAGTCATGTCTTTGAATTTTCGGTTCTAGGACATGCCGGTTTCCTCACGATGTTTTCCTTCACCGTTTGAGAGCAGTGCTGATGAAATAATTTACACAAAGTAAAGCGCGTGTCTGCGTTCGAACCTACGACCTACAACTCGTAAGTCGCGGCCGTTACCACTGGGCCACCACTGCTTCACTGCTTGTGGTTAAGTAATAACAGCCGCAGCTACGCTTGTCGCGGTTGGTCCGTGGATGGGTGACCATATTTACATATCAAGACCTCTCGAAAATTACACATTTCGATAACCTGATTTGCTTTATTTTTATTTTATTGGAATTTTAAGGCACAGACATACTTGCTTGCCGGGTCAGCGGGATTGTCCGAAAGGGTTACCGCTGGCCCGGAACATAAAGGGCTAAGGAAGGAACACGGGTGGGTTTTAGTCAGTAAGAATCTGACACTCCCTTCCGCTCCACCCGGAGCGGGAATCATGTGATGATTTCAAATCCTGAAAAAAAAAACCCTACTCGCTCACAACTTTTTTCTATTGGGGTTTACGCTGAAACAGTAGACCGTCACAAGCTACATTCCTGACAATCTTCCGTTCCGTATAATGTCAAATTCGTCTATTTTCGTTCAGACATTATTGGGCGACCGCTCATTCACAAAAGAGATTGGTGATGGAAATGGTTGAAGCAGGATTTTTTTATTGTGGAAATTGTGTAAACGATAAAGTGATGTGTTTTTCTTGTGGAGGTATTATCGAAGATTGGGAGGAGATTCACGATAATCCTTCGTTACAGCATGCTGAGTCAATATTTCAATTTATTTTTCTTTTTTCAGGCACGAGACGAAATTAGTTTCGAAGTAGGCGACATGATATCGATCATTGATATGCCTGGTAAGTTTTCCTTTATCAATGTAGTAAAAATAGTGACCAGCAGTGTGATTCTGTAACCATCTCACCGTGAAAAAAACTTGGGTGAAGTGAGCGTGGAGTGAGCTGTCAATAGTGTCAATTCCTAGCAATAACAAATTCACTTCACCTAAGTTTTCACGGTGAGATTTTTACAGAATCGACCGGCTGTTACTGTTATTTAAATTCTAAACTAAATTGTTTTTTTGAAGTGAAAACTTCTTTAGGTTACTTCAAAAACGGTGTACCACGATCAGGGATTCAAATAGTAACCGTAATAAATGTTTTTAAAACTGTTTTAAAAGAAAAACACTTCTAAATGTAACAGATACAATAACGTTGCAGAATCAAAGTGTAACCTTTTATATTTGTGTTATCAAGTGTTAATATGTGTAACAGAAATAAGCGTTTGAAGGTATAATTACACGGTACCGCAAAAACGCGCGGCGGACAGACAGATGCGGCGATGGCAAAATAGCCTCAATCCAGTCGGGATTGCGGCTATTTTGGCAACTCCGCGTTTACAGGTTACACTTAATAACACTGTTAACACTTTTATATCGGTTACAGATATATTACTGTTACACTTTTAAAAGTGTTTCGGGTTAACACATTGAAAAACACAATTCTATGGGTTACATATTTGATTCTGTTATCAATTTAGTATGTAACACTTACAATTCTGTAACCTTTTTAATTTCCTGATCACGATCGCTTATCATTTTGCGTCCAAAGAACCGACATTTATACAAGGCGGTTCCTTGCAACGGATATATAAACCAAAATGATGCAAGTGTGGGTAATGTCTAAGTAAACTGTTACATTTATGTTCTACTAATTATACGTGTGTATTAATGGCGCCAAGCTCTGTCAGGTCCGGCGGAGTCGCTGTGGTGGCGAGGCAAGCGCGGGTTCCGCGTCGGCTTCTTCCCGCACCACTGCGTCGCGGTCATCGGAGACAAGGTGCCCAGGCACATGACGCAGCCTCCACCTATTGTGGGGTAAGTTTTTGGTCCCAGTAATGCCAATAAATCCGATTCTTCAATATTTCAATATTTTCCAAATGTGTTCTCATCACTATCAGAAACAGTCCAATTTACATCCAGAACTTATGCTCTAGTTAAACCAACTATTCTACGATAAATGGGTGTACTTTTGTAGACGAGTGAGGCTTTTACTTCACACTAATATTATAAAGGCGAAAGTTTGTGAGTGTGTGCGTGCTTGCGTGCGTGCGTGCGTGCGTGCGTGCGTGCCTGCGTGCGTGCGTGCGTGTGTTTTTTTATGTTTGTTACTTCTTCACGCTCAAACGGCTAGACCAATTTTGATAAAATTTGGTATGGAGGTAGCTGACACCCTGGATTAACAAATAGGCTACTTTTTATCCCGATATTCCCACGGGATCGAAACTTATGCAGGTGAAACTGGGAAGCGCAGCTAGTCACTTATAAAATGTTTCTCTTCTCAGCTCCGTAGCAGTAGCACCAATTAAGCCAGTTCTCCGCAAACACGGCAAGCTGATTTCCCTGTTCCGAAGCTTCATACTCTCTCGACCTTCCCGAAGAAGTCTGAAGCAGCAAGGCATTCTGAGGGAGCGAGTGTTCGGCTGCGACCTTGGAGAACATCTGCTGAACTGTGGCCACGAAGGTGGGTGCTGTTAGTATGATTTCTGCCTTTATTTTCTTACTTTTCAGTTTTTTTATTTAACCAAAAAAATCTTTTTTTGTGCGAAATTTGTGAAAAAAAAATTATACGCCGTTTTGAAAAACAATGGGCCATTGTGTATATGGGCCGTTTACACAATGGCCGGCCATCATGGGCCATCATCACCGACCAATCTTGCTAGGCTGAAAAAAAAAAAATGGTAAAATTAGCCATTTCACGTGTCCATTTGCCATTTTGAGTGCTGTTAGTATGATTGTTTTTTTAAAATCTTGTGAAAAAAAATGACCCTTTGAATGAGTGCCTTTTTGAACTACCCTTTTGAAATGTAACAAAGTAGCTTGTTGTTTGAGGTCATTAGTCTGGTAAGGGTCTCTTTAAAAGTACAGACGCCAGCACATCATGCTACCCGAAACTGTCAAATTTTTCCAATCAACCTTGAACCGTATACTACAGCGATAAAGTTGAAAAATCTACTAAAGACAATGACAGATTGTAGGTAAAACCGTAAAACGTAAGAAGCTATTTGTAATAAAATTGTTGAAATTGTTCGCTGCGCTCAGGATTTTACTCTAGAATCCTTCCCTCCGCTCTGGATTCAAAGTACGTCACTTGAGCTTACAATAGTGTTGCTGACAGGTGGACACTTTACTTTTTATCACTCTCTTCGCGCGTTTTTTGAAGTGAAAACTTTTTTAGCGGCGTTGTACATTTTTTTGTAATGGGCAAAAAATGTTAAACTCGCATCAGGACACGTGACTTGATCGAAAATGCGTAAGACGGATGGCAGTAGCCGGTACCGCGCGTGTTTTGTTTATAAGACGATTAATAATACGATTAATAATTGTTCAAATTTTCACTTCCGTCGGCACTCTCGGAGTGCCACTGTTTTTTTTTATATTTAAACAATTTTTTTTGGCTCGTTTGCGTTTTATGTACCTTATCATACAGCCTGTTACTGGTTCATAAATGTTCTTGATTGATCTCTTTGGTGATTGGAACTTACTAACAATATCCATATTCCAAATTCAAATCACTTTTAGTTCCTGAGGATTAGATAGCAGTTTATGAAGAATACATTAGCCATATTCCAAATTCAAATCACTTTTAGTCCCTGAGGATTAGAGAGCTGTTTACGAAGAATACATTAGCTCTTATTGTATAGACGTAGGTAATAATTTTTTAAATAAAAAACGTCTTTATAAAATAGGCCTTATTTATTCTCGGATAGTGCCTCAAGTGCTAGTGGAGTGCGCGGCCGCCATCGAGGCGCGCGGCCCCGTGGACGGCGTGTACCGGCTGTCGGGCGGCGCGGGGCTCACGCAGCGCCTGCGCGCCGCCTTCGACGCCGGCGCCGCGCCCGACCTGGCCGCGCCGGCCACCATGCGGGACCCGCATGCCGTGCCTTCGCTCTTGAAGATGTATTTCCGGTAACTCTAATATTATATCTAAGTAGCTTGCACCCGCGCGCCGCCTTCGACGCCGGCGCCGCGCCCGACCTGGCCGCGCCGGCCACCATGCGGGACCCGCATGCCGTGCCTTCGCTCTTGAAGATGTATTTCCGGTAACTCTAATATTATATCTAAGTAGCTTGCACCCGCGCGCCGCCTTCGACGCCGGCGCCGCGCCCGACCTGGCCGCGCCGGCCACCATGCGGGACCCGCATGCCGTGCCTTCGCTCTTGAAGATGTATTTCCGGTAACTCTAATATTATATCTAAGTAGCTTGCACCCGCGCGCCGCCTTCGACGCCGGCGCCGCGCCCGACCTGGCCGCGCCGGCCACCATGCGGGACCCGCATGCCGTGCCTTCGCTCTTGAAGATGTATTTCCGGTAACTCTAATATTATATCTAAGTAGCTTGCACCCGCGCGCCGCCTTCGACGCCGGCGCCGCGCCCGACCTGGCCGCGCCGGCCACCATGCGGGACCCGCATGCCGTGCCTTCGCTCTTGAAGATGTATTTCCGGTAACTCTAATATTATATCTAAGTAGCTTGCACCCGCGCGCCGCCTTCGACGCCGGCGCCGCGCCCGACCTGGCCGCGCCGGCCACCATGCGGGACCCGCATGCCGTGCCTTCGCTCTTGAAGATGTATTTCCGGTAACTCTAATATTATATCTAAGTAGCTTGCACCCGCGCGCCGCCTTCGACGCCGGCGCCGCGCCCGACCTGGCCGCGCCGGCCACCATGCGGGACCCGCATGCCGTGCCTTCGCTCTTGAAGATGTATTTCCGGTAACTCTAATATTATATCTAAGTAGCTTGCACCCGCGCGCCGCCTTCGACGCCGGCGCCGCGCCCGACCTGGCCGCGCCGGCCACCATGCGGGACCCGCATGCCGTGCCTTCGCTCTTGAAGATGTATTTCCGGTAACTCTAATATTATATCTAAGTAGCTTGCACCCGCGCGCCGCCTTCGACGCCGGCGCCGCGCCCGACCTGGCCGCGCCGGCCACCATGCGGGACCCGCATGCCGTGCCTTCGCTCTTGAAGATGTATTTCCGGTAACTCTAATATTATATCTAAGTAGCTTGCACCCGCGCGCCGCCTTCGACGCCGGCGCCGCGCCCGACCTGGCCGCGCCGGCCACCATGCGGGACCCGCATGCCGTGCCTTCGCTCTTGAAGATGTATTTCCGGTAACTCTAATATTATATCTAAGTAGCTTGCACCCGCGCGCCGCCTTCGACGCCGGCGCCGCGCCCGACCTGGCCGCGCCGGCCACCATGCGGGACCCGCATGCCGTGCCTTCGCTCTTGAAGATGTATTTCCGGTAACTCTAATATTATATCTAAGTAGCTTGCACCCGCGCGCCGCCTTCGACGCCGGCGCCGCGCCCGACCTGGCCGCGCCGGCCACCATGCGGGACCCGCATGCCGTGCCTTCGCTCTTGAAGATGTATTTCCGGTAACTCTAATATTATATCTAAGTAGCTTGCACCCGCGCGCCGCCTTCGACGCCGGCGCCGCGCCCGACCTGGCCGCGCCGGCCACCATGCGGGACCCGCATGCCGTGCCTTCGCTCTTGAAGATGTATTTCCGGTAACTCTAATATTATATCTAAGTAGCTTGCACCCGCGCGCCGCCTTCGACGCCGGCGCCGCGCCCGACCTGGCCGCGCCGGCCACCATGCGGGACCCGCATGCCGTGCCTTCGCTCTTGAAGATGTATTTCCGGTAACTCTAATATTATATCTAAGTAGCTTGCACCCGCGCGCCGCCTTCGACGCCGGCGCCGCGCCCGACCTGGCCGCGCCGGCCACCATGCGGGACCCGCATGCCGTGCCTTCGCTCTTGAAGATGTATTTCCGGTAACTCTAATATTATATCTAAGTAGCTTGCACCCGCGCGCCGCCTTCGACGCCGGCGCCGCGCCCGACCTGGCCGCGCCGGCCACCATGCGGGACCCGCATGCCGTGCCTTCGCTCTTGAAGATGTATTTCCGGTAACTCTAATATTATATCTAAGTAGCTTGCACCCGCGCGCCGCCTTCGACGCCGGCGCCGCGCCCGACCTGGCCGCGCCGGCCACCATGCGGGACCCGCATGCCGTGCCTTCGCTCTTGAAGATGTATTTCCGGTAACTCTAATATTATATCTAAGTAGCTTGCACCCGCGCGCCGCCTTCGACGCCGGCGCCGCGCCCGACCTGGCCGCGCCGGCCACCATGCGGGACCCGCATGCCGTGCCTTCGCTCTTGAAGATGTATTTCCGGTAACTCTAATATTATATCTAAGTAGCTTGCACCCGCGCGCCGCCTTCGACGCCGGCGCCGCGCCCGACCTGGCCGCGCCGGCCACCATGCGGGACCCGCATGCCGTGCCTTCGCTCTTGAAGATGTATTTCCGGTAACTCTAATATTATATCTAAGTAGCTTGCACCCGCGCGCCGCCTTCGACGCCGGCGCCGCGCCCGACCTGGCCGCGCCGGCCACCATGCGGGACCCGCATGCCGTGCCTTCGCTCTTGAAGATGTATTTCCGGTAACTCTAATATTATATCTAAGTAGCTTGCACCCGCGCGCCGCCTTCGACGCCGGCGCCGCGCCCGACCTGGCCGCGCCGGCCACCATGCGGGACCCGCATGCCGTGCCTTCGCTCTTGAAGATGTATTTCCGGTAACTCTAATATTATATCTAAGTAGCTTGCACCCGCGCGCCGCCTTCGACGCCGGCGCCGCGCCCGACCTGGCCGCGCCGGCCACCATGCGGGACCCGCATGCCGTGCCTTCGCTCTTGAAGATGTATTTCCGGTAACTCTAATATTATATCTAAGTAGCTTGCACCCGCGCGCCGCCTTCGACGCCGGCGCCGCGCCCGACCTGGCCGCACCGGCCACCATGCGGGACCCGCATGCCGTGCCTTCGCTCTTGAAGATGTATTTCCGGTAACTCTAATATTATATCTAAGTAGCTTGCACCCGCGCGCCGCCTTCGACGCCGGCGCCGCGCCCGACCTGGCCGCGCCGGCCACCATGCGGGACCCGCATGCCGTGCCTTCGCTCTTGAAGATGTATTTCCGGTAACTCTAATATTATATCTAAGTAGCTTGCACCCGCGCGCCGCCTTCGACGCCGGCGCCGCGCCCGACCTGGCCGCGCCGGCCACCATGCGGGACCCGCATGCCGTGCCTTCGCTCTTGAAGATGTATTTCCGGTAACTCTAATATTATATCTAAGTAGCTTGCACCCGCGCGCCGCCTTCGACGCCGGCGCCGCGCCCGACCTGGCCGCGCCGGCCACCATGCGGGACCCGCATGCCGTGCCTTCGCTCTTGAAGATGTATTTCCGGTAACTCTAATCTTATATCTAAGTAGCTTGCACCCGCGCGCCGCCTTCGACGCCGGCGCCGCGCCCGACCTGGCCGCGCCGGCCACCATGCGGGACCCGCATGCCGTGCCTTCGCTCTTGAAGATGTATTTCCGGTAACTCTAATATTATATCTAAGTAGCTTGCACCCGCGCGCCGCCTTCGACGCCGGCGCCGCGCCCGACCTGGCCGCGCCGGCCACCATGCGGGACCCGCATGCCGTGCCTTCGCTCTTGAAGATGTATTTCCGGTAACTCTAATATTATATCTAAGTAGCTTGCACCCGCGCGCCGCCTTCGACGCCGGCGCCGCGCCCGACCTGGCCGCGCCGGCCACCATGCGGGACCCGCATGCCGTGCCTTCGCTCTTGAAGATGTATTTCCGGTAACTCTAATATTATATCTAAGTAGCTTGCACCCGCGCGCCGCCTTCGACGCCGGCGCCGCGCCCGACCTGGCCGCGCCGGCCACCATGCGGGACCCGCATGCCGTGCCTTCGCTCTTGAAGATGTATTTCCGGTAACTCTAATCATGATTGCACCTACCACTATTAGTCTCTGCATCACCCAAAGGTTGACTGGTAGAAAATGCCTATGGCATTAAGTCCGCCTCTGTACATTTATGTGCTTGAAGTATTAGATAAATAAATAAATATCTAAATAGCTTCCGCCCGGGGCTTCGCCCGCGAGGTATATCGATTAAAACTATCCTATGACCTTCCCCGGGATGCAATCTATCTCTCTGCCAAATTTTATCGAAATCCGTTCAGTGGTTTAGGCGTGAAAAGGTAATGTAGTGGGCAGCCGAATCTAGCAATCCAGCGATACAACTGTCTCTCGAAGCACGTGCTCGCCCCCTACCGCCCGACAAATACAAAGCGGCTAAAGAAGAGTTCGAACGGATGAAACGACGAAAAACGAACGACGAAATTAGTTAGTAGAGAACATTTTCGAAATGTCTTATTTAAAAAAGATAATTGGTAATATCTGTTTCTATGGAAAATTAAAAATCGGTCTAATTTGGCTGTAACACTATTTTTCTTTAACTTTTTAGACCTTTGTATCCTGCTTATGCGTATGAAGTTTCATTAAAATCGGTTCATTCATTTCGAAAAATAAGGCCTTGAAAGTTTGTATGAAATGCCGTACGGCGTAAACGCTCTTAAAATGTTTGTTATGCACATGCGAACTACGCAGCACACTGACCTGACGTCACATAAAATCCTGAATCGCGCAAGCAGAGTTTACCGCACGACTATAATACATCGTCTCAATATCAATCTTCGGGCAGTACACGACAGGTCACGACACCCGTCTGCTCGGAGGATCCTCCCTTTTCTATGGAAGTTGAGTGAACTTTACACCCTGTTCCTCATACCTCTATGGACTCACTGTCAGCAACTTACTGTGCTCTGTTCACCAGTATTGAACTACAGTACCCGGCGATAAATATTGCACATCGACCTTTGGAAAGAGACAATCGGCTAATTTCGACTTCGTAGAGCGTTATCTCTGTCGCACGAAATACAAACAGTCCGGTATCTATTAGGAGCTGTTAAAACAATTATGATTTGCTTCTTTTGATAATTATTTTTATTCTTTGTATAAAGTACAAAAAAGGTAAAGGTCGATGTGCAATATTTATCGCCGGGTACTGTAATCGATGTTTTATTTGTCAACAGAGAACTACCAAACCCCCTCTGCACATACCAGCTCTACGAGAGCTTCGTGAGCGCAGTTCAGCAGGGAGACGAGGCGGCGCGACTAAGAGCTGTCAGAGACACCGTCGTGAAACTACCTCCTCCACATTATAGGTAAACTAGCAGTGCCCCGCGGTTTCACCCGCATAAGTATGGATCCCGTGGGAATATCGGGATAAAAACTATAATATCGACGGCGAAGTGCCAATAACACCTAACTGACAAAGTCAGTGATTTACACAAACTGAAAAATAGACACGTCGCGTTGGTTTAGTTGGAAGGTACTTCCACATTTTAATTTAATGCTGTTACAACTAAAAACACACTTAGGAGATTTCACTAAAACATGCGAATAACCCGAAAAAATGTGGTCAAAACGATACAAAAGTGAATTCCTCGAAAAAATTCTGTTAAGAGGTATTGGCACTTCGCCGTCGATATATCTCTTCCGGGACTCAAACTATCTCTATACCAAATTTCATCTAAATCGGTTCAACGGTTTAAGCGTGAAGAGATAACCCGGCATTTGTAATATCTGTATGGATATGACATCAAGTCTACATTCCCCAAAGGCAGAGGTGGACAGGGTTCGAATTCTGTATGGTAATTATTACTTCCCGCGTAATCTTACCACGTGCATAACACATACGGTTTGTCAAGGGTTTGCGTTCATTTCGTGTGGTTTTGTTCATTGTGTCATAGAGAATACGTTATTAGCAGAAGTCGTGATTAGCTAAGGAATGAGGGTTTTTTGAAATGACGTTCGCTAGGTGGCAGCACTGATACGTCAGGTCCAGGCATCTGTCAAAGAGCCTATATTTTCTTTAGTCATGACTGAATGATTAACGAATGAATGAATTGAATGATGAACGTCATCATATATTTTATATTGGAAGACCTCTTGTCACAGTGGTGCCAACTGGTGTCGTAAATTTTCACGAAAACCCTCATTGACGTGGTTTTGAAGTAGGGAATCATTAAGTGGTTATAGTGGATTGGAGCCCAGCCCGACTCAAACTGTATGGCACTCTGAAGTGCGCTACAGTTGCGCAGTACCTCAATGTTCAAATATTCGTAGATGCCATCTAGAATTTACATTTTGACTTCACTATCGGCTTAACACCCTCGAAAACCATGAAAACGACACCCATGACGAAAAATTTCAAAATTTTCGCAGTCTCCATTTTTACCTTACTATCGGCGTTAGCTCCCTCGAAAACCATGAAAACTATCTCATAATAGAAAGAGACATGGAGAGAGAGAGAATGTCGGTGGTCGATGGAGGAGGCATAACGCTTTTTGTTACGTGACGATTTCTACTAGTTAACTTCTACCGCAATCCGCGTTAAAGTGCTTCGTTCCAAAAGTGTATTTAAACGGACCTTTCTCCTTGTTCCACAGAACCCTGGCCTACCTGATGCGCCACCTGCGGCGCGTGTCGCTGCTGGGCGAGCAGACCGGCATGACGGCACGCAACATGGCTATTGTGTGGGCACCCAACCTACTGCGCGCGCCGCGCCCGCAACACGCGCTGCAGGGCGTCGCCGTGCAGGTACGTCACAGTAGTGTTAGTGTGCGGCGCCGCGCCCGCAGCACGCGCTGCAGGGCGTCGCCGTGCAGGTACGTCACAGTAGTGTTAGTGTGCGGCGCCGCGCCCGCAGCACGCGCTGCAGGGCGTCGCCGTGCAGGTACGTCACAGTAGTGTTAGTGTGCGGCGCCGCGCCCGCAGCACGCGCTGCAGGGCGTCGCCGTGCAGGTACGTCACAGTAGTGTTAGTGTGCGGCGCCGCGCCCGCAGCACGCGCTGCAGGGCGTCGCCGTGCAGGTACGTCACAGTAGTGTTAGTGTGCGGCGCCGCGCCCGCAGCACGCGCTGCAGGGCGTCGCCGTGCAGGTACGTCACAGTAGTGTTAGTGTGCGGCGCCGCGCCCGCAGCACGCGCTGCAGGGCGTCGCCGTGCAGGTACGTCACAGTAGTGTTAGTGTGCGGCGCCGCGCCCGCAGCACGCGCTGCAGGGCGTCGCCGTGCAGGTACGTCACAGTAGTGTTAGTGTGCGGCGCCGCGCCCGCAGCACGCGCTGCAGGGCGTCGCCGTGCAGGTACGTCACAGTAGTGTTAGTGTGCGGCGCCGCGCCCGCAGCACGCGCTGCAGGGCGTCGCCGTGCAGGTACGTCACAGTAGTGTTAGTGTGCGGCGCCGCGCCCGCAGCACGCGCTGCAGGGCGTCGCCGTGCAGGTACGTCACAGTAGTGTTAGTGTGCGGCGCCGCGCCCGCAGCACGCGCTGCAGGGCGTCGCCGTGCAGGTACGTCACAGTAGTGTTAGTGTGCGGCGCCGCGCCCGCAGCACGCGCTGCAGGGCGTCGCCGTGCAGGTACGTCACAGTAGTGTTAGTGTGCGGCGCCGCGCCCGCAGCACGCGCTGCAGGGCGTCGCCGTGCAGGTACGTCACAGTAGTGTTAGTGTGCGGCGCCGCGCCCGCAGCACGCGCTGCAGGGCGTCGCCACAGTGATGCGGCATCTACATCGCCACATGCGAACAATACACCATTTGCGAAAAGCTTGACATAATTAAATTTTTTTGAAGTGAGCATTTTTTAGGCGCGTTGTGCATTTTTTGAAATGGGAAAAAACCATTGAACTTGCGGCACAGTTACCGTAACCGACACCGCGCTACATTCGGATGTGTTCGGCTGTCCTCGCGATGTACTCGGTTTTAATGTATATCCGATATGTCAGCGAGTGATGGCAAACTATTCTGTTTGTGTTTTGTTTATAAGACGATTACAAAAATACACACGTAATTGTTCAAGTTTTCACTTCTGTCGGCACTCCCAGAGTGCCACTGTTTTTTTTTTATTATGCCCCTTTTTGCCAATGAGCGACATCATACTGACGCCACGTAAAATACTGCGTCGCGCAAGCTTTCATAGAGTCATTTTCGGGTCAATCACCGAACAATAACAAACATGTCAGCGTAATTGCGACACCGCGCTATATGCCTTGACTATTTTATGTATTACCTAAGTAAGTCAGTCAGTACGTATTCGGATAGCATATCCGGCTCGAAGGACCAATGTTCGGGGTTGGGGTGAGATCAAGATAAACTAAGATTAAAGATTATAAAAATACTATGTATTTCAGTAATACTTATGGGATAACGATTAAAGAGATTGAGTCGCGCCCGACTTTACTTAGATAATAAATAAAATAGTCAAGGCATATAGCGCGGTGTCGCAATTACGCTGACATGTTTGTTATTGTTCGGTGATTGACCCGAACAATATCATTTATTATTTTATAGACTTATAATCATAAAAATCATCAATAGTCATGTCATTTGAGTCCAATTCTAGCTCTAAAAAGTTGTATTACTGATTCTAATGATTATTCTGTAAATACATATTAGTAACGGTCGCAAATCATATTTTAATCAACATACAATCTGACACTGACCTGCAAATTGCCAAAAAACTTAAGAAAATTTGAATTTGGCGAGCTCCCTTAGCGGATCTATTAACTTTAACCCCCTTACTAATAAACGTATTATATCAGATGAATAGTTACACACCGATTTCTCTCTTTCAGTCGTCAGTAATTTGACTTTCGAATGACAAAGCCTTGTGTAATTATATAGACGCTATACAACGCATATTAGTATGGGGGTGTATGGGGGGCGTGCCTCAGAGAGATGTCAGCATCAACTGAACTGCCTTCGGCCCTGACGGGCCCCCAGGGCCCCGGCCGTCAGGGCCGAAGCCTGCCGGGTCAGCGGGATTGTCCGAAAGGGTTGCCGCTGGCCCGGAACACAAAGGGCTAAGGAAAGAACACAGGTGGGTTTTAGTCAGTAAGAGTCTGACACTCCCTTCCGCTCCGGGAGGGGTCATTTGATGAATTCCCATCCTGAAAAATAAAGGGGGTACATAAATAATCAGCCTATAATGTTCCCACTGCTGGTACACAGGCCTCCTCTCGGTGAGAGGGAGTGGGGTATAAATATAATCCACCACGCGAGCCCAGTGCGAGTTGGTAGATGTCGCATGTCTTCGAATTTTCGGTTCTAGGACATGCCGGTTTTTAAATACACAACGTCTGTACCATTCCATGCACCCATAAGCACAATGTTTTGCCTGCTTTACATTTTCGACACTCATGTTATCTTACCAACATTTGATTCTATATATTTTTTACCTGCAGGCGGTGGTGACAGAGTTCCTAATCTGCTACGCCGAAGAGCTGTTCGCCCAGGAGCAGGGGGAAGATTCGGGGCCTGAGTCGCTGGAACAGGTAACTTTTATAATAATTTAAACGCATACTTTTTTTGAAGTGAAAACTTCTTTAGCGGCGTTGTACACTTTTTTTGTAATGGATAAAAAATGTTAAACTCGCGTCAGGACACGTGACCTGATCGAAAATTCGTAAGACGGATGGCCGTAGCCGGTACCGCGCGTGTTTTGTTTATAAGACGATTCACAAAATACACACGTAATTGTTCAAGTTTTCACTTCTGTCGGCACTCCCGGAGTGCCACTGTTTTTTTTTTTAATGTCATTTTAAGATAATAAATGAGCAGGTATTCATTTTGGATTTGCGACCATACAGCGAGGCAGGGACATCGCCGCCCAACATGTTACCATTAGTTTAATACATGATTTTGAAACGGGAAATAACAATAGCATTAGGAGACGCTGATATTTCTCGCCGGTTATAAAAAAAACAATCTATTTGTTCGTTTATTTCGTTGCGTGTAGCAGGACTTGGATCGTTGGACTACTCTATAGTTCCTGCCCACCCGTATGACTATTAGTTGGTGTTAGTTTATATATTTATTTCATGGTTTTTGCTTCAGGAGCGGTGTGAGTCTCAAGTGGAACTTCGCGGCAATGAGTCGTGTCGGCGGCCCAAGAGTCTACCTATCAACCCGCCGACTAAGTTGTTGAGGTAATAACACTCACTGTTCATCTGCCTAAGTTTTTCCCAACTATGTTGGGGTCAGTTTCCAGTCTAACCGAAAGCAACTGCATATTTATAAAGATACACGAATTGAGTAGTGAATGTGGCTGTTTGATAAGTAAGGAAGGGATCGAAAAAGCAAAGGATTTGCATAATGAAATTTAGTACAACATCATAACACTCGTTTGGATGATATTATGGTTACTGTAACACTGGTTGTTTTAATGTTGGCAATAAGCTAACTTATAGAAACATTTATGGAGGACTGTGTAGATAAAACATTCTATATAACAATACAGGGTGTTGTTTTTTCTTCATTTGTGTTTTTTTTTTTACATTTTTTTCATATATAGAAGCAACAATAATAATGTACCCACGATTTGTAATATCTTGATTTAAAAGAGTGTCCGTGGAGTTTCTTGCCCGTTCTTCTCCATAGAGATCTACGTTTTGGAATGGGCAACTAGCTTCAACTTTCTGACTAACTGACGGACTATTTTAATTTTGACAATTCAAAAGTGCCTGTACAAGGTTTAATTGAAATAAATGCTTTGAATTTGAATTTAGGGTGTTGTACATGGTACTTAGCACTGAGTGTAGCTTTATTCTCCCCGCAGCTTGGAAGAGGCGCGGCGGCGCGGCCAGCCGGGCGGCGCGCCGGCGCACAGCCCGCGCCTGCCCGCCGCGTCCGGCGCCATCGCCGCCGCCGCCGCCGCCAACACGCAGCTGCGGCCCTCCTCGCACCTGCGCCCCAAGTACATCGAGGTACGGCTTATATTGTAGCGCCATCGCCGCCGCCGCCGCCGCCAACACGCAGCTGCGGCCCTCCTCGCACCTGCGCCCCAAGTACATCGAGGTACGGCTTATATTGTAGCGCCATCGCCGCCGCCGCCGCCGCCAACACGCAGCTGCGGCCCTCCTCGCACCTGCGCCCCAAGTACATCGAGGTACGGCTTATATTGTAGCGCCATCGCCGCCGCCGCCGCCGCCAACACGCAGCTGCGGCCCTCCTCGCACCTGCGCCCCAAGTACATCGAGGTACGGCTTATATTGTAGCGCCATCGCCGCCGCCGCCGCCGCCAACACGCAGCTGCGGCCCTCCTCGCACCTGCGCCCCAAGTACATCGAGGTACGGCTTATATTGTAGCGCCATCGCCGCCGCCGCCGCCGCCAACACGCAGCTGCGGCCCTCCTCGCACCTGCGCCCCAAGTACATCGAGGTACGGCTTATATTGTAGCGCCATCGCCGCCGCCGCCGCCGCCAACACGCAGCTGCGGCCCTCCTCGCACCTGCGCCCCAAGTACATCGAGGTACGGCTTATATTGTAGCGCCATCGCCGCCGCCGCCGCCGCCAACACGCAGCTGCGGCCCTCCTCGCACCTGCGCCCCAAGTACATCGAGGTACGGCTTATATTGTAGCGCCATCGCCGCCGCCGCCGCCGCCAACACGCAGCTGCGGCCCTCCTCGCACCTGCGCCCCAAGTACATCGAGGTACGGCTTATATTGTAGCGCCATCGCCGCCGCCGCCGCCGCCAACACGCAGCTGCGGCCCTCCTCGCACCTGCGCCCCAAGTACATCGAGGTACGGCTTATATTGTAGCGCCATCGCCGCCGCCGCCGCCGCCAACACGCAGCTGCGGCCCTCCTCGCACCTGCGCCCCAAGTACATCGAGGTACGGCTTATATTGTAGCGCCATCGCCGCCGCCGCCGCCGCCAACACGCAGCTGCGGCCCTCCTCGCACCTGCGCCCCAAGTACATCGAGGTATTGTAGCGCCATCTACATCGCCACGTGCGAACCACGCATCACACCGACGTCACGCAAAATCCTGCATCGCGCAAGCAAAGTTTACCGCGCGACTAGCATGTATACAACGTCCCGACATCAATCTTCTGGCAGTAGCCCATCAGATACGACACCCGTGTGGTCGGAGGATCCTCCCTTTTCTGTGGAGGATGAGTGAACTTTACACCCTGTTCCTCATCATCATCATCGTTCTCAAACTCAAAATCGTTTCATTATAATCACTAAAACGGATAAAAGTGGCCACTATATTCCGTTTTAGTGATTATAATAAACTAAACAATGTAAAACTACCGTTTATAATGATATTAACGTATAATCTTGTGGAGCACAACTTAACGTGCTTATTTTCTGCATTTTCATTCTACAATAAAAGAAATAACCAAACAAACAATGAGGGCGCTACTACGCGGCAAAAAATTAACAGCAATTTCCACATATTTTTATTCGCCTTAAACCCACGTAAATCTTTCACATAAAACTACACCTACTGAAACAGCCTAGTTTACCAATATGTTTTATTTTCCATGTGAATTTAACGAAATATTTTCTTTATTGCCAGGTCGGATCGGGTCCCAACAATTTACCGCAATACCACACCGTTTTAGATCTGCCTGCTCCAGGTCAGTATATTTTTAAGATAACCATGATTAAGTACTCATAATTTGGTTGAAAAAATGATGATGTGAGATAAAAATCCTCTATTTCTCACTATCTAGAATATTTGTCACTATCTAGCTAGTTTCTAGCTTTCCACTCACTCCATTCTTCATCAACTCTTTTCGTCCATGCTTTTACTTCTCTGTCCTATATTCCCTTGTTGAACAATAGATCAATCCATTAATCCATGGATGATTTTTATGATTATAATTCTATAATATTTTTTTGCGACCGCGATTCATAATATAATAGGGAATATGCATGAATTTTTTTCATGGCATTTATTAACAAAATATGAAAATACCGTAGTAGAGATGACAAAAAGTGAAATTAAAATTGGCCAAGAAACACGGCCGATATGAGCATTTAAAACTATTGATTACACACCAATTAGACAGAGAGATCCGACATAGACTGTGACGTCACTACGGTCATTATAAACTCCGTGTTAAATTTCGTTTTGCGAGAAAGAGATAGAAACAAATCTTCGATGGCTCATATCTTTTTTAATTTCATAGTTATCCGAAAAACAGTTTTACTAAACTGTTAATTACATGAATGAGGATTAATTTTTTAAATAAAAAAAAATCATGCATATTCCCTATTATCATACAGCCTAATAGTGACCTCACTATCAGGCGAATCGCGTAAACTGCAAACAAGTAAGAAAACTTGAATTTCGCGGGTTGCCCTGAATCTTTCGCCTTCACAGCGTGACTTCACAGGTGCATACATCTACAGCGGGTCAATACTGCGTAAATGGCGTGACAGAAAAATCACCTTCAGGCCGGATTTAAGACCAAAATTTACGATATTTCATGTCTTTTTGTCAGGTAAACGCGGGCTCAAGCGCTCCCCTTCTGGCTGGCGCGGCCTGTTCACGCGCAGCAAGCAGCAGCGCGCGCGCAGTCGCCGCGACCCCGCGCCGCACGCGCCGCACGCGCCGCACGCGCCGCGCACTCCTACGCCGCCGCTGGTACGTGCCCTATGATGCCTCGTTCACGCGAGGAGAGATTCTCGACTGACGAGAAGCGAGACAATACATGCGACTCGTTACACACACAATACTCGACTCGAACTAAGATACCTGTTCGACACCTGTACCAAAGGTTTCATCGAATAAATTTCGCACGAATTTGCGATAGCATAGCATCTTACATAAATCTTTATTTTGTATTGCAACTGTCGACGTAATGCAAACAAAAAATCACCAATGACATCATTATAAATCACCAATGGCATCATTATAAATCACCAATGACATCATTATAAATCACCAATGACATAATAAATCACCAATGACATCGTTATAAATCACCAATGACATAATTATAAATCACCAATGTTATCATTATAGAAAACCAATGACATTATTATAAATCACCAATGACATTATTATAAATCACCAATGACATTATTATAAATCACTAATGACATCATTATAAATCACCAATGACATCATTATAAATCACCAATGACATCATTATAAATCACCAATTACATCATTATAAATCACCAATTACATCACTATAAATCACCAATGACATCATTATAAATCACCAATTACATTGTTATAAATCACCAATGACATTATTATAAAACAACAATGACATCATTATAAATACAATTATAATAATACTAATCCACAGTTATTCTTTATCAACAGGACATACCAATGTGCACAACAAGTCTCGGCCTCCGTCCAGTGAAGTCGTGCGAGTCGCTCGCGTCTGACAGCGACACGCTCGCTCCGCTTGCTGAGCGAGCCGCCATACCGCTCAAACATCACACCAGGTAAGCGTATTACTTAGGATGTCAAATTGGGCTGAAATTCAGCACTTTTTGAAGGTCAAAAGGCACAAAGAACCCCTCGAAACGCTCATGCTTCACCAACCGTATTTCAGCTGGAAATTTAATTGTGGCGCAAATATTGTAAATCCTTACGATTTTGATGAATTGAGGCTAACAACACATTTGCCGAAATCACGCTAAGGAAAGATCGACGTGTTTGCACTTGCAATACTGTTTACAGTACCCGGCGATAAATATTGCACATCGACCTTTTTACACAAAACCATTTTATACAAAGAATAAAAATAATTATCAAAAGAAGCAAATCATAATTATTTTAACAGCTCCTAATAGATACCGGACTGTTTGTATTTCGTGCGACAGAGATAACGCTCTACGAAGCCGAAATTAGCCGATTGTCTCTTTCCAAAGGTCGATGTGCAATATTTATCGCCGGGTACTGTAAATTATCTATGACCACTGACCTGTATTACACAAGTACGCTGGACTAAATATACTATTCGAAATGACAGTTGTCTTTTGTGCCGATTCAAAGCGCTCGAGTGCCTCAGGAACTAAAAATTGACACATTCTTGCTAATGAGTAGTTTTGCTTCGACTCTGGTGATTTAGGTCTAAACCGTGGAGTAACTTTTTTTTTGGCCATTTTGTGTTTACTACGACGTATTTAGAATGTTTTTATCATGAGCATTGTATAAAACGCGCTATCAAAAATATTAGTTCCACGGACGCTCACGTTGCTATCAGCGCCAAAGTGGCGAAAATCTCTGCTCTGACATCGATTGTATGAAGTCTAATCTGCATTCGTGATCTATTTGCCAAAACTGTAAACAAATATCAGTTTATGGTAAAATAACTTTAAATCCTACATAATAAAGTTCACTTTACGCTCAAACATTTTTATAACTTTTTCAATAGCGCTAGTCACTCTGTAATCAACTTAATTACCATTGAAATGGAGATGATATTTGTATAACTTGAAATACTATTAATTTGAAACTTAAGTTTGAATACACATTCAGCGGGATTGTCCGAAAGGGTTACCGCTGCCCCGGAACATAAAGGGCTAAGGAAGGAACACGGGTGGGTTTTAGTCAGTAAGAGTCTGACACTCCCTTCCGCTCCACCCAGAGCGGGAGGGGTCATTTGATGAACTCCCATCCTCAAAAAAAAAAGTTTGATTAGACATTAGAGTACTTGTGCAATATAGGTCAGTGATACATTAGACCCAAATTACGTTGCATAATTTTTGCCAGGTGTGTAGCTACACTAAGAAAAATACTAGTATCCAAGCGTTAAATACGATTAATGTTAAATAATTTATCATGAGTTTTTTTATTCAGGGAGCTGATGCGAATGAATAACAGTAGAACTATTCAATCAGCTGTATTTTATAATATATGTTATTATCATCGCGTCCCCACAAGGTGGACAGACGACCTTGTGGAGGCCGCAGGAACCCGTTGGATGCGAGAAGCACAGAACCGGTCGAAGTGGAGGTGCTTTTGGGGGAGGCCTATGTCCAGCAGTGGACATCTTTCAGCTGAAATGATGACGATGATGATCATCGCGCTTGGCTAATTGATTGGTGATTGTAGATGATGATTAGGAACCTAAGTTATATGCAGTAAGTGATAGAAATGGTTTCACGAATTTAAAAATATGACATGTTTGAGAAGGTATGGCGGGTATTTTCGACCGTCGGAATGGTATGGCATGGTGATTTTCGTACAAGATTAATAAAAAACAATTGTTTAAAAAAAAAATAATAGAAAAACCATTTTCAAAAAAGTATGGCGGGTCTAAACACCCACCGGAGAAGTATGGCACATAGCGACCGCCAGGTTTTTTTTGTTGAAATACCGATAAATTGAAGAAATTTTGTGAAAGAAATTGTTTGACACCTCCGGATTTTCGAGCAATTTCAATTAATTATTCTGCAATTGCGTCCCGCGCACCACCCGGTACGAACATCATTTTCCTCTCACTTATTACGTATATGAACCCCCCTGAAAGCGCCATACTGTAAGAAATAACTTACCAAAATGTGTCATCATCTCCCGGTCTCCGTCATGTTTGCCACATAAAACATAACCATCTTTATGAGCACCGTCGCAGTCGGATAAAATAGGACAATTCTCCAATACGGTCCACAATAGAACTGGAGCCGCAATATTGTATGTTAGTTTTCTGTTTTAAGAAGCCGCTCATCTATCGATGTCTGGCAACAAAGCGCGATGTTACCGGCGACAGTTGCGCAACTCTTGTCGCCTTGTGAGAAAGTGGATTTAAGGTAACAAGTAGAATTATGTCGCCTGCTAGGACATAACATAACAAGATAAACAATTAACAGTAGAGTGTGACATTTTCAGCAGACTTCGCAAAAAGAGGAGGTTATGTATGCGGCTTTTTTAACATTATGAAGGCAGCCATTTTGAATTTTCTGTGAAATTATTTTGCCTAGGACACATTCTGGATCAAGCAAGGCAGATCGAACGATGCCACATCTGTTAAAATCTGTTCAATACTTTTGGTTAACTTTTATACTACCTTACCTTCCTGTGAGATTCATAACTTACTTTTAGGTTGGCTGTATAAATTCTGACTCGAATATAGATTACAATCAGAAATATTTGACTCAGCTGTTTTGGAATAAAGACATGAGGCTTCCCTCAGATCAAAATCAAACATAATAAAAAAATATTCAAACTAGACTGAAAATCAGCACTTTTTGAATGTCAAAATGTCATAAGACAGTCCCTCGGCACGCTCGCTCTTCACCACGTCCTAGTGCTTTGGCTGGCAAGAAAAAATGTCGCAAAAACTCCCCAGCGGCACAAAAAAAAATTTGAAGGACTGCCAAATATTACATCAAGAGGATACACTGCATGAATCTAATTTACATAAATAACTCAATCACCAATCCAACTGCCAAGCGTGGTGATTATAGAATTACACTTGTTCGGCTAAATCTCCATTCTAAACGAATGTTCAAGCATGAATCTAGATTTATAACTATAATCTATTTTAAAAGTATCTAATGAAAGTGAAAGTAAAATACTAAATAATATCTAATTAATCTATCTATATAAATAAAAATGAATTGTTGTTCGTTAGTCTGATTAAAACTCGAGAACGGCTGGGCCGATTGAGCTGATTTTGGTTTTAAAATGTTTGTCGTAGTTCAGGGTAGGTCTAAACGGTGAGCAAATAAGGAAAAATTGCGAGTAAGATAGAGTAAGACGACAATTCCATTTTCCCATATAAAAGTTGGTCGTGTGTTTGTGAATTAGGCGGTACGAAGTTCGCCGGGTCAGCTAGTTAATAATAATAACACAATGATATCCTAACTTAACTAAAACTATTCACAAACTAAAATATAGCGTCGAAAAATTCATCCGCATCGCTGTCGACTGGTAATGTACAGACGCCAGCACATCAAGCTACCCGAAACTGACAGATTGTAGTATAATGATGTGCTGGCGACTGTACAGACGCCGGTTATAAAATTAACCTCAACTGTCAGATGAAAAACATCTTTAAAGTTGATTGAAAATGTCAGGTTTAGGTATAAATAATGACTTTACAAATTTTTATTCCAGAATTTAAAAAAAAAAATTGAATTTTGATTTTGATTTTTGAATTTTGTTTTTTTTTTTTTTTTTATTTTTTTTTTTGATTTTTTTTTTTTTCACAGGTTCGTTCTCTGATCCATTTGTTTACATTTTTATCTGATGCTTTTGGAACGGAGTATAGATATAAGTACAGATTTGTGCGAAATCTAACGTTATTAAAACAAAATTCACGCTTGATCTTAGTGATCATCGTTCGACGAGTATCCTGTTCACAATCCCCACATTTGTCTCCAGATCGTCATCGTGCGACTCGTACTTCGAGCCGTGGCAGGCGGAGCTAGCCGACATGCGCCTGCGCCTGTCGCCGCAGGAGAGGGACCATCACATGTTCAGCGAGGAAGACGACACGCAGCTTCAGATCAATCACAAGCCGGTTGGTTCTTAACGTACACCAGCTAGTCTGCTACTGGTATTCAGCCGCATCCGTCTAACCGGATGCAGCTGAATACCAGTGTTTTACAGTACCCGGCGATAAATATTGCACATCGACCTTTCAAACAATCTGCTAATTTCGGCTTCGTAGCCGTACCAAATAAAAAGTCAAGCAACGCGGCGAACAATACCGTGAAGCATCCAAAAACTACACCTCCGCTCTGTGCATACACACTCACACGTACACATTTACAACCATTTACAATCAAACTACACCCCACTACTAACAGTACCCGGCGATAAATATTGCACATCGACCTTTGGAAAGAGACAATCGGCTATTTCGGCTTCGTAGAGCGTTATCTCTGTCGCACGAAATACAAACAGTCCGGTATCTATTAGGAGCTGTTAAAACAATTATGATTTGCTTCTTTTGATAATTATTTTTATTCTTTGTATAAAATGGTTTTGTGTAAAAAGGTCGATGTGCAATATTTATCGCCGGGTACTGTACATGGAGCGACTGCCTATCAGACCTCTACAACCTAGATACTAGATACCACAATAGAATACATAGAATATTCTTTATTATGTACAGACGCCAGCACATCAAGCTACCCGAAACTGTCAAATTTTCCCAGTCAACTTTGAACCTTATGTTGTAGCAATAAAGTTGAAGATCTATTAAAGAAATTTGACAGATTGTAGTAGCTTGATGTGCTGACGTCTGTACACCATAAATATTACAGAATATAAATGTAGACATTTTTACAAGGCGTCACAATGGCCGGTCTTATCGCTAAAAGCGATCTTTTAAAGACAATTTTTGGATGGATTTAGAGAGCAAGGAGAGACAATACTGCAGATAGTTGTGGTGTACCATTTACATATTATGTTTATACAATAAATATATACACTCATCGTTCCCACACACACAGACGTATGCAACTCCACACCCTCCCTCGCACACACACACATATACACACACACACGCATACACACACCCCCACACACACACACACTCCCCTATACTAACTATCACACTAATATTATAAAGGCGAAAGTTTGTGAGTGTGTGTTTGTGTGTTTATATGTTTGTTACTTTTTCACGCTCAAACGGCTTAACGGATTTGGATGAAATTCTGCACACATATAGTTTATAACCAGGATTACCACATAATATACTTTTTATCCCGATATTCCCACGGAATCGAAACTAATGCGAGTGAAACCGCGCGGCGCTGCTAGTGAAAAATATGATTATTGTTTATGTGCAATAAATACATAAAATTAACGTGAAATAATTAACGAAATATCCCATTGTTACAGGATGACTCTTTATGCTCGACGCCTCCTGAATCCGTTCTATGCAGTGCCGAGCCCAGTCCTCGAAGAAACTTGCGCGTTGATATACACCAAGCTAACGAGCTGGCTGAGCGGTTAGTACATAAAACTTTTATGTTTTTTTGGTTATTTTTAATAGTAAATCACGAAGTAACAGTTAGTTCCAAATAGCCATTCGGAACTACTTGTTAAAACAGGTGGCTACTTGTTAAAACAGGTGGCTACTTGTTAAAACAGGTGGCTACTTGTTAAAACAGGTGGCTACTTGTTAAAACAGGTGGCTACTTGTTAAAACAGGTGGCTACTTGTTAAAACAAGTGGCTACTTAACACGTAGCCACTTGTTTTAACAATTTGACGCGACTTCTATAGTCGAACTTTTAATTAGCTGCAGTAAAACGACAGCTTATGTGTTACTTAAAAGACTGAAATTGGCGTCTTTTTATTTTTTCGCGGCCATCAACCAAATCTTGTTTTTCTAGTACAGAATAGTGTAACAAACGAAACTTATTTGGTATGCATATCTCTAAACTCAGTCCGAAATGAGTTATTAAGAGGTGTCATTTTATTGCAGCTAATTAAAAGTTGGACTATAGCTGTATTGTGGCTATATTTTAGATATCTAATCGTAGATTATTCACGATCGAACCCAATTCCTTATCTATCACAGGTAGAAAAACCTGTCTACCTCAGGTTTTAACAACCCACTCAATCCTACTATCACAGTAATATTATAAAGGCGAAAGTTTGTGAGTGTGTGTATGTATGTATGTATGGAGGTAGCTGACACCCTGGATTAACATATAGGCTACTTTTTATCCCGATATTCCCCCGGGATCTAAACATACGCGGGTGAAATCGAGGGGCGTACCTAGTAATATTATAAATGTGAAAGTTTGTGAAGATGTTTGAATGTTTGTTACTCAATCACGCGTTAACCGTTGAACAGATTTGGATGAAAATTGGCACATAGATAGACCATTTCCTGGATTAACACGTAGGATACTTTTTATCCCGATATTCCCCCGGGATCTAAACTTACGCGGGTGAAACCGCGGGTCGCTGCTAGTAATCTATATCAGTAGCGATCTCTATGATTATATTATACTGACAGTTATGAATAAACTGGGTACCATCAGTAGCGATCTGTCTTTAAGGGGGAAGCGCCAAGGTAGCCCGCGAAATTCAAATTTTCTTACGTTTTTTGCTATTTGCTGGTCAGCAGTAAGTTGTAAGTTGATTAATGTATGAATCGCGGCCGTAAGAAATATGTGTTTACAGAATTATAATCATTAAAGTCATCAACACAACTCTCTAAGACCACGTAAGTCCAAAGAATGATGATTTCATGAAACAGTTATTCTTGGGACTTACGTGGTCTTAGAGTGTTGTGTTGATGACTTTAATGATTATAATTCTGTAAACACATATTTCTTACGGCCGCGATTCATATATTAATCAACGTACAACTTAATACTGACCAGCAAATTCCAAAAAACCTAAAAAAAATTGAATTTCGCGGGCTACCCTGGCGCTTTCGCCTTAACCTTTAGACCACCACACGTCAAAAAATCAAAAACGTGCCCTCGGCGTGAAAGTCTGTCATGTAGTCGAATCGTGGCGTGCTGGGCACATTTTGGTTTGTCATCTATACATTACTGTGGCGGTCAAAAGGTTAATTGAAAATAAGTTAGTAGGTTCGGCCGTAAGGGGATAAAGTAGTGTCTTATGTCACGGGCGCTATATTAGATCCCGAGCGCAACTAAGGATTCTAGAGCTCAGAGAAAAAAGCGAGATAGTTAAGACTAGAATTTCTCGTTACGCTCAGGATTCAAGCTCTCCCAAGACGAAGTGACCTTTATTCTCGAGGAGAATACTTTCACACTTTCTGCAACGTTTTAAAAAGCAATTCGATATTCGGTTTTTTTTTTTTGGGAAATTTTTCATACTTACCAATTTTCAGTTGAGGTTCCAAATTCAAACATTATTAACCAGCGGGCAAGGGTGCGTTTCCACTGAAGCGGAGCTGGGCGGAGCGGAGCGGAGACGTGCAGGAATCATCCAATCATAGACGAGACGAGTGACGCGCTGAGGATTTCAACCAATGTGATTTGGTCGATTCTTGTACGTCTCCGCACAGCTCCGCTTCAGTGGAAACGCACCCTTATAATGAAATTCAGTACTATGCGCGTCACGAAAGATGAGACTTGACCCCGCCTCCCCCGCTCTTTCCGCCGCCCCTATGACGTCCGGTCCCGTCCCGCACTCAGACCTCATACCGCTAAAGATACCTAAAATCGTGTACTGCGCAAGTCAAACCATGTGGTGTGTCAAGTCTCATCTTTCGTGGCACGCATTGTACAATATTGTTACCCGGCGAGACCCCAGAGGGGCAATTCTCGTAATTTAAGTACGTTCACATTCGAATGTCAGTGTCAAACTGTCAAAAATACCTCTAACACAAGTATTTTCGACAAATTTTTGACATTGACTGTCGCTGAGATTACGATTAGGTTTTAAACGCATTTAATTACGGGAGTTGGACTTCTGGGCTTATTATGACATTACATTTGTCATAATTTTACATTACCGAGAAAGTCGTTTGATTTTTTTTTTGTTGTGTTACGATTTTAACAAACCAAGTAATAATTATAGTAATCTTTCAGAACCATTTTTAAAAGCGCCACATAATGCATCGCAGTGTTGGATTTAAATAATACCCTTGTGCAGATGTAAACTAAAAGGAAGTGAAGAAACGGAGACAATACTTTTTGTTAGTTATTAAAAATGTGTAAATTTTTATCATAGTGTTGCTAGTATAATAATTATGTACGGACGCCAGCATATCAAGCTACCCGAAACTGTCAAATTTTCCCAATCAACTTTGAACCTTATGCTTTAGCGATAAAGTTGAAAATCTATTAAAGAAATTTGACAGATTGTAGTAGCTTGATGTGCTGGCGTCTGTACTTATAATTGTTTAGAGGTTTACGGCCTGGTCTCACGGACGATTTTTTATCCCGCACTCGATTTTCAACTTTCGTTGATAAGCCGAGCATTGAGGCTGAGGCTACATTAGGCCGTGACGCGACCTGCGACACATGAGCGATTAAAACAAGTAAATGAATGCTCACGTATATGGCTACACCGTACAATATTACTAGCGATCTTTGATTTCTTTAGGCCGCTATCCCACTGGCATTTTACGAGCGTTGACGTCAACGTCACGTCTGCGCGGCGTCGACGCTACGTTGACGTTGCGTCGTCGCGTGGCAAGCATTAACGTCCGCTGAACGCGGCGTTAACGTTGCGCACATGTACCTGTTGCCAACAAACGCGACGTTAACGTTGCGCAGACGCGACGTCGACGTCGCGTTCAGTGGACGTTAATGCTTGTCACGCGACGACGCGACGTCAACGTCGCGTCTGCGCAACGTTGACGCTGCGCAGACGTTCGAGAGACGCCGACGCTCGTAAAACGCCAGTGGGATAGCGGCCTTATGCGATAGGAACAACATTACTGAAATCACGGCATCGGCTACATCAACATGAGCGAAATTGAAGCGAATTTATTAGGAAATTGCTTTTTTTTTCGCTTGTAATGTAGCCATACCATGTTTTTCTCGTTTCGCTCTTCCAGTCGCATCGCAAATCGCTGCCTACTGTAGCCAGGGGCGGTACCTTCATAGAAGCCGAAAAGCCCGGCTTGCCCTAATAAAATCATAATTCACAACAACAAACTTACTTAAACCTATCAATAAATAAATATATTAAAAAAATGACAATCAATGAACTCGAACACAAACATTAATAACTGAAAATCAGCCAATCCCTCAGTTGGGCGTTTTTTTTATACGTTGAAAATCTGTGGGCTTGCCCTAATTTTGACCCCTAGGCACGCCACTGACTGTAGCCTCAGCCTTAGAATCCAACAGAGTGCATAAATGTTAAAAAAAACCGGTCAAGTGTGAGTAGGACTCGCGCACCGAGAGTTCCGAACAAAGTAGGTATGTAACTACAATCTTACGGTTTTCGGATTTCTTATTTTACTTGTGCTAAATTACATTGCTTCTTGTCAAATTTCATGATTCTAGGTCAACGGGAAGTACCCTATAGGTATTGATTTCCATGCGAGTGTCAAAAGATGCGGCTGAAACGGAACATAAACACCCGTATCTTTTGATTGCCTCGACTTAGAAGTTAGATTTTTTCATTGTTTGAAGGGGCTGCAGTCCTGAGTATTTGATATTAATTTCAATTTGATAACTCCACGCGTTCCTGATAAACTTTCCGTTCTTATTTTGATTGTTGTTTTTATTTATATCTAATCGTATGCTGCACTGGCTGACGTCATCACGTCAATCACCGGCTGTCGCTGAAAACCAGCGCTGGGGCTCTGTCTTGTATAGTTTGCGTAGATGTGACGCATAATTTCTCCCAAATTGTTATTTTTATTTTTCTGTCGTTTGTGTCTTTTATTTTTATGCGTCATGTTTGCCGCAAATAAACGTATTTTCTTTCTTTCTATAAATAGGGTTTTGACAGACGGACAACGGAGTGATCTTATAAGGGTTCCGTTTTTCCTTTTGGAACCCTAAAAACACCCTGTTCGATTTTTAACTCTCGGCAGTAAGCTGTCCGTAGAAAATCCAGTGCGCAAGAAGAAAAAAATCGCCCGTGCGTACGAGGACTTAGTGGTACCCTCTTTTTGGGAAATTCGTTATACTGACATGGGGTGTTAAGGGGCATTCAAGAAAACTGAGAAATCATTCTTGGTATAAACAATTTATGGTCTAGTCCACAGGTTCTCAACCTTATATTGTCCATAGCCCACTTTGAGAATATAGGTATTTATTTTTACAGCCCCCAATTTTTGTACTTATTACGGTCTTTCATTATAATTTGTTCATATTATCTGAAGGCGAATTACCGTAATTAAAAACTTTTAAAATCTATTTGCAATCTCATCTAAGCGGCAATCAATGTCAAAAATGTAGGGAAGTTAGAGGTATTTTTGACAGATTGAGACTGATACTGTGAACGGTCTTAAGAGCGTGTATACAGAAAATGGGCAACGTCGCAAATACCTGTCAAATATTTCGCTGTTTAAATTAATTTGTCAATATTACTGTATGAAAATAAGAAATATGGCTAACTAATGAACTAGAATATTGATTATGAAATGCAATAATTAATATCGTAACAACGAATATTTAGTTTTAGATGTAAAAAAGTATTTGGAAACTTTACAAATGCCTTTTTTACACCTAAAACGGTTACAGCATCAAATTCAGTGTTTTAATTGCAATTCATTATTAATATTCTAGTTCATTATTTAGCCATATTTCTTATTTTCATAGAGTAATATTGACAAATTAATCAAAACAGGGAAATATTTGACAGCTGTTTGCGACGTTGCCCACTTTCTGTATACGCGCTCTTAAAATTACGAGAATTGCCCCTCTGTTATTTGTGTTACCGCACTCCATCAACATTTCTACAATTTCCATCCTCAGTCGTCGCCTCGCCTTAGAAGAGCAGCTCTCCCAAATCGGCTACATAGACGGAGAGTCCCCTCGTGCCCGTCCTCCACCTGAGAAACGACACTCGGCCAGACCCGCCTCGCCCAGGCACACGGATATCGCTAAGAGGTAAAGAAATAAAAACATTTAAAAAATAATCCCCTCCCTAAATCCCTCCCACCCCCATCAAAAGAAAAAGGCTTTTTTGACGTGATAACGTCTAATAAATCGATGAAGCTGGCTGCACACACGAAAAAACATGACTCATGTAGCGTTACCTCGCGGCCTTGCTCTGTAGCGTTGTAGCGTTCCATGGCGGCTTGAAGTGCAAGCGAGAGCGCGGAACGAGCGATGAGAGACAGATGATGTCGAACGCTGCCGAATCGGCCTCCGCGTTCGGCAATTTCATTAATGTTTTGTTATGACGTTGTCACGTTAAACTATCGTCCGTAAATCGACTTTACAGACAACTGATTTTCTTTTTTACTGTACTAACAGTCTGTTAAAATCTGTTATTCCATTGTCCACAGACTATGCAAAGACCGAGACAGTCCAATGACCTCTCTTACCGACTTCCCAACTTCTCTTGGAAACGTGAAACTTAGGTAAATATACCAAACATTAGACCTTACATGCATATTATAAATAAATACAGTCAGAGAAATTAATTGTTTAGCAAATTCACAATTGATCAGTCGGTCGTGAGTTCGTACCCAGTCAGACACTTTACTTTGTGTATTTAATTTCATCACCACTGATCTCAAAACGGTGAAGGAAAACATCTTCAGGAAACCGGCATGTCCTACAAACAAAAAATCGTAGACATGTGACATCTACCAACCCGCATTATAGTCCGCGCGGAACTAGTTGCGCCTTGGGTGGGGACGGAGGTGAGGGCGGCGGGGTTGCCTAGTGTTCGCAACGCACGTACAGTACCCGGCGATAAATATTGCACATCGACCTTTGAAAAGAGACAATCGGCTAATTTCGGCTTCGTAGAGCATTATCTCTGTCGCACGAAATACAAACAGTCCGGTATCTATTTGGAGCTGTTAAAACAATTATGATTTGCTTCTTTTTATAATTATTTTTATTATTTGTATAAAATACAAAAATGGTAAAGGTCAATGTGCAATATTTTTCGTCGGGTACTGTACTGAGTAATGACAAAGCGCCCCCGCCCCTCCGTCCCACCGCTCACATACCTAAGGCGCGGCCAACTAGTTTCGCGCGGACTGTAGGCCCGCGTGGTGCATTACGGCCCTCTCACAGCGAGGAGGCCTGTCCCCCACAGTCCTCCTCCCTGCCAATAAAGTTCCCACTGCTTTTTTAGCTGATTGTGCTATGTTATTTACAGTCATAATTTACTTTGAATTTTTAAAGCGTCTGTCTTTCAGAAATTTGAAGCTAGTTAGCTACTCTTGAGTACTTTCTTACATATTTCTAACTATTGTTTTTACCAGCACATATAACTGAAAATTATTAGTCTTCCGATCTAATACTGTCGTTCCGTTAGAATAGTTATAAACAGAAACATCACAAACTCGCATATTTATAAATACCCACATTTTCAATAACACGTACATTTTACAAATTGTGTGAGCAGCCACTGTTAATCTGTATTTTATTAATTAGTTATTTAGAATGGTGTTGTGGACTTATCACATTTCATTTTGCTATTAACTTCATTGCCATATACTAAGCATAGTTGCAGGTAAAAAAATAACCTGTTTGACATATAAAAAAATAAAATACACCCATAATCTAAACTTAAGTCAGTACGGCATAATTATACAATTTCAATTAAAACCCTGTCAAATATCTCACACTTCAGCATCGACTTTGTACGCGCGGATTTCGTATTAAAATCTCGATAACAGCGCCACCTATCGGGTCCAAACCGTCCTATCTTTCAAGCTAGATCTAAACGTACACATTCACAAAATTTCATTGAAATCGGTGGGGTGGTTTCGGAGATTAAGGTGTACAAACATAGTGACAGATAAAATATAGTTCGAATTGTTATTCGTTCATAATATTTTATTCCTTAAATTGTACAGAAAATAGCCAGACTGATAAAAAAAATCTTTTCAAAAATTCAAAAAGAAAATTGAATAGTTTGGTTCGAAAGATGTGTGAAAAAAAAAACATGAACTCTACTATTTGATATAGTTATACCTGTCGCACGAAAAACAGCCTTAAAAATAAGCGAATAAACAACAAAATTGCTAACATGAAAATAGTAATAAATCCACAACACCAAAATAACCACACATAAATGTGATAACAACCTAAATTTCCGCTTACACTGACATCTAACACTTTCAGAGAAAGAAACTCCCCGAGAAAATCCAAAACTCGATACAGCGCCATGCACTTGGACACTGACAAATCTACCAACCGACTTAGTTGGCACGGGAAAGATGGACACTCCACCTTAATAAAGATAGATTGGCCGAATGAGAATTCTGTGTCCACTCTAACAACAAGCACAATGAATTCTAGTCCATTAACACCGATAACACCAATATACGACCCGCTAGAAAGCGACTCCGAAGTCAGCGAGACAAACAAACACACTATCCAAATCAAAAGTGAAGTTTGCAGTAACTGTGATCAAGAAAAATGTCTTAAATGTGAATTAAAAGGGACAGACTACGAAAATTTAAAAGATTTCGCCGAAAATCTTCATGATAGTTTAGAACACAGTCCATTACACTCCACTGATATCAGCTATCACAATTTAAACAGGTTATCAGCTGTGTCAAACTCCTCAAACTCCGAAACTGACAAGAAAAAAGACGACAATGACGTCATGAAAGTTATGACGTCCTCACACGAGAGCTCGTCCAGCTACTCAAATGTCAGTTTGACAAAAGGAGATGAGCTATACGAATGTTACAATTACACTCGACCGAATTATATAAACTTACAGTCTTCAAGTACTAGTAAAAGTTCGCCAGGAAGCCCTTTAAAAAGTCCTCTAAAATCTACTATAAGTATCACATTCCGATCTCCTACTAAGTGTAAGAATTATGAAGACACTCCCACTAATGATAGGGACTCCGTGTACGAAGATATTGATTTGGAGAAGAATCTGTCGATAGTCGAAGATGCAAGTATACCTCAGACTGATGCCTGTCTGCCTACCCAACAGGCTTGCCAACCTGATGATATCCAGGACCTGATAATCCTCGAAACACCGACTGAAACCAACCTAGATGACGATATTGATCTCTACAGTCAAGTTAAATTCTTCAAAAAGAGTGTCAATGAAGTTAACGCGATGCTTTTACCGGAAGACAGACATTACGAGAACATAGCGTTTGAAAAACAAAACGACTATGAAAATATTAATGTTGATACGTTAAAGATATGTGATAAGGATTTGATTAATGAAGATGATAATTCCAAAGATGCGGCTGAGAACGGAAATTTTAAGAGTATGAATGTCAGAGAGCTGGCTATACGATTTGAAAGCCCTACGGAGCAGAAAGCTGCTTTTACGTTTGACAAATTCAAGGCTGAGATCAAATATCCCAGCTTAGAACGAAAAGACGAGAAAAGGGTTATAGAAATCAAGAAAATTGACTTCAAACCGCCAACAGTGTCACCAAAGTCGTATAGACTATCGAAGAATTCACACAACGCGAGATCGTTAGACGAGAACGCGTTTATAAAAGAATTCGGAAACGAGCAATCGAATGTAGATAGGAGAAAAAGTTTAGAAGTCAAAACTTCAAGTAAAAAGCTGCCAGATCTAAATCTAAATACAGACCATGAACACAAAGTAATTATAACGCCTACATCAGAAAACAAAATTTCTCTGATACAAAGATTTGATCGCCCAGACATCAAGAACCTGATTTCGGTAGACTGTGACAAAAAACTGAGTCGCGAACGCATAGAGAAATACAAAGAAGAACGCAGAAATTTTCTCCGGGAAAAATATAGCTCGCAATCTTTCCGTTCGAATCCCGAACAGCTGACTCGGATAAAGATACGGAAAGATAGGGAAGATAAAATTGAGACTTGTGAGAGACTTAAGGATGAGATGCCGAAGTTTGAAAGGAGGAACACGGTGGATTTGGGACAGAGGTTGAGGTTCAGTCTGGCTAAGAGTAGCAACAACCTGGAGTCGATCCCGTCACCTTCTAGTCCTGAGAGAGAGTTTCGAGATGAAAGAAATTTTGATAGGTAAGTTAATTAGAAAGCTTGGGAGATATTTTTTTGGCTCATTCTCAATTGACTACTGATATGACGACTAATAAAGAAGTATGAAAAAAAAGATAGACATGTTGCGCTGACCAATAATAAATTGGGATAAAGGAGATGATGATGATTCTCTTATAAAGACGGGTAAAAAAATTATGTAAAAAAAAAAGTTATTTTTATTCTATACTAGCAGCGCCCCGCGGTGTCACCCGCATTAGTTTCGATTCCGTGGGAATATCGGGATAAAAACTATTCTATGTCCTTTCCCGGGACTCGAAACTATCTCTATACCAAATTTCATCTAAATCGGCTCAGCGGTTTAAGCGTGAAGAGGTAACAGACAGATAGACAGACGCACTTTCGCGTTTATAATATTAGTATGGTTTTATTGTTGTTATAACCCGCGCCTTTAAAGAATTGAAAATGGCGGCCAATCCAAGGAGCCCTTTGCACATGCACATAACACTGTGTGAGTACAGTATAATATGCGAGCGAGAGACAATGATTATTACTTTTAACACGTTTTTAACGGCACGGGTTTATAATACATACAATATAATAAAATAAATAAAATAAAATAAAAATAAAAAACATTTAATTCAGACCAGGTCCATATTTTGTTAGTAACAATGGTACTTAAAACTAATGTTAGTATTAAACAAAATAAAACTAAATTCATTTATCAGGTAAAATCACACATATGAAAAAATAAATTAATTAATTAAAGATTACAATTTTAAAAACATGAATAAAAAATAATAATAATAAATAATAATAATAATAAAATACAAACAGAATTTAAAAAAAAAAAAAAAAAAAAAAAAAAAAAAAAAAAAATGACATAATTATAATAAATTAGAATTTCATAAATTAAGATTTCACATTCAAATGTCACAAATCATAATACGTACAGGCGCTAGCATGCAACTGCAGCCATCTCCGTAAGAAAGGAGAATCCCACCGCTCGGACAATACGCTCAGGATTCCGTTCGAACTGCCCCTACTCCGACGCAGAATCGATGCACTCCTTTTTCGGATTATTGCGTAGAAGTCATCGGTACTAGCCTCAGCGAACATCGCTGACGCACTACAGAATCGGGGCCGCCCCAATAGAATCCTGAACGCGTTGTTGTACTGGATACGAAGCGCGTTGTATGCCCGCTGAGTGAAGTTGGTCCACAAGCCGCACGTGTAAAATGTCTGGCAGTACGCCTTGAACAAGGTTATTTTCACCTCTGAAGAACAACGCGCAAACCTGCGAGCCAACATATTGCATCGGACAGACAACGCTCTTCGTTCTCGCTCGATGTCCCCATTGTCAGACAGATCATTAGAGACCCAGTGACCCAGATATTTGAACCGTTCCACTCTATTCAAATGTGAGCCGCAAAGAGTGACAGGAGGTCCAGCTAGATAACTTTTAGAACCAGCTTTGAAGATCATGTATTCACTCTTCTTTGGGTTATATCTGAGTCCATGGGCCTCCGCGTAGGCTTCACAGACACTTAAAAGCTTCCGTAACGCAGAAAGAGACGGGCTCAGCAACACCATGTCATCCGCGTAACTTATGTTGTTTATACAGACCCCATCAACGGAACAACCGACCTTAGTGTTGCTGAGCTCCTCGATCAATTGGTTCATGTACAGGTTGAAAAGACGCGGCGAGGATATCCCCCCTTGCCTCACCCCACAGTCCATCCTGTACATGTCCGAATGCGACTCTTCCCATCTGACACTATTTTGCTGGTGACTATACCAATATTCAAATAGTGTTATAATGTCATGTGACACCTTCGTCTCGCATCGCAACTTACGCCATAACTTGTCATAATTTACGGTATCAAATGCTTTTGAAAGATCTAAGTAGCAGGCATATACAGGCGTATTCCTGTCTGTGTAGTACTGAACAGTTTGCTTGAGACAGAGGATAGCACTTTCAGTGGAAAGGCCAGATCTAAAGCCAAATTGAGCGTCGTTCAGAACCAGGTGCTCTTCCAACTGTTGGTCAAGCAAACTATCCAGTACCTTACTTATGACTGTTGCTAGCGAGATGGGTCTATAATTTGAAGTATCGGAAGAATCACCAGTTTTATTTTTAACAATAGGAACTACTACGGTGTACATTAGGTCATCAGGCAAGTAGCTGTGACTCACGCATAAATTGTAGAACAAAGCGAGAACTCTCGGTAGATGTACACCCGCGTACCTCAGATGCTCAACGCTGAGCCCATCGTGACCCGGAGACTTACCTCTAACCATCTTCTTTATAACAGCTGCCACATCTTTGGCAGAGAATCTAACAGTAACGTCCCCAGGGCGACTGACAGCGGCGAGCATCCGCGACGCGGGCCCAAGCGGTGATTCTACCTTGAAGTGGCGTTGAAAGGCACAGGCTATGTCCCTGGGCTCATGCGCACCACCGACACTCACAGGACGGCCCGACACAGGATTCAAGCGTTTTGTATTTTTCCAGAAATCGCTAAAGTTGTTATTCGAATGATGCTCAGTGATAATGTTCATTTTAATTTGTAGTTCATTGTTTTGGTTCAATATTTCAATTTAGATTTGAATAATTTCCTAGAATCATTCATTTCTTTATACATAGGTCCAAAACTAGGTTTACCGTAGTTAATCCAAGTCTGAAAACAACGTCGGGCCTCCCTGTGAGCACCTCTGACAAACTTATTCCAGCCCGGTACATATCTATGCTTTTTACGCTTAGGTACATATTCGTGATAGCTACGCTTAGCGGCTTCAGTCAACACATTTACGATTCTCTTGTACATATCATTTATCAATAACTTGTGGGACTCATTATCACACATTCGATCCGCACAATAAGTACATTCTGATGGGAAATCTATCTGTTTTAATTTTAAGTTACAATAATTCCAATACATTTCTATTTGTTCATTATTTCTAATACCCCAATTAATTTGATTGATTAATTTAGACGCAGTTATTTGACTTTTAGGTAAAATTACATTTAAGTTACATTCCACCAATAAAGGGAAATGATCAGACCAATAGGAATCATGCAAGATCGATACATCAACTATCGTACGTCGCGCCGAACCCGTTACCACGCAGTGGTCGAGCCATCGCCGGCACCCGTGTGCCTCACTAATAAACGTAAATGCGTCGGGAGCCAACGTTTCCATGTCCACGCACGACCACGACTGTTCGGCACAAAACGACAATAATTCACAAGAAAATACCTCACCTGGGTGCGCGTTGAAGTCCCCAAGAATAAATACAGTTTCCACTTCATTACTCTCGATTATGGCGTGTAATTCACTCAAACACTCTGTGAACTCAGTCAAATTTTCAAAAGTATCAGTTGGCATGTACACTGTTATAACTAAAACCGACCTGTCGTTAAGCACTAACTTGATCGCGGCGAGTCGTACACTTCGACACACAATAACTGATACCGACGGAAAAGCAGACTTTTTCCACAGCAAGGCGACCCCGCCATATGGTCTTCCTTTAACAATTCCAGCAGACATATCCACAGCAGATTTACCGGTATATGAAAATGAGTCATCGATTGTTCCCAAGAACGGTATATCATGCGGAAGCAGCCAGGTCTCCTGAAGCGCAACAATGTCCGCTGATCGACATAGGTTCCTTACACAGTCAACAGAACGAATGACGTTTTTACAATTGAAGCTTACAAACTTAGACGTGTTTATATTAACATCCATTAGTAGTAGATTTCATAGTAGCCAATTCCCGATAGTTACGTTCCCCCGTGTTTCGACTGAAGTCCACAAAACGGCGGTATAGTATCCCATCAGGCCAAAAATCGTCATTCAAAAACATATCAATTTTGTATTTGGGGACATAAACAATATATGCATTGTAATCCTTCGCAATCTTCATATTCATTTTTTCTAAATGCACATCTAAGCTAGTCTTACTGTTTATGTATGCCTTGATGTCACACACAGATGTTTCGGTTGACACGTTGTAGATATAAATCGGAGTTTTAATTTCCGCTGCTCTGAAATTAGTGGTGGCGTCCACAATAGCCTTGCCCGTTTTACCCAAAAATCGGTTTCTCAATCTCCTCTTTTGAACGAGCTTCCATTCTTCAGTCGGTTCTTGGATTTTTGTTTCTCCACTCTGCACAACATCCGCAAAACTTTTACATTTCTGTTGACCATCCGCCCGGACTGTGTGTAGCGCATCGACGGCCGCAACCGGTGTAATAGCAGAGTCATGGTCATGACTCACCGCTGTTCGTGGTGTGCAAACGCTCGCCTTCTCGCTTCTCTGCGGTGGCGACGTAAATCCACTCGTTACATTACTCGCAGTTTTTATGGGACTACCCTCGTTATTACGAATCAATTGCTGCTGTTTTAGAGATGATGATGACTCATTACATTTTTGCATCGTTTTCTTATCACTACAAATCGGTGAGAACCCCATTGGTCCACTTTCATTCTCAAAGCTAGGTAATAAGCAGGCGCCCCTTTTGACATTAATATTCCGAGGAAAGTTGTTGACAATTGACGCCTTCTTAAGTGACTCCACTTCAGCACTAAGCTCCCTCATCTGATTCACTGTTGCATACTCGTTAACAATACGGTTTATATCACTTTGCATTTTTACAATGTCTTTCAAAACGCGGGTCACGTCTACATGGTCAAATAAAACCGGAGGTAGTTTGTGTAAATCTCTGGCAACAAAAATTGGAATTTCCTCTGGATCTAAGTTCTTCAGTATCCATACAATATCGTCAATATTTCGCAGTGTCTTTCCCTCTCTCCTTCTTGTTTTCTTGCGTTTTGAAGTAGAAATAGATTCAAACAGCAGGTTCTTCGCTTCTAGAATATCACTTTCCGTAAAAGCACTAACGCAGATATTTGCGATACTTTGCTCATCCATCACTTGTATCTTGTTACAAATAAAGGCTAGCAACTCATTGATAACCACATTACAATTCGAACATTTTACAACCGTTGAAGCCATTGTTTTATGGCAACGGCTCCCCGACTCGAAATTATGTCAAACACGACGTATCACCGGCGCGAGCGATGACTGACTGAATATAGAAATCTTGATTATTTCAACTTCACTCGAAAGTTGACATGCGTGAAAGAAAATGAATGAGCCATGTAAAAAGACATCTCCCAAGCCACTTCATTATTTTTCTGTTTGATTTTTTATTATGTGTAAAATTGGCTTTAAATTGTGAAATATAACAACATAACTTTAGTTTTGCACAAAATCTATGTGTATTTTGTTACGTTGTAGTATTTGTCGTTTGAAAGTAGCCTATTATACACTTAGCGGTTTACCAGAAGTCAATAATAATTATATATAATTCTCGTAATTACAAAATGTTCAAAATCTAGTCGTATCGTCGCCGTCGGTCGTCATCTCAGCGACAACCAATGTCCAAAACTTGTCAAAAATGTAGGGAAATCAGAGGTATTTTTGATAGATTGGGACAGAGATCACACTGTGAACGTTATTATGAGAATTAATGTCCCTCAGATATTGGTATTCATACCTGTAAATTATATCTTCAAGTATACCGTTATGTGTAACTTACCTGTTTATTTGTGTTTGTTTTTGAATAATTGGAAAACATTTTAATCGGTTTTTATCTAATTCGTGTTGTATTAAACGAACGCATAAATCTTCTTTATTAATTTACTAAAGAATCATTTTTTTTATCAAATATTATTTCCAGTTTATTTCAGGTTCTTTGGTAATTTGGTGCAAAATTAAAATATTAATAATTTTCTTTCCCTAGGAAGGAGAAAGTGTCGCCCTCATACAATATTCGGGATATGACGGCAATTTTCGAGCAAAAGTCGCATCCAAACACAGGTTGATATACCAACTATTAATAAGTTTACCATAATCTGTGGTGAGACTCGCGGCGATACCTGTAAACTCAGGTAAGATTGCCAAAATTACAATAAATTGGTAAAAATTATGTGTAAAAAGTATGAAATTATCACAATGATTTGTAACAGGTATGATTACCACAAAATTATGTATTGTATGCTGCGCAATCAAATGGCGATACCGGTAACTCAGGTATATCTGCCAAAGTTACCAAAATTGGTAAATTATGAATTTGAAGTATTGGTCGAATTGTCACAATGTTAAAATAATGACGAATTGGTTACAAAATTATATTGTATATTAATTTAGCTTGCTTTTTTGGTGAGATTTGTTACTAATTATGAACTAAGTTGTGAAGTTTGCTAAAAAAATATTTGAGTTATTTTATGTATTTAAAGGTGACATCGTCACAAAATTTAGAAAAAATAAAATTGGTAAGATACTGCTATTTACTAAGAATTGAAATGTATTTGTGTCCAGTTGAGGAGAATAGGCATGTACTCTGCCTAACCCTGCGGGGATTTCAGGCGTGATGTTATAATAATATGAAATGTAAAAAAATATTATAAGGTTTTTTCGCTAGAGTTTAGGACGCCTAGTTACTGTGGCAACTGGGTTTGTCGAGGTCAGATAGGCAGTCGCTCCATGTAAAGTACTGGTATTCAGCTGCATCCCGTTACAAAAGAAATACCGGTGTTCCGGTATTTCCGGTATCCTCGCCAAAGTCTCACCACAGTAGCCATTTAAATTGTTATCTTGTATAAATAACAAAATGAAACTCATTTTATTGTGAAAATATTAATATTAAGTTGTATAAGGATATATTTACTTGTTTCAATATACATAGTTCTAGGTAAATAATTATACCTCCTTTATATCTTGTTTAAACATGGTCAAATTAAATTAGCTGACGAAACTTCAGAGACGTGTTTGGTACCAATGTTTAGACATTGGTACCAAACACGTCTCGTCTCGTCTCGTCTCGTCTCGTCGACGTCGTCGTTAGATGACATCGAAATTGTCCTGTTTAGACAGGACAATTTCGATGTCATCTGTGGAGTTACGCTAGCTTATTTCATTTGAACCTGTATTTATACCAGCTCGTTCCTTATTACATGCGGGTGTAATTGCATACCCCTTTGATAAAAACTGGCATGACGTTAGCCTAATGTGTGACTGCCTCATTGGTCGAATGGTTGTAAGCGCTACTGCTGACCAAGAGGCCCTGGGAAGACGGACAACGTGTCATTAGGGTTTGCCACGTATTTCTATACACTCTCTTAGAACGTGTCACCACACGGTGATTATGATCGCGGCAAAAATTTGATGGCACGACGAGACCATCGCCGCGATTCTCTCGCTCGTGGAGACTGCCTCTAATCCTTTGGCGATTACACGATGGTATGAATATTATGTTTACCTACCTCTATGTATATTGTACAAATAATTATATTATAGTTATTATGAGTAAGTCACTTGTTTTGTTATATTATTTATTGACAGGTTTTTTTTAATAATATTATTTTTTCGTCGGTTAATCATCACAATTTGATTGGGTTTGAAGCGGTATTGAAATTGCAGGTATGATTACCAAAAAGTTACAGGTAAATAAAATATCAGCGGTGCTATTCTGTAAAAATCTCACCGTGAAAACTTAGGTGAAGTGAGCGTGGAGTGAGTTGTCAATAGTGTCAATTCCTAGCAAAAACAAACTCACTTCACCTAAGTTTTCACGGTGAGATTTTTACAGAATAGCACCGCTCGACTGCGGGGTAATTGCGTAACACACTAACAGTAGCATTGGATTTCATTTTGTTCAGTTCAATAACATTCATTGCGTTATTTACGTTGTTGAGCAGACAAATTTGAAGCAATGGATTAGTAATATTTGACGACACGGTTGGCGCAGTGGCTGAGCGATCGACTGCTGCGCTGCGTGTCGTGGGTTCGATTCCCGCACGGAACAAATATTTGTATTGCCTACAGGTAGTTGTTCCGGGTCTGGCTGTTTGTGTATGTGAATTTAATGTTTGTAAACGCACCCACGATACAGGAGTAATTCCTAGTGTGGGGCAACGTTTAAAAAAAAAAAAATATCCTTCGAAATGATTCAGATTGTGATTTTTCAATCACAATCCAAACAGCCCCACACACACACCCACACACACACACCCTCCCTCACACACCCTCGCACATACACACACACACTTTCGTGTGCTACGCAATTAGGGTGCTGATTAATGGCAATACAATGAGGGTTTTCTGAAATGACGTTCGCTAGGTGGCAGCACTGACACGTCAGGTCCAGGCATCTGTCAAAGAGCCTATATTTTCTTTAGTCATGACTGAATGATGAACGAATAAATGAATCGAATGATGAATGTCATCATATATTTTACATTCGAAGACCTCTTGTCACAGTGGTGTCAACTGGTGTCGTAAATTTTCACGAAAACCCTCATTGTCTTCTATAAAGTTCTGGCTCCACTGAGGTGAATCCCGCGCGGGTGATGGACACGACTGCTGACTTTTATTCATTAGGAAGTCACGGAACTATTCGTTCCAGTTTGCCCACCTCCACACAAGTTTGCAAGCGCGACTGCTGAGCGTGGCGTTCTGGGTTTGATTCCTTGGTAGGGCAGTGTTACTGGGTTATTCCATTAGGAATTCCTCAGTAACAGCCAGGAGTTTGGAAGTTGGCGGTGTGATACCCCCGTGCCTCGGTGGGCACGTTAAGCCGTTTGTCCTGCCCCTGATCGCTCTCCGGTCGTGTCGGATTGCCGTGCCAACGGATTGTGAAGAGTGAGGGAAGAGCCACACACACGCCACACACACCACAAACCACACACACACACACACCACAAACCACACACACACACACCACAAACCACACACACACACACCACAAACCACACACACACACACCACAAACCACACACACACACACCCCAAACCACACACACACACACACCACAAACCACACACACACACACACCCCAAACCACACACACACACACACACACACACCACAAACCACACACACACACACCACACCACACCCGCCTTCACTATAATATCTCCCGCGTCGAAGGCTAATCTCCGCTGAGATTGGTCGCCATGGCTGAAATTCGGTTTGGCTATTATTATTATAAGTTGACACAATCGGCGTAAACGATGTTCGTCCCGCATCCTGCGCGTGATTCGCCTCAGATTGGCCAGATCTAACTGGTGAAACGTGGGTGTAATATACACCTCTGTCTCCCCCAATCTGGGTTTACAGGCGTGGTGTTATAGCAATGTAAATAAAATCTTTACCGCTTCAAAACCAAATCGAACAAGTATTATTATATTATATTGTAAACGGATAATTCTCATAAGATTATTGTTTTACGAAGAATCTCAGTATATTTCTCAGGGATATGATGTTATTGAAATATGGACTCTAAGGGCTTGGTAATAGGCGCCTTTTTTCTATTTTAAAGGGAAATGTGACCGTTTTTGACATTTTCTGTGGTTGTAAAACGTGTAATGATACTTTGGGAATCGAAATAGCACATTACGATACGTGTGACTTAATTAGTACATTATTGCACGCCGTGAAATTATCGCCCAAGCACAGCGAGGATGCTAACGCCGTGCATTAATAGAATGCTTAAGGGGGAACCGCTAAGGTAGCTCGCGAAATTGAAATTTTCTTACAATGTTTGCAATTTGCAGCTCAGTGTTTGCGTCTACGTTGATTAAAATATGATTCGCGACTGTAACAAATATGTATTAACAGAATTATAATCATTAGAATCAGTAATACAACTTGTTAGGTTAGTATAATCCTAAATGTCAAAATTTCATGAAATATTTATTCAATAAGATTACTTGGTCTTAAAGAGTTGTGTTGATGACTTTAATCATTATAATTCTGTAAATACATATTTGTTACGGTCGCGAATCATATATTATTATTCAACGTACAACTTAATACTAACCAGCAAATCGCAAAAGACGTAAGAAAATTCGAATTTCGCGGGCTACCCTGGCGCTTTCGCCATAAGTCACACGTATCGTATACTGTTTTATAGCACGTGTGTCTAAACCCGCACAAGTCACGCTTTATGTGTAATATTGAACTACCTACTTAAACAACAGAAAAGCATGACTTACCGAGTGGGTGTAGATCACACAGTGCTATAAAACTTTTAGTAACTAATACACAGTTTCTAAACAGCTAATGAACATGAAAATTAGGCAACAGACTGTCAAACTGCTGTGATTGACTGACTAACTTTATTACTGGATTTTGTGTAAAGTCAAAGTCAAATCATTTATTTCAAATAGGCACATTAAAGGCACTTTTGAACGTCAAAACTTACAGTAAAATTGAATTGATTCTAGTCGCCCCTTCCAAAAGGTAGTTTTTGTATGGAGAAGAATGGGCAAGAAACTCCACCGTTACTCTTTTAAAATGTTTTACAAGGTTTTGTATACATAATATGTAGGAGATAATTTTGCCAATATGATCGACCTACTCTGGACATTGAACAGTGGTAGCCCAGTCGTAACGGCCACGACTTACGAGCTGTAGATCGTGGGTTCGAATCCAGACAGGCACTTTAAATGTGTGTAAATAATTTCATCAACACTGCTCTCAAAACGGTGAAGGAAAACATTGTGAGGAAACCGGCATGTCCTAGAACCAAAAATTCGAAGACATGTGACATCTACCAACCTGCACTGGGAGATTAGTTTAGAATAGCCCATTCCCATTCAAAAAGAGGAGGCCTGTGTCCTAGCAGTGGGAATATCATAGGCTGATTATTGAGGCTGAGAATCAGAAATTTTCGAACTTCAAAAAAACTTCACAATTTTACCAATATGATAGACCATCAAACTCTGGACATCAAAACTAACATTAGTGACTTTTTTTTTGCCTTGAAAAGAGAATGTTAAAAAAAACTGTCGAGAGGTGTCACTTTTGACCGTCTGTTACGTAAGAAAAGTATCATGACCGTCAAAATGTTAAACTTTTCTCGATGTAGCTCACATTCGCCAAGAGTGCGGAGTGATAAGGAACATCGTTCAAAAAAAAAATACAAATCAAAATAAAACTATGTATTTTACACAGGCATTCCAGAATTAACAACGAAATCAGTTGGACAGTCTTTCATCTAATTTTTGTGTTGTTCGCTCTCTTAAAGTATTATTCAATCTTCTCTGTAACACTTTGTATACTCAAAAACGTACACATACAAACAAATACGTATCCTTCGGTAACTTAAAAGGTTATGTAACGTACGTAACCTTTTAAGTGACTCTGTAACTCATCCTCGTCAAGCCTATAAGCTTTCGAGCTCATTAGTTAAAATGAAAGGCGCCGATAATATTTATTTGACAGGCATTTAAATATTTAAATGGTTTTCACTGTGATTGATGACTTTTGTCTCGCTACAAAACGAGTTGATACCTTCGAGACAATTGTTGCATTTTAAACTTTATTCCTACAGACGTAAAATTTTTAATAGAAAATTGACAACAGATTCAGTCGATCGTCAGTTTTCATAATTAGAACTTTTAACTGTGCCGGAAAAAGTTCAAAATTCAATAATGACTAGATTGTTTCTAAATTTAAATCTTATTTTTTTTTACAAGGCTGTAAAAGTCTTAAGCCATATTAATCTAATTAATTATCTTATGGATAGAAAACTAGGAATCATATTCAAGCAACATGTGATTGGTTGACAGAAATTGAACCTTATTCCTATAAAGTTATTGTTCATATTCGTATGAAAAGCTTTAAAACAGTCCCTTTTAAGAATATCCGCGCTAACTTTATATGAATAAGGTTAATTTTCGTATGGAACGTTATTGTACTTACCTTGAGTGAAATCTGAAATCTGGCAGACACATCAAACTAGAGAAAGTCAATAATACATAAGACTTTTAGTTCCATATTAATTAATTTAAATTGTTATAAAAATATATTTACACCTCTGCTCTACCCTGCTGGGAATACAGCCGTTATTTTATGTTAAAAGGGTATTGTATCAAAGTGAAACCCATTTAAACATTGCCACCTAAAAAGAATATTGTGTTGCCATATTGAAAAAAAATATATACCTAAATAATAAAAATGCATTTATTACTATATTTTTGTAAGCAGTATTTATTCAATAGAATAGAGGCTGTATAATATTTGAATCTTATAGAAATATAATAAAACAAGACTATGTAATGTGAAAATATGAAAAAAAAAATACGTAAGAATGAATCTCGGGAACAATTCTGACTTTTCTGACTTATTGTCAGATCATAATTCTGACGATGCCAGAAATTGACTCGAATCACAGGAAAACGGAATGTTTTTTTTTTGTAATAAAATTGAAATTGCATAGTCATATTATATTTAGATATGTTTGAATAAAAAATAGCTTCCTTTGTATATAAATACGCACCTCTTTTTGTAAAAAGTCGGTTAATGGAGTCGAAAACATATTTAGTTTGTGTACATTAAAATATTTTATAGAAATAAATAAATAACTTTCTCTGAATGAATTGATTATATTTTTAACTTTCTATAATACTAAAATTAGCTAAATAATACAGTTAACTTAATCATGACTCGTTTACATGTCTTTAGTAATTAGTAAGCAAGTACTATTTCTTTTTAACTCCGAAATTAGGTCCAGGGTGTAAAAAGACCCATTACGATGCCGTCGACGCATTCTGAACATTAAACTTGGTAACTGTGCAAAAATAATTGCTGGGAAACGAGTTATTTTTTTTTTGTGATAATGCGCTGTTTACTGTAGTGCGCAATGTAACGCACGCAAAACATTGTGCTTTTGGGGGGTGCATAGATCGTGAGAGCATTTAAAGTTATAACATTTGAAACTTGCTATCGTAAAAAAACGTCATTAAAAGTTGGAAGTTTAACCTTTAGTATCTCCGTAACCAAAAGGTTCCTAGGTATGGTTCAGTATAAACAAGCGGCCATGTTGGACTCGCACACGAAGGGTTTTGTACCACAAGGCAAAAAAGACGTTTCTTGAATGGAGACCTCCTTTAATTTTAACTTTATTTTATTTGTTGTTATAGCAGCAGTAGGTTACACTGAAAAATTCAACTATCTACCTATTGCTGTTCATTAGATACAACCCGCTGACAGACGGACAGACAGCATAGTAATAGGGCGGGGCCCTATATGCACCCTTTGGGTACGAAACCCTAAAAAAGATCACAATAACGGGTAGAACGAGTGTCTCTGCTTCGTTAAAGAAATTTTTACATCCGTTATATTAAACACAGAAAGAGAGAGATGGCAAAGATGGATGGAAAAAAGAACTCCAAATTCACTGGACGCCTGAAGGTAGACCACAGTGAAGATGGTGTGACGATCTAACGAGACTTACCGGCCAACATGGCCAGAAATCGCTTAAGACAGGGAAATTTGGAAGAAAAAAGAGGAGGTCGTTACCCAGCAGTGAAACACAATATACAGTGCGTGCCACGTAAGAAGAGACTTGACCCCGCCTCCCCCGCCTCTTTCCGCCGCCCCTATGACGTCCGGTCCCGTCCCACACTCAGACCTCATACCGCTAAAGATACCTAAAATCGTGTACTGCGCATGTCAAACCACGTGGTGTGCCACGTAAGAAGTTACGTGGCACGCACTGTAGGCTAACGAAAAAAAAAACTAAACACACTACGTCATCAAAAATTAACAACTAAATTCTCTTACTAATGCTAAAAACGTGTAAACAGATTAGTTCCTAAACGGAATTGAAACTTCGTATGTCTTTCGACTCGATTGAAATCTATACAGACAATAATCGTGTATCTCTAAATCAACGCTTTGAGAACATTATCGTTCGAAAATTTATAGGAATTTTGGACGCTAAATTATCGGTTTTATATTGTTATGATAACTTGTGGGTACCTACATCAATTTTGAAACCATACTTACTGATATTATAAATGTAAATATGAGTTGTTTTTGGCTTGCAAGCCTTTAACTTACTCTGAATATAGCTCCAGTTTGTGTTAAATACTCTTTAAAGCATTTTGTGACCTAAGCCCGCACTTAAGTCATGCTTTTCTGCGACTTAAGTGGTCCATTTTTAGACAGAAAAGTGTGACTAAAGTACGGGATTAAGTCACGCGAGCTATAAAATACTATACGATACGTGTGACTTAAAGTAGTCTATTAATGCACGGCGTTAGCATTCTCACTTCTTAAGTCACACGTATCGTAATGTACAGACCTACCCGAAACTGTCAAATTTTCCCATTCAACTTTGAGCCTTATGCTTTACTGATAAAGTCGAAAATCTATTAAATAAATTTGACAGATTGTAGTAGCTTGATGTTCTGGCGTCTGTAAAGTGGTAAGGGTGATTTTTGTACTAAGCTAGTAGCTACCCATCTGTCAGATTTCAGGAAAATGCCTTAAAAAGTATCGGACAGATAGATAAATTCAATGTTTATAACAAGACATTAATGGATATGATTATGTTATCTTCGTCAATTGTATAATAGTATAACACCGGTATATTTAGCTGTTTTTCATCAGAGTTTGGAGCTTTTGTGAAAAATAGTTAGCAGCTAAAACAAAAACAAAAAAAAATGAAAAGTTGCAGATGCAATAAATAGGTCACGAGTAGATACTTTGTGACTTGTGTTAAGAAAAACACATGAAAATACAACCACAATTTTAGAGTTTTAGCCGCTAGCTAATTTTGAATAGCTTCAAAATATTTCTTCCAAGTCGTATGCTAATTTCATGTAAAATTATGAGTACTGTATGCTTACTGATTTGAAATTTAAATACAATAGGTTCAATAACATGTTTGGTAGAGCAACGTTAATGTTTCAATGGGAGCTCCGTTGGGGGGCTCCGGTTAACTTTATCTGATAGATATTTTATGTAAATTCAATGACGTGTATTGATTGTTGCTACAGTTTTCAGCTGCATAAACATTGTTACATGGTGTCAGTACAGAGCCGTCGTCAATATGGCTTAGAAAAAGTTCGGCTTTATAAAGCATTGTCTTTGACACTCATTTCTGTATGACAATATCTTTCTGTAAGCTTTTTATGCCATTTTAACGCCGAATACTGTAATACAAAATTAATTAATAAATACAAATACATACAGGACACATAATCTTATAATAACCAACCGACTGTGACATTGCCAAATCGTATTTCTCTTTCAAATAATATTGTAATAAAGTATTTAATAATAAGCAACGCGAGATAAGTCCCAGGCCAAGATAAATATAACCGATTTAACAGTTACTTTGTCTAAGCATTATTCTTGTCCCTTTCGCACAATTACTGTCACACTACAAGTGCAAGACAGAGACGGGAACATATCTTAGCCAAAGTACTCTTGCTAAGTAAAGACTATTAATCTCGGCCTCAACGTTTAAATTAAGCATATAAATATTAAAACTATGTAAAACTGTAAAGGAAAAAATGGTGTATTTTTGTTGGTTTGGTACTAAGTTTGGTATTTGGGTAGTTTTGAAACGGCCTTTGTAAAATGGTGGCTTTTTGGGGCGTTTCAAAATTGTGTTACGGAGTTTTTTTTATTAATTTTCGGAGTCGGTGTTACTGTTATTTTGTTATAGAATTACGTGAAAATATTTTGTTAATTTAAAAGCTGTGACCTATTTGTTTACGTCATATTCGTAATAAACAATTTGTCTGCTTACTAATTTCAACAGTCCGACTTCTAAAATTCTGTATTTTTCTGATGGATACAAGTTATCCGGATATTAAAATACCAAACTAAGTAGTGAATCAATATTTAAGTATAAAACAGTGAGCTTTAAAGCGTTTCCACTTATGATGGCTATGGACGCAGAGGGCGCCACTGAGCGACCCTTGTATTTACAATCTTGTAATATAAATATTTCTTTATTGTCGGCTTGTAGATGTAGGTAATGACGAATAAAAAGTATTGCGGAATTTTTCTATTTTTCTTTTTCCCTTACACACTCTGTACACTATGACACATCAAACATCAAATCACTCCCACTAAACTTGGTGTGATACTCCCTGGTCGCGCCAAAGTGAAAAATTAAAAAATTAAGTTTCTACATATAAATTGTACCATTTACGGAACACGGGGTGGGGGGAGGGGGTGTTACGGTACATGTGGTGAATTCAAATCCAATCCCATCAAAAACGTGTCATTTAGTGTTGTGACTTTATTCAATTATAAAAATATTTCATAATAAATGTTGACTTTAAATACTGCTAGTATATTATATGTACCTATATTTTAATTTAAAATGGTACATAAAAATAAAACAATGAATTATAAAAAGCAATATTTATTTACATAGTGGAACTATACGTAACTATACACGAGAGAAATGACAACAGTCTTAGAAACTTGATCATTGCTAGTCAACAGTAGCGGCGCAAGACAGAATCTTACAAATTATTTAGTCGTTTATTGAAACGATTAAATAATTTGTAACGTTCTAATATGTATATTGTTTTAGAACGCACTTTACAAAAGTGACGATCTTCCCCTACCTGCAGGCTCAAACCGGAAAGGGATCGTCACCGTATCAACTCGAGCCGTTCAGTATTCTTTGTATGAAACGCTACTGCAACGCACACTAATCCGAATCGTAACGTAATCGCCTCGCCTCGGGACAAGGTCACAAACCGCGGTGCGGTACATTACGGCTCGTCGTCCCCGCGCTTACGGCTCTCCGTACCCGAGCTTACGTCTCTTCGTCCACCCTTGCCCCTCTCACCCCTCCGGCCTGCCTGCTGCACCAACAACCAGCGGTCGACGAGCCGTAAGCGCGGCGTCGTCTAACCGTAGCCGAGTCGACGTATCGGAGCTTCTGATCCGCTTTGGTTATGTGCTTACGTTAGGTTGACGCCTGTTTGACGGCGAGGCGAAAAGCGATACGGTGCCGATCCCTTTCCGATTTGATACGTGTGCTTTATTCTATAAAATTCTCACCGTGGAAACTTACGTGAAGTGAACTGTCAGTAGTGGCAATCCCTAACAGATGGAATGACAGCCGACTTCACCGAAGTTTTCACGGAAACATTTCTACAGAATAGCAATTTCTGTAAGATCAGTACAGATTGAGATAGGTATTCCCTATAATATCAATTATCATGGTCGATTACGATTTTCATGCAGGTTTTAGCAATTAATTTAATCTGAATAAATACTCCATATTTCTTTTCCATTCCACCAACTTTCGCGCCGCCACTTGTGTCTTAATAGGCACAAAATACATGAAAATAATTATCCTTTTTTATTAATGCTGTTCTTGCAAGTTAATTGCGCAAGTCGACTGTTAACGCCCTAATTTTCGTAGTTATGGGATAATACTTTTGTAAGAAATATCTCTATTTGTTCGATTGCAACTTGTAAATGTAAACAGCGCTGCAAGGATAAGACGCCAGCACATCAAGCTACCCGAAACTGACAAATTTTCCCAACTAACTTTGAACCATATACCTTGGCGATAAAGTTGAAAATCTATTAAATAAATTTGACAGATTGTAGTAGCTTGATGTGCTAGCGTCTGTACATACGGCTACACATCAAGCTATACATTTCCAGTTTTAGCTGACGTCGCATTTTACAGGTTTTTCGTCGCATTCTATCCTAACTTCGCATTACATATAGAAATTCATAACAGTTGGTCGAAAATACAGCGAGTCAACTTGCGGTCTGCAAGTAAGTTACAAACGTCGACTTGCACAATACAACTTGCAAATACATGTCATGGCGAGGAAAATGTTAATTAAGAAAAATATTGAGGCTCTCCTAGGGGCGACTAGCATCTAAAGAGCTTGGAAAGGACGCAAAAGTGTCATTCAAAGTGAATTCAAAGTGAAAAAGGATTTGTTTAATTTTTAGAAATATTATTGCAGTGTTTTAGGAAATATTATTTAGAAGTGTCTTAAGGCGAGATCTTGGATAACTATCATCTTGCATGGAAGTAACTTGCATGCATTCTACTTGCAGAATCGAAAGAGTTGGTGCAAGTTTTATAGATTTTAAATATTGCGTTTTATTAAAATTCCTAAGTGCCTTACAAGAATATAAAGAGAGAAATATAAAATGATGATTAAGTATAATATTTACATTTTAAAAACATTTCTATTATAACAATACTTTTAATACCTAATAATCCAACCTTTTTAATTCCACTCCTGTGCATGCTTCGTTAATTCCAGAACGCCAATTCCCGTAAATAAAATCGTTCAAAATCTAGTGGCAATCTCATCTCAGCGACAAACAATGTCATAAACTTGACCAAAAATTTTGAGGCATTAGAGTATTTTTAACAGATTGACGCTGAGATTGGAATGCGAACATTTCTAAAAATACGACAATTGCCCCTCTGGTTAGTTTCGAACTCAAACGAAGACATAAACTGATGAATCCGAAACTCATCGGGCACATCCGAAACATGATAAGAATAAAATGGGGTTTTCGTGAAAATTTACGTCACCAGTTGGCACCACTTTGACAATGTCTTCCAATATAAAATATATGATGACGTTCATCATTCGATTCATTCATTCGTTCATCATTCGGTCATGACTAAAGAAAATATAGGCTCTTTGACAGATGCCTGGACCTGACGTGTCAGTGCTGCCACCTAGCGAACGTCATTTCAGAAAACCCTCATTGCAACGATCTACTTATAAACAAAGTATGTATCTCGAAGATATGATCATATTTTACTCTGTTTTTAACCCAGATGTAACTGAAACAATTTTTTTCAATCCCGGAAAAGGTGACCGTTTAAAAGGCCCGTCTCGTAATATAGGGTTCGTATGCATGTCATACGCAGAGGCGTAACTAGGGTGGAGCAAGTAAGGCACGAGCCCCGGGCGCCTATCGAAGGGGGGCGCAAAATAGCCAATTATTCAATAAAAAACAAAATACAATAAACGATTGCTAAAACAGCTTTGCTCAGTGTAGAGGTAAAAGGGACGGATAAAATTAATTTCGAAAACATTATCGATATGTTTGTGTCGCAGAAGGCCAGGAAGGTGCCGTTAAAGAAGCAAAAAAACAGGTAAAAGTTTTACGGTTTTATTTAGTGTACATATCTGATTTTTCATACTAGGTAAGATAATTTACAAAGGTGCGCAACTATGATACGTGGTACGCTCCTGATCATAACCAGGGGTGTATAGAAAATGGCGCCTAGGGCCAGGGGGGTATGCGTGTTTGGGTCTTATAAAAGTCCCGTCGCAGTCTCTGGGTTAAAAACACACAAACTTAGCATATTCCATTATCTTCGTTGAATTTATTTTTATATTCTAAAACTAAAAACAGGAAATATTGTTAAATTTGTAATAAGCTTATGAGCAAGAAGATATTTATAATTTAAAATTTTGATTTAACAATTTTTATAGCACCTTGTTTCACTAATTGATTTAACTAATTATAAGCTTTGGTGAAAATGTAATACTAAGGTAATTTTAATCGACTATTAATATGAAAACTGCGAAATGCGGGTGGTCGTTTCTCCATAGAAATGCTCTCGCCTGTTTTCTTTCTGGTTAATGACCATAAAGCAATGATATATACAGAATAATAAATATTAACTACTTGTATGTCCCTATGTTTTCCTTTTTGATGATACATTATTTTTTATAAGCACTAGAACCACTGACCTCTATCATACAAGTACGCTGGACTAACGATGCTCTACGAAATGACATTCAAAGCGAGCGGGGCTCGAGGTCGTCAGGAACTAAAATTGGCACGATTTTTCAAATGGACGTTGAGTTGTTTGGTTCGCGGAAAACTACTTTGTGTATTTTGTGTTTATTACGTGATATTTAGAACATTTTTATTATGAAAGCATACGCATTTTGTGAAACTAGCTATCAAAAAGGCAGCGGAATAACCTTGCACAAGTAAGTGAATTTCATGACTATTATGTTTCGGTTGCTTTTGTGAGCATTTTTAATCCTGTTTTATATTTAGAATAAATGTTTTTATTAATATCTCAGCATATTTAAGTGTAATTAGGGCTCAGTTTTCACATTTAATGAATACAAACATTTTAATAGGGTTGTAAATGTTCCATGTCGATAATTTTCTTCAGACAGTGAATCATTTTAAATTTACGTCATTCAAATAGAAATTTACACCTAAGTTTTCACGATGAGATTTTTACAGAATAGGACGCCTGGTGAGATTGATGCCAAATAACGCGCACCAATTTATCACATTACTTTTGAGATAATTTTCGTTCGTCCTTACACTCTCCAAATTAAAAGTAACATACAAAATAGTCGAGAAAAATTGTCGGACAATAAATTACTAAGGCGTGTCCAGAAGCATAAAAGTATTAAATTATTTAAAAAATTTAAACTAATATTAATATACGAGCTCGATAGGTTCCATCAAAATTGGAAGGAGGACGCGCGGGCTCGCGAAAGATGGAAGGAGTGGAGGGAGGCCTTTGCCCAGGAGTGGGACAGTGCAGGCTAAACAAAAAAAAAAAAAAAAACTAATATTATATTAAACGTTTAAAATTTAATTTTCTAATCTGTAGTGACAATAATTTAGAAACTACGCTTGCGCAGTATAACTATATCTTAATTTTATCAAACACACATTACTTTGTTACAGCACACAATATATCTATTATACGTAACATCACGCCTATATATTTCCCTATGGGTTAGGCAGAGGTGTAAGAACACCCATGATTCGCTAGCTATGTCTAGGAGGTCAAGATCTTAACTAACATACAATTAAATCTGGGGCCATTCAAGTATTACGTAAGCACTACAGGGGGGGCGGGAGGGTCTTTACTTTGATTATTTTTGATGACATGGGGGATGGGGGGGTCTGGATGGTGATTACGTCAGCAGTATTGATTTTTTACTTTTTCGGATTTTCTAAAATATTACTCGATTTTGGTTTAAACACATAATATGGCAACCCTACTTGTCTATGCTTGAAAACAAAACGCTGCTCATGAATCAATAAAGAACACATTGAAAAATTCATGTACCTATGTTTACGTAAGCATTGGACCCCGGGGGTAAGATCTTTGCTTACTTTTGCTGACGACGGGAGAGGGGGGTTAATAATTGCAAAATATCTGCTTACATAATACTTGAACGGCCCCTCTGAAGTAATCTCAACCAACAGTAATTTTATCATATGTTTTCTATTTTAATGCAGTGCAGGCTAAATCTATAGCCGAATCCATTAAACTAAACAATATTGGTAGTTTGATTGTCTGTAGCACATCTTTTAATTTGGCTGGTCTTTGAAAACCAACCCGGTATGTGGTCACTGTGTAATTTCTGATGTTAGTAATAAATACTTTTTTGAGCAAAATTTTTCATTGACATTAATTTTTTTTTTCAAATGAGCGAGAAATGAGAGTGCAGGGCTAAGAGGGTGTTAAGAGGATTTAAATATTACATTAAACCTAGTGCATAGTGGGTCCGTTTAGCTACGGTTTCCAAGAGAAGCGGTGGCCATTATATAGCGTCCGCAATTTACGGGCGAATGACGTCACTGAGACGTTATTTTTTAAAGTAAGTTTGTGTACAGTACCCGGCGATAAATATTGCACATCGACCTTTGGAAAGAGACAATCGGCTAATTTCGGCTTCGTAGAGCGTTATCTCTGTCGCACGAAATACAAACAGTCCGGTATCTATTAGGAGCTGTTAAAACAATTATGATTTGCTTCTCTTGATAATTATTTTTATTCTTTGTATAAAATACAAAAAAAGCTAAAGGACGATATGCAATATTTATCGCCGGGTACTATATTTTCCTAGAGAGCGTTTTTGACACCGTAAAGTCAATCCGGTCGCGTTGGTATCATTTTCATGTCGGCCGTTATGTGCCGGCCTCCGCTTTTCGAGGAAACTGTACCTTTACAGTTTATTATTATTTAGACTACTTTTTAAGATTTCAAGTTAATTTAAAATTATCAAAATATTAAGTTAATAGATCTATTAGAGCCATGTGATTCCTATGGCTTGTTTCCTCTCAAAAGACGGGGTCAAATTAAATTATTTAGCGAAACTCCGCGACACGATAAAACGAAAAATAAAGTGATTCATTGTTTCGGCGGGATTGTCCGAAAGGGTTACCGCTGGCTCGGAACATAAAGGGCTAAGGAAGGAACACGGGTGGGTTTTAGTCAGTAAGAGTCTGACACTCCCTTCCGCTCCACCCAGAGCGGGAGGAGTCATGTGATGATTTCCCATCCAAAAAAAAAAAAAAAAATTGTTGATTTTTTTTGGTCAACGACTGTAGTTACAGAAAGTATCAGTCCCAAAATCAGTTATTTTTTCTGTGTTACTTAAGTTCACAGACGTGATACGTATCGATACCTAAACACGATAAAATTAAAATAAAACTGATTTTCTCAACTACTGCAAGTAACTACTACCTAGTCATTGACCCCAGAAAAAAAACCATCAAATTTTTTTGATGTGAAACATCTATAGCCGCACGTAAAACAAATTTCTGGCGTGGCGACGCATGCCGTGGCGACGCGTCGCCACACTATATGATGGTGTATATATACAGTCACAGTCTTGTGTACTGTGTGGCGACGCGTCGCCATGCGCAATGTTTCACATCTGCCAGGCGTCCCGTGACGGCTCACTTTTTTTTCCTGTTTATTGTGTTAAGTCTACGGAGTTACGCTAACTAATTAGATTTGAATCTGTATATTATGTATAAAGTTTTAATGGAATGAAAATTGATGAATGACTCAGTGACTTTTTCGTCTTAAGTTCGAGTCAGTGATATTTTATAAATTGTAAGTATGACTTTTATAAGCTCGCGGCGATTTTTTTTCGCGTACTGCATTTTCAACGCTCTGTTAAGCGCCGAGAGTTGAAAATACAACAGTGTGTTTTTTGACGATAAAATCCCGCCGCGATATGTTTACGTCTGTGCGAACGTGAACTAAGAGGATAAAATTTTCTCATTAAATATGATACCCTAATGGAACATAATATTTATAGCCTATTCAAAATTGATTTAAATAGTTTGTTTATTAAACTATTCATTACTAAAACACAATAGAATAAAGTCGGTTTACGGACGACAGTTTAACGTGACAACGTCATAACAAAACATTAATGAAATTGCCGAACGCGGAAGCCGATTCGGCAGCGTTCGACATCATCTGTCTCTCATCGCTCGTTCCGCGCTCTCGCTTGCACTTCAAGCCGCCATGGAACGCTACAACGCTACAGAGCAAGGCCGCGAGGTAACGCTACATGAGTCATGTTTTTCGTGAGTGCAGCCAGCTTCATCGATTTATTAGACGTTGTCACGTCAAAAAAGGATCCAAAAAATAAAAGGCTTTTAAAAATAAAATCAAGTAAATTCGTAAATATATAAATTCGAATCAAAGCATCTATTTTCTTAATAATTTAGCCCGAATTACACGGTGCAATTAAATTGCCAGTGGCATGTAAGAAGTTGAACAAAAGTGGCAACAAAATAAAAGTTGCATCGTCTAAGCATCGTCTTGCATCTGAGGCTCTGCTGGGGCTTGGTCTCGTATAGGATCTTAGCATTATGCTGAGCGATGGCCGTTTTGCGTAGATGTAACGCATACTTTCTTCTCCCAAATTGTTATTTTGTTTTTCTGTTGTTTGTGTTTTTTTTGTTTTTATGCGTCATGTTTGCCGCAAATAAACGTATTTTCTTTTTTCTTTCTATCGCGTCTGCTCAACGTCCATATGTCACTGGAGGGAACCAGCAGAATATCAGCGTCAGATACATTTGCCTGACACATGCAATGCTGAGTGCTTACTCTTCAATTTAATTCCGATAGATCGACATTGAAATTGTGACGTTTCGTACTCTTGAGTTCGATGCTAGCGCGAAATGATTTTTAGATTGGGTGTCCATTTTGGAGAACTAAGTGGAATTGGGTTCGGGTTTGGCGTGGGGTAATTGTTGACAATATTGTTTTCAAGAGTACCGAATCACGTGACTGTAAAATTAACATTGGAATCACATTGGCATCTCATTGGAATTAAAATTAGTTTGGAGAGTAAGCCCCCTGAGCTGGACTCTCATGTGGTACAACCTTGAGACTCACACCGCAATTTTTATATTCGTTATTTTGATTTAAAGTAATGAGATCATATTATGTTTTTCATTTTTTATTTTTGTATGTTGGCACATTGTTTTGATACACGGTCAATTTAAATTAGCTAACAAAACTCCGCAGACGTGAGATATCTAA